>JANAVB010003400.1:36617858-37217858 GCA_029216955.1 Iris pallida | reverse complement strand
GGTATGAAGTGAGCACACTTCGTCAGCCTGTCAACAATAACCCATATGGCATCCTTTCCTCCTTGGGAACAAGGAAGCCCTGAGACAAAGTCCATCGTAATATGTTCCCACTTCCACTCGGGAATGGTTAATGGCTGCAATAGACCAGCTGGCCTCTGACGCACCGCCTTGACCTGCTGGCAAACTAGGCACCTCAAAATAAAGTGTGATACATCTTTCTTCATCCCGTGCCACCAAAGATGTTCCCGCAAGTCACGGTACATCTTGTTGGCACCGGGGTGAATAGAATATCGCGATCGGTGCGCCTCCTGTAAAATCGCCTCTATCAGCTCCCCCTTCGGCATGCATAATTGGCTGTCGTGCCTCAAGGATCCATCCTCTGCTACGGTGAAGTCATCAAGCAATCCAGCTAAATCCTGGACTCTGAGTCTGCGGAGGCTCTTATCTGTAGTCTGAGTCTCCTTAATCTGCTCCATCAGACCAGACTGAATCTCTAGCGCCATCATCTGTATCACTGATCCTGGCTGAATCACCTCAATACCGAGCTTCTCTAGATCCTCCCGCAAATGCTGATCTATCATCAGATACCATGCCATCGGATGCCTGCTCAGCGCATCCGCTACCACATTTGCCTTTCCGGGGTGATACTGCAAATCGATGTCGAAGTCCTTCATCAACTCCAACCATCTTCTTTGCATCATGTTCAGCTCCTTCTGCATGAACACATACTTCAAGCTCTTGTGGTCAGTAAAGATTTCCACTCGCCTCCGTATAAATAGTGTTTCCACAACTTGAGTACAAAGATCACCGCAGCTAACTCTAGGTCGTGGGTAAGATAGTTTCGTTCATGAGTCCGTAATTGCCTAGATACACGCGATCACTTTCCTATGCTGCTGTAGGACACATCCTAGCCCCTTTCTCGAAGCATCGCTGTAAATGGTGAAACCTCCAGATCCTGAAGGTAATGTCAGAACTGGAGCAGTCGTCAGCCTCCTCTTCAGCTCCTCAAATGCTACTTGGCAGTCCTCTGACCAGATGTACTCTGTGTCCTTTCGCGTCAGCTTCGTCATGGATTCAGCTATTCTAGCAAAGTCCTGGACAAACTTCCTATAATAGCCTGCTAATCCCAAGAAGCTCCTGATCTCTGAAACTGATGTCGGAGCCTTCCATGTCTCGACGACAGCAATCTTCCTGGGATCCACTGAGATCCCCTCTCCAGTGACCACATGACCGAGAAACTCCACTCGGTCTAGAAAGAACTCGCACTTCACCAATTTGGCATACAACCTCTCCTACCTCAGAATCCCCAAAACTGTCCGTAAGGTTCTCCGTGCTCTTTCGGCGTCTTCGAGTATATCAGGATGTCGTCGATAAACACCACGACGAACTTATCCAGATACTGGTGAAATGTCTTGTTCATCAAGTTCATAAAGACAGCTGGCACATTTGTGAGACCAAATGGCATCACCAAAAACTCGTACTGCCCATACTTCTTGTTGAATGCAGTCTTCTGGATGTCTTCAGCCCTGACTTTTACCTGGTGGTAACCGGATCTCAAATCTATCCTCGAAAATACCTTCGCCCCACTCAACTGGTCGAACAAATCATCTATCCGAGGCAGAAGATATTTGTTCTTAATGGTGATGGTATTCAATGTCCGGTAATCAATGCACAACCAGACTGTACCATCCTTCTTCGACACAAAGAGTACTGGCACTCCCCATGGAGAAGCACTAGATCGAATGAAACCCTTTTTCAATAGGTCATCGATCTGCTCCTTCATCTCTACGGCCTCCTTGGGGTTCACTCTATAGCAAGTCCGGGATACTGGTGATGAGTCTGGTACTAAATCTATAGTGAACTCCACATCTCTGTCAAGCGGAAGTCCTGGAAGATCCTCTGGGAATACATCTATAAACTCTCCAATGATAGGGTGTGGCGGTGCTAACTCCCCAACTGTCGTACAACAGTTCGGCTCTATGCTGATCTCCGGCCCTGTCCTCCTGACACTGAATGGTGTCGTTCCCGGGGGACTAAACAGAATACTACCCTCATGACAGTCTATAGCTGCGTGAGCATAGTTAAGCCAATCCATTCCCAATATGATATCATATTCGGGAAGTGGCATCACAAAGAATCATCCCCCAAACTCTCTCCCAGCTATAGTAATAGAGCATCTATAGATTACTCTAATTTGTACCGGTCCACCTCCCATCATTACTCTACTCATCTCCTCGGTGGGTGTAGCTACTAAGTGGTGTCTTTGTAAAAACTCTAATGACAGAAAGCGATGCGATGCACCAGAATCAAACAAGCATAGGGCTAGAAAAGTATGCAAATAAACATGACCTGTGATGACGTCGGCCAAATAATCTGGCTCCGAAACCTGCTCTGGCTCTGCCTCAAGAGCTAGACTATAAGCCTTCCCTTGGGGTCCCTTCTGCTGCTGCAAATGCTACCCAAATTGCTGCTGCTGGGTCGGGAGCAGTGGTCCCCTAGGTGTTCCCGTGCTTGGCGTCCTCGCTGCTGGGCAATCCCGAAGCTGATGGGTGGTAGACCCACAAGCTAAACACTGTCCCAACCTCTTCC
Source organism: Iris pallida (assembly GCA_029216955.1). Lineage (NCBI taxonomy): Eukaryota > Viridiplantae > Streptophyta > Magnoliopsida > Asparagales > Iridaceae > Iris > Iris pallida. Next base: position 37,215,269 of record JANAVB010003400.1, on the reverse strand, counting down.
TACAGATGGCAAAGTCATGCCCTGGCCTCCTACAGAATGAACACACAGCTCCCCTCTGCTGCCATGGTCCCGGAGCTCTAGCTGGTAGGGTTGGGTGATGTGGTGTGGGAGGACGGTATCTCTGCTGGTGTGGCACCCGTGCTCTCGATTGGAAAGCCTGGAGCCTGGAAGGTCCCTCGTGGTGTACGGAAGCTGGCCTCTTGCAAGACAGAAGACGCTCCTCTATGTCCCGGGCCAACTCTAGGCTCTGGTAATAGTCAGTCAACCCGTTCGCCACTAGGAGGATGCCAATGTCTGGGACTAGACCATGGCAAAATCTACGCGTTATTTCCTCGGGGTCTGTAACCAGGCTAGGTGTGAAATGAATCAAACGACTAAACTCTGTCGCGTACTCATCAATAGAACGGTTCCCCTGCTGGATGTTCTGGAATATAGCCCCATGGCTACTCTAGCGGTAGTCGAGAAGAATTTCTTCTTGAACTGGATCTTAAACTGATCCCATGTGGCTCTCCCTCTCACGAATAGTGGCTCATTCCTGAACCAAATTCCTGCTAAGTCTGTCAGCAGAAATTTCGCTGCCTCGACCTGAAGGTCACCCAGCAACCTAGCTCCGAGGAGCTTCCTCTCTACCGAGTCTAGCCAGTCATCTGCGACTATGATGCCTTCAGTCCCCATGAACTCCTTGGGGTTCAAGCTCATGAAGTCCGTGATATTCCTCGCTCTCGGTCGTGTCTCTACCGGTGGTGGGACCATTGTACGCTCCTCAGAACACTCCATGCTCTGGCGAAGTAAGGTGGTCTGCTCCTGATAGGTCGTTAGGAACCCCTGGATCAGAGTGAGCAGCTGGTTCCCGTCGAGGGTGACGGAAGCCTGGGTAGGTATAACTATAGGTGGTGGTGGGAGTATCGAGTCCTGTTGGGACTGTGAAGTAGGAGGTGGTGGAGGCATCTGGGTTGGTGGATTTTTGGAGTGGGGGAGTATAGTAGGTGGAGGTGCTTCGGTCAACTGGTCGACCGGCTGGATAGGAAGTACGCCATTTTCAGGTGTGGCATACTGGGATGAGTGTGTGAGCACCATCTAAATAGAAAATAAAAGGACTTATAAGAATTCTTTTAAGTAAACAATCACAAACAAACAAGAAGGTCTAATTTGTAATAACGATCCTATGCTGTGGTGAGTTTTCTATGTTGCAATCCTAGTAATCCTCTAGGTGTTCTAAATGTTTTTTCTAGTGTAATATAGTTATCATAAGTTCCTAATTGCAGGCATGCTTGGTACAATGACGTAACCAAAACAACTTAGTCTTGACCAGCATGGGCCACCACTAAAAATATGTCACGATCTGCTACCCAAATTGTTGGACCGGGCCGAGTCATGTCCAGTCTACACTTGAGATAAAGTGTAGTAAGCTTTTCTAAAAATAAACAATATAAGATCAAGTGTGCTAATAGTTCTATTTGTCATATTGAGTTAAAATATCCCAAACACAAAATCATCTAGTATATGAATATGTTCTGAATACATAGCCAAAATGTAAAACTGGATACAGGTCCAGTAACAAAATACATAGTCTAAAATATGTTTGCTCTCAAAAGTCCCGAGCAACTAAACAAACTAGACGCGTTTTCCTGTAGGTACATCCTCGTAAGGTAAAGCCTGATCCTCGATGGCGACCCCATAATAGGAATCACATAGTGACTCCTCCTCGATAAGTATACCTACAATATTATCCTGTCAGGACGGGAGCAAGTACTGATTCTACAAACTAAATATACGGAGCATGAAACAGAGATGTAATAACAGGAAATCATGGCATATCATAATCTATCATGACAAGGATATATTTGTCATGGTGACATATGTACATGTAATATTTAAAACTGGAGCAGGCACGTGATTTTCAATAGGTATAAAATGTACCGGTGTACAAGTCTACAAGTAATAAAATGTACGTACGTACAAGTGTACAAGCATAGGTGTACATACGTACAGAAATGCGAGATAATAGCCTACGACAAGGTATGCATATAAAATGTGACCTTGCTCGGTACATACGTACGGGAGAAGGGGGCATGATCACGTACTCAACTATCAGTTTCCCCATAACCCAAGCTATAACATGTGAGAGATACGAGAGTAGATTTAGAACATGTGGAAGATACTGGGAGCAGTATAAAGCAGGTGTAGTCAGGACTTGCAGTTCAAGAAAATAGTATTTTAATACGATTCATTCACAGTTATTATCACATGCAGTAAATAAAGTTTGTAGGGGTACTTGCCTTGTGCAAAGCAAGGGTGTGAAAATGAAGCGATTGATATCCGATGTCCCGTCACTGTAAAAATGATTTTATATATGTATATAAAAATGATCCTTGTTAATTATAGAAATTTACACTAATTTTTCTGGAATTTATAAGCCCTTATAGATATTTATTAAAAATCAGTAAACATAAGTACCTTGAAAATAAGTTCTCTTTTCCTATTTTTATAAAATGGAAAAAGTACTAATTAAATCCTGGAAAAATTATATTAAGTTAGATAAATTAACATAGTATTTAAGTGCAATTTTTCCAGATTTTTAAAGCAATTAAATTGCATATAAAAATTCAAATACAACAAGTTATAATTTCTAAAAAATAAATAATTAATTATTTAATATTTTATCCACGTATACGAAATTGAACCGGAGTCCAGATACGGGACCCAAAGCCATGAATCAAGTCCGATATGACTCGTACAGGTCTTGAATATATTTAGACTCATTTAAGTCCACAGAACCCATGCTAGGTCTGGACTCAAACGGCCGTAATCAATCAGAATATAAAAATACAAATTTTAAATATATAGACATATGAATATTCTAATATTCTAATAATATATATTTTAATGTAGTGAAATATACCGGGCACAAAATTAAATAATAAAATAACTTGTAAATTTATACATTATAAAATATAGCACAAAATCATATATACCTACAAAGAAGTATATATATATATATATATATATATATATATATATATATATATATATATATATATATATATATATATATATATATATATATATATATATATATATTTTATATACATACATACATACATATATATATATACATACAATATATATATATATATATATATATATATATATATATATATATATATATATATATATATATATATATATATATATATATAATCAAAACCCAGCCCAAACCCATTGGGCCCGAACCCAAATCCATTATAAACAGTAAACCCAAACCCATTTCACAAACGGGTTTAAACCCAATAACGTAAAATAAAACCTATTAACCCATTAAACTATTCTTGTGTCCGGACAGTTAGGGACACGAGAAATGAACCCGACACAGAGTCTTGTGTCCACCATAATTGACACGAATCTGACACGAGTTTCCCGTGTCCAAGCACATCACTCCACTCCTTGACATATGGCGAGTCTCTCCACGTGTACATGAGACACAGACACGACCCACAGAAGGAGTGACACGTACGTGTCCGTCGAGGAGTTGCTGTCGGGGGTGCTACTCGCTGGAGGAAGCGTCGTGGGGCGTCAGAAAAAATGTAGCTGAGTTCGTCTCATCGAGGCGAACCGAGTGTTGCTGGTCGGAGGTGACGACGACGACTGGGTTGGCACTTAGGATAGATCTAGGGTTCCGGAGAGGGTGTAGGGAAGAACGGGCTAGAACGACGGGGAGGGTGGTCGAGAAGTGGAATAGGTTTAGGGTTTCGAACGGGGGGGGCTTTATAGGAAAAATCTTGGGGTAGATTAGGGTTTTGTTTAGTGTTTAGGGTTAGGGTTTAGGCTAACCGTCGGAGAAGATGACGGAAAGAAGGCGGTGATCGGGGGTGATTTTGCAGAAAAACCCTTGACATTTTGAAATTTACAAAATGTCCCGTCGCCTGTCAGTATGCAATTCCCAATTTGCATAAACGCCCCTCCGTACAGTTCTGTGCAAATATAATTTGCACAAAAAATTCTAGTATTGTAAACTGTCTTTAAAACATTTAAAATAATTGCAAATTGTTATTAAAATAATTTAATAAATTGCAAAATGATATTTTAGGTTTTAAAAACCATTTAAAAATTATTTAAAAAATTCTAGAAAATTTCTAATGATTATGATAAATTATTTTAAGGCTAAAAATGTCATTTGTATTTAAAAACCCTTAATTTAAATAATAACTAAATTCAGGGGCTTACATTGAGTCGGCCCGAAGATTCTAAGAAATCGAATCTACCCAAGTCTGAATCGATGCAAGTATTGATTTTAGTTGGTTTCATGTGCAGGCTATCCGTTTACGCTGAAATATTAGAGGTCCAGATTTTGCCCCATCTGCAACGGGTCCGTAAAACCCAAATCACCGCCTCGCAACGGGCTGGGACTTAGGCACGGTAGACCGAAATCGATCGTGTAGTTCAATAAAACAAGAAGTGATCGAATGGCTAAGTCAGAAGATTTGGTCGTACAACAAAGATATAAAATCGAGCCGCATCGACTCGTTAAACAACAAGACGTATCGGTTTAAGGTGAGAGGACAGACTCTTCTTTTTACTCCTTCATGCCTAAGTAAGAATGTATCATTGTATGCTAAGTAACCTATCGATGCCATGGGCATTGTCTGATCGAAAGATAAATCATAGTGTGTGTCGAACGCTAGTTAGAACAATTGAAATAAAACGTGCATCAAATGCACAAGTCGCTATGGAACATTGGATATCGTAAAGGCGAGCGCCTCGGTGCGCAAGCCACAAGAATATAGGATAACTGTTTTCGGCAAGTGCCTTCGTGCACGAGCCATTCAGTGCCTTCGCACACGAGTTAGAAAGGCTAGCACATTGAAAGATTATGAAGGCAAGCGCCCTAGCGTGCAAGCCACGAACATTGAACATTAAGGCTAAGAACATGGAATTACGATATCGAGGCGTGCATCGCATGCACGACTCAAAGAAATGAGAACAATCGTGTCAAAGCGTGCCTACGTGCACGAGAATCATAAAAGATGGCTTCGTTGCATAGAGAACAGTTGTGGCATGTAGGTGACGGAACTGTCAAATGTGGCATGATACCTCGAAAAGTGTTCGAGACCTTCTGGTCGTTCGGTTGACGAACATTGAGTTGAGGCATGATGCCATTGAACATTGAAACGAAGTATGAAATGTGAGAACATAGAATGTTAATGGAAGAAATACTAGATGATAAAGTCTGAGTCTCGGACTCAAGACTATGTTTGTTTGTTTGAATAATAAGTGCGTTGCATGGTCGAATGGACTTGAGAAAATAATGAGATAATCTCCCGTACACGGGAATGTTCCCTTCGAACGGGTGCGTCGGGGCACCGGGACCATTCGGCCTAGGAGGGATATAATCTTTGAGGGGCGCACATCCGTAAGACAATTAGTGACCGCTTAGCGAGATGTGAGAAGCTGCAAATAATGGTATGCAACAGAAGGTCTCCATAATTAGGATAGCAACCCACTACGAGAGGTGTCGGGCTGCCCAATTTGAGAAAGAAAAGAAAGAAAAGAAAAGAAAGAAAGAAAAGAAAAAGAGAAAATAAAGAAAGAAAAAGAAAAAGAGAAACGCCTTTAGTCCATTCTTGCGCGAATACGCCAATGACCTTCATATACTTAAGGAACAATGGGTTGAAAGGGCAAGCACATATGTATCCTGCACACATAGATCCTGCATAGAGAGCACTTATAACATGACAGGGAAGGAATGGGGCGTATTCACCTTGCGTCGGTGCAAGGGTGAGTGCGTCTATGTTGGTAAGAAGTCGCGCCACGAAACAAATACAAGATTTGTTTTTGCTTGCCTATTCAATTCGAATAACATGCTTGCCATGATAACATGCTTTACCACTTTCGTATATGCTATGAAATCGACCCTAAGAAGAATATAGCAAGATCCTAAGCTAAGTTGCATGATTCAACATAAATACTAAATGTCGATTTAAAAAGTGGGTCTTTTTATCAGTACATGCAAGGACGAACGTACTGATCCCCCACCAGCTTTCATGCAGGGTGCAGGGAATGGATTGCTCGCGACGAAGCTTCGCTTGATCATGCAGAGGCGTGGAATGTCGTAGAGTTTGAAGCGTGCGATCGCATTGACGCTCGGACTTACAACAGGATTGATGCGGCCGAGATATAGAAGGCATGATGTATGGAACGGTAAAATCTTTTGTGGGCAAGAGAGAACTTGAGTGTTGTAGCCAATCTGGCTAATTCAGTTTGGCTATTAAAAGCCTTTATAATCTCAGTTCATTATTAATAAAGAGAATTGTTTCGTATACGCTGTTTTCTTCCGTTTGCTAATATTAAATCAAAGATAACCATTTTGAGAACTTGTCATCTTGCCTTGCACGAGCGCAACTCCATGCTCATGCGGCATCACGTCCTCTGCGAGGACGATGATTCGGGTGATTCCGGGTCGGGGCGTGACAAATTGGTATCAGAGCTCTAGGCTCAATTTCCACATGACGCTTACTTTGTTTCAATTCCAAAGAGTTGCCCACCACCAATCGAATCACTGTTGACAGCATTGGATGTTCCATACAATAAGTCTAATACAAATCATGTAATTTTGCTGCATGTATTTTTGAAATTACATGATGTTTGCTAAGAAAGTCGTAAAATATTTGTTGCATCAAATGCAACAAGTCGTGAAATAATTTGTTGCTACAAAGTGCAACAAGTCGCGAGATGTGAAGTGAGATGTTTGTTGCTACAAGTGTAACAAGTTAAGAAATATGAATCGAAATGTTTGTTGTTTCAATGCAACAGTCGATGTGAGAAATATTGGTTGCATCGATATAATAAAAGTCGTGAAATGTCGTTGTATCAAATACAACGAGTTGTGAATGCTGCGTGCAAGGATAGTAAAAGTTGATATCGAATGTGTTGAATGGATTCGAGCATTGGCTTTGAATGTCACAGATAAATACTTGCACGAGATGTAATAGTTATCGGAAATGAATCATTGCACAAAGTGCAACGCATATCAAAAAAATGTTGCACGCTATGCAATACGTGTCGGAAGTAAAATTGTTACACGTGGTGCAACGCATGTGAAAGTAATCGCTGTAGGAAGTGCAATGGATATTGGAAATGAATCGTTATACGAGATGCAATAGAAGGAACAAAAAGTCATAAATCGATATAAACGAATCGTTCGGCAACGCACCGAACTTGAACTTGTATTGGCGAATGTACACATTAGCCGAATTGTGTCGAATTTTGATTAATCAAAGTTACAGTTGTGGTCAAGCACGATCACAGCATAAATCGTGAGTCGGAAGAGATTATTGGTTCATACCGAGTATGATACGACAGAAATGGCTTGATTCCGAGTGGTATATGCCATACCACATGTGCAATGAATGGCTCGATTCAGAGTGGTATATGCTATACCACTTTTGCGATGGATTCCATCGATGCGATGCAAGATTTGCGGAAGTTTTGAAACCACAACGAACAGGGGAGTACCAAGACTCGATTAGAAAATTTGTATGACGATGTGTTGATGCAAGTGTTCTTCGAAAATCGGTTAGAATGATAAGGTGGGATTCGTATCAATGAATGATACGTCAGACAGAAATTATAAGTCGGTCGGATGACCGAGACTAACAAAACGATTATGCCTTGAGGCAATGATCGGATCAATCCGATAGGAAACTTAAAGTTATAAACAAGTCGCACGACTTGAGATCTCGATGAAAATGTTGGGTGATACAAATTATAATCGAATCGCACGACTTGCGATCTCGACAAAAATGTTAGAATACACGAATGGTAATCGAATTGCATGACTTGCGATCTCGATAGAAATGTTAGCCGATGCAAAGTGTAATTGAATCGCACGACTTACGATTTCGATGAAAACATTGGTTGATTCGGATAGCCGTGCCTAAGAAAGATAGTAGGTTATGTCGAGACGAGACTCACTGTGAGCACGACGAAATCATATGAAACTTAAAGGGCACAATTGCATGACTCGAGGGAACAACGTTAGAAAATCGGTAACTAGGTTACGCGATCGAAGTATAACGGAATGCAACGAATCGAGAAACGATTCGAAGTGTACGAAAATGTTTGTGGAGAACTTGGACGTATGCAATACAAGTTGTCGATGTTGAAATAGAATCAAAGTTGACCCTCATGTTATCGAAATTGATACGACCTATCGGAATCGATACGCAAGGAAACGTAAGCACGATATGAGAACACAAAACAGAGTGGACCTACGATATCGAGATTTTTGGAATAGTGATAAGAAAGTGTCTAACTGGTTGATCGTAAACTTTGTGATTGATCAGGGCGAGGCCGAAGAGTTATCGATGATTGTTTCGATACGTATAGCATCTCGGGTGTCGACCGTGGTAGATAGACTCGAACTCAATACGAGTAGATGTTTCATGAATTTTGAAATCATCAACGGGAGTGCATGACTTTACTTGGAGGATAGTTGCGCATCAGTTTCGCCGATAGAAATGGTTTTATCCGAAATTGGGTAGTCGCATAGGAATCGTCAGAACGTGATTTGGCTCCAAAATAAGAAATAGCATGGTTCGTAGTAAACTGTCCTTCGTTAATGATCCACAATTATCGAGCGTAGCTTCGGGACAGCTGACCCTGGAAGACTTGACCGCCAAATCAAATTGAATGTTGCAGACCGTAAGATGACCCATGTGATATCGCATATAAAATTGCATCGATAACAAATATAATGTGGTGCATGTTGATGATAAGTCTAGGCGATTTTGAATATCGTGCTATGCACGAGCGCGAGTGGTAAGAGAATGACCTACGAGTTATGTCGTTAGATTTGGAGTCACCTTGTAATTAGCTTGCGTGAATCGAATTTATTTTCGATGTTGCGAGACGGATAAGTTAGGATTTGGCTACTGAATTCCTACTCGTTAGGAATCGAGCGTAGATGCATCGTAGAGACTTTGAGTCAAAGCGATTGTTGCCTTGAGCACCATCACCTTGATGTAAACTTTTGTGTTGGATAGATTGTGGCCTTTGTGCAATGTCAATTTAAAGTTGCGTCGGGAGAATTTAAGCACGATGTCTAGGTAAGTAACCTAGCGGGCGTAGTCCTGAATGTTGATGCATTTGCAAGTCAACAAAGGAAATCATATCGAGATAAGTTGCATAGCCAGACTTCGAAAATAGTTGGGCGGCAACTTCGAACGCAAGCGTTACGGAGGATCATTACGATCGGATGCGCAACGGCTCGATGCGACGCATAGAATTGATGGTCCATACGAAACACACGAAACGAGAAATGTGATTTTGAATCGCGCTGCATGCCGTGACCTTATTAGACAATCACGTACGCATCGAATATGCATACGCAATGGAAATTTTGAGAACGACCGCTAGAGATTTTGTCTGATACGAAAGTACCAGATGGCAAGCATTATGATTGAAAATTTGCCTATTAGCTTGTTCAAATTTGCTACCATTGGACTTGGTCGAAATACATATATCTTTGGGACGCCTTGAATATATGTACGGATCCAATCGAGTTGTATATAAAATTCAAATTGAGCTGCAGGAAAGAGTGAAAGTTAATAAAAGCATGCAAGATAGTGTGAAACTGAACAAAATTGGGGGGACGAGATCGTAAAACGATCTATAAAACACTTAATCGGAGTGTTGGTTTTGGTTCAAGGACGAACCTTGTTTTGAATGGTATATGCTGTAATGCCCCGCTCCGTACGGCGCATTACGCTGAGACGTTGACCCAAAAATCGCATTGACCGAATGAAATGTATCGATGCGAATCGATACGAGAGTTACGTTGTCCTGAGCAATGCATCAAACTAAGTCGATGCGAAAAGTTATGTTGTCCAAAAAAATGCATCGATTTGAATCGATGCGAAGTGCTGCATTTCCCCAAAGGATAAGTGCGTTGAGTCGGCTCGAAGATTCTAAGAAATCAATCTACCCAAGGCGCAAGTCTGAATCGATGCAAGTATTAATTTTAGTTGGTTTCATGTGCAGGCTATCCGTTTACGCTAAAATATTAGAGGTCCACATTTTGCCTCATTCGCAACGGGTCCATAAAACCCAAATCACCGCCTCGCAACGGGCCGGGACTTGGGCTCGGTATGCCAAAATCGATCGAGTAGTTCAATAAAACAAGAAATTATCGAATGGCTAAGTCAGAAGATTTGTATGTGCAACAAAGATATGAAATCGAGCCACATTGGCTCGGCAAACAACAAGGCGTATCAGTTTAAGGTGGGAGGACATATTCTTCTTTTTACTCCTTCATGCCTAAGTAAGAATGTATAAATGTATGCTAAGTTAACCTATCGACGCCACGGGCGTGGTCCGATCGGAAGATAAACCATAGTGTATGTCGAATACTAGTTAGAACAATTGAAATGAAAGGTGCCACTACAAAAAAAAGTATCTTTGGGGACGACACTATTAGGAACACTAGTCTAAAAATCCTAAAAGTATAGTTCTAGGGACGGCTATATTTTTAGTAACAAAAAGTTGTATTTTTTTATGACAGATTCTGAAAATGGATCACTATTTGGGACTAATAAAAATTTATGTTCCAAATAATTCACATTACTGTCCCAAATAGCTCGGCGGGAATGCCACACATTTGACGGCTAATTGCCAAATTTTATGGGGAGAAAAGTTTACCTCCACATGTCTCCATCTTGACCGTTCGATCGGATGGCTTAATCTAGACCGTCCATCCTAAAACTTTCAGAACCTATTCTCTGCACAAAGATACACATCGCTCTCTCTCTCTCTCTCTCTCTCTCTCTCTCTCTTTCTCCTCTCATTTCATTGTACTCATCTGAACGTCGCTCCGCCTCCTCGCTTCCTCCTCCCGACTCCCTCCGCCGCTCATCTGAACGTCTCTTCTCCCGATTCCCTCCACCGCTCCTCCCGATTCCCTCCGACATCAACGCCTACTATGAACATCGAGGTATATTTGTATAAATAAATTCTTTAGGGCTTGGTGTTTTTTAAGTTTTTTTAAATGCATCAATTTAGGTTTTATTCCTTCAATAACATGTATCGCATGGAGTTTTTTTCCTTCAATTTCTTTAGGGTTGTGTTAATTTTAGCTTTTTAACCAGTTTTTAGGTATTTTTAAGGTATTCTGGGCGGGTTTATACCTAGATAACCCAAAGAAAATTAATAGTCAATGATATTGTTCCATAAAAAGGATTAAATGGTGATTAATAGATTAAAAAATCTTCTAACTAATCAAAAATTTCAAGACCAACGACTAATCAGATAGCTGATTAATAAAAATTAAGTGGCTGTGTAAACATTATGTCGATATTAAATTACTTAAGTACTTTGTTGAAATTTCTACGTTAAATCTTCTGTGTTTGCGATTTACGAACTTTAAATTTGTGTATGTGCCATTTATTTGTTCTTTACCTGATATATCCGTAATACAATGTTTGAAATACTATCCTATCTAGTAAGAGCTTTAGCATTTGCCATCTACTAAACGTTACAAGTATCTCTCACAAATTTTTTTGACTAATAGACATCGATCAGGTGAACTCTCAACATCAAAATGTGTAATGATACTTGCAAATGTGTGATGGCACCATAGTACAAAGTTAGTAATAAATTTCTTAAGGTGGTCACTGCAAACACAAATCCAGCATTAATTTCAAAGCATGTATAGACAATGGTCCCCTTCCTCTCTTTCAGCCTGTCACTGTATGCCCTCCGTCAACACAGATGATTTGGCCTGTAATGTAAGAAGCAGCAGGCATTCAAAGAAATATCGCTAAAGAAGCCACCTCCTTGGTCTCTCCGATGCGTCCTAGAGGAACGTGAGAGATCCTTTTTGCCAGTTCGCTCCCGTCCATCACAAACTGTTGAAAGCAACAAAATCATATATACTAAAGAACTTGGTTGTGGAGACATGTTTTAACTTTTAAATGCTGAATAATCATGGCTTGTTGAGAAACATCTAGATAGCTGATTAAGTGTTGATGTTTTATTTTATTGTGTTTAAACAATTGGCACTTGGTTTCTTTATATGTCTTTTCATTTGATGCTATATGAGTGTTGTTCTTTTTCCATGAAGAGAAAATTCAGTATATATCTATCAATTTCACTTATTAGTTCTTTTTTGAGCTAAAGAATAGTTGCAGGAAATCCAGCAAAGATTATTGGACAGGTAGGAAAGCAAAATTCGTCTCTTACCATGAACAATGGTTCGTTTCTTATATACTTTTCTCCAATTTTTAGTTATCTGGCAGAATGCATCATGAAGCATCAAACATGCTCAGAATCTATATTCCTGTGCCATTAAACTTTTTCCTGAAAATATTTCTGTTGTTTGTTCAACAAAAAAAAAACCCAGATGCTACAAAGGATTTTTTTGAGCATATAGCCATTTGTTCTGCTCAAGGGAAAGCTAATGGAGAGTGTTTGTTTAAATCAAAAAGTTGAAGAGTATTGGCAATTATAAAATCACTTCTTAAGAGTGCAGGGAATTTATATCTCAAGGTCCTTTTTAGTTTTCTGGTACTAACTATCTGTGTGAAGTGAAAACTTATTTACACTCAAAGCTGCAATCTGCATTGTATTTTACCAAGTAAACCAAACATGGTCGCCCTTCCTACGGCACCAGTTAAGAATTTTTTGATCAACTAGTGTGAAAGTTTAGGCATGTTACAATTTTAAAAATGAATTTGGATCCTCTCCACTAAATCATTGGAGAGAGCACTGAAATTTTGATAGCCATCCATCTTATTGGGCAGTTTGGTTACATCAATTTAAGTTGTCCTAGTGATCTTGAAAGTGTATAGAGAAAGCTTATACAGATCTTTGAAAAGAAAGTTTGTATGTTGCGTGTGCTGTGTGTAGGTAAAAATATTAAGTCCACGATGAGTTGTTAAGGTTTCATATGTTTTCTTGGGCCACATGTGACCTGCCATGGCAGCTTTGGCTGTCTGTTTGATGATTCCATGTAGTACTAGTAGTCCTCTATGATTATCCAATATTAAACATATAATATTACATCTATATATGGATGTAAGCTCTCTCTGACGTTGCTCAAAGCATTACAACACCAGTTATGTTTACCTTCTCAGCGTGTGAAGGTTTATCGCTTGAATGATGGTGGAAAATGGGATGACAAGGGAATTTTTTCAAACACGTAAGTATGAATACATATAATTTTTTTCAAACACGTAACAAATTCATAAGAATTTATGCATGTGTGTCAAGTAAACAAGAGGCATGGACATGGACTTGTGACACAAACAGTGTTGTCCTTCATCACTATGTATTTAAAATTATTCTTATAGCATGAACTGACTTCTAAAAGTTTAGTATCACTACAACTAATTCTTTTTTGCTTAAGAATATGTTGATACTGACACTATTTGGGCTATAACAATACGATTTGGTATGTCCAAATCCCATACCAACTGCTACCGATACTGACCATTAGGCGTCTCTTTCTCAGTCAATTTGACAAGATAATACATGCAGGAAACCAAGATGAAAAGTAGCTATATGTAGTTCAATTTTCTTTCTTTCTACTGATTTAGACATATATTGGTGTCTTTGTAATATCTTAATGTCATTGCAGGAAGATTTCTCTGATACTGTTGTTAGATGTTCTTGAGGATTCACTAATAATAAAGGAAGAGGTATTTGGTCCCTTGCTTTCGATTATCACAATATGTTGAATAATCCTCAGTTCATGAACATATTACTTCTCATTTTATATCCAAAACTAACAATCTTGTCGTTAGTCTAAAACCTTTAAAGCTATGATGTGTATATTGGAATATAAGATGCAAGTATCCTGAGAAGAGATTTCTGTTTTGATTTGTTAAAGTTGACAAGATTGAAGACAATTTGTTGTGATAAACTTGAGAACCAAACCTCTTGTTGCCTATCTCTTCACCAAGAACAAGAAGCTAGAGAGCATATTGGTGGAAAGAGTTACTTCTGGAGGAGGAATGCTAATCTAGGACACATCGTTACATGTAATGTTCACATTTATCAACAACTTATATATTCCTATTTCAACCCACCAACTACGTATATCCATGCTCGTGTTCCGAGTTGACAACAAGTGCAAGTGCTCTCTCCATGTTCCGAGTTGACAACCGGGATGTAGGACCAGCATTTTCTTTCATGAATAGGTAGGAACCAAATGATCTGACTCATAAGAAAATAAGGCTAGGTTTGAGACAGTAGAAAGGATACAACAATTCCTATGTAGATATTTGAGTAAAAGAAAATACATTGAGTAAAAAATATTTGCCATGTTTAGCTTTTAAAAGAAGCCTTGTCGCAAAACCACAAAATACGAGTTGGAACAAGTAGAACAATCTTTTTGCTTAAAGAATTTAAGCCCTTTTTTGAAACCTGACACTGACATGTTGCTTCTTTGAAAAGTTGGCACATACGCATAAAAATTTGGTTGTATACCTTGTCATTTTGGAGACTGGACTTAAGATTGATTTGCCCCAGTTTGCTATACACCTGCCACAAGTGCTAATTTCTTCGAGTTCTTGTTTCAATAATTTTATGAACGTTGTTTTCTGGTTATTCATCACAGGATTTGAGTTGTCTTAACGACTCATGAATTTGTATGCATAGTAGCTATTCAATATAATTGTGGATTTTCAAACATTTCTTTCACTTATGTTCGTTTTCTTGTTGTCAATTTTGTAGATACACCTGGAGATGCATACTTTAAGTGTCTTTTCTTTCCTCCCCCCATGGCCAACTTGTTTTTCATTATTTAATTATGTATTTGGAATCTTTCTAGTGTTATACAAATATGGGCGACGATCATGTGATGGAAACAAATTTGGGTTAATTTTTTGGGTTCATGTTGGATATACTTGAATGTTTAATAGATGATTCAAAAATATGGTGTAGTGCTTAATGTTTTGGGTTTAGAATTTTGTATGTAAGGTGGATACAATGGATTTATTTTGTAACTGATAGTGTGTGTGATGTATTGTGTTTTTGATTTATTTTGGAAATGATGATAAAAGATGCTTAATGTCAAGTTTTTTGTTGTTGTTTATCAATTGAACGTTATAGTTATATATGATTTTGTTGTCTTCTACAATGTGGTAAAGAATGCTTGATGTTGTTAAGCTTTTTTTTTGTATGGGAGCTCCGATATCTGGAGATACATCTGAGGACAAGCTTGACAATGGCCATGAACATATGAATTATGTTATATGTGTATTTAAATTGTATGTTTTATAGCTGGAAAATGCAAACAATAATTTCATATGGATTACTTTTGGGACGGTTATTTAATTGTCTTAGATATAAACGACATCCTTTTGTGACGCTGTCAAATTTTTCTAAGACGAATGTTATTCGTCACAGACTCTTTTATTTTGGAATAGTTTAGTAAACTGTCATAAACATATAATAATTCAAACTCTTTTGGTACTGTTAGATTTTTCGACCCTAAAACCAAATTATGACGGTATTTTCCGTCCTAAACTTTTTGTCACGCCACCCTAATAGCACTATTACATACCGTCCTAAAATTTGTCCCAAATTACGATTTAGGACTGATTTGGGCCTTTTTAAGACGAATTTTTGGCGTCCCAGAAAGACACTTTTTTTTGTAGTGTGCATCAAATGCACGAGTCGCTATAGAACATTGGATATCGCAAAGGCGAGCACCTCGGTGCGCAAGCCACAAGAACATAGGATAATTGTATTCGGCGAGTGCCTTCGTGCATGAACCGTTCTGTGCCTTCGCGCACGAGTTAGAAAGGCTAGCACATTGAAAGATTATGAAGGCGAGCGCCCTAGCATCCAAGCCACGAACATTCAACATTAAGGCTAAGAACATGGAATTGCAGTATCGAGGCGTGCATCACATGCATGACTCGAAGAAATGAGAACAATCGTGTCAAAGCATGCCTACGTGCACGAGAATCATAAAAGATGGCTTCGTTGCGAAGAGAACAGTTGTGGCATGTAGGTCACAGAACTGTCAGATGTGGCATGATACCTCGAAAAGTGTTCGGGACCTTCGGGTCGTTCGGTTGACGAATATTGAGTTGAGGCATGATGCTATTAAACATTGAAACGAAGTATGACATGTGAGAACATAGAAAGTTAATGGAACAAATACTAGATGATAAAGTCTGAGTCTGGGTCTCAAGACTATGTTTGTTTGTTTGAATAATAAGTGCGTTGCATGGTCGAATGGACTTGAGAAAATAATGAGATAATCTTCCGTGCACGGGAATGTTCCCTTCGAACGGGTGCGTCGGGGCACCGGGACCGTTCGGCCTAGGAGGGATATAATCTTTGAGGGACGCACATCTGTAAGACGATTAGCGACCGCTTAGCGAGATGTGAGAAGCTGCAAATAATGGTATGCAACGGAAGGTCTCCGTAATTGGGATAGGAACCCACTACGAGAGGTGTCAGGCTGCCCAATTTAAGAAAGAAAAGAAAGAAAGAAAAGAAAGAGAGAAAAGAAAGAAAGTAAAAGAAAAAGAGAAACGCCTTTAGTCCATTCTTGCGCGGATACGCCAATGACCTTCATATAATTAAGGAACAATGGGTTGAAAGTGCAGGCACGTATGTATCCTTCACACGTAGATCCTGTATAGAGAGCACTTATAACATGACAGGGAAGGAATGGAGCATATTCACCTTGCGTCGGTGCAAGGGCGAGTGCGTCTATGTTGGTAAGAAGTCGCGCCACGAAACAAACACGAGATTGCTTGCCTGCTTGCCTTTTCAATTCGAATAACATACTTGCCATGATAACATGCTTTACCGCTTCCGTATATGCTATAAAATCAACCCTAAGAAGAATATAGCAAGATCATAAGCTAAGTTGCATGATTCAACATAAATACTAAATATCGGTTTAGAAAGTAGGTCTTTTCATCAGTACATGCGAGGACGAACGTACTGATCCCCCACCAACTTTCATGCAAGGTGCAGGGAATGGATTGCTCGCGGCGAAGCTTCACTTGATCACGCAAAGGCATGGAATGCCATAGCGTTTGAAGCGTGCGATCGCATTGACGATCGGACTTGCAATAGGATTGATGCGGCCGAGATATAGAAGTCATAATGTATGGAACGGTGAAATCCTTTGTGGGCAAGAGGGAACTTTAGTGTTGTAGCAAATCTGGCTAATTTAGTTGGGCTATTGAAAGCCTTTATAATCTCAGTTCCTTATCAATAAAGAGAATTGTTTTGTATACACTGTTTTCTTCTATTTGCTAATATTAAATCAAAGATAACCATTTTGAGAATTTGTCATCTTGCCTTGAACGAGCGCAACTCTAGCCTCATGCGACATCACGCCCCCTGCGAGGACAATGATTCGGGTGATTCCGGGTCGGGGCGTGACAAATTAGAATCAGAGCTCTAGGCTAAATTTCCTTAGGACGCTTGTTTTGTTTCAATTCCAAAGAGTTGCCCACCAATCGAATCACTCTTGACTCTACTCGATGCCGCACTGCATGTTCCATACAATAAGTTTAATACAAATCGTGTAATTTTGCCGCATGTGTTTAAGGTGGGAGGACTGACTCTTTTTTTTACTCCTTCATTCCTAAGTAAGAATGTATCATTCTATGCTAAGTTAACCTATCGATGCCATGGGTGTGGTCCTGTAAACCCCCATGCTATTTTTTAAGGTATTTTTTTATTAATTGTTTGACGAATTTTGTAAATAATTTAAACTAATATATAATTAATTTGCATACAGGGTTGAACCAAAGGGATTGGATCATATCGAAATCAAATTCGATTTCTTCCAATCCTATTAGAATTTAGGTTATATCTTCTACCTGGGTATAAATATATATATAGGTGAGATTAGCCGCCCCACTTCTCATCATCGAAACCCTAATAATTCTGCTTTCTCCGTTGCAAGGGAGATCAAGGAGCAATCAAGGAAGTATTCGAGTGATTGGGCAAACACCGTGTCTCGTATCCGATTCGAATTTAGGTACGCTTCGACTACACTACACCTGTAAATTGAGTAGCAACATTATGCTTGAATTAATGCTTAAGAGGGTTTAAGGGGGGACGATGTATCTGACTTGGGAAGGGGGGTCATAATCTGTTCAGTCCTATAACAACATGTACAGAGTCTTGTATCTAAGAGTATAGATATCAGAGAGTATCAGGGGTCCTTGAACTACCCTGCGAAAACTAAGGTAACTAAATTCGGGTCATGACGTTATATCCATATCGTTTATTTATATTGCTTCACATGCTCGGGCAACATAACAGGTGTATGGAAACATGATAAGTAGTGTAGTGTGGTAGTCCCCAAGCTACAAGTTGCAACAGAGTGTCATAACACCAATAGGAGCAGTACAAGTAATGTGCATCTAGATAGAATATATATATAGCCTTAGCAAAGATACGAGTAATATAGGATGGTGTATGTGTCGATCTTGGGTGTGTGTCTAAACAGTAAATAACAGGAAGGTCTCTAGGTGACAGATCAAAAAGGGGTAGCAACAACTTTTCGTTGTAGTCCAGTATTACAGGTACATGGATGTCCATGTGACCATTGGAGTTTTGGTGTGAGACGCAGTACATGCATGTGTATAATACAGTTGTCTATTATTAACAAAGACTAATCTGGAATGGATGCAGTTTCTGTAGGTATCAATCATATTAACTATAGCTATATAGGATACAGATTTATTGTATCAGGCTGTGAGTTAAGGTATCGGGTGTGGAACAGTAATTAGATACCTGGAGTATCATGTAGGAGCTTTCGCTTTGATTTGAAGCTAACTGTACTAGTTAGGACCTCATAGGTTAGCCAGCAACCAATAAGAGAAATAATATAGGGTATCAGTCTTGGGGCTATATGACAACAAAGGGAAGTGCTAGACTGATGAGAAGGAGGCTAGCCAAGATATTTCATTCCTGTGTGTCAGGAAACGAGAACAGTATAGAGCCAAAAGAAATCGAACACTACTCCATAGACAATAGATAGTATATCAGTTTGGTGAACCAGATTCATAGAGGTGGAAGTATCAAGTATTTATATGATATGAACCTCTACAATCACAAATAAACTATAGCTCTAATCTTTGCCTTTTATCTTCTTTTTGAGAGCAAAAGACGAGGCTTTGTTTAAGTGGTTATAAACAGTGTGTTCTCACTTGTTACAGACACTGGATGCCTGACACTAACTCTCCAAAATCTAGACAGGGGGGTCACGGCTATATATGTTCATCTTTATAGAAATACATACATGTAAGATGAATACACATATTTAGTTGAATTTTTGTGTTTGGTTATGAGTAGAAAGGGGGTTCAGACCTTTGTAGCCTATGGGTGACTTGTGTAACCAGGTAGCTAGGACAAATAGCAAGAAGGAGAGTATCTAGGCTGTGTGATTACATGATTAGGAACAACAGTACTACTATTGCTACAACAGAGTCCTAGCATGGGAATTAGATAATACTAACCTAGGATACCTCTACAAGGCTATGAGTGATACAGGGGTAGGAACAGGCCTAAAACCAGTAGCTATAGGGTTATAAGTGTATGGAACAAAGAGGAGGTATAATTAAGTGACAAGCATAGACATGAGGTTGGAGTGCAAGGAGTTTTGTTTTGCCATCAGAGCTTGGTAGCAGAGGGGATTTATGATACAACCATGTATCAAGCATCCTCCTCTTCATATCAGTTGGGTGCATAAAGGTAAGTAGTAGGAAGGCTCCGACAGTACGTTAATAAAGGGAATCGAGCGAGTACCATGAAGGGGGATATACACCTGAGGTGAGTATCGGGTAGGGATGAGCTGTGCAACCACCTAGTAGCAACCCCAGATACTTGCAATTGGAGGCAAGAATTATTTCGTTAATTGCAAGGTACCCGTATGCATGTGCTTATACACAGGAAACCAAACACCCTTGTGGGGATGCATACAATAGGTAAACTGCAGAGAAATAGTTTAGGATACCAAGCCCTAGTGGTTTAGCTATAGGTTCAGTGCATGTATGAAGAAACATTAGGAATAGGTAGGTATAGCTTGAACGTACCAAGTTGGGTAATTAGGATATCTCCATGAATAGGTAACCGAGATGATTGTACAAGTAAAGGCAGGGGACTTCCTGTTAGGTAGGCAGAACAGTAACCCCTATAAATTACTATGCAAAAACCTAGTACCAGAGGTAAGGTGAGACCATTTGTATGTGTGAAGGGGATAGTACTAACACTATCATCCCACATTGTCCTAAGTACAGATACAATAGGGACTCCCTAGAAACATAGGGTAAAGGATACTTGTGTAAATGGTAGGCAGGGGTATCACGAGTAATATTGCATCAAGAGTATGAATATACTTATGAGTATACCAAACTGGTCAGGGACTTAAGTGTGACTAATACTAGTTGTACTAGGAAGAAGAAGGAAACACTAGGACATGAAGGGGAAGACAACCCAAGCTTCTAAAGTCACTAGAAACATAGAGTAATTAGCAATAATTAGATATAGAGTTATTTTGGTTAAATTCATGTGTTGATTAGAATTAAATTCACCAACAGGTTACTTGAACCGAGATACGGACTTGGCCCGTGCCAACAGCTCAGGACCACAGGCAAGTATACCTTGCCTTTCTTTACAGCTTTATTACATGCTTATCTTCTTTCATCATCCAGCTGATTCTGATTTGATTGCTGACATGTGCTTCTTCATTTTTATATAGTCCTTGTTCACAGTTAGCCTTGTAGCCATATTGGACATATTTTTACTTGTACTTGGTTGAGTTGTATCATAGGACGACTGCGTTATAGGTTGAACTGCTATTTCCTTATTTCGATTCTTACAACCTGCGAGTCCACATACGGGGCAAGGGTTGACCGTTTGCACCTGCGAGTCCACACACGGGATGAGGGTGACTTGTCTTGAACTGACGTGCGAGTCCACATTCGGGGCGAGGGTTAGTGATTAGCTTCAAACATGCGAGTCCACACTCGGAGCGAGGGTTTGGTATCCGTTGATCTCTTTATTCACACGTTTCTTCCAGCAGTTCATTTATGCGTAGTTATTCATATATTCGTGTATCATATTGCTTGGCCTTTTCCTGCTCATATCTTGTTTTCTTTTCATTCATGATAAACTGTAGAAAGGCATGTTTTTATGGATCTTGCTAGTCCTCTGAGGACCTGATGATCTCTTCAGGTTTAGCTGGGTTTGAGCCAGGTGCACAAGAGCGGATTTGAGGCAGTTTCAGACTACGGTACTACTGCAGTGAAGATGAATTTGATGTTTAGCCAAGTTTGACAAAGTTTATTTTATTTTATGTCTTTACTTTATCTTCGTCTATTGGTAGTGGATTTGTATCCACCGGACGAGACTTGGATTCTTGATAGTTTAGAACCATTTAAGTTCATTTTATATTATTATCCAGTTTATTGACATTCATTGATCTTAATTGTATCTTTTACTATTCTGTGGAAGAGATCTTGACTGCCATGTTGGTTACAGATTCTGTGACTTGTGTATATTAGACAGCGATCTACTACCGACATTGTGGCGTAGGCTGGGCTTGGAAACACCTCGTACCCGAAAAGCGAGTGCGGGTCGTGACATGGTCCGATCGGAATATAAATCATAGTGTGTGTCGAACACTAGTTAGAACAATTGAAATGAAATGTGCATCAAATGCATGAGTCGCTATGGAACATTGGATATCGCAAAGGCGAGCGTCTCGACGCGTAAGCCATAAGAACATGGGATAACTGTATTCGGCGAGTGCCTTCGTGCACGAGCCATTCCGTGCCTTTGTTCAAGAGTTAGAAAGGCTAGCACATTAAAAGATAATATAGGCGAGTGCTTTAGTGCACGAGCCATGAACATTGAACACTAAGGCATAGAACATAGAAATACGGCTTCGATGCGTGCATCAAGTGCACGGCACGAAGGAAAAGATGATAAATATGTTGAAACGTGCGTATATGCACGAGATCATAAAAAGATGGGTTCATTGCAAAAGAGTACAGGTGTGGCATGAATGTGATGGAACTGTCAGATATGACATGATGCCTCGAAAAGTGTTCGAGACCTTCGGGTCATTCGGTTGACGAACATTGAGTTGAGGCATGATGCCATTGAACATTGAAACGAAGTATGGAAGGTGAGAACATAGAAAGTTAATGGAAGAAATACGAGATGATTAAGTCTGAGTCTCGGACTCAAGACTATGTTTGGTTGTTTGAATAATAGTGCGTTGCATGGTCGAATAGACTTGAGTAAATGATGAGATAATCTTCCGTGCATGGGAATGTTCCCTCAGAACGGGCTGCGCCGGGGCACCGGGACCGTTCGGCCTAGGAGGGATATAATCTTTAAGGGGCGCACATCCGTAAGATGATTAGCGACCGTCTAACGAGATGTGAAAAGTCGTAAATGATGATATGCAACGAAAGGTCTCCATAATTGGGATAGCAACCCACTACGAGAGACGCCGGGCTACCCAATTTTGAGAAAGAAAAGAAAGAGAGAAAGAAAAGAAAGAAAAGAAAGAGAGAAAGAAAAGAGAAACACCTTTAGTCCATTCCGGCGCAGATACGCCAACGACCTTCATATAGTTATGGAACGATGGGTTGAAAGTGCAGGCACGTATATGTCCTGCATACATAGATCCTGCATAGAAAGCACTTATAACATGATAGGGAAGGAATGGGGCGTATTCACCTTGCGTCGGTGCAAGGGCGAGTGCGTCTATGTTGGTAAGAAGTCGCGCCACGAAACAAACATGAGATTGCTTGTCTGCTTGCCTATCCAATTCGAATAACATGCTTGCCATGATAACATGCTTTATGCTTTCGAATATGCCATGAAATCGATCCTAGGGAACAATTGATAACATGCTTCTCACATCTCGCTAAGCGGTCGCTAATCGTCTTACGGATGTGCGCCCTTCAAAGATTATATCCCTCCTAGGCCGAACGGTCCCGGTGCCCCGACGCACCCGTTCGAAGGGAACATTCCCGTGCACGGGAGATTATCTCATTATTTTCTCAAGTCCATTCGACCATGCAACGCACTTATTATTCAAACAAACAAACATAGTCTTGAGTCCGAGACTCAGACTTTATCATCTAGTATTTCTTCCATTAACATTCTATGTTCTCATATTTCATACTTCGTTTCAATGTTCAATGGCATCATGCCTCAACTCAATGTTCGTCAACCGAACGACCAGAAGGTCTCGAACACTTTTCGAGGTATCATGCCACATCTGACAGTTCCGTCACCTACATGCCACAACTGTTCTCTATGCAACGAAGCCATCTTTTACGATTCTCGTGCACGTAGGCACGCTTTGACACGATTGTTCTCATTTCTTTGAGTCGTGCATGTGATGCACGCCTCGATATCGTAATTCCATGTTCTTAGCCTTAATGTTCAATGTTCGTGGCTTGCACGCTAGGGCGCTTGCCTTCATAATCTTTCAATGTGCCAGCCTTTCTAACTCGTGTGCGAAGGCACTGAATGGCTCGTGCACGAAGGCACTCGCCGAATATAGTTATCCTATATTCTTGTGGCTTGCGTACCGAGGCGCTCGCCTTTACGATATCCAATGTTCCATAGCGACTTGTGCATTTGATGCACGTTTTATTTCAATTGTTCTAACTAGTACTTCGGGAAAGGAGGCCGTAGAGATGAAGGAGCAGATCAATGACCTATTGAAAAAGGGTTTCATTCGATCTAGTGCTTCTCCATGGGGAGTGCCAGTACTCTTTGTGTCGAAGAAGGATGGTACAGTCCGGTTGTGCATTGATTAGCGACCGCCTAACGAGATGTGAAAAGCCGTAAATGATGGTATGCAACGAAAGGTCTCCATAATTGGGATAGCAACCCACTACGAGAGGCGCCGGGCTACCCAATTTGAGAAAGAAAAGAAAGAGAGAAAGAAAAGAGAAACACCTTTAGTCCATTCCGGCGCAGATACGCCAACGACCTTCATATAGTTATGGAACGATGGGTTGAAAGTGCAGGCACATATATGTCCTGCATACATAGATCCTGCATAGAAAGCACTTATAACATGACAGGGAAGGAATGGGGCGTATTCACCTTGCGTCGGTGCAAGGGCGAGTGCGTCTATGTTGGTAAGAAATCGCGCCATGAAACAAACATGAGATTGCTTGTCTGCTTGCCTATCCAATTCGAATAACATGCTTGCCATGATAATATGCTTTATGCTTTCGAATATGCCATGAAATCGATCCTAAGGAGAATATAGTAAGATCATAAGCTAAGTCGCATGATTTAACATAAACACTAAATGTCAGTTTAGAAAGTGGGTCTTTTTATCAGTACATGCGAGGACGAACGTACTGATCCCCCACCAGCTTTCATACAGGGTGCAGAGAATGGATTGCTCGCGGCAAAGCTTCGCCTGATCGCGCAGAGGCAAAGAATGTCGTAGCGTTTGAAGCGTGCGATCGCATTGACGCTCGGACTTGCAACAGGATGGATGCGGCCGAGATATAGAAGGCATGATGTATGGAACGGTAAAATCCTTTGTGGGCAAGAAAGAACTTGAGTGTTATAGCCAATCTGGCAAATTCAGTTGGGCTATTGAAAGCCTTTGTAATCTCAGTTCATTATCAATAAAGAGAATCATTTCGTATACTCTATTTTCTTCTGTTTGCTGATATCAAATCAAAGATAACCATTTTGAGAACTTGTCATCTTGTCTTGCACGAGCGCAACTCTAGGCTCGTGCGGCATCACGCCCCCTGTGAGGACGATGATTCGGGTGATTCCGGGTCGGGGCGTGACAATGCCCATCTGCAGGTAATGCTCAGGTATGGGGAAGAGAGGTTGAACCTATAGACAACAAATGTAGAGCCTACAACAGCAGTTTAGTGTGTTCTTTGCAACAACAGTAAGTGAAAACAAAATGCAGCAGGTGCACTAGGCCTGTACAGGTTTTGCACAACAGCAGAGCATTGGATAAGAGAGGGAACAATAGTAGTGCATTGGCAGGTAGGACAGTAAGAATTTGAGAGTCTATGTGTATCCTATAGAGTGATTAGAGTGTGAGTATGTGAGTGTTTAGAGAGAGTGGGAAGGGTGAGAGTGATGAGGAGAACTGCCATGGGACAGTGAACTATGTGTGTGAACTAACACACATATGTGAGAGTGGTAAGAGACTTAGGGGACGTTTGGTACGCGGTATTTTTTTAATTCCCGAAAAAATTTAAGATGGGAATCTATTACCACGTTTGTTTGGCTTATAAAAAATTTATTCCCGGAAATTATAAATACCCGGGTAAATAGTTTACCAAAAAAACATGGGAATTCTATCCCTTGAGAATAGGTGGGTATTTTTTTTTGCCCGGGAAAAAAAATTGTCTAATTTTTTTTTCTTTTTTGATCAATTTTGATTAGTTTTGAACATATTTTTTTTTTCTTTTTTTGTCGTTTTTATCGCTTTTATGTCATTTTTTTTGTCGTTTTTACCAATTTTTTGTCGTTTTAAGCGATTTTTTGTCGTTTTTACCTATTTTATCTTTTTTGTCACTTTTGGATTATTTTTTGTCGTTTTTATCGTTTTTTGTCTTTTTACCAATTTTTTGTCGTTTTAAGTGATTTTTTTTGTTTTTACCCATTTTTGTCACTTTTTGATTATTTTTTTGTCGTTTTTACCCAATTTTTGTCCTTTTGTCGCTTTTTTGTCAATTTTTGCCGTTTTAAGCGATTTTTTGTCTTTTTTAGCTTTTTTTTTGTTGTTTTTACCGATTTTTACTCATTTTTGTCGCTTTTTTGGTCATTTTTACTGATTTTATGGCGCTTTTTGTCATTTTTGTCGTTTTTACCGATTTTTTGTCGCTTTTTGGGTATTTTTTGTCGTTTTAAACGATTTTTTGTCCTTTTGTCGTTTTTATCGATTATTTTTGTTTTTGTCGCTTTTTTGTTATTTTTTGTCGTTTTAACCGATTTTTTGTTGTTTTTAAACCTTTTTTTTGTCGTTTGACCGATTTTTGTCATATTTTGTCGTTTTAACTGATTTTTTGTCCTTTTTTGTCGTTTTATTGATTATTTTTCGTTTTTGTCACTTTTTGGTTATTTTTTGTCGTTTTAAACGATTTTTTGTTATTTTTAAACCGATTTTTTGTCATTTTTTGTTGTTTTAACCGATTTTTGTTGTTGTTTGTCGTTTTAATGATTATTTTTTGTTTTTGTCGCTTATTGGTTATTTTTTGTCGTTTTAACCGATTTTTTGTTGTTTAAACGGACTTTTTGTCGTTTTTAACCAATTTTTTTGTCCTTTTGTCGTTTTAACCGATTTTTTGTTGTTTTTTGTCGTTTTTGTCGCATTTTGGTTTTATGTCGTTTTTACCGATTTTATGTCGTTTTTGTCGTGTTTTGGTTATTTTTGTTGTTTTTACCATTTTTTTGTTTTTTGTCGTTTATACATTTTTTGTCGCTTTTTGGTCATTTTTGTCGTTTTAACCGATTTTTTGTCATTTTTAATCGTTTTTGTCGATTTTTGTTATTTCGTCGTTTTTACCATTTGTTTCGTTTTACCGATTTTTTTTGTTTTTACCGATTTTTTTATATTTGTTCATTTTTTTCGTTATTATTATTTTTATTTTTTTCCGGGAATATTTATATTGTCACCAAACATGGGAATGTAATTTTCCAGGGAATTTAATTCCTTGGAATTTGATTCCCGGGAATATAGAATTTCCGGCTATATAGTATTCCGCATACCAAACGCCCCTTAGGGAAAAGAGAGGCACAGACATGTAGGGGGTGTACAAGTGATAGGTTAGAAGGGGAGGAAGCATCAGTGCACTGATGTTTAGGTGCATGGCCTTGGCAGCATAGCCTGGACAGGGAATTTAAACCCATTGCACTTTAGTGGACAGGTTAGAGGGGAAGAGAAGCGGCCTACACAGGTTGTGTTAGGCCTGTGCATGATGCACAGGCAAGAGGGGAGGGATTTGATCCTTGCACAAGCAGAGATAGCCCTGTACTGTGCATATGGCCAGTGCCTAATGTGCACAGGGGTGCACAGGCTTGTGTTGGCCATGTGTGTGACAGTGCACACTAGTATGGGAGTTGAATTTGAGGGTGCATTCCTCTTAATGCACCTAATGTGTGAATATGTGTGAGAGTGTGAGTGTCAATGAATATGACAGTAATGTCATATGTGTGAAAGAGATTTGGGTAAAGTGTGTGTAAGGTAGGTGAGGGTAATTACCTACATGTTGGTTAAGGGGTTTACCTAAGTGTAGGTAAATGCATAGGGATATGTAATATGGTATTACCTTAAGAGAGGGTAATCTGGTAGATAGGTAATAGTATATCACCAAAAGCTAGGAAATAAGGGCTAAAGGGTAACCTAGGTAGGTAATACCTATGACTAGGTCATGGGATTAGGTAATATTGTGTAGAGTTTACCTAGTATAGGTAATTACCCAAATGTTAGGATAAATAGGTTTACCTATATATAAGGGTAGGTAATATCATAATATAGGTAATAGTTAATACCATGTATAAGTAATAGAGTAATACCTATAGTTAAGGTAATGTAGGGCATAGGGTTAACCTATGTAAGTACAAATGTTAGTATAGGAGATATCATAGTATAGGTAGTAGCCTAGTATAGGTAGGCTTACCTTGGTATGACAAGGTAATGGCCCAGAAACCTAGGGTTGACTCGAATTGATCAAGGTTGACCAGTTTGACCCTAAAAGTCAACCTTTAAGCCAAATTAAACTAGTTTGATCCCGGAAGCCTAGTTTAGACCTAGAATTGACTTAGAATACATATTACACTTTAGATATCCATGTTTAACACACTAAAACACAAATTAATATATATCTCATATATAGGTCTTTGTGATGCCACTTTGGGCCTCGATTCACACTTGTTGCTCAGGACCGCAGATGAGTACATTCTCTGATAGTTTCCATTATCTGATACTTGTTATGATTCATGTATTTAGTGATGTTCTACTTGATTCCTGACACAATGGTCACACGAGTTAGTTGTTCATGTTTTGATATACATACCGTTCTCATATCTCATTGTACATTTTGATCTTTCTACGCATGTGTTGACACCATATTGTAAAATTATGGATAGCCAATCATACGTTATCAGTACGATTGAGCCAAACTATTGTGTTATTATGGATAGCCAAACCTATTGGATTGAGCCGTACTCATGTGCTATTGTGGATAGCTAATCCGGTTGGGTTGAGCCGTATTATTACGAAATTGAGGATAGCCAATCCTATTGGATTGAGCCATACTATTATGGATAGCCAATCATACATTACCCATATGATTGAGCCGTACTATTGTGAGCACTATTATTGATAGAACACTTGTTGGAAATGATGATTCAAATACAGTTACTTCAGTTTCTTTCCTGCCTAATTCATGTTCATTGAGATGCTCTTATTATTCTGTCTTTTCATTTGTGTTACATGATATACTAGATAGTTATGGTACAGTTCATTATGCTCATCATGTATTACACTCACTATTACTGTTTTATAGTTTTTGTCATTTAATTGGAACTGCTGTTAGAGTTTTTGCTTTGCACCAATCCTGACTGGTTATATTTTTCTGACGACGCAGAGGACGTACTAGGCATAGATCAGGAGACCTTGCCACAAGAGGGCCTAGTTCCAGCTGAGGAGACTGTAGTGGCGACCCAATAGACTAGGCTTGTACTGGATATGTCTCCAGCACTATCTGACTAGCATGTTTATTATTCAGACTCGTATTGAGATATTTGACTCTTAGATTATGGACATGTATTATGTTATATTATACTTTTGGATATTCTCTCTATGTTAGTATCTTTTATCGTGCCATTACATTCTTCCTTATAGATTTGTGATTGATTATGCTATATCATTATTGTCCTCCATTTGGAGATGTGATATATATTGACACGTTATCAGATTTATTGCTAGTATAGTAGACTTAGACAGCGTTCTATCTAGGGATGGCAACAGGGCGGGTAGGGGCCGGGGACCATATCCCCCATCCCCGTCCCCAAGTAGTGTTTGAATCCCCATCTCCGTCCCCGTCCCCGTTCCCCGTTGGGCTCAATTTTTTACCCCCATCTTCGTTAATAATGCATTCCTCGTCCCCGCCCCATTAGCACTTTTGGGGCCGAATTTTTTCGTCTCCGTCTTTCGTTCGGTTTTTTTTACATTATAAGCTTAAAAAAATTATTTTCATTCAAAAAAATTACAAGACATATTAATAAAACATGGTTTTCATAAAATAAATATATATATACTACTATATAGATCAAGAGACCATACCATTTCCAAAGGGTTGCACATATGGATATGGGTATAATTAAGTAATCGGGTTCGGGGATTTACCGAGACGGGGAGTACTATACCCATACCCATCCCCGAACTCAATCGGGGAATTTTTATAATCCCCGTCCCTATCCCCTATTTTAAATCCCCAAACCCGTCCCCATCGGATAAAAAAATCTAGTCCCCGTCAGGTTCGGGGGGACATTGCCACCCTAGTTCTATCGTCGATACTGTGGCGTAGGCTGGACGTAACCACGTACTAGTGCCCCTAAACCGGGTGCGGGTCGTGACACATTTTTGTGGTGGCCTATGCAGTTCGAGGTTGCAACTAGAGTGATATCGTGGTAGTGCAACAACTTAGGTGTACTATTGCGAGCCTGCAATAGGATATAGAAAATAGGATATTAGGATGGAAGAGTACTCAATCACAATTAGGACTTCTTAAGAGATTCCTGGGACAACTCTTGAGAATCTCATTATAAACTCTAACCCGAAATTCATTTCCCCTTGTTCCCGTCTACTCCTCTTTGTTCGTTGTTGAGTTGATTCTTGGTGTTTGTTGTTGACTTGAATTATATTAAGATGAGTTCATGGACTATATCAAGGGTATTTTCTGGCAGTACATACTAGGCGAGGTCTTGGTTGTGGAGCCTAGAGTTTACCGTGATCATATTAGCTAGCGAGACAAAATTCTTGATCGCACGTTTATTGATATACGTATCTTAGTTATGGAATTTAGGATTCCTCGCAGCCATGATAGCTGGCAAGGCGGTTATTCTAAACAACATAATTTTAGATCTATATACCATGAATGTGGGATCAGGGGTTATCGCAACTATGCTGACTGGCGAGGTGAAGATTCTGGATAGCACGATTTTCGGACACAACAGTATGATTATCAGATTTTATTCTAGATTGGTTCTTACCTTATCACATTTAATATCCTAGAATGATGATTGTTGCATTTAGCATATAACATGATAGGCCTTATAGATTTGAATTGATGTCTTATATTTCACTTTGTTCGATCACTATCCTTCTTAATTGCTGTCCTTCCTTGATAATATCTTATCTTGTGCCAATTGACATCCTTGTTTGATCTGTCTTCAGGATGGGACCCATGACAAGATCCCATCGCCCTGAACCTGCAGCAGATTATCAAAGGTCTGCTACCTCTCGACCTCATGATTCGGTTGTACGAGTTACTCTGACCATTTCTTTCGTTTATGTGGGAGTTTTAGCTACTTTGGGGGTCGCTCCTCCTCTAGTGCAGAGGACCGTTCCTGAGATTGTTGCAGGTGTTCTTCCTCCTCCTGCACAGCGGACTGCTCTGTCTATTCCAGGAGATCTTCCTCCTCCGCCTCCAGTGCCTACCGACATGGGGCGGATGTTTTCTCTGTTCCGGGAGATGCTAGAGGTGCAGAGGGCTCAGTCCGAGGCGCATCAAAAGTAGTCGGACACGATGTGACAAGGCATGGAGAGCGCCCATCACCTCGCTCTAGCTGCAGTAGAGCGGGAAGCTCCGGTCCAGCAGTAGGATGCCCAGCTTAGGCTATGTAACATCCAAAATTTCAATAAGCTGGGACCCCGAGACTTCAGTGGGACCGAGGACATCATTTACGCTGATGACTGGCTCGTGGATATCGACGACTTATGAGGATGTCCCGCCTTGCGGAGGACTTGAGGGTTGAGGCAGTAGGGCTTCAGCTACTTGACATCGCTCGTACCTAGTTCAGGAGCCGGCTCTTATTGGGGAGGGCCACACCTAGGCTGAGTTCAAGGACCTCTTCAAGAAGAAGTTCTTCTCGCCTACTGACAATTGGATTTGGCCAGGCAATTTCAGAACCTCCAACAGGAAGGCATGTCGGTCGAGGAGTATGCTGCAGAGTTCGGCAGGTTAAGCCGATATGCATAGTGTATGGTGAGAGACTCGTAGATCAGGGCGAGTCGCTTCAGGAAGGGTCTGAACTGGCAAGTGAAGGTCCTTATTCCTTCTTTCTATGAGACTTATGCGAAGATCCTTGCAGAGGCGCACAAGGTAGAGGAGGAGTTGAGCTTGAAGCCCAAGAGGGATCGCGACTTCCTTACGGGGGCTAGTGCGGGGCCTGCTAAGCGCCGCCATGTTCAGAAAGAGTTTTCTCAACCCCAATTGGAGTACCATCTACCAGCTAGAGTTTTTGTTCAGCTGATTCAGCAGTGCCTCAGCGGACTCCCACTTGTGCCTTCTGTAGGAAGTCTGGACATACTTAGGAAAAGTGCAGGAAGAGGCTCGGAGTATGCTTGAACTGTAGAATGGTTGGACATCAAGTGAGGGATTGCCTCCTAGCTCGTCCAGCCTTTGGTGCAGCCCCAGACCATAGGGGTCTAGCTAGGCCACCTATAGAACCGTAAATTGTCCCGCACTAGCATAGGGAAACACCCTAACAGGGTAGGACTTTTGCAATGGCGGTCGAGGAGATCAACATTGCAGGTAATAGGCTAGAAGGTTAGGTTTTGTTCTTTCTCTTTTCTTGTTCCTTTCCATATATTGATTGCCTGATTGATTTCTTAGTACCTTTAGCTTACATCTGTGATTTTCTAGGGGGTAGGATTGTAACTACCTAAATCCGAGAGAGGGGTATTTTTGTCATTTTATAATTATATTATATTGTTCCTAATTATTTGTTTATATTGTGTATATTTATTTATCAATATTGTGTTAGTTATTACGGTTAGTGGCTAGCCTAATTGTTAGACTTGTGTTAGTGAATCGGTTAGCATGTACACTTGACTAGAGCCCAATAATTAGCATGACATGACTCATAGACCAACTCATTTGATTAGACCCAATTAGACTCATTAGTCATGACCAATTAATTAGAACAAAGATTAGACTATTTATCGAAATATGTCCAAACCCTTCCATATAGTAATTAGCCTTCATGACAACATTAGAGGGCATGTAGGACATTCTTGATTAGCTAAACCTAGACCTATATGGCAGCCATGTATGGAGAGAGAGAGCCCCTATTCTTCATTTTAACTCTCATTTTTTTTTCTCACTTTGGTGTTCTCTTCCAAGTAGAGCCATTCCTCCACCATTTTCTCTCAAATCTCACCCATTCTCTCACATATTCCTCTCATTCTCTACACTAGAAGGAGTCTTGAAGGAGCTTGGAGACTAGGAGTAAGGAGAGGAGTCCACTTGCTACTACGTGTCCGAATGGTGTCTATTTAACTTTTATTGGGAATCCATCTTTCAATAGGTAAACAACTTATCATTTCTACTAGTTTAGATACTATTTTCATGCATGACACTAATAGAAACTCACCCATGGACAAAGGGTACCCATAGGGGGAAGAACTAGGCTCTAACCATCATTTTGGTAGAAGTTATATAGAGCTTTTGTGTCATTTTTGGAAAAATCCGAGGATGGCACACCAAGTGTTTATTATATTGTTTCATACGTTAAATGGACATGTGAATAGTGTATGAGGCTAGAAATGTGTCCACATATTGATGATACCAATGAGTTGTGTTATGTTACACTAGGACACGGGATCAATTTGGAGGTTTTACTCCTCCTACGCTTGTCACAACATGTCACATTTCACATGACATATTGCACTAGCTAGACACCAGTCTAGTTAGCTTCTAATTGTCATTTTAGGCTTGCCTATGAAGTTTGGTAGAGTATCATAGACGTATCACAAGCTTGTGCACCAAGTGTTCGATACGTGTCCTCATAGGCATTTTTGTGTCCTTTTTAATTGAGATTTGGGGTACGTGTCCTAAATAGGATACGTGGTGTTATGTCATGGTATCTCATAATTCGCATGGTTAGATTTGGAGATGTAATATGATAATGTATGTATATATATATATATATATATATATATATATATATATATATATATATATATATATATATATATATAAAATATATATATATATATATATTTTTATATTTATATATATATATATATATATATATATATATGTGTGTGTGTGTGTGTGTGTGTGTGTGTGTGTGTGTGTGTGTGTCTATTGATAGGGATGCCTATTTACTAGTGTATGTGTCTATATATAATATATAGATAGATATGAACATGGGGGATTATATAGATGTGTGTGTATCTAGATAATATGAGTACCTATGTGATACACATAAACATATATACATGTGTTGTTAATGTATGTGTAGAGTGTGGCCTATGTGAATAGGAGGGGAGGCTTGTGTAACTGTCAAGTGATTGTATCAGGATAATGAGAGTGTGAGAGAGTGTCTTTGTGAATGTTAGAGTCTATAGGTTATGTGTGTGTGTGTGTGTGTGTGTGTGTGTGTGTGTGTGTGTGTGTGTGTGTGTGTGTGTGTGTGTGTGTGTGTGAGTGTAAACAGATTAGTGTATCATAGAGATTAGTGTGTGCTAACTGATGGGTAAATAGATATATAGGTTGACAGGGAATAGGGGGTGTTGCATCAGTTGTAAGGAGAGAGGAGTGGCCTGCACAGCTGTTGGCCACATGAAACTCTTCATTTCTCCTCCCTCTGTATAAATGCCTATCTAGGAATAGAGGCTTAGCTATAGACAGGGCATTAGGCCTGGGTAGGCAGTGCACTTGCTTGCTGCACTTGTAGTGCAATGGAGGAGGATAGCAGGCAGCAGCAGGTAAAAACAGGTTTACCTCTGCCTGTGCAGAGAAAGAAACATCATCAGTAGCAGGGTGCCCCCTACAGGTAATGCACATGTATGGGGAAGAGAGGTTGAGCCAATAGGCAATAAATGTAGAGCCTACAGCAGTAGTTTAGTGTGCTATTTGCAACAGCAGTAAGTGAAAACAAAATGTAGTAGGTGCACTTGGCCTATATACATTTTGCACAACAACAGAGCATTGTATAAGAGGGGGAACAATAGCAGTGCATTGGCAGGTAGGACAGTGAGAATTTGATAGTGTATCTGTATCATATGGAGTGATTAGAGGGTGAGTATGTGAGTATTTAGAGAGAGTGGGAAGAGTGAGAGTGAAGAGGAGAACTGTCATGGGACAGTAAACTATGTGTGTGAGCTAACACACATATGTGAGAGTGGTAAGAGAGTTAGAGGAGAGAGAGGCACAGACAGGTAGGGGGTGTATAAGTGATAGGTTAGAAGGGGAGGAAGCATTAGTGCACTGATGTTTAGGTGCATGGCCTTGGCAGCATGGCCTGGACAGGGAATTTAAGCCCATTGCACTTTAGTGGACAGGTTAGAGGGGAAGAGAAGTGGCCTGCAGAGGTTGTGTTAGGCCTGTGCATGATGCACAGGCAAGAGGGGAGGGATTTGATCCCTGCACAAGCAGAGATAGCCCTGTACTATGCATATGGCCAGTGCCTAATGTGCACAGGGGTGCACAAGATTGTTTTGGCCATGTGTGTGACAGTGCACACTAGTATGGGTATTGAATTTGAGGGTGCATTCTGCTTAATGCACCTAATGTGTGAATATGTGTGAAAGTGTGAGTGTCAATGAATATGACAGTAATGTCATGTGTGTGAAAAAGATTTGGGTATCAAGTGTGTGTAAGGTAGGTGAAGGTAATTACCTACATGTTGGTTAAGGGGTTTACCTAAGTGTAGGTAAATGCATAGGGATAGGTAATATGGTAATACCTTAAGAGAGGGTAATGTGGTAGATAGGTAATAGGATAAAGCTAGGTAATAAGGGCTAAAGGGTTACCTAGGTAGGTAATACCTATGAATAGGTCATGGGATTAGGTAATATTGTGTAGAGTTTACCTAGTATAGGTAATTACCCAAATGCTAGGATAAATAGGTTTACCTATATATAATGGTAGGTAATATCATAATATAGGTAATAGTTAATACCATGTATAGGTAATAGAGTAATACCTATAGTTAAGGTAATGTGGGGCATATGTTTAACCTATGTAGGTACAAATGTTAGTATAGGAGATATCATAGTATAGGTAATAGCCTAGTATAGGTAGGCTTACCTTGGTATGACAAGGTAATGGCCCAGAAACCTAGGTGTAGGAGCGTAAAAAGTGCTTCAAAGAAAGAGTCATCTCATTCATAAGTGATCTGTCTTACGCCAAGCAGAGCGGGTAATCTCTTTACGCTCAAGACTAGGCTAATCGCTTTACGCCTAAGCAGGCTGATCATTTTACGCTCGGGTCTACACCCATGGTTTTACGCCAAGGACCAGTCAGCCACTTTTACGCTGGACAAAGCTGTCAAATCTCGCATTTAATGCAAACTCTGACATGGAGATATTAATGATGGCATATATCACAAAGGGATTTGTTTTTACACAGAGACCAATGTTGTCGTTTAGTGTGTGGATTGAGCTACTTTACGCTCACACTACGGCTTCTTTTACGCACGAAGATTATACGAGCCTTTACGCTCAACAATCGACGTGTGCGTAAAGTCTATTTGAGCTGCTTTTACGCTCAAGGTTATTTAATAACCACTTTACGCGGGAAGTCTATGTCAGGGCTATTTTACGCCAAATCTACTGCTTTACGCTCAGAGTACATCAGGGCTTTTTTTACGCCCTATTCTCCTCCACCAGTTTGGAACGTGGTTTGCTTACGTGGCTTTCATGTCATTCTTCTCGAAGAACGTGTGTACATGCATCCTATTCTTACTGAAGTGATGGGACACACGTCAACATATGTAGAGGATGGCTTCGATCATGGGTGGCAGTTGTTAGCGTAAAGATGGAATTTTTGCTGAGTTTTTACGCACAAGAGCCTAAATCTATAAATAGACTTATTTTTCTCATAACAAGGGGACAGATAGAAGAGAGAGAGACAGGAGAGAATATAGAGATCAGAACTTAGAGATTTTGATTCTTCAGAGCATTCTTCTTCAACTTTTCTTTCAGAATAGAGTGAAGCAAAGCAGGAAAGCATTCGGCCTCGCCATCAGTGCCCAAGTGCGTCGATACCTTTCTGGTGACTTAGTTCTTCCAGTTGTTCTACTTCAAGCAGTGATCTTCATCATCATCATATGGTCCAAGGAACAAAGTGATCATTTACGAATCAGACTTCCATAGCGATACTTTCCCAGAATCAAATTTGTACTTCTTGTACTTTTTTTCGTTTTATTTTCCAAAGCCAATTTCTCCAAGGCATTTTGTTAAGTGAAACAAAAATGGCGACTCTGCTGGGGACGACCTTCTCCTCTGACGAGGAGGCAATTGCTCAATATGATGATGTTTCGGTCGGTTCGACCAAGAAGACTCTGGTTGTGCACTTCGACCAGACTGCCTACGAAGAAATGCTCCGAACTGGGGGTGGTTCTCGCTGCTCCAATGTTCAAAAGTCTCGCAAAGCACGAAAAGTTTGGATCCCTAAGTCCAAAGTAGCTGCTGATCTCTCTGTTGCTTCTGATAACAAGGGAATTCTTCCCTCTCCTATCGTAGGGGCTCCCGTTCATAATGAGGCAGTCCTTACTTCGGCGTCGCTCTCTAAGTGTGACAATTTGTCTCCCGTCTGTGACGGTGTAGATGATCAGGTTCCACGCCCACTGCGTAAGAACCAGGTTTTACGCCCACTGGGTAAAAACCAAGTTTTACGCTCAAGGCATAAGAATGAGTCTCCCATTTGTAATGTGGCAGATTCTAATGCTTCTGAGTGTAAAAATAAGTCTCCCGTCTGTGACGTGGTAGACACACACAAATTACGCTCCTCGCGTAAAACAAAATCTCCCGTCTGTGACATGGTAGATAATCAATTTTTACGTTTTACGCGTAAAGGTAAGTCTCCTGTCTATGACAGTGTAGATAAAATTCACAACGATGTTTGCACATCTAATGTGAATGTACCTAAACGCATACAGCGTAAAAATGTTGTTGGTAAAACTTCTGTCCTACACCAACAACCTTCTTATACTGCTTTACGCAAAGTACCAAACTTGCAAATCACGCGCCATGAAGATGGAGTCCTTCGGGCTAAAAAATCTCAAGATTTACGCACACAACTCCAAACGCGTAGAAATGTACAATTTGGTTCTGCGAATGCTGCTAGTAATCTTCTTTACACAGGGTACTAAACGTTTTTCTACCCCTAATGTGATAAAGAAGAATACTCCCTCCACTCCTTCTGACTTACGTGAATTGCTAATGCAAAAGCGTAAGAATTCACAATCTCCGGTGACGCTCCCCCAAGAAAAACATCATTGTGAATATCACCAGGTTGTGATCAATTGTTGTTGTTCAGCTTCAAAACGGTCAGTTTTTGATCGATTGAGTTTTAATTCGCTTCAACATCAAGCTGAAGACCAAGAAGATGAGCTGTCATATGCATCAGTCAACATGGCATCTCATACTAACAGAGGACGACGACCGAGACGGAACATGTCCCAAACTCCAGGTCAACAACAGTTTAACAGACTTCTTGATTCCTTTGAAGGAGTATATCAGAATACTCGATCAAGAAGACAAAGGCAATTGCAGACTTCTGATTCAGAAGCTGGGGGTACTCAATCTTTTGAGTCTGATACCGATAGTGTGGATTCATACTTCTATACAAATCCTTTCGTATCTTCACGAGAGGATGAATCCTACGCTGTTGGAGATGAACCAGAGACGTCATCCGCTAATACAGAACAACGTCTCACTGCCGTTGAGCAATCACTGAAAGATATGCTTAACATGGTGCAAAGTATGCATCAGATAATTTTGAATCAGCAAACTGCTCAGCCGACGGTAATAACACCAGTACCAGTAGCAGCACAAACTCAAGATAGTCAAGGGGCTGAAATACCTTTGAATACTCAAGAGCCGGCTGTTAATCAGAATTCTGCATCTCCAGATCCCATCATTCCTGAAGATGTACCACCTCCAGTGGGGGTTACGGTACATCCAACAACCATTCAATCAAATGTGCTTCCCCAAACCAGTGAAGCCATTCAAGCAGTGCGTGAGCTCAAAGCACAGTTTGAAGTTTTGAGGCA
Source organism: Iris pallida (assembly GCA_029216955.1). NCBI lineage: Eukaryota > Viridiplantae > Streptophyta > Magnoliopsida > Asparagales > Iridaceae > Iris > Iris pallida. The sequence continues at coordinate 37,176,983 of JANAVB010003400.1, read as the reverse complement.
CAAAGATCAACTCCAGAGGTTAGGGATCAAGCAACCTTATCCTCCTCATTGGAATGATGTACCCTTTCCACCGAAATTCAAGCCACAATCTATGGTTTTGTTCGATGGAAAAGCATCTCCCAGTCAATATATCAATTATTTTGATATTATGACTGTACACTTGCAGAAAAATGATGCTCTTCTCACTCGAGTGTTCATCGGGTGCCTGACAGGTTCAGCTTACGATTGGTATCGTAGTTTATCCAATAATTCTATTTCGTCTTTTGACGAATTCAAGGCAATGTTTCTCTCCCGTTTCTATGAAGGAGGTATGGACATGAACATGTCTTCCTTGATAGAAATCAAACAAAAGGAGAAAGAAGATACTCGGACGTTCATCGAACGTTTCCGACAGGCTACTTTAAAGATGCCTCCTGGTATGCCAGATTCAGCGTTGATTGATACATGCAAGATGAATCTGCGACCATCCATCGCTGTTTTCACGGGTTCCCAATTCTCAGATTGGGCTTCGTTTATCATAGCAGCAGTTTCTGCCGAGACCAATGGTAGGTTGGCTCGAGAGCATGGGATGATTTTCACTTCAGAAGATAAAGGGAAGAAAAGTAATCCTAGTAATAATCCTGGCAATCGTAATGTGAGGGGAAAAGATACTCTTATGGTCAATCTTTCCAAGAACAAAACGACGCCGAACAATCAAGAATCTTCCAGGCCAAAGGAAGAATATTCTTTTGACGGAAGTAATATCCCAGGGATATTTCAATGTCTGGTGAAGAGTGGTAAACTTCATATTCCGGAACCAAAGAGGCCTAATGAGGTGAATCTGACTGATAATCCCAAATATTGTATCTATCATAGATACATTAATCATCCTACCAGTGCTTGCTATGCCTTGAAAAAGAAAATCCAAGAGCTGATAAATGGTGGTGCTATTGCTTTAACCAATGATGACCATACGGTTACGACCAATATGGTTTCTCTTCAGTTCAGGAATTTTCCTCCACAGCAAGTCCCAGATGGAATTATCCCAATTCCGAAGGCGACGATGAAGATCGTGAATATCCCGCCAGCCAGAGAAGAAAAGGCAGGATTATTGCCGCTTACACTAAAGAATGGTGAAATCATGTGGGTACATCATGACTTAGTGCCTGAGTTGGAAAATGAAGATAAAACTTCAAAATCCAAGAAAGGCAAGAAAGTCAGAACCTGCAACATGATTTCTCATGTTATTCCAGATCCTGATGACTCGGATCACCTATGGGATGGCCTTCCTTTAGAAGATAGACTGAAAGGACTGAACATCTGTCCTCCAAGTCTAGCTCCTCCTACCAAGCTCAAGCTTACTCATCAGCAGTGGCTAGCCATGAATAGTGTTCCTTTATATCGAGCACAACAAGTTTTTGCTGCTTATAAAAAAGCTCCGACAGGGATTTCTCCTCGTATCCCGAATCCTTCTCCTCTCGTAACTACAGTGACATCTATTCTTCATTCTTCTGAGGTTACAGAAGGTCTTGCCTCTTCCTCTTTCCCTGTTGAAACACCTGTCAAAAGCCCGCTGCCCACTCACTTGTATAGTCAGCAATCTGTTCATCTCATGAAGAAGATGGGTTATGACTTTCAAAAGGCAGAAGGTTTGAATTATGATATAAAGGAATACGACTTCCTTTACAGATTCAAAGTCAAAATTCCACTGTTGGATTGGGTTCTGAAGCTCCTCATAACAATCCACACAAGAAGAAGGCTAAGAAAGGGAAGACAAAATCCTGTAATATGGTACTTCCTTCTCCTGAGTCTGAGGAAGAATCTTTTGCTGGTACAAGATCTGGAAAAGAGTACCATAAAGACTATGAGGGATCCTCCAAAGAAGCTGAAGACGTAGTGGAGACACTACCAACTCAACCTTCTCCTGTTCCTGCTAAACCTTCTGTGGTTGAAAAGGGGAAACAGAAAGCAGTACGCTTCGACGTCCTATTGAAGTCTACTTCCAGTCAGGGGGTAGTGATGAAGCCTTACAAATTTGATATTCTAGCTCAGTTAGCCAATACTCCGGCTAGACTATCTATATTTGAGTTGCTTCGCCTTTCCAGAGAAAGCAGAGAGACTTTGAGTGAAGCTTTACTTCAAGCAGATTCATGCTTGGCTCAACTCAAGACTCCTGATAATATACCAGTGTCATGTCCACAATGTCATAGTGTGATGGAAGCAATTACCAACATCACCTTTACACAAGAAGATATGCTGTTGAAGCATAACAAGCATGACAGGTCTTTGTGCTACACCGGGTATATTGGATCTACTGAAATTGACAGGATTTACATTGATCCCGGATCCTCAATTAGCATAATTCTTCAGAGTATGCTAAGACCCCTGAGGATCCCTACTAGTGATTTGACTTACACTAGTACTACTATAGTCGGTTTTAACTCTGGCAAGAGCAAGCCATTGGGGAAGATTCGTCTGCAGATTCAGATTGGTGAGCTTCGAACCATGGTAACTTTCTATGTTATCAACTCAGACGTCTCCTATAATATCCTTTTGGGGAGACCGTAGATTCATGAGCATAATATTGTACCTTCAACTCTCCACCAATGCTTCAAGTATGTGGATTCCCAAGGAGTTGTGAAGACTCAGTTTACTGATATCAATCCCTTCAAGGGTGTCGAAGCCTATTTTTCTGATTCAAGGCTTTATAAACAAGAACATGTGAAAGAGATATCAGACATGGCTGAAGATCAATCACCTACCGAGGATCAGTCTATTAATAAAGATCCGCCAGAGGAGCAACCTTTGAAGATCATAGTCAAGGTACGAATCCAATCCCAATCTGTCAATGATCAACCTCTGATAATCAAGGTTAAAGGAAGAACTTAAACTTCATCTGAGGAATCAACAAATATTCCTGCTAAGAGCCAAGTTCAACCTTTTATGATCAAGGTCAAAGGGCGTACTTCTTGTACGAATGATCCAGAACCACCATTGATTGTCAATCTTGGTAAAACTACGCAGAAGACAGATAATGGTCCACTGATGATTAATCCGAAGCGTAGCAGTCAAATTGTAAATGATGTAAATATTGATCATTCTGTACCTTTTGATATCAATGAAGATTTCCTTTTTGAGTATATGGCTGTCAAATTTATTGAAAGGATGACCTTATCTTCTGATAATCAAAGTCATCCATACAAAAGCGACATTGAGCCAGAAGAAACTTTATACATCGATCATAAGGAAAATTCTTTCCCTCCTCATGTAGATGTTGGACCTTATGCTCAAAGGTTCCTAACATCTTCTCCTTATCTTCTACCTGTGGCCGCTTCATCACAAGCTTGCGTAACTTTTAGACGTCACGAAGAATCTTATTTCGTGGTTCCGTCTGATAAGAAAAACAAGCGCCAAATTGTGTTTGGCCTGGCTAGAAATATCCCTGTTGCTCAGGCGGATGAGCTGAAGGATAAAGACAAGGGAAGAATCTGAATTGACAAGTATAGTCAACAATCTATCAAGATTATCCAGAACATAGGATATGATTTGAAGACTATGCAAGGTCTCAATCAAGGCAAGGGTAGACGACTACCATTATGTGGTGATCCATTTTACCAAAAGACTCGTCATGGGTTGGGATATGATCCGTCCCACATGTTTAATGACGATATACAAGAAGAATTCTCTTCTAGCTCTTCGCAATCATCAGATTCAGAAGAAGTCCAATTCATTGAATCTGATATGTCTCGTTCCTCATATGATAAATCTGAGCAAATATTTTCATCTTACATGGTTCAAATTGATGATGAATCAGAGCCATTTGAGAATGATCCTTGGGCACAACAGATGGATACTCAGTGGGAACTCCGTTTTGAACAGCGACAGCCACCTACAGAAGATGAGGTCATCCAGATTGATGTTGGGGATGGAACTACGTCCAAACCAATATTCATCAGTAAAAATCTTGCTGAAGATGAAAAGGAAGAGTTGATAAAACTTATCAAAGAATATATTAACATCTTTGCATGGAGTTATGAGGATATGCCAGGGTTAGATCCTAAAGTTGCTACTCATAAACTCAATATTCTGCCCAATGTCAAGCCTGTAAAACAATAGCAACGGCGTTTTAGGCCAGATATGATGGATGCAATTGAAGCAGAAGTCAAAAAGTTGATCACATGTGGATTTGTTCGTGAAGAGCAACACCCGGATTGGGTTGCCAATATTGTTCCTGTCATGAAGAAGAATGGAAAAGTCCGAGTTTGTATAGATTATCGAGATCTTAATGCAGCTTGTCCAAAAGACGAATTTCCACTTCCAATTACTGATGTCATGATAGACAATACATGTGGTTTTGAACGCATGTCTTTCATGGACGGATTCTCAGGATACAATCAGATCAAGATGCATCCAGAAGATGAAAAGCACACCGCTTTTCGTACACCCCTTGGGGTCTACTGCTATACAGTTATGCCGTTTGGTCTTAAAAACGTCGGTGCCACGTATCAACGGGCTATGAGCAACATCTTTCAAGAACATCTACGAAAGATAGTTGAATGCTATGTAGATGATATTGCTGTTAAAAGTCGATCAAAGGATGATCACATTCAGGACTTGAGGATAGTATTTGAATTGATGCGCCAGCATCAATTGAAAATGAACCCTACTAAGTCTTTCTTAGGGGTTTCCAGTGGCAAATTTTTAGGATTTGTCATTACTTCTCAGGGTATCCACGTTGATCCTGATAAGGTTAAGGCAATTCTTGAAATGCGTCCTCCTCGCAATCTGAAAGAACTCCGTGGCTTTCAGGGTCGTATTGCTTATATTAGAAGATTTATATCTAATCTTTCTGGAAGATGTCAACCTTTCTCCCGTCTATTAAAGAAAGGTGTATCTTTTGTTTGGGATGAAGCGTGTCAGAAAGCCTTCAATGACATTAAGCAATACCTTACAAACCCACCTGTTCTGGTACCCCCGGTGGTAGGAAGGCCATTTTTGCTATATGTTCGAGCCTTGGATCATTCACTTGGCGCTCTTCTTGCACAGAAAAGTGATGTGGGTCATGAGCAAGCAATTTATTATCTGAGCAGAATGATGGTCGGAGCTGAACACAGGTATACTCCTGTGGAAAAGGAATGTCTAGCTTTGGTTTTTGCCATCCAAAAGACAAGACATTATGTGACAGGGCAGACTATTCATGTCATCTCCAGAATAAATCCCATTCGGGTATTGATGAGAAAACCTAGCATTCTTAACTCCAGGTTGGCTACCTGGGCGATGTTGCTTACTCCTTATGACATGGTTTATGTACCTCAGAAATCAATAAAGGGTCAAGCATTAACCGATTTCTTAGCTGCTCACCCTATACCTGAAACATCAAAATTATATGAGGACATTCCAGATGAAGTCGTGGATTGTAACCTGACTTTGAAGAATGAAATATGGCAATTATATTTTGATGGGGCATCACGAGTAGGACCTAAAGGCAATATTGTCTCTGGGGTAGGAATTGTCTTGGTTTCTCCTGACAAAATGGTCATATACCGTGCCTATTCTCTCAATGAGCCATGCTCCAACAATGTAGCAGAATATAATGCTCTATTGATCGGTCTCCAAGTAGCAAAACAACTGGATATTGAGTTCCTAGAAGCTTATGGAGATTCTCAATTGATCGTTAATCAAGTTAGAGGGACTTATGAAGTCAGAAATCCTGATCTCATCCCTTATCATCACGTGGTAGTCGAGTTGGTCCTTTCATTCAAAGGATTCTTCATTGAATTTGTACCACGCTCTCAGAATGTGGAAGCTGATGCTCTTGCTAGTTTAGCTGCAGACCTGGTTGTTCCAATCCGAAGACAAAATACAATTACTTTGTTGGATCGAGATTTGTTCTGTGTTAAGAATAATTTGTATATTGAACAAAGTTATACTACAGAGTCAAGTTCCCAGCAGAAAGATTGGAGAACTCCATTCATTGATTATACAGTCCATAGGATTTTGCCTGAAGATCCAAAAGAAGCTGCATCAATCAAAAGACGATCGTTTCGATTTTATTATGATTCGTCTTTACATATGCTATACCGTCGTTCTTATGATGGACTCTTGCTGCGTTGTCTCTCAGAAAGTGAAGCTAAACAAACACTGAGAGAAGCTCATGATGGTATTTGTGGTGCTCATCAACCGGGTCCTAAATTACAAGACCGCATTCGAAGAATGGGGTATTATTGGCCTTCTATGATAGCAGATGCCATAGGCTATGCCATAAGATGTAAAGCATGTCAGATTCATGCTGATTTTATTCATCAACCGTCTGAATTTCTACATCCTACAGCAGCCTCTTGGCCCTTTGAAGCTTGGGGTATGGATGTCATTGGTCCTATTAATCCACCTTCTGTCAAGGGACATCGGTTTATATTAGCTATAACCGATTACTTTTCTAAGTGGGCAGAAGCAATTCCCCTTGCTGAAGTGAAAACATCTAACGTGATCAGCTTCATCAAGCACCATGTCATTTATCGCTTCGGGATCCCTCGACGAATAATTCATGACAATGGTCCACAATCTGCCAGTCAGGCATTTTATCGATTCTGTGATCAGAATCGAATTCAGAATTTGGCTTCTACGGCTTATAATCCAGCTGCTAATGGTTTAGCCGAAGCTTTCAATAAGACGATCATTAAACTTCTCAAAAAGTTTGTCTCTTCTAATAAACGTGATTGGAATGAGAAACTTGGAGAGTGTTTATGGGCTTATCGAACAACAGTCCGGACTCCTACTGGTTTTACACCATTCTCATTAGTTTATGGATGTGAAGCTGTCCTCCCATTGGAAATCCAGATCCCATCTCTACGAATAGCCATTGCTAATGAGCTAACTACAGAGAATAATGATCGCTTACGACTCCAAGAACTGGAAGGATTGGATGAGAAGCGTCTTCAAGCACAATAGCATATTGAACTATATCAAGCCCGTATATCTCGAACTTTCAATCGTAAAGTGAAAGAGAGGGTATTCAAGGTTGGCGAACTTGTATTAGCTGTTCGAAGACCTATGATAATGACTCATAAAAGCAAAGGAAAATTCCAAGCAAAATGGGAAGGCCCTTATGTAATTGAGTCCGTATTTTCCAATGGCGCCTATCGGTTATCAAAGCCCAATGGAGATCTACTCATGATGCCAATCAATGGCAAATTTCTTAAGAAATAATATGTGTAAAAAAAAAGGGGAGACAGAATGAAAATAAAGTTTCTTTTATTATTATTTTTGTTCAAGACAAAAGATTAAGGACGAGGGCCACTCCCTTCCTTATTGAATACATAGTCAGCCAATGCATAGAAGGCATCGTTGCCTGAGTTCATAAAAAACTTACAGGCAGCCATCCTCAGCGCTTCGTCTTCAGGAGTTTTTCCTGGCTCTACTAAGAACGCAAGGATATCTTGTGGTGGCTTGGGCGTAGAAGAGTTGTTGCCTACTTGAGTCGGGCCCGCTACTGTTGGCTCAAGGGGACACATCTCAGTGGCGTCCTCAATTTTCCTGGAGACTTCATTCTTTTGCTGTACATCCTCGGAAGACATTTCCAATAGAGGAGTGAAAATAAGAATGAAATGTTACAGAGAGTTCTCGCCTATTTATAGAAGAGGACTGTTGATGAACCGGTCTTTGAGATTGAGAACAACTTTTCATTCCCGAAAAGACCTGTTCATTCGTTCTATCGGGTTCATTCATTTAATTGCGGAATCGAATCAATGTTTTCTTTTTCCGAAAGTTATATTGATTCATTCATACATTGATATGGACCTATATACTCATGACATTTGTCTCTCTATTCCCCAGCTACCAAGGTTTGTTTAAGCTGATTTCTTGTCTCCTGGGAAAGGGATTTTATATCTTCTATTTTATCAATTGATTAGAAAGTGGGATTCGTTATTTATCATGTTTCCATGACCTCTGGATAAATACTAAATCTACTTACTTTTCCTATCTATCACTTCTATTTGACCTCTGCATAGATATTAATCTAATTTTCTTTTGAGTTCATATATACTATTATGTCCATATTACCTCTGATAGTATTATATACTCTAAAACAGAAGATAAGATTTTATTTATCTATCATGTCCATAATACATCCAGATAGATACAAATCATTGATCATAGAAGAATCATCATTTTCATTCCCATATCATCAAAAAAGTCTATTACATTTCTTAGACTTTCTTACAAGTTATAATGGAAATCTATTACATTTTTGGATTTTCATTCTATACACACAACGATAGCCTAATGGAGATCTGCTTCTTCTTTGGAGCTTCTTCGTCGGATTCGTTGTTGGTGTCAATTCCTTGCTGTCCAAGCCTTTGTGGCGACCAGAACAGAAGGAATCAAACTCTGGTCTTCTCTTTCAGACGAGAGGAGAATCCCAGAGTATGGCAGTCCGAAGACGTGTTGCTGCCAATACAATTGGTGGATTAGGGGCGGCCTTCCAGAAGAGATAGGAATGTATCCAGCATTGGGATACGATTCCTAGTTCTGCCGCGAAAGGAACTCTATTACCCAATTTCTCGGGGTAGAGTTGACTCCACCGTCCAACTCTCCGTGTATAAAGGCTCTTCCTACCAACAGAGGAAGACCCTTCTATCCCACGAAGAGTTCTGAGTTGTCTGATTTGCGCGTCAAAAGCGCATGAGCTCCCTGATGTTGATGTCAGAAGAACGCTCCTCACAGCGTCAAAATCGCCAATGCCGGTTCTGGAGAAGCTGTTCAGCCAAACTTCTGCAGAAAACAACAAAGAAGAAGTGCTTTAAACAGAAGTATTATCAGATGCGTATTAAATGCTAACTAAAAACAGATCACAAGGCTTTTTACGCCAGTGCTTCAGCAAGGCTTTTACGCCAGTGCTTCAGCAAGGCTTTTACGCCAGTGATTCAGCAAGGCTTTTACGCCAGTGCTTCAGCAAGGCTTTTACGCCAGTAATTCAGCAAGGCTTTTACGCCAGTGCTTCAGCAAGGCTTTTACGCCAGTGATTCAGCAAGGCTTTTACGCCAGTGATTCAGCAAGGCTTTTACGCCAATGCTTCAGCAAGGTTTTTTACGCTCGTCAAGAATTTACGCTCATGAATAGCTATTTTCAACAACAAAAATTCGAAGACAGATACTTGCTTACGATCGGACTTACCACTTAAGTTGAATGGTTTGGCTCTAATAGTGATTGAATCCACGTCTAAAGACTGGGCATACAAAAGAACGCCGTGGGAAAGCTCCGCCATTGTCATTTGTTGGATAACAACATCGCAGAAAGTTATCTTCAGAGGAATGAGTACGAGAATATATGAAACATTCTCGGCTATTTATAAAGACTGAAGAAACTGTTGGGATGAGTCTATTTCGGGAGAAGATCCTATTTGAGGGCTCTCGTAACCACAAGACAGATGCCACGTGTTGGTTTGTTTCTTGGAAATTAACAATCATAGAAACAGTCAAAAGAAGTGCATAAACAAGTGCGCATCAATAGATGAGGTTAGCAGCAAAATTTTATTTATAAAGGGATAAGTGGACCCCTACAAATTAAAGATTCGCAAGAAATAAAAACATTATTTCTCTCCTTCGTTGGGCTGACGAAGGGAGACACCTAGTTCGTGCATATTGCGAATCCCGGAGCGGCGCATCAGATTAAGAAACGCTTCGGCATCTCCTGGCCCTTCGTATGCAGTTGGGGGACCACCATCAATGCGATTAAAGACGGCAGAAGTTACTCCAAAACACTCTAAAAGGTTGCACGCCCGCTCGAAATCAAGCTTGGAGCTCGAAGCCTCTTTGTTGGTAATCTCGTTCTTCGGCGCCATGACAAAACGAGGATGAATGTCAAGAATAAAGAATTTGTCCTTATTTATACAAATCAAAGCAACTCTTCACATTCCTCGTTGGAAACTGCTCACTCGGGAAGATAAGGAGACGTTCGAAAGTTTCGAGAAAGAAATTTATTGTGACGGTTAAGTGTTGACCGACATTATTTTTCTTGAAAATTACGCCGACTGTTGGATATCCCCGCTTTTACGCAGATGACGGTTGCGTATCCCAAATTTTACGCTGACTCACCAAACTTTAACTTTTACGCTTCTGTTCAAAGTGTTTCAAATTTTGGAGATATTTGAAAACTTTGAAGGGGGTCTTGTAGGAGCGTAAAAAGTGCTTCAAAGAAAGAGTCATCTCATTCATAAGTGATCTGTCTTACGCCAAGCAGAGCGGGTAATCTCTTTACGCTCAAGACTAGGCTAATCGCTTTACGCCTAAGCAGGCTGATCATTTTACGCTCGGGTCTACACCCATGGTTTTACGCAAAGGACCAGTCAGCCGCTTTTACGCTGGACAAAGCTGTCAAATCTCGCATTTAATACAAACTCTGACATGGAGATATTAATGATGGCATATATCACAAAGGGATTTGTTTTTACACAAAGACCAATGTTGTCGTTTAGTGTGTGGATTGAGCTACTTTATGCTCACACTACGGCTTCTTTTACGCACGAAGATTATACGAGCCTTTACGCTCAACAATCGACGTGTGCGTAAAGTCTATTTGAGCTGCTTTTACGCTCAAGGTTATTTAATAACCACTTTACGCGAGAAGTCTATGTCAGGGCTATTTTACGCCAAATCTACTGCTTTACGCTCAGAGTACATCGGGGCTATTTTTACGCCCTATTCTCCTCCACCAGTTTGGAACGTGGTTTGCTTACGTGGCTTTCATGCCATTCTTCTCGAAGAACGTGTGTACATGCATCCTATTCTTACTGAAGTGATGGGACACACGTCAACATATGCAGAGGATGGCTTCGATCATGGGTGACAGTTGTTAGCGTAAAGATGGAATTTTTGCTGAGTTTTTACGCACAAGAGCCTAAGGGTGCGTTTGGTTATAAATTTAAACGCAGTTTTCGGAGCATAAAGGCTACAGTAAATGCAAATGGTGTTTGGCTGCAGTTTTTGGGAAAAGACATTCAGAAAATTTTTTTCCGAAATGAATGTTTAAATACTCTTTTCGGAGAGCAACAAAAAGTAGTTTTCTGAGTGCACTCTTCAGAGAAGAGAACAACCATTGGCACTGTTCGCGGGACCCACTCCACCAACACCCCATTTTTTCTTTCATCATTCTCTCTCTCACTGTCCTCTGTTCTCTTCCTCTTCCTCTTCCCGAGGGAGGAGCAACCATTGGCACTGTCCTCTATGTTTTCTTCCTCTTCCCGAGGGAGGAGCTCGACAATCTGGGCGGTGCTACTCCGCCTCCTCCGGCTCGTCGACGAGGAGCTCCTCCCTCTCCTCGAGCTCGACCCAGATCTGGCGACGATGGCAGTGGGGTAGTCTTGTGGTCGAGGACGACGACGACGGTGGGTGGACCAGGACGACGACGACGGTGGGTGCTCGAGTTCGAGCTCGAGGACGACGACGACGGTGGGTGCTCGAGTTCGAGCTCGAGGACGACGACGGTGGGTGGTCGAGCTCGCCTCGGGTGACGACGATGTCGTCGTCGACCTAGGGTTAGGTCGAGCGCGTGCAGTGGAGGCGGAGGAGCCCGCCTCGGGTGCGGTGGCCCCGCTTGGTCGTCGACCCAGGGTTAGGTCGAGCTCCTGCCCCGGCTGCGGCGGCTGCTCCTCGCTCTCGGCTCCGGAGGTGGCGGCGGAGGAATAATATGGACACAAAATAATTTGGACACAGTTAGATAGGACACATAATAATATGGACACAAACTTTCTAAAAATATTTTACCAAACAAAATTTTTATTTTTTGTTTTAAAAAACCGTTTTCTAAATGAAACTAACCAAACGCAAACTCAGAATCTTTATATTCAGAAAACAGTTTTATAACTTACTCTCAGAAAACTGTTTTCAGGAAAAAATTTCAGAAAACATATCCAAACGGACCCTAAGTCTATAAATAGACTTATTTTTCTCATAACAAGGGGACAGAGAGAAGAGAGAGAGACAGGAGAGAATACAGAGATCAGAACTTAGAGATTTTGATTCTCCAGAGCATTCTTCTTCAACTTTTCTTTCAGAACAGAGTGAAGCAAAGCAGGAAAGCATTTGGCCTCGCCATCAGTGCCCAAGTGCGTCGATACCTTTCTGGTGACTTAGTTCTTCCAGTTGTTCTACTTCAAGCAGTGATCTTCATCATCATCATATGGTCCAAGGAACAAAGTGATCATTTACGAATCAGACTTCCATAGCAATACTTCCCCAGAATCAAATTTGTACTTCTTGTACTTTTTCTCGTTTTATTTTCAAAAGCCAATTTCTCCAAGGCATTTTGTTAAGTGAAACACTAGGGTTGACTCGAATTGATCAAGGTTGACCAATTTGACCCTAAAAGTCAACATTTAAGCCAAATTGACCTAGTTTGATCCTGCAAGCCTAGTTTTGACCTAGAATTGACTTAGAATGCATATTACACATTAGATATCCATGTTTAACACACAAGAACACAAATTAACATATATATCTCATATATAGGTCTTTGTGACTCCACTTTGGGCCTCGATTCACACTTGTTGCTCAGGACCGCAGATGAGTACTTTCTCTGGTAGTTTCCATTATCTGATACTTGTTATGATTCATGTTTTTAGTGATGTTGTACTTGATTTCTGGCACAATGGTCACACGAGTTAGTTGTTTAGTTCATGTTTTGATATACATATTGTTCTCATATCTTATTATACATTTTGATCTTCCTGCTCATGTGTTGACACCATATTGTGAAATTATGGATAGCCAATCCTATTGGGTTGAGTCGTTCTCTTGTACTACTATGGATAGTTGTAGAAGTATGAAAAAGAATAGTAATTCATATGCGGCCCAGATTCAGCATGCGGCTCAAAAGCTTGAAGAGTTTTATGCGGCTCGGAAAGTCCCAGAGAGCCGCATGCAGCTCAGAAATTTTATGCGGCTCAGGAAGAGCCACGTGGCCTCATGCGGCTCAAAACAGGCCGATTACGGCTAGCCCTAATTACTCCCTGCAGCTGGCCATTAAATGTTCTGACATAAAGTGACAGTTCTGACGGCTCTGACATAATGAAGAGACGCGTCATGCTCATCAAAAGACGAGAAAATCTCTGAGATAGCCGGCGCAGTTCACAACGTCCAAAGAAGTTCTCTATGCGGACCGCCTAGGCCACCCTTATGCGGTTCGGTTGTGGGGGCCACCCTCATGCGGCTCAGTTGTGAGGCCACCCTCATGCGGCTCGGTTGTGAGGCCATCCTCATGCGGCTCGGTTGTGAGGCCATCCTCATGCGGCTCGGTTATGAGGCCATTCTCATGCGGCTCAGTTGTGAGGCCACCCTTATGCGGTTCGGTTGTGGGGGGGCCACCCTCATGCGGCTTAGTTGTGAGGCCATCCTCATGCGGCTCGGTTGTGAGGCCACCCTCATGCGGCTCGGTTGTGAGGCCATCCTCATGCGGCTCAGTTGTGAGGCCATCCTCATGCAGCTCGGTTGTGAGGCCACCCTCATGCGGTTCAATTACCAGACCACACTCATGCGGCTCTGCCAGGAAGTCCCGTTCATGCGGCTCGCAGCATAATGGCAGTTGGGACACGTGGCAGAAGATTGACTAAGACTTATCCACTCGGATACACGTGGCAGAAGATTGACTAAGACTTATCCACTCGGATTTATTGCAACCAACAAATCATAACAATGCAGATTTATTGCAACCAACACAACAGCCCAGATTGATTTCCAACAAACAGATCAAGGTTAATCTTAACCAATCCCCAACTGCCCACTTTTCAAGGCGCAGTTACTGCACACCCCACTCGTCACAAAGTCCTATAAATAGTAGGGGATTATTCCTTTGCAAAAGAGACATAGAGAAAAGCACATACAGAGAGACATATAGAGCAACACAGAGTCGAGCAGAGAGAGAGCTTTTCTTCACCGGAGCCAAGGTTGCGTTCGATCGTTCAAGGAGTAAGGCAGAGTCGATATCACTTTCCCGAGCCTCTATCGTCACCCCCCAGATTCAAAAACTAAACAATTGTACTTAGATTGCTTTTCCTAGGTTTTGTTCCTAGGCTCTCTTTGTACGAGCGAGTTTGTATTGTGAATTAAAGTTCAGTCCTCCCATAAAATTGTTCTGTTCTTTGATAATCAATAGCAAATACGATAGTGACTCTGTTGGGGACTAACTTCTCCACTGCTGAGAAGTTGGTGACGCAATCGGACGCAGCCAAACTTGGCTCCACGCAACAGATGCTGGTTGTCCGCTTCGACCAGCAGGCGTTTGAAGAAATGCTCTCCGACGGGAGCGCTGGCCCGGTCCAGAAGCGAGCCCGCACGAACAAGGCCTGCAGGGAGTGGAGGCCCAAATCATTTGCTCCTCCCCAAGCTCTGGAAGAAATGCTCTCTGCTGCCCAAGACGGCAGAGATGACTCTCATGCGGCCCCACTTCAGACCGTAGAGGACTCTGCTGTCCCCAAGTCCGGCAGAGGAAAACACTACGATGCTGGACTTGCTGGGACAAAGAGGAACTCTATGCGGTCCAAGAAGAAGCCGTATAAGGGCGCCAGCCGCATGGAGAAGGCTCATGCGGCCACAAAAGCCAGCCGCATGGAGAAGGCTCATGCGGCCACAAAAGCCAGCCGCATGGAGAAGGCTCATGCTGCCACAACTGCCAACCGCATGGAGGAGGCTCATGCGGCCACAACTTCCAGCCGCATGCAAACTGTTCACGCGGCTATCTATTCCAGCCGCATGGAGAACACTTATGCGGCTGCCAAACCCAGCCGCAGGGAGATGGCTCATGCGGCATCCAATCCCAGCCGCAAAGCATCCACTCTATATGGCTCAGGGTCAGTCTTTGACCGTCTCTCATGCGGTCCTGACCTCAGAGGCTCTCAGGAGGAAGTGCCAGACTCTATGACGCACAACTTGGACTCTTCCTACTATGCACTCTCAGGTGATAGAGGGAAGAAGTCCAGGATAGCGCGGGCTCATCGAGCTCAGTCAGCTGTCCCAACTTCGGACCATCAGGGCGTCCCGCTGACTATTATGCGGGCCTCTGATGGAAAGTTGTACAAAACTATCCGTGTCCAGCCCCCGGCGGCCAACGGACAGGATAGTTATCAAGAATCTCCCAACAACGATCAGGGGCAAGTACTCTTACTAGCCCCACATCAGGGAGCAGGCAGGATGCCAACACACTCGTGTGCTCGGGACTCCCGGGCCCACAAAACAAGTGACTTACGTGATGTGATTCTTCACAAGCGCAAGGAAAGAGAAGAAAGCTTGGTGTGTAGAGAGTCCTTTTATGGACATCACTGCACTCAAGTCATTGTCAACTGCTGCTGCAGCAAGACGACAGTACAAGAGGACCGGCAGTCCGTCTTCCAACGACTGCAGCTGCCAGGACCGGTCCTGCAATAAAGCTCAGGAGACAAGACGCTTCATGTCGCCTCCTGCAATTCTGCTCGGAAGATCCCTACCGGCAAGGCGGGGAAGAAGATAAATGTTTCTAGCCCGACGATCTCTACTAGCACGGCTAAGAAACTCTCATCCAAGCGGTTGTCCATAACCACCACATGAGGAGATTATCAAGGCACCCGCTCTAAGACGAAATCTTCAACATCTGGTGATTCGTCTTCTACATCCCTGGGGGTAGCCGAAGCTGGGGGTAACACCCCTCGGATCATCCACGACAATTCGGTATTCCAAGAAGATCAACCAGGGGAGACAATTCCCCCAACAGATGCAACACCCAGATGTCCATGGGTCCCATGATGAAGCAACCTCCGATGCAGGGGGTAACACTTCCTCCGAGTCCGAACCGGAGGAGAACATTCCTACATATCCCGACGACTTCTCCATTCGGGGGTATGATTCGGAGAGCACATCCTCCATAGTTCCTTCCACTGTTCCCCGTGTGAGAACAGTATTTATGACTGAGAATGACCAGGATGGTCCCAGCGACCGACAGCGCCTCGACACTCTTAAGGCCATACTTCATACCTTGGTCAAATCAGTAGACAAGATTAAGGCACCCATGTCGACTCTCCAAGAAAGGACGCCTGGCCAGACAAGCATGGGTCCTGCCATCAATGCGGACTCAAACACAACTGCACCAACCCCGGGCGACAATCCACCCGGGATGTTGGCTCCCACCGCTGCAGACGAGGCTAGGGAGGCAAGAAGAGAGGTCCAAGAGCTTCGGGCAATGTTTCATGCCCGAGAAAACTCTCAGGACCTCAGGATACGACAGCCGTATCCCGCTGCATAGAGAGATGTCCCCTTCCCTCCTCGGTACAAGCCATTCAACATTAATCCATATGATGGCAAGACCTCTGCAAGCCGATACGTGACCTACTTTGAGGTCACAACAGATCATCTGCCACATGACGACGCCATCCTTACACGTTTGTTTATTGGGGCATTGTAGGGAGTCGCATTCGACTGGTACCACAACCTGCCGGACAACTGCATCCATTTCTTCGTCGGCTTCAAACGTATGTTCTTGGAGAGGTTCTATGAGGTGGGACAGGATGTCACAATGTCAACCCTCATGGACATTTTTCAAGGCGAGAAGGAGCGGACAAGGAACTATATTGAGCGGTTTCGCCAAACCGCGATGAAGTTGCCCTCCGGTAGTCCGGACTCTTCCTTGATTGAAATTTGCCAAAAGAGGCTGCTCCCCACAATCAGCCTCTGGATGGGCGAAAGTCAATTTAAGGACTGGAAGACAATTCATCATCAGTGCCACTAGCGCAAAAGACAAGTTGAAGAAAGCTCGCCAACTGGGATTGCACATCTCGGAAGGAGAGGACAAGGACAAACGCCCTAATGCCAACAACAACAACGACGGTAATTCCTCCAACAACCGAGACAACAAGGGCAAACAGGCTATGGTGGCCGACACAGCCCAGAAGCCTGAACCAAAGCAGGCAGAGAAGCAGTGGCCGCAGATGACTTACTCCTTCGAAGACAGCCATGTCAAGCCCATCCTTGACATGCTCATACAAGGAGATCGAATTCAGCTCCCTCCTCCAAGGCGTGAACCTCGTCCTGCAGAGATGGAGAGCCCAAAGTACTGTCACTACCATCGCTATGTCCACCATGCCACTCAAGACTGCTTCCAACTAAAGTGGTACATCCAAAACCTCATCGATTCCAAGGCCCTGGCCATTGATTTCGAGGAGGTGACGGTCGCTGCCAACATGGTGTCAGTCCAATTCGGCAGCTTCCCTCTGACAAAGACTCAAGATGGAGTAGTACCCGTCCCTCGGGCAAAGATGGAGGTCGCTAATCTTCCACCTCCCAGAGACCAGGCTGCTGGTTTAGTGCCCCTCACCACATCACGAGAGGAGGTCATGTGGGTCCATCCGGACCTGGTACCTGAAGTGACTCAGCCCGTACCACCCTCCACCGGCAAGAAGAAGGGTGGGAAAGTCAAGTCCTGTCGCAGAATCTCGGCAGATGTCGAAGAAGCTACGGTTGTCGTCACCCGGTCTGGTGCACAATCTCAACCTACACCGGGTAACTCGGCTGAAAAATGCCAGCCGGCCGCTGCTGACGCTCCAGGACCTTCTCAGCCTCCGCTGGCCGATAAGCCCAAGCCAAAGGAGTCCTGCTTTGACAAGCCGCTCCGGAAAGACACGCCTCACGGGCTGGAGAAGCCCTACAATTTTGACATTTTGGCACAATTGGCCAATACACCGGCCAAGTTGTCATTGTATGAGCTCCTAAGACTCTCCAAGGATGTTCGCGTCGTCCTGAGCGAGGCACTCCAGAATGCCGACGCATATCTGGCGTAAGTCAATCTCATTGGGGAGAGCTCGCCTGCGGATCTCCAGGACAGCGCTTGCACAAGGGCCATGCCCAATATTGTGTTCACTCCGCAGGACATGCTTATCAAAACCAACCTGTACGATTGCCCTCTGTATTATACTGGATATGTCGGCGACGTCAAGGTGAATCTGATGCACATTGATCCCGGTTCTTCGATAAGCATTATCCCGAAGAGCTTGCTTTATCATTTGCGCATCCCTATGCATCGGCTGACTCCTACCAGCACCGCCATCAGCGGTTTCAATTACGGGAGAAGCTATTCCACCGGGAAGATTCGTCTGAAGTGCCAAATTGGCGACCTTCAGTCGGAAGTAACCTGCTATGTCATCGACGCAGACACCTCCTACAATATTCTCCTGGGACGTCCGTGGATACACGATTACATGATCGTGCCCTCCACATTGCACCAGTGCTTCAAGTACGTCGACAAGCACGGCTTCGTGAGGACGGAATTTGCCGACATCGATCCCTTCAAAGGGGTCGAATCTTATTATTCGGATTCTTGCTTGTACGAGAAATCAAAGAGGCACCTGGTCAAGGAGGATGTTCAAGAACAGATGGAGGCCATTGCAGGGCCTGAGGAACCCTTGAGAATCCATCTCCAACTCCGCAAACCAGGCAGGACTGCACCTTTGACAGCCACTCTGCGTAGAGAAGCAACTGGTCTCCCGGTGCTCACTGTACAAAAGGAGCAGATGACAATCCGACTGCCAAGGTCTGGCCAAGGGCCGAGACCCACTACGGAGCCACTGACAATCAAGCTGCCTAGAGCCGGTCAACAACAAACAGAAGAGTCCAATCCTTCTGTTAAGCCAATGACGATTCGTCTTCCCAGGACAAGTCGACAGCCGAGCGCTAAGCCGGGGACTGCTAGCGAGCCAGCAACTCCCCGCCCAGCACTGAGCACCAAACTGGGGGTCGCTAGTGCGCCAACGACCCCACGTTCTTCTCCACCAGTGGAGCCCCTGATGAGTAAGCTGCCCAGGTCATCCTCCCAGTCTTCATTAACACAGGAGGTGGCTGACGAGGAGTTAGAGTTGGCCAAGTATGTGGCTGTTCACACTGATGTCCTTCAGCTGATGATGTAATTCCACCTGAAAAGGTACCTTATTTTATCAATAAAGGGTTATCTTTGAACTACCTCGAGCTTAATAAGTTTTGTACCATGTATGCTATGGAACACGGTATAGGCACCAACCTACACACACAGGTGACAAACGTCTACATCGCAAACCAACTTACTCCCGTGGAAGACGCTTCATAGTCGAGGAAGAGGATTATCCAGTCATCTTCGGCCAGAAGAATGATCTACAGCCCTTCAGGATAGAAGAAGTTGATCTCGAACCCGACACCGGGAGACTGCCCCTTTATCTGTATAGTTTTCGACCCAAGTACCTCATGCAAAAACAGGGATATGATCTGGAGACTACGCCAGGCTTAAGCTACGACACTGGTCGGCGGTTACCCTTACAGTTGCCAGTCCCGGCTGGGAAACCACGGGATTACTACAACAAGACCAGACGTGGGCTAGGTTATGTTACACCAGCAACGACCCCTGAAAGCTCAGATGAGGAATGTGACTGGCATTCACACTCAACTGGATCACCAACTTCTGATTCGGATGTCAGCATCGGGGACGTATTCAGGCAAGCTCTATCTGTCAATATGGCATTTGCTGATGCCTACGAAGAAGACGAAGACATACCCGAACTTCTCGAGTTAGAACCTTGGGTCCAGCAACTAGATGCATAGTAGGAGAAACGCTTCGAACTCCGTGAACCTCCCACTGAAGATGAGGTTATGCAAGTTGACCTCGGCGATGAGTCCTCTCCAAAGCCAATCTTCGTCAGCAAAAGCCTGACAGACGAAGAGCGGGGGCGCTTTTGCAACTCGTCAGAGAGTACATTGACGTGTTCGCCTGGAGCTATGAATACATGCCAGGGCTAAACCCTGAGGTTACACTTCATAAACTCAACATTCATCCAGACGCAAAGCTGGTCAAGCAACAGTAAGGACGTTTCCGTCCGGACATCATGAATTCTATCGAAGCTGAGGTCAACAAACTGATAGCCAACGGCTTCATCCGGGAGGAGCAACATCCAGACTAGGTCGCCAACATAGTACCAGTCCTCAAGAAGAATGGGAAGATTCAAATTTGCATCGACTTCTAAAATCTAAACAAAGCATATCCTAAAGATGAGTTCCCTCTTCCCATCACGAACATCATGATTGACAACACATGTGGCTTTGAGCGCTTGTCATTCATGGATGGCTTCTCAGGATACAACCAAATCAAGATGTTTCCTGACGACGAGAAGCATACTTCATTCCGAACACCGATTGGCGTGTACTGTTACACAGTCATGCCCTTCGGTTTAAAGAATGCCAGCGCCACATATCAAAGAGCCATGAGTGTCATCTTCAGAGATCACATGCGTAAGACCGTGGAGTGTTATGTTGATGACATCGCTGTCAAAAACCGCTCTAAGGAAGACCATCTGCAGGATCTAAGGACGGTATTCGACCTGATGCGAGCGCACAACTTGAAGATGAATCCTACCAAATCCTTCTTGGGCATATCTAGTGGAAAATTTCTGGGTTTTATCATTACTGCCCAGGGAATTCATATAGATTCGGAGAAGACGAAGACAATCATGGAGATGGGTCCCCCGAGAAATCTCCGTGAACTCCGAGGCCTTCAGGGAGGCTAGCTTACATCAGGAGGTTCATCTCTAACCTCTCCGGGCGATGTCAACCATTCACCCACCTCATGAAGAAGGGCGTCTCATTCGTATGGGATGAAGAGTACCAACGCGCGTTCGACAACATCAAAGAATATCTCTCAAATCCTCCAGTTCTGGTGGCCCCGGTTGCTGGAAAGCCGTTCTTGCTTTATGTACGAGCGATGGAGCATTTCCTCGGTGCTCTACTAGCACAAAACAATGACACAGGGCATGAATAAGCTATCTATTACCTCAGCCGAATGATGATTGGGCCTGAGCATAGATACACCGTCGTGGAGAAGCAATGTCTTGCTCTGGTGTTCGCTATCCAGAAGACGCGACACTATGTTACAGGACAAACCAACCATGTCATATCAAGAGTTAACCCCCTCAGGGTGCTCATGACCAAGCCGGGTGCACTCAGCTCTCGCCTCGCTACCTGGGCGATATTATTGTCTCCCTACGACATGATCTTCGTTCCGCAAAAGGCCGTTAAAGGTCAAGCTCTGGCTGACTTTTTAGCAGCCCATCCAAGTTCGGAGTCAACCAGAATATATGAAGAGATTCCAGACGAGGTCGCTAATTCAAACATGGCTTCCGATGATTCCGTCTGGCGAATGTTCTTCAACGGTGCTTCAAGAACCGGGCCCCAAGGGCAACATTGTCGTTGGGGTCGGAGTGGTACTGATTTCTTCCTCTGGCTTGGTGATCAACCGGGCATATTCCCTTACAGCAGAACCCTGCTCGAACAACGTGGCCGAGTACAACGCCTTGGTTTTCGGCCTCCGACTTGCAAAAGAACTGGGGGTAGAGTACCTAGAGGCATATGGCGATTCACAGTTAATCGTCAATCAGATCCAGGGTTCATATGAAGTTCATCTTGAAGACATGATCCCCTATCATCAGGTAGCGATCGCCATTATTACGTCTCTGAAAGGGTTCTTCATAGAACATGTTCCGAGACTTCGGAATATTGAAGCTGATGCCTAAGCAGGACTGGCTGCTTCTCTAGCGTTCCCGAATCATACTCACCACTTGGTGGATGTAATAGGCCATGAATTGGTCTGTCCGAAGAATAACGTCCAATTCGTTGAGAGTCATTCTGCCCTGACGGTCGATGAGACACAGGACTGGAGGCTTCCATTTATTGACTTTGCAGTATATGGCATCTTGTCGGAGAACTCGAAAGAAGCCACCTCTATCAGAAGATGTTCTCTCAGATTCTTCTACGATACTGATACAAAGATGCTGTATCGGCGATCTTACGATGGACTACTACTTCGATATTTGTCAAATACAGAAGCCAAAGAAGCGGTACGCGAAGCTCACGACGGCGTTTGTGGGGCCCATCAACTTGTCCCGAAGCTGCAAGACTGCCTTCGCCGCATGGATTATTACTGGCCTACGATGGTGGCAAACGCGATAGACTATGCAAGAAAGTGCAAAGCCTCAGGTCCACGCAGATTTCATACATCAACCGTCCGAATTCCTACATCCAACGGTGGCATCCTGGCCATTTGAGGCGTGGGGAATGGACATCATTGGTCCAATCACTCCACCTTCGTCCAGAGGATACCGTTTCATACTGGCAATTACGGATTAATTCTCCAAGTGGGCGGAAGCTGTACCGCTTGCAGAAGTAAAGACATCAAACGTGATCAGCTTTCTCAAGCATCACGTCATCTATCGCTTTGGACTGCCCCGAAGGATCATCCACGACAACGGTCTGCAGTTCGCAAGCCACGCCTTCTATCGATTTTGCGACAAACATCGGATCCAGAATGTTGCTTCAACACCGTACAATCCGACGGCGAATGGGTTGGCAGAAGCACTCAACAAAACTATAATCAAGCTGCTCAAGAAGTTCGTGTCTTCCAACAAACGCGACTGGAATGAAAAGCTTGGCGAATGCTTATAGGCGTACCATACTACAGTCCGGACGGCCACCTGGAACACACCATTCTCTCTGGTGTATGGGAGTGAGGCAGTTCTCCCACTGGAGACTCAAATCCCCTCGCTCTACATCGCCCTCACCTATCGATTGACGACAGATGATAATTACCGTCACCGGCTACAAGAGTTGGAGGCCTTAGATGAGAAGTGCCTGTTAGCTCAACAACGAATCGAGCTGTATCAAGCACGCATCTCGGGAGCTTTCAACAAGAAGGTTAAACTCAGAACATTCCAAGTGGGCGATCTCGTTCTGGCAGTTCGGAGGTCGATGGTTATGACCCACAAAACTGCCGGCAAGTTTCAGCCAAAGTGGGAAGGCCCATTTATCATCGAGGCTGTATTCTCCAATGGTGCTTACCGCCTCGCAAAACAAAATGGAGACTTGCTCATGATGCCCGTCAACGGCAAGTTCCTGAAGAAGTATTATGTCTAAACGACATCCTCCGAATCAACCGGATTGTTGAGTTATGTACCCTTAGGTACCGCTGAACTTACACTCTGGTCACTCCAAATGAATCCATATCGCATCTTCCGGGTAGTAAGTCATGTATGATCATACCTCTGAACTTTCTTCCTAAAAAGAGCATTTTCCTTATGATCTGTTACCCGCGCTTTCAGCACATAAAAAGGGAACAGATCCACAAAATTCCTGAAACAACCACGTCGATGTCACCTCTGAGTTGTCTCACTTCCATTAAAAACAAACCACCCCTCACGTAGAACTTCCACGTCCATATTACCTCTGAGTTGTTCTATGTACCCTTCATGGTGTCCACTCCTGCCACGTCCTCATTACCTCTGAGTAGGAAGGCTCCATTGAAGAAACTCTCATATTTACCATGTCCTCATTACCTCTGAGTAAGTATGTTGGTTTTCTCTCGACTTATTAGCCGTACCCGAAAAAAAAATCCCAGGGTACTCCAAGGATAATAGGCCCACAAATGTCCACAGTTGACCACAAATGTCCGCAGTTGACCACAAATGTTGTACTAAATTTTCTAGTACACGCATCTCTTTTCTCACAATCTCATGCCTCTGGAACCCAGCTGTTCCATGGCATTCTTTTGCCCGATACCAAGAACTTTCATATCCACCTTACCGCGGAGTTGTCCTAGGTATCTCTATCAAACTTATTATCCGTACCTAAAACCAAGGTATGCCAAGGGTAATAGGTCCACAGAAAAGCCCCCAGTAGGGCAAATACATAATACCAAAAATACGGTACAAGCATAATAGATGACGGATGGTGTAAACATAGTCATTTATTGAAAAACAAAAGTACTACATGTTCGGGGACCGCGTCCCTATTAAAATGAAGGAAAATAACAAAGAAAGAAAGGAAAAAAAGGTCGACTACGGTTCGGTAACACATAATTCCCTAAGACGTTCCCTCAGCATGGCTGTCGACCGCTCAAAACGCCGCTTGGTCCGGCGCTCGGCCTCCTGAGTCAACCGCTCCGCATCCTCTAGATGTGCGTGAGCCTGCCAGCCATCTTCAAGCCTCTTCAGAGCATGCTCCAAGCCAGTAGAAGTACGGGTGACCTTGTCGGCATCCCGAACAATTAGCTCCTTCTCCGTACGGGCGGCCTCGAGTTCAGATTCCAAGAAAGTCAATTTCCTCTGAAGCTCGAGGATCTGCTCTCTAATATCAATTATCCTACGGGAGGCGGCCGCTTCCCGAGCAATGCAATCCTCTCCCCTGTGGCTCAACTAATCGTACTGCAGAGACAGATTGTGGAGATCCTTCATTATAATCGGCTTGGACGCGTCCCGAGCAACCCTTACCTTCTTCATGGCAGTTATGAGAAAGGCACGCTCCTGATCTATTGCTGAAGACAGATCAACTTGCCGCAGTACTTGAAACTGGGCCACAAGCTGATCAGCCTCTAGCAATTTGGGCTCCAAAAGCTCAACTATCCCTGCCCCACCGGGGAGGGTTCTAAGGAGTTCAATTTGGCCACGGGCGCATTGACGGGCCAAGGCAAAAGATGTCCCCCTCTCCACGGCAGCCTCAACCCCTCGTTTCAGGTGGCAGTAGAAACTGTCAACCACATCCTTTGACGATTCATCCAGGACTTCTGAAGAAGACGACGTCAAAGGAAGAGTAGCTGGCAATGTCGAAGAAGATGCACCGGAACTTGATGCCCCTACCACAAGGGAAACAAGTTCCGAGCGAAAAGACGCTTGAATAGCGGCTAATTCCTCTTTCGCAGCACGAAAGATCTGGAGACTCGGCAGGGCGGAAAGGTCGACCTCCGGAGCCACATGAACAGAGGAGGGTGCGGGGATCATTTCTCCCCGCCCCGGTCGTTCCACCGTCTGCTCTCCCGAACTCGATTCAGCGGGAGGTCCCTCAATGTAAGTTGGAGGGTGAGGAGGCACACTCTCTTCCACCAGATCCCCTCTGGCAAACTCCCCCCCGATAATGTCCGTCGTTGGCAGTGAAGGAGTAGGACCTGTATGTCCGGAGCAACCATCAATCAGCTTAACCCGAAGGATGTGATGATATAGCAAATAAACCTCCTCACTAGTCAAGACTTGGCTTGTCTTACCAGGGAAGAATTGCTGAGGCTGAAGTGCGCTAACAGCCGCCGTAGCCTCTTCACCAACGACATCCGAGCCGAATGCAGCTGGTTCCTCTACCCCAGCCGCCCCGGAAGGAGATACAACTGGATCAGCGTCACCCGACTAAAATTCAACAGTCTCGGGTACGGGTTCAGTAGGGCCCACGTCGCCCTGGGTTGGGACGTCAACAACTGGAGGAACTTCAGCCATCGCTGGGAGAATCCCAACGGCAAGGATCTCGGCACTCATATCTCTTATTAGAGTAGTTAGAGCCGGGTCGACCGCAGAGGCAGCAGCCGGCTCTGGAAAGTCCCCTTCTCGTAACGCCTACAGAGAAAAGATGGTTGTAATTCAATTCACCTCTGAAACAGCGTCAACATCCTCGCGTCTCTCTCTAATGAGCAGCCCGCGAGGCTTAACCGCAGCCCGTTTTACGGAGTAAATTATGCCGCCATCAGCAGACTCACGCCTGCTTCGCTTGCGTGAAAGGCCAGGTACAACAGGCGACTGATCCGCCACCACCTTATCTGCAGGAGGGAGAGAGTTATCGGGATCACGCTCGTCATCCTCTTCGTCCGCGTTGGTGGACTCTGAGTACGACACAACAACCGTGTTCTCCCTCTTCTTTCTCTCCTTGGACCCCTTGGGCTTCTCCTCCAAGCCAGTACCAACAATGAAGCTGGTACTCGGGTCAAAATCAACTGGAGGCTTGTTCGCCATGACATGGTATAGAGTCGCCAAATACAAGATCTCCCCTGACTCCCCAGCATCAGAAACTGAGAAGCTGGTACGGGTGTGAACCGTGTTATAATAGTGCCAGGACCTGATGTCGTCAAGGACGCTACCTTCAAAACTCAGGCAAGAGCTGGGAGTGTCCAAGAATAGCTGACTATACCCAAACTGTCGGGAGAACCTACTGGGCAAGTAAGGCTCCAAGTAGATAGTGTTGCAGTTGCGGTATACCAGGTGGGCAGGACGAATGTTGTGCAACCAAATGAGCATCTTGTCGGATAAGAAGTGGGGAGGCCCAATACCATCAAGATGTACGGCCCTCACTTCCTCAGCAGTAAATTGAGGAACAGACACGAAAAAAGTGTATCTGTCCACTCTCGCCAGTGCCATCCGACAGACACGCATAGTCTCGTAATCCCAAGACATGCGGCGATACTGGAAGATGAAAGCATCATCAGCAGTTACGCCATCTTCGATGCCAGGCCTCATCAAAGACCGGCAATGCATCAACAGCCACCCCATCAGATAATGATAAGGCAGCTCGATGCGTTCAAAGTCCTTCGTCGTGTCACGGGCGATGACCTTGGACGAGAAAGTGCGAAGGCCACGATGTATGCTGCACACCATGGCCGGGAGAAGAGCTAGTCTGACCCCAAAGACCAGCTTCACAGCAGGGAGGATAAAGTTATGGCTGATTCTCTCAATAGAACCAGCCCCTCCTGAAACTACGCAATTCCGTAGCCACACCATCAGGAATCCTGCCAGAAGAGCCTTCTCGGACAACTGCTGAGTGTCTTGATAAAAATAAGCAAAAGAGCCAGATTGACTCCCGAACCTGTCACCGGTGGTTCTTACCCTCTTGGCGGTTGACACCTGGTCCTGCACCTCCTTCCGAGTTCGAGGACTTCGGGGAGAAACCCGACTTGAGGCACCGAGCTTAAAAAGGTAAGTGAGCCAGGCCTTTGTGTGAGGAAGGTTCCCTTCCGAGCTGTCATACTTTTTCTTCGACATCTGCTGGCACGTGCTGTGATGACACAGCAATTCCCGGTAGATGGCAACAAAGCCCGGGAACCTCTCCTCTAACTCCTCGAACTCTTCATTCGTGGGAGTGTACACTTCAAAGACTTCATTTCCCCAGGGCAGCTTGGAGACTTCATGCATCTCGTAGAGAGCAAGCCCCATCTCCCCTACGGGTGTAAAGAAGGTCCCCGTACGGCGGTTGTACATCAGCCATGAACAATTTCTTGTTTATGGGCAAGTCGTAACAGGTGCCCCGAATAGCATGGTAGAGTCCAATCTCGCGCAGGAGAGTCTCGTATTTCCACGCAATCCACGTAGACAGGTTGGTCCACGAAGGGAGGGGGTTTATCCAATTCAGCAGCGACAACCGGCCAACGGGATAGGACCCCTTCCGAGCAAGCTGGTTCAGGAAAGTGTCAGCTTGAGAGAACTTGAAATTGGGACCCTGTACATTCAAGAAATTGCCCGGGACCAACCCCATCACACTGCGGCTGACCGGTATCCTGCCCGCGTGCACTGACCTCAAGTTATTGTTATATTGAATTTCACCCACAAACATTCCATTTCGGCTCGGAGTCAAGGAATCCTCCATCTTTCTGTCCATCGGCAGCATGTTGAACCACGACAGTGGGAAGTGACGCTCCATCTGAGGAATATGGATCGCCATCCCTTTGGAAGTAAAACTCCAACTCTCAGATATATCCATAACTTGGGAGTTCTTTACAGTTAAGGCATCCCCGAAGAGGAACGCAGGTTTCATGTGTTTTTCCCTCCAGCAGCCCTGAGTTCATCATCCCCAAGAGAAAGTAGAAGGACTTGTTTTTAATGTCTCTCAGCCTCTCCACAGGTTCGTCTTTGGGAAGCTGGTTCACCACATACTCGACTAAGTGGTCAAACCTCGCACCAGCAGCAAATTGGGCTCGACCTACCAAGGGTTCTCCCGCAGGATTGACTGGCAAATTCACTGAAAAAAGACAAAAAAAATAAGTTAAAAGATGGCCAGGTAAAACCACTTAGTGTTTCTGGGCTTATGCGGCTCTGATTAGGTGGGTCCTTATGCGGCACAATTAAAAAGGGGGCTTATGCGGCTCTATTTTGGTGGGGCCTCATGCGGCCCAGTTCAAGTGAGCTTATGCGGCTCTGTTTAGCGGGTGTTCATGTGGCCCAGTTCAAGTGAGCTTATGCGGCACTGTTTAGCGGGTGTTCATGCGGCCCAGTTTAAAAGAGCTTATGCGGTTCTAATTTGATGGGGCCTCATGCGGCCCAATTCAAATGAGCTTATGCGGCTCTGCTTAGCGGGGCCTCATGCGGCACAGTTCAATGAAGCTTATGCGGCTCTGATTTGGTGGAGCCTTATACGGCATAGTTCAAAGGGAGCTTATGCGGCCCTCTTTGTTGGGGCTTCATGCGGCTCAGCTCAAAGGAACTTATGCGGCTCTATTCGGTGAGTCCTCATGTGGCCCAGTTTATAAAGTGCTTATGCGACCATGAGACGACTCTCATGCGGCTCGGATATGAGGCATACCCCGTGCGGCTTGGACATGAGATGTACATGCGGCACATACAGCACAGTATGCGGATTCATCACAATGAACTTGAACAGTTCAATGAAGACGAAGAAGGCCCGCGCATAAAACATGCGGCGTAGCCATGATGGTTAGGGTTGTGAATTCATACAATTTCTCCCAACATTCTTACCATCAATGGCGGGGTGAACATCGGAGTGGACTGGGGTCGCCGCAGTCGATGAGGAGGCCGCTCCTTTACCCTTCGCCGCAGCACAGGAGGAAGTCTTGGGAGCCATCGATGATCGAAGGAGAAGAAGACGGCAACTAAGGCGAGAAAGAGAAGAGAGTAAAGAGTCTCTCTCTAAAAATTACTAATATTTATAGGCAGACAGGGGGCGCTTGGACTGATAGGCACTTCGGATTATGTGCTGCCTAGAAGATAAAACCGACTCTTGGGATTTTATCCCCTCTAATGCAAAAAAGAATGCTCAGAATCATCAAGGCAAATCCAAATATTTAATGCCGACTCTTGGAATCCTACCCAAAAGACAGCTTTAAGTCAAAACAAATCAAGAGCAATTAATGAGATGCCTACGTGGCATGAAGGACAGCATGCGGCCGAAGAAGTCTATGCGGCTAGAGCAGTCCATGCGGCCAGAGCAGCCTATGCGGCTAGAAAATCCTATGCGGTCAGAGAAGCCTATGCGGCATGAAGAGATAACGTGGACATGCTTCTTATTCAAAGTATTTCAATTTTTACAAATTGAAAACTTTGAAGGGGTTCTTGTAGAAGCATGAAAAAGAATAGTAATTCATATGCGGCCCAGATTCAGCATGCGGCTCAAAAGCTTGAAGAGTTTTATGCGGCTCCGAAAGTTCCAAAGAGCCGCATACGGCTCAGGAATTTTATGCTGCTCAGGAAGAGCCACGTGGCCTCATGCGGCTCAAAACAGGCTGATTACAGCTAGCCCTAATTACTCCCTGCAGGTGGCCATTAAATGCTCTGACATAAAGTGACAGTTCTGACGGCTCTGACATAATGAAGAGACGCGTCATGCTCATCAAAAGACGAGAAAATCTCTGAGATAGCCGGCGCAGTTCACAAAGTCCAAAGAAGTTCTCTATGCGGACCGCCTAGGCCACCCTTATGCAGTTCGGTTGTGGGGGCCACCCTCATGTGGCTCAGTTGTGAGGCCACCCTCATGCGGCTCGGTTGTGAGGTCATCCTCATGCGGCTCGATTGTGAGGCCATCCTCATGCGACTCGGTTATGAGGCCATTCTTATGCGGCTCAGTTGTGAGGCCACCCTTATGCGGTTCGGTTGTGGGGGGGCCACCCTCATGCGACTCAGTTGTGAGGCCATCCTCATGCGGCTCGGTTGTGAGGCCACCCTCATGCGGGTCGGTTGTGAGGCCATCCTCATGCGGCTTAGTTGTGAGGCCATCCTCATGCGGCTCGATTGTGAGGCCATCCTCATACGGCTCAATTACCAGACCACACTCATGCGCTCTGCCAGGACGCCCCCATTCATGCGACTCGTAACATAATGGCAGTTGGGACACGTGGCAGAAGATTGACTAAGACTTATCCACTCGGATTTATTGCAACCAACAAATCATAACAATGCAGATTTATTGCAACCAACACAACAGCCCAGATTGATTTCCAACAAATAGATCAAGGTTAATCTTGTAATGCCCCGCTCTGCACGGTGCATTATGATGAGTCGTTGACTCGAAGAGTTGCGTTGACCCGATGAAGTATCGATGCGAATCGATGCGAGAGTTACGTTGGCCAAAGGTAAGCTTTGAGTCGATTAGAATCTATAAATCAAATCGATGTAAAGGATAAGTCCTGTTTGAGCAAATGCTGATTTTAGTTGATGAGGTGTGCAGGCTATGCTTTTACGCTAGACGATAAGAGGTCGACATTTTGCCTTATTCAGTAAAGTGTCCGCGAAACCAAATTGTGGCCTTGCAACGGATTGTGGCATGGGTACGATAGGCAAAATCAACCGAGTAGTTCAAAGGAATGGCTAAGTCCGAGAGTTAGCTATGCGATCAAGATATGGAATCGAGCCGCTTCAGCTCAGCGAAACAACAAGGCGTATCGGCTTAAGGTGGGCGGGGTCTTGACTCTCTCTCCCTATTCTTTCACGTCAAATAAAATATATAACTTGTATGCGTGCGTAAGTTACCATTAAGTAAGCGAGCGTGGCTCGAACGGTTACGGGTCTAAGTATATGTTGAACATTAAGATAGAACATTGTACATTGAACAATTGAAAGCGACGTGCATCAAGTGTACGGGTCGTGGTAGGGCAATGATAGTAGAACATTGAAAGATGATATTGAGATGTGCATCATGTGCACGGCTTCGAGAACATTGAACACTAAGTCTAGAACATTGATTATGGCGTTACGCGTGCCCTCGTGCACGAAAGCTACGAAATGACTAAGTAACAACGGAACCACGGTTATGTGAATAACTTATGAATGAAATGTGTTGAGTATGAGTACAGGATGTCTAAGCCGTTGGGCGTCGTGCATCAATACGGATGTGTTGGGGCATAACGCCGAAGGAACTTGAGATAGAGGCGAAGGATTATGTTTATGGAACATGAGATTGGTTGAATGATATGACTTGTATGTTATGACGTGTATTGCATGGTCAATGGACTCGGATGGCCCATGCACCGGTGCGGCTTCCCTCGGATGGTTACGACCGGGGCACCGGGACCGTTCGGCCTAGGAGGGAATTATGTATGGTATTTATGGTGCACAACATTCGGACGGATTGCGACCGTCCAGTGCTATGATAAGATATGATATCAGTAAGTTTGGGATCCTTCGAATATTGGGCTAGCAACCCATATCGAAGCGATCATAGGCTTACACATAAGAGAAGCCAAGTCCATTACGGTGCGAAACACCATGACCTTCATATGATAGGGCAGGTGGGCTGAGATGAGAGTTGAGTGCAGGCGCAGGGCCTGCGACCCTTATGCGTTGTCTAAGTTTATGATTGGAATGTTGCGTGAGTCGTATGATTTCTTATGTAAAGTTCTAACCCTTGCAGGCTAGGCAATATGGGACGGAGAGGAGCACGATCACTATGTTTATGTTCATATTATGTCTAACTGTATCTGTCGCAGGGACACGGTATTGGACACACTTATGATAAGGTGCTATGTTTAAGTATTGCCATGAAACTGATCCTAAGGCTAAATAGAAAGATCACCAAATTAAGATGCATGTTTTCACTAAAGATACTTAGTGTTTGGTTTGGGTGCGAGCGGGTCTTGATCAGTGCGAAGCGAGGACGAAAGCACTAATCCCCCACTAGTTTGTGTGCAGGTTCAGGTTATGATCGGCTCGGGGCGGGGCTTGGCTTGGACGCGCTGAGGCATGGAGTCCTTAGCATTTCAAGAGGAGCTACCGCATAGGCGTTCGGACTTGCGACATGGAGATGTTCGGCCGAAAACTACTTGGTGGCTACAAAGAGGCATAATGTATGGAACAATGTAATCCTTTGTGAGCTATAGAGATCATGAGCGTTGTAACCAATTGGCATATATGTTGGGCTATTCAGAGCCTTTTTAATCTTCAATTTGTTATCAATAAAGGAGATTCTTATGTTATACTTTGTTTTCTTCCGCTGCTTATGTTATCAATTTGAGATAAACACTATGTGAACCTGTTATCTTGCCTTGCACGAGCGCAACTCCAGGCTCGTGCGGCATCATGCCCCAGCGAGGACGATGATTCGGGTGAAATCTAGCGAGGACGAGCGATTTCCTGAATCGGGGCTGACAAATCTTAACCAATCCCCAACCGCCCACTTTTTAAGGTGCAGTTACTGCACATCCCACTCATCACAAAGTCCTATAAATAGCAGGGGCTTATTCCTTTGCAAAAGAGACACAGAGAAAAGCACATACGGACAGACATATAGAGCAACACAAAGCCGAGCAGAAAGAGAGCTTTTTTTCGCCGGAGCCAAGGTTGCGTTCGATCGTCCAAGGAGTAAGGCAGAGTTGATATCACTTTCCCGAGCCTCTACCGTTACCCCCAGAATCAAAAACTAAATAATTGTACTTAGATTGCTTTTCCTAGGTTTTGTTCCTAGGCTCTCTTTGTACGAGCGAGTTTGTATTGTGAATTAAAGTTCAGTCCTCCCATAAAATTGTTATGTTCTTTGATAATCAATGGCAAACAATAGCCAATCATACATTACCCGTACGATTGAGCCGTACTCATGTGCTATTGTGTTGATAGCCAATCCGGTTGGGTTGAGCCGTACTATTGTGAAATTATGGATAGCCAATCCTATTGGATTGAGCCGTACTATTGTGGATACTCAATCATACGTTACTCGTATGATTGAGCTATACTATTGCGAGCACTGTTATTGATAGAACACTTGTTGGAAATGATGATTGAAATACAGTTAGTTCAGTTTCTTTCCTACCTAATTCATGTTCATTGAGATGCTCTTATTATATTGTCTTTTCATTCGTGTTACATGATATGCTAGATAGTTATGGTACAGTTCATTACGCTCATCATGTATTATACTCAATATTATCGTTTTATAGTTTTTGTCATTTAATTGGAACTGTTGTTAGAGTTTGTGCTTTGCTCCAATTCTGACTGGATATATTTTTCAAACGACACAGAGGACATAGTAGATATAGATCATGAGAGCTTGGCACAAGAGGGCATAGTTCAGTTGAGGAGACTGTAGTGGCGACCTAGTAGACTAGGCTTGTACTGGATATGTCTCCAGTACTATCTTACTAGCATGTATATTATTTATACTCGTATTAAGATATTTGACTCTTAGATTCTGGATATGTATTAGGTTATATTATACTTCTGGATATTCTCTTCTTGTTAGTATCTTTTATCGTGCCATTTCATTCTTCCTTATAAATCTGTGATTGAGTATGCTATATCATTATTGTCCTCCAATTAGAGATGTGATATATATTAACAGGTTATCATATTCATTGCTAGTATAGTAGACCTAGACAGCATTCTATCGTCTATACTGCGACGTAGGCTGGACGTAACCATGTACACGTGCCACTAAATCTGGTGCGGGTCATGACACTGATAACGGTGAGGACTATGACCCGACCCTCTTTGTCTCTTCCGAGAGATCAACCCTTTTATTCGATCATTTTCGGTATCGAGAAATTTGTCCGGGTAAAAGGATGAACTTTACCATTTTCCCGAAATATGTTGTCACTTTTGAAAACCTAAGACTTCAAGAATTTCTAGAGACTGCCAATTCAATTTATGATAATGATGTTTGCATGTTTTATTGCAACATTCAAGAAGTAGACGGCAGTATTCATTCTTCTGTCAGCGGCAAGAAATTTGAATTTAACTTTGATGACTTGAACGAATATTTCCTAATGCCTGACATTGGTGACGCTCTCTTCGATATTATGAAAGTTCAATTTTCTTCCGATATGACTCTTGAGTCCTTCAAGGTCGCGTTGTGTCATCCGAGTCTGGTTCCTCGGTCACGGTTGTACGCACGTCACCTCAATCAACAATTTTATGAGTATATCGTAGTAGCTTTTCATCTCCGTTACCTAAGACGGGATCCACTGACGAGATCATGCTCTTAGAGTTATCTGCGATGTATCACATTCACTTTGGGATTACCATTTTTTACCAAGACGGTGATATCCTTTATGACCGACCAGCTGGCGGAGGGCAGGCTGTAACCTGCTTTATCCTATGCATCTGGCGGTCATCTTCCAGAAATTTGTCATCAATCTAGAGTCTTGTCCCATCTCTGGAACGCTTTCAAAGCTTCTTAGGTCTTGAAAGTTCCTTCACCCTCCTGGTGATGCTCCACCTTCACCTGCTCTAGGCGCAGCCCTAGCATACGCTCCAGCCCCTGCAGCTCCAGGCCGCACTATTGACGAGCTCTATCAGCGGTTCTACACTTTTGCCACTCTTCAGGGACAGCAGCGTCAGGCCGATCTAAATTTCTTTAGTGACGTTGAATTCTACCACATTTCTCAGGCTTAGGTCTTAAGAAATATTGTGGTTGCTATTCAGTGGATGATGGCTCATCATCCCTCTGCACCGGCGACTATCCTCCGTCACCCTGGTTTTGACGGACCGAGACTCGAGGATCATCCTACTTTCGCCTTCTTCGATCCGATGACAACCTACTTTGATCCACAACATCCTGCTGATGCCCCGGACGGTGCTGATGGTTGATTCATGTTTTGGACTAGTATTTTGTGTAGACTTGTCTGGTAGTTGATGATGATGTAGTGACACTTTATTTTCTGCATTTTGGACTACTTTTATCTGTAGTGATATGTTTTATGCACTTTGGACTTCAGCTGTAGTGATTTTTTCATGTTAGTTAATTTGTTTTCATCTACTGCTGATATTTTAATACTGCTACTACTAATATTCTCGTTCATATACTTGAGATTTGACTTGTTAGTTTATATCATATTTGGAATTATTTCTTTCTTTGTTGTTGTTGGATTCAAAAATTGCGGGGAAGCCGTATTTTGAGTACTTGACAAAGGGGGAGAAAAAGCATATACCAAAATAAAATTTTCAAGATTCAAAACAAGTCAGGTATTTATTTCAAAGTTACATATTATTTATTTGGTATAGACTCAAAATTTGTCAATTATCAAAATGGGAGAGATTGTTGGCCCATTGGTTAAATGATCACACCTGAATTTGATAATCAACGTCAACTTTGGTCGATACGCAAAATACATATACTGCTACAGGTTTACAGGTTTCAAGTCAGAAGAACATCTGTATCCTAAATCTGCGTCCTACTGCTATAAGCTACAAAAGTCTCGTCGTCATCAAGAACCAAACACAATGGAATCAAGATCAAGTCTTTTTCATATTTCTTTTGTAATTTTATTTTTATTGAGTCTAGAAAAGATATGTAAGATTGATCAGGATCGATACTGTCTTAGGTTTTCTCGGTCCTAAAAATTATAGCCTACCTATCCACAAATACATATCCAAAAGTCCACATACTAAAAAGCACAAAACCCAACCAAAATTGGCCCAAACAGTTCTGTTCTAACCCTGGCAGAACTCGGCCCAAGTTCGGTCCAGATCAGTTCAATTCGCTTTTGAATTTCCTCCAAATCTGCATCCAACGTTCGAATGCGAGATTTTTGCATCCGAACTCTGCCCAAATTCGATCTACAAAAACACTGTACATAGAGAAGAACTTTCACATTTCCAAATCACTCATTCATTCAATCTTCTCTTCTCTATTCATTCATAAGTGATTTCTATGAGCTACGCTTTCAAATCAAGCCTATACTACTCTTAGCCAAGCCAGTACAGTTTCTGTTTAATTTAGAGTTTGATGTTGAAGAGTTGTATCGGAGGCTGTATTCAGAAAATGTTACAGTTTTCAAATCGTCTTCTGGAGTCGGTCTTGCGCTCGTCGCCAAGCACGGAATTGTAAGAGTCGCAAGCGCTCAATAATGGATTAACATCGAATAAGAGTACTCGAGACTAGACTAGTCCTCTCAGAAGGAAACCAGTATATATTGTGTCACTGAGTTTGATCTTCTTGACTCTTACTTTACTGCAATTTATTTACTGTCATATTACTCTTACTTGCCATAGTTCTGGATTTTTTAATTGGTAATATTTTTTACTGCACATGCACACACTCTATTCAACCCCACCCCCTCTAGAGGTGCTCAACGGTCCTATACCACTATGATATCTAATCATTTCGTACTTTAGGCATTTAGCCACCGACAAATGTTTAGCCGGATATTCTGAATATTTAGTTTATTCTTACATGATTGTAATTATTCAGGCTGTTGCTGACTTATGATTATGTACTACTGACTTTGTACTAGCTGAACATTTTGTATGGCTAGTTCTATGATAATTTTGATGAAGCGTCGGGGATGTCTTACTGCTTTTATCTTACATGCTCATTAATTACTTTTTCTTGTTTGATTGATTGAGACATTGATGTTCATCTAGTGATCGTCGTATGACATTTTCATACCTTATACGGTGTACCTAGCCATGTCCTTCTCCGTGTTTGGATATTGGGGCGTGACAATGTTTATAATAAAAATTTTCTTTCACTCTTTTTTCATCAAAATCATATAATAGTAATTGTGTTAGAGTATTTAAGTAGGCCATTATCTAATTACAATAAGTAATCCATATGAAAAGTAATACTTCCATATTAATTGTATTACAGTATTTTTAGTATATTTCAAATCTTACTTGCCATAGTTTTGGATTTTTTTTTAATTGGTGATATTTTTTCGCTGCACACGCACACACTCTATTCAACCCTCACCCCCTCTAGAGGTGCTCAACGGTCCTACACTGTGATATCTGATCATTTTGTACTTTTGGCATTTGGCCACCGACAAATGTTTAGCCGGATATTCTAAATATTTAGTTTCTTCTTACATGATTGTAATTATTCAGGTTGCTGCTGACTTATGATTATGTATTATTGACTCTGTACTAGCTGAACATTTTGTATGGCTAGTTCTATGATAATTTTGATGAAGCGTCGGGGACGCCTTACTACTTTATCTTACATGATCATTAATTACTGCTTCTTGTTTGATTGATTGAGACATAGATGTCATCTAGTGATCGTCGTATGACGTTTTCATACCTTATACGGTGTACCTGGCCATGTCCTTCTCCGTATTCCGATATTTGAGTGTGACAATGTTTATAATATATATTTTTTCTTTAAGAAAAAATTTCCTTTCTAGTTTATCACTCTTTTTTCATCAAAATCATATACTCTAAAATTACTACAATATAGTTAATACGGAAGTATTACCATGTCAATGTATTTTTTAGTGTATACTTGTAGACAACCCACTATATGCAGTATCTAATTAGAATGGGGAATCAATATTAAAGTCGTTACATAAAATTAATGATAGCTAATATGGAAACTACTATTTATTCAAAATAATATGACAATTAATTATGACTAATTTAAAACATAATGGTTAATTAAACATTTAACTACAATCAATGCAATTATTTTAAATTTCATGTGTAGCCAGTTAGGTTATTCACACAAATATTAAAATTATTCTAATATAGTTAATAAGGAAGTATTAAATATCATTGTATTTTTATTATTATACTTATAGACAACAAACTATATGCGTTTTCTAATTATAATAAATAATCTATATGAAAGTAATTACATAAATTAATAATAGCAAATTTGGAAACTAGTAGCATATATTGTAGTTATTCAAAATAATATGACAATTATTTGATAATCATTCAAAACATACAAGTTAATTAAATATTTAACTATAATCAATATAATTATTTCAAATCTTATCTAGCTAGATAGAACATTCACACAAATACTAAAATTACTCGAACACAATTAATATGGAAGTATTACAGTATTTTTAGTATATAAGTAGCCCATTATCTAATTACAATAAGTAATCCATATGAAAAGTAATTATATAAAATTAATTATAGCTAATATGGAAACTACTAATGTTTCATATATGATAGTTATTCAAATTAATATGATAATTACTTGGTAGCTATTCAAACCATAAGAGTTAATTAAATATTTAAATATAATTATTTGAAATCCGTTGTGTAAACAAATAAGATCAGCGTCATTCATAGAAAGAGTAAGTTTATTCTAATATAGTAAATATGAAAGTATTAAGATCATGTCATAATATTTCTATTGTACTTATAGACAATCCAATATATGCAATAAAATTAAGGGCTAACTAGAGTTTAGGTCCTATATTTTATACCAACTTAGTGTTTAAGCTCTAACTTGTCAAATTAAAAAGTGTAGATCCTGAATTATTATTATTTATTTTATTTTTTCCATTATACCCCCTTCCCATTCTTGACAATGAAACCTTCAATATAGACTAGGGAGGGTACAAAGGAAAAATTGAAACAAAATAAAAATAAAAATATAGGGTCTAAACTTTTCAATTGGACATGTCAGGACTTAAACTCTAAGCTGGTAGAAAATCAAGATCTAAACTCTAATTAGCCCTAGAATTAATGATAGCTAATACGAAAATTATTAGTATATATGGTTAGTTATTCAACGACGGACATTTGTTTGGCTTAAAATATTTGTACTTGTCTATTTGGCCTTAAATGTTACAATAAAAATAAATAATAAAATGTTTGTACCCTATAAGTCTTTTTTTTTTAAAAACGATCTACTCGAGCCTAAAGCCCAAGTCCAAAGCCCAAGTATTTTTTTTAATAAAATTGATCTACCCAAATCTAGCCCTAAAAATATTTAATAAAAAAAAATCGGACCAACCAAGACCCGAACCGGCTGGGACCCAGTCCGTTCAGGCCTGACCCACTTCCTATCTAGGTTCGGGTCTAAACTCTCTAATTAGCCCTGATAGCTAATATGAAAATTATTACTATATATGGTAATTATTCAACGACGGTCATGTGTCTGGCCTTAAAATATTTTTACTTAGTCATATTTGGCCTCAAATGTTGCAATAAAAGATAAATAATAAAATGTTTGTACCTAAAGTCCAAGTTTTTTTTTTTTGTAAAAACGATCTACTCGAGCCTAAAGTTCGTCCGAAGCACAAAGAAAAGATTTGAGTGGCACCCCACTTGGATGACCTATTTATGCGGTGCACCCCACATTGTTTGCTAAATGTATAAGTTATCCCACATTTGATGAAAAACGTCAGTTTTGGCAGTCAACGATGTTTGACCCTTAAAAAAAGACGAAAATGCCCATATTCATCTTTGTCGTCTTCTCCGAACCCAATTTCTTCCCTCCCCCCACTCTATCCTATTTCT
Organism: Iris pallida; assembly: GCA_029216955.1. Taxonomy (NCBI): domain Eukaryota; kingdom Viridiplantae; phylum Streptophyta; class Magnoliopsida; order Asparagales; family Iridaceae; genus Iris; species Iris pallida. The sequence continues at coordinate 37,137,817 of JANAVB010003400.1, read as the reverse complement.
CCGACGAGTCCCCCTTCCCCTTCTCTCCGGCGAGCGCCCCCACCCCTCCTCACCCCCGCTGCTGCTAGCTGCCGCCGTCGCCGCTGCTGGTTGCCGTTGCTACTGCTGCTGGCTGCCGCCGCTGGCTACCGCCGCTACTGCTGATGCGGTGGTGGTGTTGGTGGAGGGGGGCAGAGCGGAGCGGGGTAGGGGGCAGAGCGGGATGGGGGAGGGGGCGAAGGGGGGCAGAACGGGACGGGGGTGCAGGGGGCAGTGGTGGTGGTGGTAGTGGTGTTGGTGATGATGATGATGGTGGTGGTGATGGTGATTGTGTAGGTGAAGGTGGTGGTAGTGGTGGTGGTGATAGTGAAGGTGGTGGTGGTGGTGGTGGTGGTGGTGATGAACGCGGCAGCGGCGGGGCGGTGGCGGGGGCGGAGGCACGACAACGGCGGGGTGGAGGTGGGGGCGCGACAGCGACGTGGCTGGTTTGGATGTGGGAGAAGACGATGGTATTTTCGTCATAAATTATCGGTCAAACCCTGTTGACCGTCAAAACTGACGTTTTCCGTCAGATGTTGGACTACTTATACATTAAGCAAACAATGTGGAGTGCACAGCATAAATGGGTAAACTAAGTGGGGTGACACTCAAATTTTTTTATTTTTTTAACTAAGAAAAATGTACCAACCCAGACCCGACCTTGAATCGGCTCGGACCCAATCCGATTAGGCCCGACCCATTTCCTATCTATGTTCGGGCCTGGGCTGGATTTGGATTTCTAAATATCCGGACCGGATCAGCCCGGCCCGTCAGCTTCTCACACTAAGCCCTGCCCGGCCGGTCCAGTCCGATACACACACCATGCACCATGAGTTGGATGACACACACTCTGCTCTAAAACGGGTAAATTTGCCATCCGCCCTCCTCTTTACATAGCGGGAGAGTTCGTTCAAATTCCTCGACTTAGTTCAAGAACGGATGTCCAATCAAGATGAGTTCACGTCCTCCTAAAATGGATATGCCAAGAATTTGCAGCAGCTAAATCTCACTCTTGATCTTCTTGTATGATTTAGAGGCAATCATTATGACAAATAAAAATAATACAACCTCTTATTCTGATATTGAGATTGAGATCCTTTATACCAATATTTCATAATTTTACTGGAAATTAATGAGAAACCCAATTTCGGTATTGGTTTTATGAAAAATTCACCCGCAGGATGACTTTTATGAAATGCCCAGAATTATATATTTCCACGTTAAGTATTCCAAGATTTCCTTTAGATGCTCTGTATTTACAAAACTAATACCATAACTACCCCTCCGCACAAACTCAGATTTGGATTGCGATTCTCGTCGTCTTCTTCTTCTTCTTCTTCTTCTTCTTCTTCTTCTTCACGAGAGATCTGAATTCCATTGCTCATCTTCAGCAGAGATCGCAAAGATCGTTCGGTTCACCGTACTTTTTTTTCAGTCGAACTCCGATCATCGATCATCGCTCTTCTTCTTCTTCTTTTTCTTTTTCCGACAATTAGGTCAATTATGGAGAGAAAATCTTCTTCTTTTCCATAAGAGTTAGCATCGTTTTGAAAAAAGAACGAAAACTCTTGAATCTTTATTCATGTCATGTCAAATTTTTTTCCACAAAACAAAAAAAAAATAAAAAATTAGGTTTCTGTCAACTGTTCTCCGTCGATATCACACGAAGAATAGTCATTCTCCTGCATTTTAACAAGTAGAATGCAATTCTCCGTGTAAATTAACACGGAGAATGCCATTCTCCGTGTTGAATGCCATTCTCCGTGTTACTAACACGGAAAATTTCTCCGTGTTTCTAACACGGAGAATGGCCATTCTCCCGTGTTTTAACATTTGAATGACCATTCTTCGTATCATTTAACACGGAGAATGCCGTTGTCCGTGTAATTTAGCACGGAGAATGGCCATTGGCATTCTCCGTTCTAAATTACACGGAGAATGGTCATTCTCTACGTTTTAACACATTCTCCGTGTAAATTAACACGGAGAATGCCATTTTCCATTTTATTTAACACGGAGAAGAGAATGGTCATTCTCCTGCGTTTTAACACTGGAATGACCATTCTCCGTGCTAAATTACACGGAGAATGGTCATTCTCCGTTTTATTTAACACGAAGAATGTCATTCTCCGTTTTATTTAACACGGAGAATGCCATTCTCCGTGTTTCTAACACGGAGAATGACCATTCTCCTGCATTTTAACACTAGAATGATGACCATTCTCTGTACCAAATTACACAGAAAATGGCCGTTCTCCGTGTAAATTAAGACGGAGAATGGTCATTTTACGTGTAATTTAGCACGGAGAATGGTCATTCTCCGTGTAAATTAAGACGGAGAATGCCATTCTCCGTGTTACTAACACAGAGAATGATCATTCTCCGTGTAAATTAAGACGGAGAATGCCATTCTCCGTGTTACTAGCACGAAGAATGACCACCCTCATGCGAAATTAACATTCTTCGTGTTCTAATACGAAGAATAGCCATTCTACACTGAGAATGGTCATTCTCCTGCATTTTATGGTCAGTTGAAACTTTGGAGGGCCATAACTTTTGACTGGGAGGTCGAAACGAGGCCCGGTTTGTCGCAAAAATGAGCGCATCTTCGAGAAGCTTGGGATTAACCTCTTCTCCGTTAGACGACCTTCCCAAATTTTAGAATCACAAAAAAATGATGTTTTGACCTCCGTTTTAGCACTTTTGCCGTTTGTCTCGGTCTTTCCGAAATTTTTCGACGAGTTTTTGAAGATTTTTGAGGAGAAGACCTAGATTCAAAGTGAGCAGCGTATGGAAGAAGATGAAGTATCGAAACGTGTTTTAAGAGTAGTTTCGTAGGTGTTTACAATAAATTAGAAGGAAGGGTAAAACGGTCATTCGGAACCCTCTTTATATATTTTTTCCTAATTCTGGGCACGCGATGAAATGTTATTGCGCGGTGGATTTTTCATAAAACTTTTTCCTTTTTTTGGCATTTAATAAATTTCCCCATAATTTTAATATAAAGAATATTTTTTCTTTAGGCTAATTAGACTTAGAATTTCAGAAATATTCAAAAATTAATGTTAGAATCTAAAAAATATAACTTAGTGACGGTTGATTTGTTAATAAACAAATTGAATTAGAACTCATAAAGGACAAAAATATTTCTGGAACACTAACTCTAATTAACCCTAAATTATTTATTAGCAAATTTTGGATGTTTAATATGGTGGTCAACCATTATCTCAAGATCCAAATTCTAACCTGAACATCTTCAACGTCATCTCAGGATCCACACATCCTAATTGGACACCGTCAGGATACAAACTCTAATTTTTGATGTTTGGGACCCAAGGTACAATTAACCCTTTTTATTTCTTCCTTTCAAAATACTAACCTGATTGGAGGTTGGATTGGGTGAGGGTCTACTCCCGTGTGTGTATGTTGCAAATCGTATGCTAATCCTACATGTTCAACTCGATGCTAGTAAACAGTGATTTGAAGGAGACCCAAATTCTAATACCAACTATTACTTTAAACTTGAACCCAACCCGGCAATGAACTAAACCATATCCACTCAACCAACCCATTCAACTACTTTGTTAGGCCACACCTATAACAACCCTCGAGCATAATGAGCCATCAAAATCAAGGTCGCAGGTTCTCCATTTATTACTAAATAAAAGGGAGAAAAAAAAATATAAAACATATCTCGTAGATGGAAACCATTAAACTCCTTGCGAGTCGCGACCATTGAGCGGATGACGTGAAACTTTCACAAAGCTAGTAATTTTATTCAACCATCAGATGGAAAAAAAAAATTGCGATGCACCATCAGATGGAAATAGACTGTTCGCTATCTAATACCAAAATAGACTTGGAATTGGTTTTTGAGATTGTACAAAATTTTACAAGGGTGCCGATATTAACACTCCTAAAATGTTACCATGCACTTATCTTTAATTTTCTATCATTCAAATTACAAATCTGTTACTGCATTAAATCTAACATTAATTTGTGAATGCATGGATGGATGACATTTTAGGAGTGTCAATAACGACTATCTATAGTGTCGTGTCGTTATTGACACTCCTAAAATGTTATCCTTCACTTATAATGCAAGAACATATTTAACATTTGAATGATAGAAAATTAAAGAGTGCATGATAACATTTTAGAAGTGTCAATAACAGCACCCATTTTACAAATTCCATAATTCCTTGCCATTACATGTCTTCACCCTCTACTTTGCTTTGGTAGAAATGAGGAAAATGAAAAGAAAAGGCAAGTGTTTCCACCTAAAAATTTGATCCCATTTACATGTTTCATTGTTTTTCCTTTCCTTTCTCTCCTTTTTCTTGCAACCAAACATAGCCTAATAATTCTCCTCCAACAGTTCTCCAACCAATAGTAAAATGCTGAAATGTTTCAGTTTCCTTTCTTCTCACATTTTTCTTGAGACCAAACACAGCGTAGATCTCCTCCAATAGTTCAAATCAAAACATGAAAGCCATAAATGAAAAAAAAAAAATGAAACAATAATAAAAACTAATGCTTTGGATTTTCATCCAAAGTGGGTCATCCAGTTTGAGACTTGAGAGACTTCCTTCCGCATTTTGGGTTTACCAAGCATGCCATATTGCAATTTCACTACACAAGATGGTTTGCAAGACAAAGTGGCAAAGTAATTTTCCTCATGTCAGCTATTTTATATATAAATGTGGGGGCAAAATGGCCCTTATAGCTTCATGTACCATGTTTTACGGTCGTCAAGTGCTCTTATAATTTACAACTGATGCCTCATTATTCTTGATGTTCATGCCATCTACAGACAAATTATGCAAAGAAAGATTTACCAATAATTTAATTGGATTTCACGACTATCATAATACCTATAGCATCTTGTGACAAAACGTAGCTTTTTTTTATCAGAAGCATAAACCGCTGAATGGATTAAGAATCATAAATTGAATAACCTTAAATGCAATAACCATACAAAGAATGAACAAACTGAATATCAGGTTCCAGTATTGTGGTTTCCTACAAAATGGGTCTTCCTTTACAAAATTGGGGTCCAATAAAAAATTTAGGACTGCCTAAAATAAAATCTTAATTACATACTAGATGGAGGTGCATCAGGTGGCAGATCAATTGGCGGAGGTGATAAAAAATCCAGGCTTGGATACACACCTGGGGGCCTATCTCGAGGTTGTATTGATAACAATTGGCTTGAATCACCCACAACATCAGCCCACCCATAGTGAGGTTCAGCCCTACGTACAGAAATAAAAAAAAATTTTGAAAATACGTGAATTTTTAAGCACTAATACATGCTTACAAGGTAATGTAGGTAAGCAACATAATAAAGGATGGATTTAACAGTAAAAGAGTTTCTTACTCATAATAAGTCTCTTCATCCACAACAATATCCCAGCTTTCCCCAGTCGTGCTTTTACCGTATTTGTGCACTTTCCTGAAACATTAGTAGTTACATAGATTATATTTAGCCTGATAAGAACTCAATTGAGAAAATAATACATTTTCTGGTTTTGATGAAAACCTTTTTGGATAACCTTTGAAGAAAATAATATAAAGTTGAAGAAAGCCCTTCTATAGATTATCATATACAAGAAATGTATTCCCAAATGGAATCAGAAAGAAATATACCTAGGCTGCAGTTCTAACCCTAGCATTATGAGAAAGGAGTTCAGCTAGAAACCTTAAGCCGAACAGATTCAAGTTTGTGGAGTGTTCCTTGAAAAGTTTGATTTACAAATAATCAAGTCTTTTCAACATGTTTGGCTACAAAGGCAGACATTTTATATACACCCATTAATGTAGGAAATCAAAGAAAACCCAAGTACCATTAAACTTGAGAAATATTAACTAAAATATAATAATGTATATCTTTGTTGTCATTGTTTGACTTTTATATCTGTATTATCAACATTAACAACTTTACGATGCAAAAATGAGAAAGGTTCCATATTTAGGCGACCTTGCACATGAGTAGTTATAAAAAATCTTAAAGAACCATATAAAGGATTCAATGCTACCAAAGGAATTGATATGATAACATGTATATACCCATTTCCGAAGTGTTCTTCTCCCCAGGTTCTTGACCAACCTACAAAACCAGGAAGAAACAAATGTACTTGATCGAATAATTCCAAAATATCCACTCTAGACTACGTTCACAAAAAAAAAAGAAAAAAAAGAACAACAGATCGGTAGATGAATCAATAAAAGAAATTAGTACGGTATATGCAGTTCACAAAAAAAAGGTGCAGCAATCATGATCTTATTATGATGGCCCCAAGTACGATCATACTCCGGTTACTAGTGAATCAAAAAATTGCAACAATCAGATCAGTTGTTTTAAGTTTTAACCAAGCCACTTCAACCAGCATTTATTCCAGCCTGAATTCAAACAGGAAGTGCTTTCCCATATCTTGTGTACAATTGGCTACAAGTGTTTAGCTAAAGCAGAAGCACGAGGGCTAGTTAAACCATATAAAACAAAAAAAATTAGAGATTGACAGGTTTAAGTGGTTTAAAATGAGCACACATGGACAGTTTATGGTTAGAACTTAGAAAGCACCTAAACCATTTAATCATGTTGGATTGGACCAGCATCACTTTGTTACTAAACAAGACTTTTAATGCTAACTTTTTTACTACTACCATCAAGTTTACTCAAACCAATAAACTTTAAAACCCAAATATTAAAAGAGAATATAAATGAAACATGAGCTCACATGACACCCTTCTTTAATTTTTCCTCCCATTCTCACAAACGATTTGTATGAAAATAAGACATACAAAGTAACAAGAGGTGAGTACTTTTTATATATTCTGGCAATAGAATTAGTGATAGAGAGAAGATATTTTCCTGTTGTTTTGAGGTTCTGGGTTAGAGTTTTCTTTTTGCCCCTCTTTTTGAGTAATCTTAGGATGCTACATGATGTCATATCATGCTGGATTCAAACCTAAGAACTGATAAAGCCTGATGCTGCCAAATTAACAATCCAAAACCCAAAGCATGAAGACCTATAGTAGAGTTCCCAGAAAGCAGTGTTAACTAGAATGAATAGGTGTAAGGATGATGAGAGTATTGATGATATCTACCAATTCCGTGGATGTCGGAGAACATAGAAACTGCGTAGACATGATTAGATACTGAAGTTATTATAATATCGTTTGGTCTAAGCCTATAAAGAAAATGTGACGTTATCTTACGATATGATACTTTGGATTTACCCAAGTGAAAATTTAGGATCAGGATGTATGACAAAATCATGCTTCCAAGAGTTGTAATAATCTCTCTTTGACCCTGAAAAATCTAAAGACTCACTGAAAATAACCAGCTAAGAATTGTCATGGGCACTTTTTATGTGTTTGTGGCTGTCGGTACACATGCACGACCATTCCAAATAAACCAGAAAGTAATGCTAGAGAAGGTGGATCAATCAGAGGATTGTACAATTAGTAGTGGAAAAGCAGAATATGTACGTTCATCAGTAGGCGAGACATGCCAAGTTTCTCCTTGTCGTGAACCTATGCCAGCAAAAAATTTCTCCTCCCATTTGTCTCCCCATCTAGTACCTAAGTCAGTCTCTGCCCATTTATCTGTCCTGTAGAGTTAGAAAAGCAAGTCATAAAATGTTGGAATAATATAAATATTTAACTCTCACCCTCGTTACATTATTCCAATATAAACCAAAATTATACTATACAAAACTTTGGATAAGTGTCATGCCATGGAGCAGTCAATATATATGAATAGTTTATATACAGAAAAAAGAGAGCTGCTAAGGTTTCAATTATTACTGATTTCACTGCTTTAATTTTAGTACTAGACAATCTTATTCATCTTTCAAGATGACATACTACATCAAAAGTAGAGCCAATAAATTGTAAGATATCAGTGAAAAAATATTGGATATAAAAACTATGCAAAACTGCATAAGAAGAATTTCTTTATGTAAAAAAAATTAAACATTCATTCTTAAGAATATCGTTTTTTGGAGCTGAGATGTTTTGGTTCAGATATTATGTAAATTTGTGTGTACACTAAAAGTGAAAGCGATAGGTCTTGCCGCAAGAGGAATCAGAGTGAGTCGCCAAATAAATGTTTCAAATCCATGTCCAGTCCTGCTTCTGGTTGAGTTATATTCTGCTCTGAAATGTTCTCATATATCCTCATGTGCTAGGTAGAATTATAACAATCTAGGTTGCACGGATGTCAAAGGAACGATATCCGTGTCTGTACCAGTGTTTGACAACTATCTGACACGATACTTCCTCAACGATCATGTTGGAGGACATGGTCCACTCATGTCTAGGTCCCCTAAAGGAACTGCTGACAGGGATTTGGCATGGTTCGCATCCATGCAACATATCATGTAGACATCAGAAACTAACATTTCCTTTGTAGCAGGTCCTTTCTAGAATTGTTTGGCACCTATGTTGCGCATGGACACGTAAAAAGGGGTCCATATATATATCGTATGTGTACCGGTGTTCATCTAACATCTATGACCACTACTATACCTATTTGAAAATTTTCTGTATCTCGTGTCCATATTGTATCCTTATCCATATCTGTATGTGTGCAACATAGTCTGGAATCCAATTACCATCAAAACATGCATAACTATAGATGTTAATAACTCTAATATTATACAATAGCAGGTAAATATGTCAACCTTGTGACAAACTTGGACAGTTGTTTCCGCGTGCATATATATTAGATATCAAAGAAGAAAAACATACATCTGTGTGCTCCATGCAGTAATTAACCATCATATATTATAAATTTCCAAGCTTAGTAAGTGATGTCTCTAGTTAAAGCAGTAGATGAACCAAAGATAGACTCTATGGGATATCTATTAATAAATGTTATTTTATATGTACAGGAAGTAGAACATGAGCAGACCATTTAAGTACAAATCCTCTTCCATCATATTGCTCCCCCCATTTTTCCCACCATGATTGTTCGTTAAGTCTTCCATACTTATGAGCACCTTTCTCTGTCGAACCTTTTGCATCATACTTCTCCCACCTAGAAACAAGTCAGGGTATATTTCAATAAAATATTATATAGGAAATTAAATAATACTGTCATGGTCGCCAAGAAATTAGACTATTACTCACCATTTCTCGTACCATCCAGCATTTTCTGTACCCGACTTTGCTTGTTTTTGAGCACTTCTCTCTATCCTTGCAAGATTACTGCATCACAAATGAGCAAGGGTTTTGATTCATAAGAACTAGAAACACATCACTGAATATAATTTTATAGAATGGGAACTCCATCGTATCATAGAATGCGTCTTTTCGTTCTCCAACAAAACCTGCATAATATCTTCTTAAATCTAACACATGTTACGTATTTGATAATGTCCAAGCTTCAATGACCATTTTAGAAATAATTAGATTAGATGGGATTAAGACACTTACGCACAAAAAAATTGAGACCATAAACTGTAATTATTGAACCAAGGCCTTCTCTTGAGGATGTATCAATCATCTTTATCGAAAATCGTCACTAGTCATGCCTTCTTGTGTGAACAGTGGTATTATCTGAAACTACTGAAACTGGTACCAAAAATTCAGAAGTGGTATTATCAGCAGACAAAATTGCCCTAACAGTATTATGTAAGTGTAGAAATACCAAGGTTTCTGCTCTTCATATTTCACTTACTGGTAGCCGAACCTAGAAACAGTGAGGAACTTGTTTGTAGCGTTGTCATAGTTACGTGGGACATTCACAAGAAAAATGCAAAAATCCAGAATGGCATTGAATGGTCATAGAAGAAATGTATTCTATGCTGCAATATGAGTAATGGAGTAATGACAAGTAGAAGCAGTTAGTACCACGAAGCCTAAGGCGGTGTTTGGTTGATGAGAAAATGAAAGAGAAAAGAAAGTGAAATTGAAAATATTTGTATGTTCGGTTGATAAGAAAATGGGAGAGAATTCAATCCAATTGTTTATAGAAAATGCAATATAAATCTCCTTTCAATGGTTTCTCTTGGCTGCTTCATCGAGATCCATGGGTGCGGATTGTACATGCCGGTTCCAAGGGAGGGAAAACCGGATGGGGCAACCGTCGACGTCTGCGGTGGTGGATTCGCCAGCGGCGGTGGCCCTGGTGGCAGTGTGAGCAGCGGTGATGGTGGTGACAGTGCAAGCAACAATGTGGACTGTGGAAAGGTGAGGAAGAGGAAAAAGAGGGTCGGGATGTCATGGCTTTGTTGACAGGAAAATCCTTTCTCCACCATTTTTGGAGAGAAAGGAAAAGGGAAAAAAAAAATATAATACTAGGAGGATTCCTTCAATTTATGTTTCTTTTTCCTTTCCTGCTTGCAACTCTCTCGTATTATGATTTCAGTATCACAGTTCATTGCAAATAAGATGTATATGTCTTCACATGGAGTGGCAATACATCTTTCTCTCTAAAAACATATATATCTCTGCTTTTAGCCCAACCCTATTAGGATTTGCAGTGTGTGTGTATAGAGAGAGAGAGAGACGAAAGATAACCTACAGCTCGGCACAATTCTAGATAAATCAGACTGTGAAAGCAAGCTCTAATACAACAAGACAGAGTGAATCATAAAACTCCAAGTCAATCAAAAATGGAAAGTCGTTGCAGTATTAATATGAAATGTCATAACCGAGAGAAAGTAGATCAAGATTATGGTGAAGTAAAGGTTTTTGTGACTCAAAGAGCTCTCCATTTGATTCAGGATATAATACATATATAAAAGATTATAAATTATGTACTTGTATAAGTTCAATCAAGGTGGTCTTATTCAAACAAATTTGGCAAAAAATGTTCAACTCATTTCCTCTTTATGTTGTCTTTACTGACATGCACTATCACAAATGTAGTCCATCTTATATGTTTTGCAGGCATCCTAAACATGTGTCTAGTTTAAACTTTTATTTTTCTAGCATAATGCAGGTACATTTAATTTATCACAGCAAAAGTTCATCTTACTATTATCTCTTGAATGATAGATGCCAACACTTTGAGACCGCTCTACAGTTTATCCGTACCTTAGAAGCCAGAAGCGGAAGCGGGGGCGGAAGCGGGGACGGAAGCGGGGGCGGGAGCGGGAGTGGGAGCGGGGGAACGCGACTACTTAGAAGAGCCTAAAGTTGGGAGCGTGATGGGAGCATGCACTAATAAAAAAAAATTATGTTTATTAATTATTGTTATCAAAACTTGTAAATATCTTAATATAGAATTTATAAAGTATAGTTCAAAGTTACAGAGAGATCATTCGCATGTTGATTTTTTATGATGTCAATAATCTTTAGTTTTTTCGTACTTTGATAAACGTGTATTAAAAATCTTCTAACTTTCTTTCCAAAATTTATGTCCTCTTTTAAAATTATGATCATATTACGGAAAACGCTCATGTCATCAGAGAAACGCGCTCCCGTCGCTGGAGAAACGAGCTCCCGTCGTCGGAGAAGCGGGCTCCCAACGAGCTCCTAAGTAAGAATCGCTGAATCGAGATTCTTACTGAGAATCGTCGACCTTCTAGGAGTTTTTGGCTTCTAAGATCCGTACAACGGAATATCTCAAGCAAACTTTACTATGCTCTTCACCTCTTCTCCCTTATTTAGGGTAACATCTGTTGACCCAAACTGGATCACAGTCAACCTATTTAGATAATTAACAAACTGATATCTGATATGATCCAATACGACACATCAAGTTCAAGACAAAACATCATCTATGATTTAATTTAACGCATCAAGTTCAAGACAGACGTTATCTACAAGCTGTTACATTGCAAATATTTTTGTTCTCAGTCTGTAATTTTTTAATTTATTGAGTCTAGAAAAATGTACGTTGAGTCGCACTGAGTCATATCAAACCCTAGACATATCTCTCCAAGCTCCACCATCAAAAACAAACCAATTCCTGAACCAAACCAAACCAGTCTCACCCATATAGGACTTCTGGTCTGAGGTAGACAAAATTCAAGCTGAACTCTGCCTAAGGCAGAACTCGGGCCGAACTCTACCCCCTTAAAATCAGCAACCTGATTTTTAGGAACACCTTGCTACGAGCTGTCCAACGTTCAAATTTTTGAATATTTGGGACAGAATTTTGGCCGAACTCTGCCTCCCCTGACTAGTATAAATAGGGCTTGATTCCTCTCATTTCACATCATCTCTCACTCTCATCTTCTAAGCCTTATATGCTCTAAGCCTTACTCTTCCAATCCCCTAGCCAAAAAACTTCCTAAGCCCCAAGATGTTCAGTGCGATTCAGCTAGAAGTTTTGTGCAAGCGTTTGAAAAGAAGTCACTTGAAAAATTCCAAGTTTCACATCTGCAAAGTCAAAGTAGCGAGCGCTTCCAAGGCTCGTGTCTGTAAGAAGTTGGCGTGCTCTTCTGACTAAAGGCACATGTGTACCCTATTTCACAAATAGTGGATTTCAATCCTGAGCAAGAGTTCTCAGGCCTGGACTAGTCCTCCACGAGGGAAACCAGCTTATATCGCTGTGTTTGCGTGTGCTCTTCTAAACTCTTATACTTTCCGCATTATTACTCTCTGATTATATATTCTCTCAGTAGTTGCTTCTGGACTTAGCATAGAGTTAATTTTTTTAACTGGTCATTATAGACACAAACTCTATTCACCCCCCTCTAGAGTTGCCTACACGTTACTTCAATTGGTATCAGAGCTTTGGTCTCTTGATAAAGGATTAACACTCTAAAGCTGATCTATGGCAGCCACACAATCCATTCTCACCAACTACGGTGAAGGACAGTCCACTCATCGGCCACCCCTATTTGATGGAACCAACTACACTTACTGGAAGACACGAATGAGTTTCTATCTGAAATCTCTAGACTTTGACTTATGGATAGTTACAGATGGTTATAAGAAGCCTGCTAGAATTGTAGTTGATGGGAACCTCATAGAGAAACCCCATGACAAATACACTGAGCCAGAAAAGAAACAAGCTAGTCTAGATGCTAGGGCTATTAATGCTCTCTTCTGTGCTATAGACATGCCCCTATCTTCCCTCTGAAAGAACTACTCCAACCATGAGAAGATACGTAAGGTACTAAGGGGTCTAACAAAGAACTGGAACCCCAAAGCTACGACAATCATCGAAGACAACGATCTCACTATCATGTCTCTGGAGACTCTGATGGGCAAACTAATGACACATGAGCTCGACCTCAAGGACTTTGAAGAAACTGCTCCAAAGAAAAAAGAAATCGTTCTAAGAGTTCATCGCCGAAAGACTGCCAGATGAAACAGACGATGATGACTCCGAAGGTGATGATCAAGCACTCATGGTTCGCAACTTCAAAAAGTTTCTACTTTTCAACCAAAGGAAGAAGAAACAACACAAAGACGATGATGAAGAGCCTATCTGCTTCGGCTGTAAGAAGACAGGACATGTCAAGAAAGACTGCCCTGCAGCAAAGGAAGGGAGCCGATATAAAAAATCATACAAGAGGCCATCCTCTCAGAAGTATGCCAACACAAGCATCTGGCACGAGAGTGAAGCCAGTGACTCAGAAGTAGAAGAGGACACTCCCCAAGATACTGCAAACGTCTGTCTAATGGCAACGTCCGACAAGGTAACAAATGATCCACTTGATGACTTTACTTTTGATGAACTTGGAAATGCTTTTAGTAATTTACTTGAAGATCACAAGAAGTTACTTAGTAAGTACAAACATGCAAAGGATAAGATCAAGACTCATGAAGCTGAGATTCATAGACTATCATGCTTGCTTGATAATGTTAGAGACACATCTCCAACAGATAACACTGAGAAATTATCCAAGCTTAAATTAAGCTTACACGATGCTAAATCACGTATTGAGAAACAAACACATAATCTTACCGTACTCAATAAAGAGCTTACGGAAGAGAAAAAGAAGTACAATACTGCAGCTGTAAGAATTAGTGCTTTGACTGCTAAATATGATGAAATGTATACTGCCTCTAAATGATTAGAGATCAAGTTGGACAAACAGGTTATTCAACCTCAAACTCAGTCTCACGGTCACAGCACTCACATGAGACACAAGACTACTCAACACAAGAATACATGACATAGAAAAAACACACATACACATGCTGCACACAAACACGCTTTTACGTACACATATTCTCATGCAACACGACAATCACCCACACATGGACAACATTATCATCCTGCTCCTAACACAAACATGCATGCTACATATCACTACTGTGGTAAGTATGGACACATTTCACCTCAATGTAGATTCAGAAGATTAGTTGATTTAAACTTGTATGCATGGGTACCGAAGGCTAACATTTCAGGACCCCCCAGAATTTGGGTACCAAATGTCACATCTACTCGTGGTGTAGGTGGACCTTCCTTCATCTTCTAGAAGAAAATGGATTCTCGATAGTGGGTGCTCGCGACATATGACTGGAACTGCAAAAAAATTTCGCAACACTATCGATGAAAAGGAAAGGATATGTATCCTTCGGCAATAATCTGAAAGGTTATATTATAGGTAACGGTACTATTGGTAATCCTCCCTTTTCTGTCATTAAAGATGTCTGTTTAGTAACAGAGTTAAAGCATAACTTGCTCATCATCGGTCATCTTGCTGACAATGGATATGATATTAACTTTGGAAAAACTAAATGCTCTATATATGATAGATCATCTGGAGACATCGCTTTTGAGAGATAAGGGAAGATAACATTTATATATTCTCTCTCTCGAAAGATAACAATGCAGGAAGATGCCTCTATGCTCACAAGGATGAAAGATTACTATGGCATATGCGTCTTGGACATGCAAACATGGATATCATATCAAGACTGTCAACCAAGAAGCTAGTAAGAGGACTACCGGATATCACATTCAAAAAGGATACGGTATGTGCCGAATGTGAGAAAAATAAGGCGACTAAATCCTCTTTTAAATCCATCAACTCTGTAAGTACTACTAGACCCTTGCAACTTCTTCATATGGATTTGTTTGGTCCTAGTAGAGTAGCCAATCTTGGTGGAAAACTCTATGCCTTTGTGATTGTTGATGACTTTTCTCGATTTATTTGGTTTTCTTTCTTTCAAACAAAAGTGATACTATTTCTGTTTTCGAAATTTTTGCTAAAAAGGTACAAAACGAAAACAGCTTCATAATTACTCGAATCCGAAGTGATCGTGGCGGCGAATTCGAAAACTCTGATTTCAAAAAGTTGTGATTTAAATGGTTTTAATCATGAATTTTCCTGTCCTAGAACTCCCCAACAAAATGGTGTTGTGGAACGGAAGAATACAACTCTTGGCGATATGGCCAGAGTCATGTTGAATCAATTTTTACTTCCGAAATATTTTTGGACATAAGCTGTAAGTACAACATGCCATGTCTTGAATAGGATTTTAATTTGACCTATTTCGAAGAAAACTCCATATGAACTTTGGTTTGGTAGAACCCCAACTATTTTTTTATTTTAGAGTGTTCGGTTGTCGCTGCTTTAGCTGAATACCAAAGACAACTTAGGCAAGTTTGATGCCAAAGCTGATGAAGGTATTTTTCTTGGTTATACTGCCAAGAGTAAAGGAAGGGTGTTCAACAAACGCTCCATGATTGTTGAAGAATCTGCTAATGTTATTTTTGATGAGAATAATAGTTTAGCAGTTGTTCCTGATGACGATGATGATGTTCATATCAAATCAATAACTCCTACCCCTGAGAATACAACATCAGGAACCAGTTCTCTGGATAGCTTACCAAAAAATTTCCGCTTCACACCAGAACATCCAGAAAACTTGGTAATATGTGAGGTATAGGAGTAAGTACGCGTTCATCTGTTAAAGATTCTATAGCTAGCACTGCTTTTATATCCCAAATAGAACCCAAAAATATTTTAGAAGCTTTTTCTGATAAATTTTGGATATCTGCAATGCAAGAAGAACTCAACCAATTCGAAAGAAATCAGGTTTGAGAACATGTTTCTAAACCTGCTAACCATTCGATCATTGGTACTCGATGGGTCTTTCGTAACAAAGTTAATGAGGACGGTTTAGTCACACGTAACAAAGCACGTCTCGTAGTCCAAGGATACAACCAAGAGAAAAGTATCGATTACGATGAGACGTATGCTCCTGCTGCATGACTTGAATCAATCCGCATGCTTTGTGCCTTTGCAAATTTCAAACTCTTTCAAATGGATGTTAAAAGTGCATTTCAAAATGGTTTTATTAAAGAAAAAGTTTTCGTAAAGCAACCACCTGGTTTTGAAAACTATAAATTTTCTGATCATGTTTTCAAGCTTAAGAAAGCTCTTTATGGCCTCAAACAAGCCCTCGTGCTTGGTATGAACGCCTAAGCACTTTCTTACTTGAAAAAGGTTTTTTCAAAAGGAAAGATTGACACGACACTTTTTATAAAATCAATTGATGACACAATTCTATTAGTGCAAATTTATGTAGATGACATCATCTTTGGGTCCACTAACGAGTTATTATGACAAAAATTTGCCAAGTGTATGCAGAATGAGTTCGAGATGAGCATGATGGGGGAGCTTAACTACTTTCTTGGATTGCAACTCAAACAAAACTCACAAGAAGTCTTCATCAGTCAATCAAAGTATACAAAGGGCATGCTGAAGAAATTTGATCTTGACAACATCAAACCAATCAGTACTCCGATGGCTACTACAACTAAATTAGAACATGATGAAAGCGGTAAACCAGTCGACCAACGTAAGTATCGAGGTATGATTGGTAGTCTACTCTATTTAACTGCTAGTCGTCCCGATATAATGTTTAGTGTTTGCCTATGTGCTCGTTATCAAGCCAAGTCTAAGAAATCACACATGAGCTCAGTTAAGCGTATCTTTTGATACCTTAAAGGCACTGTTACAATAGGCTTGTGGTATCCTAAAACCACATCCTTTGACCTACTCGGTTATTCGGATGCTGATTTTGCTGGATGCAAAGTCGACCGTAAAAGTACCAACGGCACGTGTCATTTATTAGGCAAAGCTTTAGTCTCTTGGTTTAGTAAGAAACAAAACTTTGTCGCACTATCTACAACAGAAGCTGAATACATAGCTGCAGGACGTTGTTGTGCTCAGATTTTGTAGATGAAGCAAACCCTAGCAGACTATAATTTATATTTTCAGCACATTCCTATATTCTGTGATAATACTAGTGCTATTAACTTGACAAAGAATCCAATATGTCACTCACGCACTAAGCATATAGAAATACGACACCACTTTCTAAGAGATTATCAATTGTAAGGCACTATTAATCTAAAATTTATTGACATTGATCATCAGCTAGTAGACTTTTTCACTAAACCACTTGCCGAAGAGCGTTTCAACTTTCTTCGTCGAGAATTGGGAATCTTGGATGAAGATACCATACAATAAGTCTCACCTGCGCCAATACGTGTTAAATCATATTCGTATATGTTGTATTGTTTTGGGTACAAGCCAAAATGGTCATTCAGACAACAAGGCGTAAAAGCCTAAGCGAAACGGTGCCTAGTGTCTTCGAACTACCGCTAGCAGGGATCCGGCCCCTACAGCTAACCTGAGACGATTCACATATACTGAAGAATGATTCACAAGTCTGTCGTATGTTCTACTTATTTTATGGCTAATAATATTCACTACTTTTCAATTCTAGACTATCTTTTCCACCTTTTGTGACCAACTTTACACTTTTTGGAGTTCTGGATGCACAGCGAACTCGGTCTGCTGGGTTCCAGAACCTTCAGCAAATGTTGGCCATCCGATCTGCCTTAATCAAAACCAATTGTTTCTTATGGCAGCCGGCCCTATATGTTATATACCCGAAAATTGAACATCTTTCTTCATCTTCCACCTATCTCAAACCTATTTTCTCAAAACTGTAACCCTAGATCTCTCCAATCTTGTGCTATTTACCCTCCAAACTCAAGAATAAAGCTCTTTGGAGATTCTCTTCCATCTCCATTATAATCTTTTTGAGGTATATCTCTTGTAGCTTCTCTTCTTCAATTACATTATCTTCTTTCTATAGTACCTAGACTTTTCAATAAAGGAAAGAGGAGTAGGAGTGAAGCATCTTCATTCAATTCTACTATGTTTTTATTTCATTTCATATGTATGACTGCAAGTTTCTTCTACTGGTTTATCAAAACTGCTAGTTTTCTCTATTAAAGTTTGGTTATGGTTATGTTGTGTGCTTGCTTTCTTCACTTTGACTATCTTTTATCCTTTAACGGGGGAGCTATGCATTATTTTGCTAAACGACAAAAGGGGAGAAAAATAGTAAAAAAATAGTAACATACTATGTGATATTTGATGCGATATTGTATATACAGTGTATCTGTCTATTGTGCTTGGATAAATCCTTTGTACTTGGTTGGAATTATTCATTTGCGGGAGAGCCATGTCATACGTGGAAATTATACTCTCTCCTTCAACATGTGTCCAGGTATGAATATTGAAACATACAAATATCATTTTGTCAATTATCAAAATGGGAGAGATTGTTGACCCAAACTGGATCACAGTCAACCTGATTTATATAATTAACAAATTATATCTGATATGATCCAATACGACACATCAAGTTCAAGACAGAACATCATCTATGATTTAATTCAACGCATCAAGTTCAAGACAGACGTCGTCTACAAGCTGTTACATTGCAAATATTTTTGTTCTCAGTCTGTTTCAATTTATTGAGTTTAGGAAAATGTACGTTGTCGCACTGAGTCATCTCAAACCCTAGACATATCTTTCCAAGCTCCACTATACAAAACAAACCAATTCCTGAACCAAACCAAACCACCCGCACCTATATAGGGCTTCTGGTCTGAGGTAGACAGAATTCGGACCGAACTCTACCTAAGGCAGAACTCGGGCCGAACTCTACCTCCTTAAAATCAGCAACCTGATTTCTAGGAACACCTTGCTACGAGCTGTCCAACGTTCGAATTTTTGAATATTTAGGACAGAATTATGGCCGAACTCTACCTCCCCTGACTAGTATAAATAGGGCTTGATTCCTCTCATTTCACATCATCTCTCACTCTCATCTTCTAAGCCTTATATGCTCCAAGCCTTACTCTTCCAATCTCCTAGCCACAAAACTTCTTAAGCCCCAAGGTGCTCAGTGCGATTCAGCTAGAAGTTCTGTGCAAGAGTTTGAAAAGAAGTCACTTGGAAAATTCCAAGTTTCGCATCTGCGAAGTCAAAGTAGCGAGCACTTCCAAGACTCGTGTCTGTAAGAAGTTGGTGTGCTCTTCTGACTAAAGGTACGTATGTACCGTATTTCACAAATAGTGGATTTCAATCCTGAGCAAGAGTTCTCAGGCCTGGACTAGTCCTCCACGAGGGAAACCAGCTTATATCGCGTGTTTGCGTGTGCTCTTCTAAACTCTTATACTTTCTGCATTATTACTCTCTGATTATATATTCTCTCAGTAGTTGCTTCTGGACTAAACATAGAGTTAATTTTTTTTATAGACACAAACTCTATTCACACACCCCCCCTCTAGAGTTTCCTACACGTTACTTCAACATCGAAATAATAATAAGGTTATTGATGTGAATCGACCAGACCGATTCACAAATAATTTATAGAAAAATAGAATTAGAAGGAAAAGAACGATCTTTATTAGAGAAAAGAACAAACTCCCAACTTTGATGGACGGACAAAGTCTAAATCCCTCTGAATGACGCTTGAGAGTTTCTTCTCAATACAAGCATGAGCAATAAAAGACGGCTAGACCTAATATATATAGAAAAAGCAAAGAGGAGGGTTATTTGTGGTGAAAGACCAAAATAACCCTCCATGACTAAAATTAAATAAAATAAAATCCTCCATGACTCAAATTAAATAAAATAAATAAAATGCCTAAACGGCTCATCCGCGTCTCCTGCGACGTGCGTACGTGATGACGCCTCCACCACCCGAGGAAGGTGCGGCGCCAGGTGCGCTCGCATCAGTTATTTTGAAACTAAATACCTTGAACTATCCACGAGTTGCAGCTTTGCTACTCTGAAGTACCAAAATTAACAACTTACTACCCTGAACTTTTAAATTTGCACTTAATGTCCATAACTTCATAGTTTTTCAGAAACTTGCTATCTTGTGTTGTTAAAAGAAAAATAATATTACTATTCTACCACTGTCTTCTACCTCATGTGCCACAATCCTAAAATAAAAGTTACTATTCTACCACTTAATGTCCATAACTCCACGAGTTACTATTCTACCACTATCTTGCAACAAAATAAAAGTTCAGGGTATCAACTTGCTTATTAAAATAGTTTAGAGTATCATGTTGTAACTCGGGAATAGTTCAGGGCATCTAATTGCAAATTACCCTAATAATAAATTGAACTTAATGTTGATGTTGTACAGATCGTGAATATCGTCGACTTGATTTAAACCTACGATAATAAGACAAAAAGGGGCATTACAGTCTCTTGCACAAAGTTTCAACAGTCACTACAACCTCATATTCTCCCAGCTAAACTTGATATGTTGTCTGCTAGTTGGCAGTGCGCTTCGTCCTTGTACAAATAGTAAGATCACAGATGTTAACTGTCTTATTGACTCTGATTCTTAGACTGGCTTCATCTTCATATAGAAGGTACTCCCTAAGGAGGCAACATAAATTTAGCAGAATATACCTCTAACTCCAACGAATTTTGCACTTATTTATACATATCCTAAATAGTATTTTGCTGCACAGAAACATATCCAACATAATTTAGAGTATACTACCTTGTGCCAATAAATGACGAAATTAAAATAAGTACATTACCCTCTTACATATAGCTGTTAAAACTCACCCACGTAATATGCGGGATTGAGCCACAAGTATCCTCAAAATATCAATTGACAGTCAAATAAACAGCAACTCAAATGGGACACGATGGAAGTTAATCAAAAAGTGTTGATCCCCAACACAATGAGGTTCTCAACAAATTAGTACATATTTATAAGTGCAAAAGTTCAGAGGTAGTTTTATGCATGGTTTTCACTTAAGTCCCTGGTTCTGCCCTAAAATTATCATGTAAGCTCTTTCCAAAACCAACTTAAGAACTGTAACCAAAATTTTGCATAACTAGAATTTGTTTGTCACCATAAAGGTTATGGGAAAATGATGCAAGAAGCCCCGTGATTCTAACATACTGCTTTCTCATTCTAGAGAGTTCACCAACAGAAGAAGTCTCACCTTGGATTTGGCTCCATTGTTGGTTGTATTAGTGAAACCCATCTGAATGCATGGGAAACCAGTTATCCCTTGTAGAGGAAGTTAGCTAGATTAGGCTAATTGTCTAGGTTTCCCGACCCGGCTGGTCAAAGTCGATACAATAGCTGATCCTCTGGTGTCGGGAATCTTAGATCTACTTGAATTCCACTTTTCTGATAAGTACCTATTTTGATCGGTGGCTTGGATCAGTGGCACAGCATGGAGTATAGGGGACACTAAGCTTAGTATTGCTTAGTAACTCTAAAATCAGAGTATCAGAGCTCAATTGGTTTACTGGTGGCTCATTCCTGAAAGTGGATTAGTTAACAGTTGGATAAGTGGTCTAGTCAGCAAGCGATCTCGTCAGCTAATTGCCAAATCACTGCATCATTCAATTTGCCGCATCATCAAGGAGGAATTCAGCCAGCTCAGCAAATTCAGTTACACTGACACTCCTTAACTTGAGCTATAAATAGAGGTATAAAGGAGGAAAAAAGGGCAAATTTTACTAGTTTCAATTCTTGTTTTCTTCTACTCCTGACTTCGTCTTCTTCCTCTGGACTCTCGATGCCTTAATAAAAAGAACCCTAGAAATTCTTCATTCTCTGATCTCGTTCTTCTCTGTCATATTCTTCTCCAATTCATAGCTAATTCCCATGTTTCTGCTTCACATGTTGGTCTCTTGGAAAGACCTTAATAATTGGTATCAGAGCCGTTGGATTCCCTTACAGCTGCAGCTAAAGATCTAAGCATGAGCTGCCACGGCTCTCTCCAGGGGTCGCCACCAAATCACTATATTTTCAATGGCGAGGTTCGACTGCAAGCTTTGGAAGGTAGATTCGATCAACTCAGTTTTAAATTCGATCGAGCTTTGAAAGAATTATCCCAAATCCGACGAGCTGTGGGTGTTAATTCTGTGGGAACAACGGTTGTTCACCTTGATCCACCAGCTCAAGCTTCAAATGTTAATATCCATAGCCACTATGTCAACTCTTCTGGAGCTTCACCCTATATTCCTCGGACTCCTCGTGTGACTATGGTGGGTTCAAACTCCCATTCCAGACCTAGAATGCCTAGTACACCTGTGCATTCTTATCAAAATCTATAGGTGCAGTACCAATACCAAATTGCTCCATAAATGTTCGATGAAAGGCCTATGAGGAAGGAAGAAGTAGGGGTGAGGCAGGCTGTTGATGAAGAGATTGTTGAAGCTTATCTTGGTTCCACCCTCAAGAAAGCTGTTGTCACAGTTCTGACGTACTTCAACGGTTCACAATGCCAAGCCACAAAGAATGCTACTGTCATTCTTAGGGTCATCAATGAGTCAGCCGCTGCAGCCTTGCAGGAGCAGGTAAGACAGTTAAAGGCCCAAGAGGAGGAATTTAAAATATTCAATCTTAAGATCGGTGGTGATGGATGGCCGCTGTCATGTTACGGAATATCTAGGTTCAGCTGCTACAAGTTTCTACTCGGCCACACCAAAATTCGAAACGAAGAAAGTCAATGCCCATTCTATCCGAGATATGAAGCTCTCTGTTACTCCTGTTATCAGTGTTGTGCAATGTAAGGTTGTTTCGGACCTCGCTAAACTGGTGGAGCGCTTGAAACATCTATCCAAATCAGATCCCAAGGTTGTGTCCTATGGAGGAATATGGTAAGCCTGACATTGTTGAAGTTGAAGAGCTCCATGTGGAGAGTTGCTTGAAAGATTTGCAAGACGATTTTATGGCCAAAATACCAAATTATCATCTCTTTCATAGTCCATATCACCTTGTTGTTGGCAGAGTCTTAACAAATGGGACGCCATCTCGGAATATGGTCATACCTGATTCGTTGGCAACTCTTTGTGAGTTCATTAGACGTTTGGAGCTGGTATTGCAGAATGGTGGTTCCCCGAAACCTCAACCTGTTAGTAGCAGTGAGCCGCCACATTCTCAAATTCCATCGACAAATGGAAGAGGATTACCTACCCCAGAGATGTTAGGTTTATGTTAAGTGTTATATTAGAGTTATTAGTTAGTGGACTTTAGTCCCACATTGCTTAGAACAATAGGAGAGGGGCTAGCCTCTCCTATATATATGTAGTCTCTCATCATTAATATAATCATCCTATTATTTCCAACTCTACATGGTATTAGAGCCAAAATCCTAGCCGTCATCCACCACTCCCTCTCTCTCTACAAAAGCCTAACCCTAATCCACCCCCCCTCCCTGCGGCTGCTGCTGCCCAGCCCCGGTCAGCCGCCAACCCCCCTCTCCGCCCCTGTCAGCTGCCCCCCTTCTCTGCCCCTGTGAGCCCCTATCAGCCCCCTTGTAAAACCCACATTTTTCTTATAGTTTAATTAATTAACTTTGGCTTGGGCCCATCCCCTAACCAACCCAAATCCATTTTAAGTTAAACTCGTTCAACCCACGTACCCATTCGTCCGCGAGCCCCGCGTGAAACCCTCCCCCACTCTGGATCTACAATATCACGTACAGATAAAACACTCAGAAACTTTTCTTTCTCCACAGAACACTTCTTCCTTCCACCTTCACAAACTCATCTCTTTCTCCTCCCACACTCCTCCGATCCCGAAGCCAACCGCATCTCGACGATCCCCGCGCCGTCCCGGTCAATCTGACATCCCTCTCGGGGTGTTTCCGAGACGCGCCTCCCGACGACCGATCCCGCGACCGGTCGACGCCTCCGCGCGCCGCCCGACCGGCCGCTTCAGACTATCGGCCTCCCGTCGGATCCCCGCCGGCACCGCGCACCACAGCGCGCGTCAACGCGCATCCTAGGAACCTCCCGCGTGCTCGCGCGCAAGTCGGCGCTCACCCACCGACGCAGCAGCCCGCTGGCCTCCCGGCCGCGCCGCCCAGGCCGCTTCCGTGCCCCAGCGCGCGTCCAGGCCGCGCCCCACGCGCCAGCAGCCGCGTAGCCGCCCCCACGAGCCCCGTGAGTCCCGCCTCCCGTGCGTCCGCGCGTGTCCCGCATGCGTACGCGTTCCGCGTGCGTTCCGAGTCCGAGGCCTCCGCTCGGTGCTCCGTCATCAACCACTCGGTAAGCCTGACCTTTTGTGTATTTTTACAGAATGTAAAACTTGTCCCTGTTCCGACCAAAATTGACAGAATAAAGCTCTGTCAATTCCGGAATAGATAACCTAGTTTCCTAATTTGGACCTATGTTGGTAATAGAATTCTTGTAAGTAAATAATATTATGGTCTGATTATTATTAATTATGTCGTAATGAATATAAATTGTTATATTAACCTGTAGGTTATTCGATTTAAACGATTAACGTTACATGGTTAACTAAGCATTAATTACGAATAACGTAATAATCGCGTTACTTAGATATATAGGTATTTATATTATTATTGTCGTTGACTTATTATTAATTAGTAAATTAGTTTCAAATTGGTTACCAAATATATATTATTAATATAGGAAATAGTGTTATTTACTATTTTGGACAAAAAAAATTATTCACCAAAAGAACATATTAGCTATTTCTAAAATAAATAATTTCCATAATTTTACTAATAAAACGGTTTTCTTATTATTTAAAATATCTATTAAAATATTCAGGTTACTTTATGTAAATAAATACTATTTATTTTCGAGGTATTTGCAAGTATTTTATATAGGTAATTCTAGTCATAATTTACGAAAAACTGTTATCATTTACTAATAAATAAAATTTAGTATTTTCCGCATCCTTATAAAGTAGTAGTTTTACTAAGAAAAATGTTTTGCCAAATATACACTTTCGCTATTTATGGAATATTAGATTATTCAATCTCCTTCAACAAGCATATTTCCAATGCATGGCTCGAGTACAAAATCCTAACCCTAACCCTTTCCCCTTTCCATCTGCCGCCGCCCAACCACTCCAAACCCTAACCTAGTTTCCAAAAAAAATTGTTGGGATTATCAGAGGGTAAACATATGGTTGTTTGCTGGAAACTTTGACTCTCAATGATCAAATTCGAAAATTTAACAAAGAGCAAATATATGGTTTGTTTTGCATGAATCTTTGTTTCTTTTCTTGATCTTTACACCAGGATCTAACAGAAGTTAACTTGGGTTATCTCTCTGTCCTGACTTGTGATCCACACTCTCTGTTTCCTATACGCATGTGCCGGTTCTGGCTACGTTTTTAGCGCATTGGCAGAGTTGATGTGATTGTCCAGCTGGAAAGATCAAATCGACAGTCGAATCAGGATTCCTGAAAGATGACAGATACTACGACGAATAGCAGTGCCACAGACACTAGTATCAACAACACACTAGCGGGACCAACAGGCACTAGCACGACGATTTCCTCAAGTCGACTTGTTGTTTGACGGTTGGACGGACCAGAGGACTACTCGACATTGAGAAAAAAAGGTCGAAAAGATGCTTCAAGGAATGCGGTTGTCCAAACATCTGACTGACAACTCTCCAGCAGAAGATGATTCCATATTTGAACAATGGGAGACAGATGATAGTCGACTGTTTACACAGTTGATGAATTCAATGGAACCATCGGTGGAAGACATGGTTCAAAATACGAACTCCGTGAAGGAGTTATGGGAGGTACTGGCAACGGCGTTCGATGGAAAATGCAATTTGTCTCATATCTATGACTCGGTCGTTGGTGTATACCGAACAAATCAGGGAGACAAATCTCATAAGGACCATTTTCGGACATTTAAGGCTATGTCTGATAAGATCGACCGCGTATTACCTCTTACGTCAAATATTAATGAAGCAATGCTCAACGTGAGCAGCTTCATGTCATGGCTTATCTTGCCTCTCTCCGTCTTGATGTAGACTCTGCTCGCTCTCAGATTATTGATGGATCTGAAGTTTCGTCCCTGTTGGAAGCACACTATCGTATCCTTCGGGTAGCCAAAGTCGTTGAGACCACTCCGGGTAATACTCATGTTGATCACTCTGTTCTCGATGCCGCTCGTACGGGATTCCGGGGTGGTCGTGGTGGCCGACGAGGTGGCCGAAATGCTGGTCGCGATGGGGGACGTGACAATGGTGGTCGTGATGGAGGAAGACCGCGCACATGCTTTAATTGTGGTCAGCTTGGCCATTTCTACTGGCAATGCACGAAATCACCTGCTGCTAAAACTGATGCTATTGATGATGGTGTCCAATCTGTTCAGATTACTTCAGACTCATATACAGAGTTCTTTGATTTCCAAGGCTCAACGTCGTAGTGAAGCTTCCACATCTGGATCCACAACCGGATACTCAGTAACATGCATAGTAAAGCCCAAGCAGTGGGTCATTGACTCTGGTACGTCTGCTCATATGACTGTTGACGCAGGTATGATACATAATTATGTCCGTGTTCGTCGGATTTTTAGCATTACTATTGCCAATGGAGGTTCATTGACAGTCCGAGGATGTGGAACTGCCAATCTTTCTTTTGGGCTGTCGCTCAATTCTGTGTTGCTTACACCTGGGAACCCGTTCAGTTTAATTTCAATTAGTCAAATTACTCGCGAACTGTATTGTTCGATAACATTTTTTTTTATGGTTGTGTTTTTCAGGACCTGAAAACTGGAAAGACTGTCGGTAAAGGGCATGTGGCTTGAGGCTTGTACCTATTTGACACACCTTCTGTTGTTTGTGCCGGCGCAAAAATTGATCATTTCGAGTTACATTGTCAGTTAGGCCATCCATCAACCCAAGCTCTCCAGAAAATGTACTCTTCTTTAAATATCCTTGCTTCCTTTCACTGTGAACCTTGTAG
This sequence comes from Iris pallida, assembly GCA_029216955.1. Taxonomy (NCBI): domain Eukaryota; kingdom Viridiplantae; phylum Streptophyta; class Magnoliopsida; order Asparagales; family Iridaceae; genus Iris; species Iris pallida. The sequence continues at coordinate 37,110,835 of JANAVB010003400.1, read as the reverse complement.
TTTAGCTAAGCATCACCGGATTCCCTATCCGGTGAGTCAAAATAAAATTGCTTCCGCTCCTTTCGAGTTTGTGCATTCTGATGTATGGAGACCTTGTCCGGTTGAATCAATAATGGATTTTAATTACTTTGTTACATTTGTTGATGATTACTCACGTGTTACCTTTGTTTATTTGATGAAAAATCGTTCTGAGTTGTTTAATATTTGGTGTAATTTTTATGCTGAAATAAAAACACAATTTGGTGTTCCAATAAAAAAATTTCGAAGTGACAATGGCCGTGAGTATTTATCTCGTGATCTCGATAGTTATTTGGCCCGCAATGGCATCATCTACCAAACTTCTTGTGCGTACACACCACAACAGAATGGTGTGGCCGAGCGCAAGAATCGCCATATCTTGGAAATAACACTTGCTCTTATGTTTCAAGCACGTACTCCCAAGAGATTTTGGTCGGATGCGGTTCTTACTGTTTGTTACCTTATTAATCGTATGCCATCGCCAGTTTTCAATGGTAGCACTCCCTTCTCTCGGCTCTTTTCCAGACGAGAGCCATTTCCTCTGCGTTTCAGAATCTTTGGATGTTTATGCTATGTTCGGGATACCCGACCGACTCTTTCAAAATTAGATCCTAAGGCAATACAATGCATCTTTCTTGGGTATCCTAAAGATCAGAAAGGGTATCGGTGTTTTTTCCCTGTCTTGAAAAGATACTTTTTCACTCGGGATGTTACCTTTATCGAAACTGAATTTCCTCCACTCCCACAATCAACGGTCCGGTTCTCCAGGTTTATCCAGAAGAGAATTTTTTATATTTCATCATCAATCACAACAGTCCCCCTTACGGGTGCCCTCCATTACCGAGCAAGTCAACCGGTCTGATGGTCCACGTACACCGATGCTGTCAGCGTCGACGTCACCAGCACAAACATTGCCACTGGTACCTACAGAGTCATCCTCCTCTGGCTCTACTGATTCACCACCGTTTATTCCACCAGCAGACCCCCCTTCTCCACCGGCAGTTCGTCCTCGTCGTGCATGTCGTGATCATCCCTTGTATGTTGACAACTACAAAAAACTTACAAGTCATACACAGTCTCTGGTGGCTACTATTGATGGGATTCAGATTCCCAAAAACGCTGAAGAGGGTCTCAAACATCCCGGTTGGCGTGCTGCTATGAACGAGGAGATGAAAGCTCTTCGGAAGAATCATACTTGGGACTTAGTCGACTTGCCTACTGGTAAACAGGCAGTAGGTTGTAAATGAGTGTTCACGATCAAGGTGAAATCGGATGGCACTCTTGATCGACTAAAGGCTCGTCTAGTAGCCAAAGAATATTCTCAGACATATGGTGAGGATTACTTCGAAACCTTCTCCCATGTTGCCAAAATGACATCTGTTCATGTCCTAATGGCCTTGGCTGTTAGCTATGACTGGCCGTTGCTTCAGCTGGATATCAAGAATGCTTTCCTCTACGAGGACCTTGATGAAGAGGTTTATGTACTGCAACCTCCCGGGTTCGTTGCAAGTGAGGGTAAAATGTGTCATTTGCGAAAGGCCCTCTATGGTCTAAAACAATCACCTCATGCGTGGTTTGGTCGATTTACACATGTTGTTACTCAGTTTAGTCTGTGTCAATCAAAGGACCATTCCATATTCTATCGACACACATCTGCTAGAAGGATAGTACTTGGTGTCTATGTTGATGACATTGTAATCACAGGAGACGACAGTCAGCGTATTGCAGGCCTCAAGAAGTTTCTAGGAGAACAATTTCAAACCAAGGATATGGGATCCTTGAACTATTTTTTGGGTATTGAGGTCACACGAAGTAAGTGGAACATTGTAATGTCCCAGAGAAAGTATGTGCTGGACATACTAAATGATGCAGGCATGATGCAAGCCAATGAAGCAACCTCACCTATGGAGGCAAAGTTACTTCCAGACGGAGGGGTCCTGATGACCAATCCAGATCAGTATCGTCGAGTAGTTGAAAAACTCAACTACTTTGCGGTCATGACTCATCCAGACATTTGTTTTGCAGTGAGTGTTGTAAGTAAATTTATGGCTTCTCCAAGAGTTCCACACTGGCAGACAGTTCTCAGAATCCTGTATTATCTAGTCAAGAATCCAGGAAAAGGAATTCGAATAGAGAATAATGGACACACTCGTATTGAGTGTTTTACTGATGCTGACTGTGGAGCAAGTCTGACATATAGACGATCTACATCTGGCTACTCAGTATTTATTGACGGAAACCTAGTGTCATGGAAGAGTAAGAAACAAAGTGTGATAGTACACTTAAGCTCAGAAGCAGAATATCGAGCTACTGTTCATGGCACATCAGAATATCGAACTATTGCTCATTGAGCTATTGCTCATGAAGTATCTCTTACAATAACTGGGAGAAGACGCAGGATCTCAAGATCTATGGTATGATAACCAATATGTTATTTATATTGCTACCAACCCAGTATTTCATGAACGGACGAAGCATATTAAGTATACAAAGGGAGTGATAAAATTTCAACATGTGAGGACCGGCGACCAGATAGCTGATATCTTCACAAAGCCTCTTTTGGGTCCTCGGGTTCAATTTCTATGTAACAAGCTGGACATAATTGACATCTATGCTCCAGCTTGAGGGAGGGTGTTAAGTATTATATTAGAGTTATTAGTTAGTGGGCTTTAGTCCCACATTGCTTAGAACAATAGGAGAGGGGCTAGCCTCTCCTATATATATGTAGTCTCTCATCATTAATATAATCATCCTATTATTTCCAACTCTACAGTTTAGTTATGGAGCAAGTACAACAGCTCCTTGGGGGCAATGTTATTGCTGCAAGTAGCTTGTATAACATAGACAGGGTCACCCTTTGCTCAAGCCACCTTGATGGAAACCTGAGATTTTGGGACATCCCGACATGGAGGTTGATAAACAAGGTAGCAGCTCATCCGCAGGCAGTGACATATGTCTGTCTCTAGAAGTGGTAATTTCGTGTTGACAAGTGGAAGGGATAATGTTCACAATTTGATTGATCTGAGGTCATTGGTAGTGTGTAGGACTTTTATGGCTAGTGGGAGTCGAGTGACAATAAAGCTGCTGAAGGTATGGAACCCAGGTATACCATACCAAATATTAGAGTTTGCAAAAAAAGCTTCTCACTCAGTTTCTTCCTCAGAATAGTAAGCCGGAAGAAGCAGTTTATTCATTGCTTACAGGGGAGAACCATCACTTTGGAAATCCTTTTCGTAAATGGTCTACTTTACCTTGCTCTGGTAATCCTACTGTCCTAAGGAATCTCCAGTGGGGCAACATTGGAACAGATGATGATTCTGATGCATGCATTATACCTATTAGTTTGGGAGGTTTTGTTGCATGCAGAGCCCTTTCACAAAGAAATAGTGAACCAGCCAAAGCTTCACGACCTTGGGATATTGATCGTGATGGAGTTGTTATGGGGGAGGGGACAGGTGTGCTTTGGTTAGAAGAGCTTGAACATGCTGCAAAGAGGAGCAAATATTTATGCCGAGTTTCTAGGAGGAAGCTTCAGTGGTGATGCTTACTACATTACTGAGCCATATCCACAGGGAAAAGGCATCACTCTTTGTATTGAGAAGGCTCTATCACAAACAAGAATTGTCAGAGAGGATGTCAATTATGTGAATGTTCATGCAACTTCTACACCTGCTGGTGATCTAAAAGAGTACCAAGCCCCTTCTCGTATGTTTGGCCAGAATTCTCAGTTGAAAGTGAACTCTACAAAATCCATCGCTGCTTTTGAAAAGCAATTCCTTGAAGATTATGTTCACCTTCACAAAACAGTCAGGCGAACAGCCAAGATGTATGCTTCAAAATTCAGAGTTGATGAATATAAGATGATAGAGAGACTTTTGGGTGAGAATTTCTTTAACCCAGCTACAAAGAAGTCGACTACTGAGAACACTCTCTCTGCTACCTGCAAACGTGGTTTTTTTTTTTCTTGGATATGGGATCCAGATATATTATTGACTCGTGACAATGCATATTCTTTTGTTCCTGCACTTTACAATCTGGTATCAGTGGAAGTGCCTATTCTTTTGTTCCAGCATTGTTTACCGGTTGTTCATGCACTTTACAATCTGGTATCAGTGAGTGTTTGTTCCTGCATTGTTTACTGGTACTTGGGTGTCCTATGAAAAGTTTGTCAAGAGCGACCCTTATTTTGACCTTGAGACAAGGTCAAAATAAGGGGTGGGTATTGATAAGGACCTAATTTGATCGGTGGCTTGGGTCAGTGGCTCAGTATGGAGTACAGGGGACACTAAGCTTAGTATTGAGCTTAGTAACTCTAAAATCAGAGTATCAGAAGAACAGCCAGTATCAGAGCTCAATTGGTTGACTGGTAGCTCATTCCTGAAATTGGATTAGTTAACAGCTGGATAGATGGTCTAGTTAGCAAGTGATCTCATCAGCGAATTGCCAAATCACTGCATCATTTAATTTGCCACATCATGGAGGAATTCAGCCAGCTCAGCAAATTCAGTGACACTGACACTCCTTAACTTGAGCTATAAATAGAGGTGTAAAGGAGGAAAAGGGGGCAGATTTTACTAGTTTCAATTCTTGTTTTCTTCAACTCCTGACATCGTCTTCTTCCTCTGAACTATCAATGCCTTAATAAAAAGAACCCTAGAGATTCTTCATTCTCTGATCTCGTTCTTCTCTGTCAAATTCTTCTCCAATTCATGGCTAATTGCCGTGTTTCTGCTTCACATGTTGGTCTCTTGGAAAGAGGACCTTAACATGTTCTAACCTGTAACATCCAAACCTAGAGCATATAAATAAGGGCCTTTCGAGTTTTGAGAATATGAAATTATTCAACTCTACTTATCTTCTTCATCCACCATCACAAACCCTAGGACCTAAAAATATACACCTATACTTTCATATAATGGTGCAAAAAATCTCATCCTAAAACTCGAGCTCAACATAATATAACTTTAAAACCCTAGGACTATTAACGTAACTTAAATTCTAGGATCTCAACCATACCCTAGCATCCTTAACTCTCAAGTCTTAACTCAATTACAACATCCTCCATACTCTAAATTTCCAATCAAGTGTTAGAAAATGATTTTCTCTTACCCTACCCTAACATATATTTTCCAATAACGTTCCATTAGACTCCAAATGGATTTAGAAACATAAAAAATGACATTGTGGTCAAGAAAGGAGTTATGTGCAAGAGCAGGGAATAATGGTCATTACTTTAAGAGGGATTACTTTAAGGGGGCATTTGGTACGCGATATTTTTTTTTTAATTCCCGGAAAAATTTAGGGTGGGAATCTCTATTACCATGTTTGTTTGGGCTATTAAAAAATTATTCCCGGGAATTAAAATACCCGAGTAAATAGTTTACCCATAAAACATGGGAATCATATCCCTTAAGAATAGGTAGGGTTTTTTTTTTGCGCGGGCAAAAAAAATTGTTTAAACTTTTTTCTACTTTTTTGATCATTTTTGAACATTTTTTTCGTTTTTTGTCGTTGTTCGTTTTTTTTTGTCGCTTTTCAGTCATTTTTGTCGTTTTTATCGATTTTTTGTTATTTTTTGTCGCTTTTTGTCATTTTTAGTTTTTTTTGTCGTTTTTTATCATTTTTTGTTATTTTTGTCCTTTTTCTCTTTTTGTCACTTTTTGTAGTTTTTTTCCATTTTGTCCTTTTTTGTTGTTTTTTAGTAGTTTTTGTCAATTTTTGTTTCTTTTTGTTATTTTTTGCCGTTTTTGTATCTCTTTTGTCGTTTTTATCGTTTTTGTTATTTTTTGTCATTTTTCTCTTTTTTGTCGGTTTTTACCGGTTTTTATAGGTTTTTGTCGTTCTTAGTAGTTTTTTGCCCTTTTTGTTGCTTTTTGTCATTTATATCATTTTTTGTTATTCTCTTTTTGTCTCTTTTTTGTCGTTTTTTACCAGTTTTTGTCGTTTTTTTACTTGTCTTTTTTGTCGTTTTTTAGTAGTTTTTGTCGGTTTTGTTTCTTTTTTGTCGTTTTTTGTCTCTTTTTTGTCGCTTTTTACCCTCTCTGCCCTGTTTTGTCCTTTTTTGTTATTTTTGTTGTCTTTTATCGTTTTTGTTGTTTTTCGTCTCTTTTTGTCTCTTTTTTGTCGTTTTTTACCGGTTTTTGTCGTTTTTATCGTTTTTAGTAGTTTTTTTTCGATTTTTGTCAATTTTTTCGGTTTTTGTTGCTTTTTGTCATTGTTGTTTTTTGTCATTTTTCGCCTCTTTTATCTCCTTTTGTCTCTTTCTTGTCGTTTTTACCGTTTTTTGTCTTTTTTTGTTGTCTTTTGTCTTTTTAGTAGTTTTTTGTCTGTTTTTTCGGTTTTTGTTGCTTTTTGTCGTCGTCTTTTTTGTTGTTTTTTGTCGTTTTTTGTCGTTTTTGTCTCTTTTTGTCATTTTTTACCGGTTTTTTGTCGTTTTTTGTTGTCTTTTGTCGTTTTTTATCGTCGTTCTTTAATAGTTTTTTGACGTTTTTTATCGTTTTGTCCTTTTCGTTTCTTGTCTCTGTTTTGTCACTTTTTGTCATTTTTTGTTATTTTTTAGTCTTTTTGTCGTTTTTTAGTATTTTTTATCGTTTTTTAGTAAAAATATTTCATTTTTTGTTCCTTTTTTTGTGTTTTTTTCGTCTTTTGTCGTTTTTTGTCGTCTTTTTTTCTTCTTGTCGTTTTTTTTGTCATTTTTTCTCTTTGTATGGTCCGTTTTTATCCTTTTTTTGTTAAATTTTTGTTATTTTTGTTGCTTTTTATCTTTTTGTTCTTTTTTGTCTTTTTTGTCGTTTTTGTCGTTTTCTTTATCGTTTTTTGTTGTTTTTTTGATTTTTTGACTTTTTTTTTCATTTTTGACGTTTTGGTCTTTTTTGGCCTTTTGTCTTTTTTTTTGTATTTTGGTCGTTTTTTTTCGTTTTTGATTTTTTTTTTTCGTTTTTTACTTTTTTTTTTTTCCTTTTTTCCTTTTTTGACGTTTTTTTTTTTCATTTTTGGGTTTTTTTCATTTTTTTTTTTATGTTTTTTTTTTCATTTTTTTTGTTTTTAAGTTTTTTTATCATTTTTTATTTTTATTTTCCGGGAATATTTATATAGTCACCAAACATGGGAATGTAATTTTCCAGGGAATTTAATTACTTGGAATTTGATTCCCGGGAATATAGAATTCCCGGCTATATAGTATTCCGCATACCAAACGCCTCCTAAAGGCTTTTCTTTTGGAACAAATCAATAACAGCCTTTATAACTTCTTTCAAGAACATAGAATTCTATATAATACTCTGTCATTAATATTTAAAAATAACTGGAAACAAAAATCAAAGTACAAGACAGAAGTTGAAAAGGACAAGCAGAGGATGGAGGATCATAGTTCATAATCAATTTTATGATAGGTGTTTCTTTATGTTATTACTATTTTCTCACATTTTTTTAATATGTGACAAATAATTGTGTTGAAAGATAGGATAAGAAACGAGTTTGTATTCGAGGAAGTACTAATTGATGATAGGATGAGAGAAAATTGTCTCAGGCAGTTTGGGCATGTACAACATAGACCAATAGATGCAACGGTTAGTAGAGAAAATATACAAAGCATCTGCTAGAACTAGGGGGAGGCTTAAACGAACTTGGATTGAGTCTCTAACAAAGTTTTTGATGTTTGTTAATAACCTAATATTACAACAGACACGAACCTTAACAGAGTTGATTGAAAGAAACGGTTCAAATAGCAAACCCAAAAACTGGGATAAAGTGTTTGTTGTCGTTGTATGCAAATACTAAATGTTGAACCCTCAAATGTAAGAGAATATGAATAAGTAGGGAAAAAAATATGAAAATAAAAACTGCACATGCTATTTATAACCATGTAACAATTAAGGTTTGCACATTCCACATATCATCTCAATTTTTGTATATTAACTCGATAGTAGTTTTCTCAAATACAAATTATAATCTTGTATCTGTTTCTATTTTGGTGTATCATGAATTTGCTTTGGAATAATATGAATTTTACATAATTTCATTACTGGTTTTGTGTGTACCCCCCTGGATGAAGATCATGGCTCCACCATGGGTTGTGTGGCCTTGAGTGATTACCATATCTGAAAGTTAAGAATGTGAATGACGTGAAAAAAAGGGGAGGTGGCTTTGATTAGCTCGATTAGCTCGAAAATGAAGTATAGCCAGCACCCCATACACACCAAAACATGTCGACTATTTTACTCTCCTCTTATTCTGCTGTAAAACATTGTGATTATGGTGAAATTGATATGGTGCTCAAAAAATCATTGGGCAGAGTCACCTAGTAGAGGTCCCGTTACTTTTCATTAAGTCTCTTAAACGCGGGGGGTGGGGTGGGATGAGGGGGTGGGGGGGGGGGGGGGGGGGGGGGGTGAGGGTATTTATTGCATGCACAAACGACATAACTAGTTCAAAAGTAAATATCCTTCTAATCATGAAATGATTTCTCAGATATTCACAGCACATGTATTTGTGATGAAGTTCAAATGGATATTGACGGAAGACCTCCCATACACTGTCGAGAAATAACAATCATGCTGGAAGTGAACTGGCTTTCATATGTATCATGCAATTTTGGATAATATACCTCCATTCATCTTGGTACAGAACTTCTTGCCATGTTTCCCACCATGAATCGCCGTCTGCATTTTTTCCCGACTTTTCTGCACCTATATACAGAAAATGGAAAAAATAAAAATAAAAAAAAAAAGAAAAGAAGTTAAAGGCATGGTGATGATGACTTATCAAAAGATTTCATGAAAACATAAATTGCTCTAGTTTTGATCTAGAGCATGACAGAAGATCATGAATGGTCCATTACATATTGAGACGATAAAGAGACAAAAAAAGGAAACTTGAAGAAAACCCAAAATGAAGAATGTTTCCCCTCACATGTCATTTGTTTATCATCAACAAATTCTGCATATAATTCTAAGCTATCCACAATAAAAAAAAAATCTTGGCCAGGATTTTGAATAAAGTTCAATTCAATATAATCAAATTTGTGTAGTTGGAATAAAAAGAGATTTCCTTGTGTAATACTAGCTCTAAGTTGCTACTACCATGTTAAGGGCATGTTGGCAACCCAAAACTCAAACCAACATTCAAAATCTCCCAAAATCCAAATAAGAAGAATTGAATGCTATATTAACATAAAGATGGAAACTGTCACTTTTAACTTTTGATAGTCAATCAAGATACATATGGCGAGATTAGTTGGACTTCACATTCATCCATGTCCATCATCTCAGCCGAGACATTATATGACAGGGTTGACTCAATTGCACAGAAACTGAACACACAGGATCTTTCTTAGATCAAGCTTCATCATCTAAACATATGGGTAGTAATGACACACTGTTAGGTGTCAACCTTGACTTGCTAAGTTCTCTGTGTAAAGCCCCCCAGTTTAATGATTTTTCCTGAAGTATTAGACTAATTATTTATTATTTTTAAATTATGTTATTAATATTTTTGTTATTATTAAGAGACAAATTTGTTTAACCCTAATCAATGATATTATTGTTATTTTAAAATTATATTAACTAATTAGTATAAATCCTCATTATAACTAAATTAGCCAACCCCTCGTGATCCCCCTTAATGGTTTTTCTTAAAAACTATTAAAGCTCCCTCATCTTCTCGTTGGTACTGCACAGTGTACACTACCTCCCGGCCCGCGACAAAAGCCCCCACCTATGCCTGTACAAACTCCTCCCCTCTATTCAGGACCCAGGACCCTGCACCCCTTGTGGCATAGCCGCATTTTCGTAATTAAGGTCAGTATCGGATACGTATTTTATTTGTATTTATATTTTTTTTTTTGTATTTTAAATTTATCTAGTCATTCAATTGTTAAATTGAATATAGAACTTAGATTTTCTATTTTAAAAAATAAAATCTTTTGAAAAAAAAAAATTGTACCAAAAATTCTAATCAAATTTTGCAATTGCAAAATTTTCTTTCACACCTCACTTATCCATGTGTCATCATGCATGGACAGGGAGGATATTTGGGTAATTTCATATTGTAGGCATAATTATGATATTGGTAGATTTTTTGTTTGTTTAATTATTTATAAAGGAATTATATTTAGAGTAACTGAGAGAGTAAAGTCATTCTTCTCCTTCTTTCCTTCCCTTTACTTGCTAGTACTGAAACCCTTCTGGCCACCTCCACCACCCTCCTCTCTCTCTCCCCCTCAACCAACAGCCACCTTCCTCCCTTTCTCTTTCTCTTTCCTTGTTGTGGTAGTTGTCGCCTCTGACAGCTGTTGTTGTCACTGTTGCGGGCTACTGTTGCTGCTGCCAACGATGTTCGTTGTCGTTGCCGTCGTTGTTCCAGCTGCCGCTGCTGATACCAACAGTCGGTGGTCCTCAACCACTACCCCCTCTTCAACTTCTTCAAAGTTGAAATGCCTAGGCAAGTCATCTTCCAAATTTAACTCAATCCTTTATATTTCCAATTCAATTTTAGTTCATATATAAATCAATAATTTCTCTTGTGTAGAAATATATCGTATTTTATTTTATAATACTAGGATTTACAACACATAGTTATTGACACACTAAATTGGGACACAAGAATGACACGATTATGACAAAATTGACACAACCTTAGTATACAAGAAGTTATTATACACTTGCATAAGTATTTAAAACAAACCTTGATATATATATATATATATCAAGTATTTAAAACAAACCTTGATATATATATATATATATATATATATATATATATATATATATATATATATATATATAGCAATGGTTGCTGGAAAACCTAAGGGTGCGATCGGGAGCAGCGATCGGGGGTGCGATCAGGAGCAGCGATCGGGAGCAGCGGGGGTCCCCTCCATGGGACCACGGCGCCGCGGGAAGGAGTGGGCCGGCCGGCGGCGGCGCCCAGGCCGGGGCCGGCCCGACAGGTGGCGTCACGGCACTATCAAGCGGGGGCGGAGTCCCCCTGATGTGCGCGGGCGATCCGTCGAGCGCTAGCGGCCACGCTGGCGCGGAAGGCCAGGCGCGCGTGGGTGGATAGGCCGCTGTCAGCGCGGCTGCAGGAACCGGCAAGGTGGCTCAGGCGGGCGGCGGTGGTGGCCAGGCTTCTGGCCGGTCGGACGCGGACGCCCAGGAAGAGGGGGTGGACAGATGCGGACGTCCGTCGGCGGAGGCAAGGACATCGGTGCTGGCGGCTACTCTGACGACGGCACGGGTCATGGCCGGAAGAGCCATAGCGAAGGCCGGGGCGGGCAGACGGCAGTTGTCGGAGGAGGATCGGCGGGAAAGACGGGTCACTGTGTTCCTGATTTAACTGGAACACCGGACTTCCAACCTGGATCTGGATCCGGATCTCGGGGGGGCAAAATGCAGGAGGCGGCTGGACTACGGTTACGAGACGCCGGGGAGCGAAGACTGGAGGCAAAGTGGGGGGCGTGCAGACCCACCTAAAGCCGCGCGTCTCTGATGGCAGACGTGCGGGAGAGGGTTGGGGGTCGAGGGCGGCGACTCGGGGTATTGCGACGTCTGCTGGGAGAATGGTAGGCTGGCGTCCCAAGGTGTCTTCGGCGGAAAAAGGAAAGGGCATAATGGTGGACCGGGGGGTTAGGGGCCAGGGCCATCTCCGTCTAGTGTCGTCCCTCCCCCACAAGGGACGTCCTCTCGGCCTGCGGGGAGGTCCTGGGCTGAGATTTGCAAACCGGTGGGTCCTAAAAGTCCCACCTCTATGGAGTTTGTGCCGCCAAAGAAGGTGGGGAGTGGTTTCCGGACCTCGTTCCCAGCAGAGGAGATTGAGAAGGTGACAGCCTTCTGAAAAAACACGTTTGTTCTATATGTCCTGAAAAACAAGTCATTCTACGGTCAGATCCGGGGTTATGCGGCGCGTGTCTGGCAGCCTAAAGACAGTATGGAGTTCTTTGCTAGAGAAAATGGCTTCTATTATGTGAAGTTTGGGCTAGCGAAAGATGTCACCAAGATCCTGCAAGGAGGTCCGTAAACGTTCGATGGCAGGCTGATCATACTGAATGAGTTGATGCCTGAGTTGTGATGCGAGAAGGAAGTCCTGAACGTTATCCCTGTCTGGATTCGCTTTCCGGAGTTCCCTGTGCGGTTCTAGAGCATTCCCCTACTGATGCGACTAGCGAGCTTGGTGGGCACTCCGATCAAGGCTAATGATGCTACGGCCTTCCGATCGAGGCTGATGTATGCCCGAATATTCGTAGAGATTTGGCCTGGCGGGGAGTTGCCGAGTTTTTTGGAGTACGAAGTACCTTCTGGAGAGGTTCTAACCCAGAAGGTGGAGTACGAATGGGTTCCACCAACCTGTTTACATTGTGCTTGCTTCGGTCACCTGGACAGTTCATTCCCGTCAGGAGGGGCTCTACCAGGGAGGCCCACGCCCTCCTTTCCTACTGAGGAACCATGTTCTTTACGGACGACGGAGCCTTTATCCGGGAAGGACAGAGTGGATGATATCATGCAGGAGGGGGACCGTCCGATGGAGGCCGTGAGTGATCCGAGCGTGACTGTGCCAGCCCAGTAGGTTTCCGCTAGTGGAACGATGGTCATATTCTCGGCGCAGAGGAGTATGGTCACCAGAGGCATGGTGGCTTCGGATAGAGCAGAGCAGGGAGCTAGCGGACCATCTGCGGAGAAATTTTATAGTAGGAAGAGACATGCTGGGCCACTGCGAGATAGTTCCCAAAGGGAGGGGGGGCAACACGGATAGGGATGAGGCACTGTGTGTGGACAATCTGGCTTAGGCCTTGATGCTTACCCAGGATGCGCCCCAGAGTGACCATATAGCAGGGACGAAGAAGGATATGACAGAGACGGATGTGGTACCACCCCCGGGTACCAGTCCTAGAGACATTCAGGGAAATTATCTCCCTTATTAATTAATGGCGGTTATCGCCTGGAATGTGAGGGGATCGTGTTCGCTGGGTAGATGGAGGGAGATTTGTGGGATATTACGCAGAGAGAGGTGCGACATCTCTGTCCTGCTGGAGACCAAGATCAAAGGGGAGCGGACTCTGACTCGCCGGACCCCATCTCTATGGGCCCAAATTCACAACTTAGCTCTCTGTGACATGGCTAGGATCTGGATCAGATGGAACACCAAGTCTTGGGATGGAGACTTGATCTTGTTGACGGAGCAGCTGATTGCTATCACTTTCACTAACAATGGTGGCTTTCGGTTCCTACTGGGCGCGGTTTACGGCCATAAGGACAGGCGATGGCGGGAGACCTTGTGGAGCGACATTACCAGGGTTGCTGCTGTTGCAGACTCCGCTCATCTGCCTCTTCTCATAATGGGTCCGAGTCCGTGTCCGAGTCCATGAGTCCGAGTCCGTGAGCCCACGAGTCCGAGCCCGTGTCCGAGTCCATGAGTCCGAGTCCGCGGTTTACGCCTCATGAGCTCATGAGTCCGAGTCCGAGTTCGAGTCCGAGTCCGAGTCGCTAAGTCCCTACGGGGCTTAGCTCCAATGGAAATAAATTTTCCAAGAGCAAAAAGCATGAATGCTTTCAATTGTTGATTTAGCATTTTTTCCATTAGAAAAATAACCCCACATGGCACACCCATGTGCACTTCCACACCACAAGTGCATCTCTAAAAGAGCATAGCTAATATATAGAGATACAACTCCTTTGGCCTAGCCGATGTGGGACTAAAGTTCCAAAACAAAAAAGGCCAAAACCCAACATCTTTACTTTTCAAGATTATATTCAATTTGTTGTTTAGTTTCATTATTGTTATTTTTGTGGAGGAATAGATTACCCGCCTGAGATATAGTATTTGTGAATTGGAGTTCACCTTTGTACAGCCGAGTACGCTTCACTAGGACTAATAGGGTTGGATCATCTAGTAGTCGTATTAGCGGGGTCATTTCCACATGGTCTAGTCTAGCATATTTTTTGACAGGGGCATAACATTATGCTTAAAAGTTCTTATGGATTCGGAAAGTCGATTGTTTAGCCCCAAGGTTAATGCGATTCTGACAACTGTGTGTTCCATTTATAGTTATGACTTTGAGCCTAAAACTCGTTGCCATCATGTTGTAGAGCCCAATGTGTCACTGTCCGACCAAGTAAACCATCATGTTGTAGAGCCCAATGGTCACACATAATAGGGTGTCTCCGACCAAGTTAAGTGGTTAGATTAGGTTAGGGAGAAATTGGATCGGAAGTTGTTTGGAGTCCAACCGTAATAGATTGGGTCCAAACCAATCGGGTGCACTAGTATGTAATACCCATATGTGGGTTCAGAGCCCAATTAATTTTCTATTAATTATGGAATTAATTTAAATTAACTTCTAGAAGATTCATTTGAATTTGGATTTAAATGAATAAATATGAATTTGATTTTTATAAGGATCAAATCAATTCAAATAGAGATCGTAACTTAAAGCCTACGCAAACCTACCCTCTACTATAAATAGAGGGGCATATAGCAGCTCTATACACCACTTGAGACCCTCTAAGTTTCGTGCAAGTCACCAAAAGAAAGTTTCATCTTCGTCTCTCTTTTTAGCTCTCGGCCAGCCCTTTTCCTGATCAGAACCAGTGAATCGGTAAAGGTATACCGGTTTGATTGGGAACCGGTATAGGTATACCGATCTGATTGGCTCCAAACAGAAAATAGCAAAGTTCGTGCACGATTTCGAGAATTCGTGGAGATCTTCGTAGAGAATGGGGTCATTTGCTTCATTACGTATACCAAAGAGTTAGTTTCGTTGCGCGGCTTAAAGCGTTCAAAGAAGGATTCTTCGATCTACTACTTGGCTCTGGATCATCCATATCTGTGTGGATCACATAAATTGTGTCTTAGATGTGAATCACATAAAATATCCTTATTGGATAATACACCATATATGATGCTATATATCATTGGATACAGAAATTGCGTCTTAGAATAAATTCTCCCCTTCGTATTGTCCAAAGAAACATTTGTTTATAAGTTGTATTGTGCCGTATGGCAAGATACTTATTGTGCATTGTAAGAACAACAATAACATGTCACCAAAAGATATTTATGAGGGGTATAATCTGGATGAAATTGGACATAAAATGGAAACACATTACAAAGCAATATATAGCACCAGATGGTTTCCAGGAACAATCACATATAAGAACTTAAAATCCAATTTGTAGACGATAATTTCCTGAAAGAAGCAGTATTATACTGGTTCCAAAACCTGGGACAAAGAACACTTACAATAGGCTAAACATGTGATGTAGGTTAGGATTAGTTTGGATTTTAGAAGATTTTGCTAGGATGTTTATTAGGAAAAAAAAATTTGATTGTAATTTGGATTAGTTGTATTTTATTATTAGGACTAGGATTTGTCTTAATTACAAAATGTCTTAACTTAATAGGACTAGGGTTTCTAAAAACTATAAATAGGGGCCTAAACATTTTGTAATGGCATGGAATTTTTTTATGAAAGTAGAGAAAATTTATTTAGGATTAGTCGTATTTTATTGTTAGGATTAGACCTAGGGTTTGTCTTAATTAGGAAATGTCTTTTCTTAATAGGACTAAGGTTTCTAAAGGCTATAAATAGGGACAAACATCTTGTAATGGCATGGAATTCTTTAAAGACCACTTTCAATACAACATATGGCTGCTACTTTAACCTAGCTACAATATGATTATGGCTTGTTAAGGACCTAGAAATATTGCAAATAAATATGTGAGACATAATTGCAACATAACCATATGATAAGTAAGTATGCCTTGAATAGAGTAATTACAGAAATGGCATACCTAACTCTTTGTACCCAGTCCAATCACTTTTCTCCCACCACTGCAAAATAGATCATGAAATTGAAGTAAATGCGCCTTTGTTGGCGTTTATTTTAATTGCAGAAAATGAACAATAATTTGAACATAGCCGTCAGAATGATTTCTATAGTTATGAAAAGGGAAAATATAATGGCTTCTCAGATTGAAGTAAAAGAAAACTACTAGGTCAAAGCATGTAACCTAAAACTATCTAGGTGTTACATAATTGTCTCTCTTACATGCCAGTACAACTCTCATACAACAGGACATATATTGCCAGGTTTGAGAGAACAAAGGAAGTTGCTCAAACAAAAAGATACATGTTAGAATAATATAACTATTTGACAGTCAACTCTCACTGCAGTGCATTACCGCTACATAAATCCAGCTCTCAGCCCAAATTTAGCACTAAACCTGTTGGGTGTGTTAGACTAGTATAAATTTTTAACCCTCACAACAACTATAGAGTTTTAGTTTGGTGGCAGGAGCTCCAACAAGATCCCTTACTGTGATCCCTTACTGTACAAGTATGATATCAACGACAAGCTTTTCATAATGGACATGTAATTATGGAAATCTGAGTATGAAATATAGATCCACCAAGAGTCAGACTGTTCATAGTTACATATAGACAAGGTTGTGAAAAGCGCTAGTCGGGCGGGCACCCGCCGCCTAGTGCATAGCCTGCCTAGGCAGTTAAAAAAAACAAAAACAAAATCCAAAAAACCTATTAAAAATTGTAGAAAAAGCCCTTAAAACCCAAAAACATGCATAGTCTGGGGGGGTTGTACGGGGTTGGGGGGGGGACTAAGCGGGCGTCTAGGGGGCATCAGGCGGGCACCAGACGCCTAGCGCCGCCTAGGTGGATGCCTAGACCGCCTTTTAGAACAGTAGCGGTAATACATGCACACTTCCATAAACATCACATCACCGAAACCATCAACCCACTGGCTGTAGACAAAACTTCCTAATAGCATACTAACATGATGTCATGATCACTCTACTTTTTTTAGTACATCAATCCTCTAAGATTGATAAATTTCACAGTCAACTTCTTTAATGCTCTTGTTCTTCAGTACTCTTGACCTTCTCCACATAATTCCAAATTCTCTATTGGATTGATATATGCCTACTATATAAAAGACCA
Organism: Iris pallida; assembly: GCA_029216955.1. Taxonomy (NCBI): domain Eukaryota; kingdom Viridiplantae; phylum Streptophyta; class Magnoliopsida; order Asparagales; family Iridaceae; genus Iris; species Iris pallida. The sequence goes on along the minus strand of JANAVB010003400.1, from coordinate 37,093,866 downwards.
AGTCATTGCCTTATTTCTTTCTCAACTTTCATGTCTATCACAATCAAAATAAAATCTTATTTTTCCTTGGCACATGAAAAGGAAAAGGTACATGAGACAGTAGCCAATCCGATATCGGTAATAGGAACAATTGCACAATAGGATAGGGAATTCAAAGCGGAAGGATGACATTCAAAGAGGAATTTATGTTGCAAAAAAAAAAAGTAGAAAAACCAAATCATAATCAGAAGCTTTGGAATGCAAGTGAGAGTGGATGTCAAGCCCTTGAGAAATGTACTCTTCGGAGCAACAAAAGGTTGTTATAAAGGTGGCCTCCAATCGACCTTGTCTTCTTTTCTCTTTGGGCTTCCACCATAAATTGGAACAGTGAAAACAAATAACCAAATGTTTTCTGTAGTGGAACATTTGGGAAATATCAACACTAAACAATGTTAACATCAGGTAGCATTTATATTAGCCATCAGGAAATTTCAATATTTGGAGGGCTCTTTTTAGGCTCATGTATGTATCGAAATTAGGAAAGCCTTTTGTGGGTATTTGGTTTGGTCCTGCTAGTGCAGTGATTCATGTTTATACTTTCCTAACATGTTGTACCAGTACATATACATACCGATTACTACAGAGTCAAAGAGCCTTTTCTCCCTCCACTCTATTCATTCTTCTCCATCCTCTCTACTGCGATTATACACTATCAGAGTGGTAATATCCTACGCAACTTTCTTGCATTTCTCGTGCTCTTCATCTCCTCCACATAACAGCTATTATGTCATTTTCGATGTTTTCTCTAGGTTTCTACCTCCTTACAACGATAGCAACTTATACCTATAATCGGCCTAAAACAAAAACAATTAGCTGGTGTCTTACTCCGAGAAAGAATCATTCAATATTTGATGTTTAGTCTCCAACTTAGTAATAGCTACTTTGACTCCAAGAGTACAAGTGTACCCAAAAATTGATTGAAAAAATATCAAAACCAGACAACGTGCATGCCACAATAACATTTACCAAGTCTGCCTAATCGGCATGCCATGCCACAAATATATATATATTGTTAATCCCGGGGCGTGATTTTAAGATGTAAAACTGATTTTAGCGCAACACTTCGAGAAAGGTGCACAAAAGAGATCCCGAAGGATTCTGAGAGACGAAATCAAATGTAGCACTTCGAAGAAGGTACAAATGATTTTCGTAGTAGCAGAGTCGAAAGCTCACAGAAAGTTTCTGATTAGATCAGAAAAAATCTCGTTCAGAACGAGATTTCAAGTGAAGAAGAGATGAATAAAAGAAAAAGAAAGTCTGCTGGGGTGATGGATACCCGGAACTCAAAGCTAGATTCACCCCACACGAATAGCTTCCAGGAACCAGCAAGCTCAAAGACGAACAATGAAACACTGCTCTTCTGACTCCTCGGATGGACAGAACTCCCTCTGTTTCTCTCTTCTCCGCTCTCTGGAAACTTTCGTAAGGAACTTGTGGAATAGACTGATCTTAGAGAGAAAGAGGAGAGAAACTTGTATAAGCGCGCGCAGTAACTGCCCATTATGCGAAACGTTCGGGACGTGTAAGGAACCGTTTCCGAACGTTTCGTAACCGTTCAGATCGTGCACAGACACGACAGGGCCAACCGCGCACACCGCACCAACTGCGACCGCGCGCACTCGCGTACCCGCGCACAACGCACACAACGCGTGTTGCACGCACTGCGCGCCAACTGCGCGCGAACGGCCGCGCGATCGACAACGCGAACGGTTTGCGCGAACGGGTGCGCGAACGGGTGCGCGATCGACAGCACAGAGGCAGCTCCAAAGGAATAAATTCCAAGAGCATCACAAAAAGTATTAATGCTTCATTGTTAAGTTAACCTTCTTTCCACTAGAAAAACACCACCACATGGCACCCATGTGCCCCTCCACACCACATGTGCATCTCTAAACACAAGCAAAGCTTATATATAGAGATACAAGTTATTTGTCCTAGGCAATGTGGGACTATTTTTCTATTGCCTAAGGCAAAACACCATCAATCCCCCACATATCTCTATATATGGGTTTGAGTGTTCCCCACAGCGACTATCCATCATGCATTAGGATAGATGTCGCTGACGACTTGATTGAATCTTCCCGTATGGATTAAATAACAGTATAATACAAGAATGGACTAGGCATTAAATTCTGCATCATAGCTGCAATTCTTTTCACTCACACAATGTAGTCACATGTGCTTCTGGCATTAAAGGCCATGTGTCAGACTGGTTTCAGTGTATGTATTTTGGGCGTCTACAAGTTTACCCTCAAGAGACGGCCTGCTATCTCTGTTCATACACTCTAGGTGAGTTCTTTATTAAAGAGATGTGGCATCAAGCATTGCGCTTCCTTGCGGTGCTACGCCGCTATGACATGGCTTAAAGCCGAGACATTACCCCTACCTGGGAACCTCATCGTAGTGTCATACTACTCTAGCATGAAATCACAAGCCTCTTTGTAGTGCCAAACTACCCAGCATGAAACCTTGCGCTTCCTTGCGGTGTTACGTCGCAACGACATGGCTTGCGAAGGCGAGGCTTTACCCCTACCTGGGTACCTCTTCGTGGTGTCGTGCCACAGTAACATGAGGACATCGTCCCCTTTGTAGTGTTGTCTACAACTCTTTAATTTTATCATGCAGCATTAGGCTACCTGTCTATTTGCTGTGCTATGCCGCTGTGACTTGGCTCACAAAGCCGAGGCATTATCCCTACCTGGGAACCTCATGGTAGAGTCACCACACTGTAGCATGGAGTTGTAATACTTCTTGTAGTGCTGTGTATCGTACCTCCTGTAAAGCACAACAGGCATTCACTCTGCCTGAGAACTCATTAAGGCGTTTAAACCATCCTCAACACTGGATCTGTTCTCCGCAGAAAACATATAGTAGACAACAGTGGTTGTGTGTCCATATCCCTTCCATGCCACAGAGAACATGTACCACTGTTCCTGATATTTTCCCAGTTAGTGGTCCTCTCTTGAACCAAAAGCTAGAAGCCTTGTAGATTTCTCTTAGAACGAATAGCATAAAACTTTATGGTAGGATTATAATAACACTGTTAAGTGTTATATTAGAGTTATTAGTTATTGGACTTTAGTCCCACATTGCTTAGAATAATAGGAGAGGAGGCTAGCCTCCTATATATATATATATATATATATATATATATATATATGTAGTCTCTCATCAATAATAATCATCTCATTATTTCTATTCTACATGGTATCTGAGCCAAAACCCTAGCCGTCACCCCCCACCCTAGCCGTCACCCTCCCCCACTCTCCCTCTCTCCACAGAAAAAACCTAGCCGTCACCCCGCCCCCCGCCCCGCTGCTGCTGCCCCCCTCCACGACCTGCTGCCCGACCCCCCCGACCTGCTGCTGCTGCCGCACCTTCCCCCCCTCTCCACGACCTGTTGTCCCCCCCCCCCCCGACCTGCTGCTGCTGCCGCACCTCCCCCACCCCCTCCACGACCTGCTGCCCGCCCCCCTCCCCCCCGGCCCCCCGTCAGCCCCGCCCCCCCTCCCGATGCCTCCAATCCCTAACCCTAACTCTAACCCTCTCCTTCTATCAGCCGTCACCCACTCCCTCCAAACCCTAATTTAGTTTCTAAAAAAAAATCATTGTTGGGATTCTCAGAGGGAAAACATTTGTAGAAACCTCTGCTCATCAATGCTGGAAATTTAACAAAGAGCACACATATGGTTTGTTGTGCATGAATCTTTGTTTCTTTCCATGATCTTCACACCAGGATCTATCAGAGATTACCATGGGTTATCTCTCTATCCTGGCTTGTGATCCACACTCTCTGATTTCTATGCGCGTGTGCCGGTTCTGGCTCCGTTTTTAGCGCATTGGCAGAGTTGTTGTGTTTATCAAGTGGAAAGAACATATCGACAGTCGAATCTCTGATAAATGACAGACTCTACGGCGAATAGCAGTGCCACAGATACTAGTGTCAGCAACACACTAGCGAGCACTAGCACGACGATTTTCTCCATTCGACTTGTCGATCGACGGTTGGAAGGGCCAGAGGGCTACTCGACATGGAGAAAGAAGGTCGAGAAGACACTTCGAGGAATGTGGTTGTCCATACATCTGACTGACAACCCTCCAGCAGACAATGATCCCATCTTTGAGCAATGGGAGACAGATGACAGTCGACTGTTTACACAGTTGATGAATTCCATGGAACCATCGGTGGAAGACATGGTTCAGAATACGGACTCCGTGAAGGAGTTATGGAAAATGTTGGCGGCGGCGTTTGATGGTAAACGCGATTTGTCTTGTATCTATGACTCGGTCGTTGGTGTGTACCGAGCAAATCAAGGAGACAAATCTCATAAAGACCATTTCCGGACCTTTAAGGTTATGACGGATGAGATCGACCGCGTATTACCCCTTACGTCGGATATTAATGAAGCACAGGCTCAACGTGAGCAGCTTCATGTCATGGCTTATCTCACCTCTCCGTCCTAATGCGGACTCTGCTCGTTCTCAGATTATTGTTGGATCTGATGTACCGTCCCTGTTGGAAGCACACTATCGTGTCCTTCGGACTGCCAAAGCCGTTGAGACCACTACGGGTGATACTCCTGCTGATCGTTCTGCTCTCGGGACCGCTTGTACGGGATTTCGTGGTGGTCGTGACGGCCGACGGGGTGGCCGTAATGCTGGTCATGATGGAGGACGGGGTAATGGCGGTCGTGATGGAGGAAGACCGCGCACATGCTTTAACTGTGGTCAGCTTGGCCATTTCTATTGGCAATGCACTAAATCACCTACTGCTAATATCACCACTAATGCCCCTGATGATGGGGTCCGATCTATTCAGATGACTTCGGACTCATATACAGAGTTCCTTGATTTACAGGCTCAACGTCGAGGTGAAGCATCCACGTCTGGTTCCACAGCCGGATACTCAGCCGCGTGCATAGTGAAACCCAAGCAATAGGTAATTGACTCTGGTGCATCCTCTCACATGACTGGTGACGCAGGTATGATACATGATTATGTACATATACGTCGTACTTCTGGCATTACTGTTGCCAATGGCGGTTCCCTGACAGTCCGAGACCGTGGAAGTGCCAATCTTTCTTCCGGACTGTCACTCAATTCTGTAGTGCTTACTCATGGGAATCCGTTCAGTTTAATTTCTATTAGTCAAATTACTCGTGAACTACATTGCTCGGTAACATTTTTTTCTGATGGTTGTGTTTTTCAGGACCTAAAAACTGGAAAGACTATCGGTAAGGGGCATGTGGCGGAGGCTTGTACCTGTTTGACGCAACTCCTTCTGTTGTCTGCGCTGGCATGAAACTCGATCTTGTCGAGTTACATTGTCGGTTCGGCCATTCAACGTCCCAAGCTCTCCAGAAAATGTATCCATCTTTAGATATTCCCTCTTCTTTTCATTGTGAGCCATGTAGTTTAGCTAAGCATCATTGGGTTCCTTATCCGGTGAGTCCAAATAAAATTACTTCCGCTCATTTTGAGTTGGTGCATTCTGATATATGGAGACCTTGTCCGACTGACTCTGTAATGGATTTTAAGTACTTTGTTACTTTGGTCGACGATTACTCACGTGTCACTTTTGTTTATTTGATGAAAAATCGTTCTGAATTATTTAACATCTGGTGCAACTTTCATGCTGAAATAAAAATACAATTTGGCCTTCCAATCGAAATTTTTTGGAGTGACAATAGCCGTGAGTATTTATCTCGTAATCTCGATAAACATCTGGCCCTCAATGGCATCATCTACCAAACCTCTTGTGCGTACACACCACAACAAAATGGTGTAGCCGAAAACAATAATCGCCATTTATTGGTAACAACACGTGCTCTTATGTTTCAAGCACGTACTTCCAAACGATTTTGGTCAGATGCGGTTCTTACTTGTTATCTTATTAACCGCATGCCATCATCTGTTTTCAATGGTAGCTCTTCCTTTTCTAGGCTTTTTTCTGGACGAGAACCATTTTCTCTGCCTCTCCGCATCTTTGGCTGCTTATGCTATATTCGGGATACCCGACCAACCCTTTCTAAATTAGATCATAAGGCAATACAATGTATTTTTCTTGGGTATCCTAAAGATCAGAAAGGGTATCGGTGTTTCTCCCCCGTCTTAAAGCAATATTTTTTCACTCGGGATGTTACCTTTGTAGAAACAGAATTTTTACCATTCCCACAATCAACAAGTCTGGCTCCTCTGGTCTATCCAGAAGAGGATTTTTTGTTATTTTCTCCTCAAACACAACAGCTTCCCGTATGGGTGCCCTCCCTTACCGAGCCAGTCTCCCAGGCAGATGATCCACATACACCGATTCATCCATTGCCGACATCGCCCACAGAATCATCCTCCTCTGGTTCTACCAGCAGCTCCGGCTCCAATGAGTTGTCTCCATCTGTTCCACCATGTCACGCCCCAGAACCAGAATACTGGAGAGCGGGGGCAGACATAGCCAGCTACGTATATGAAATGGAATCCATCTCGCTATACGGTCACGGCTGTCTAGATACATGAGGGTTTAACTACAAGCCAACAGTCTCTTAAGGTCATGAACAAGCCTAGTGTCTAAATCACAAGCAAGTAAATGTTACAAGATGTAAGATCACCAAATATACAATAGTAAGGCGTCCCAAACATTACATATTCAGTTGATCATGAAGCTAGTCGTTACAAAATGTTAGGACTAGCAAGAGTTTAGTCATACATGATCAATCCTAGGATCTGTCAATCATGTTACAGCCCGTAGGCAGACAGTAAGTAAGTGCAATCGAGCTAAACAGGTGCTCGTCGGCTAAACGTCTCAAAAGAATATTTTTACAATAGAGTGGGAGAGCCAAAAATAACCCACTCGTTGTCCTGGTTACGTCTAGTCGCCACCATCGGGCTGGAAAGTCGGTAGATCCTCTGGAGCTGCTCCGAAATCTGGCCATACAAAACCAGCTGGGTCAGATCCCAGAAAGAGCAAGTGCCACAAAGGAAGCTTCACTTAGAACTAAAACCAGCAATTAGCACAGAAGATAATAATATATAGTAAAACTGGAGAAAATATAACATCACGAGGATATATGGTAAGATAACCATAGGACCATTCAGATAACCAGGTTACAATCCTTAAACCAAACAAGGACCGGGATTGTAACCCTTCATCTGAATCGAACTTGGTTTCTCCCATTTATCAGCAAGATAATATAAGAAAATCAAGACATGTAACAATTTATACAGGATCAGGACTAGACAGATTATTCCTCATTCAATCAATCACGGCCAAGCAATGAGTACGGCTTGATACTTTAACTAACTAGGGTTATCACAGGCCTAGTTACTAGCAAGATGCAGTGAGATTATTCCACAGCCACAAGCCCTGCAGACCATCCAGGTTACCTAGGTCGAAAGATTAGGGTTGAATTCAGGTGGGTACATCATCCAGGAACGCATGTACCCTTAGGTAGCTTGAAGGGTGCAACACATGACAGTGTGCTGGAAATGTGCCCTACTTGACGGCAGGCTACAGATCCCAGGCGCGCCCAGGTAACGGGATTGCCTGTAGCTGGGAGATCTTTTTATAACTATTGTATGAATCTAGTTATTAGCCTTAGTTCATTTTAGTAGGTACTCCTGACCGTGGTACTCAGGAGTCCCCTCCTAGATATGCTGCAAGACAGGACTGGATTATTTGTACAAGCACAATCGCCCACGGTGTCCGGGTTAATTATACAGGTCATGTCATGTCAAGTAGCCGTCGCAACAGCTTATCAAGATATATCATGTCAGGTTATCAGATCAAGAGTACTTGTCAGGAGTGCGCCTCGACGGGCTATTATCAGGTTATGTCATGTTCACTTGTCAGGAGTGCACCACGACGGGTCACTATCGTGTTCAGGTACATGTGCAGGACATCATAGTGCAAGCATTCAGTCAGGAGACCTAAGTTGGTTTGAGGTTACAGGACATGAATTAGCAGTAATAATCAAGTAATAATAATAACTAATCATTAAAGCAAGGTACAGGGAGGGGTCGTGCGGCTCAGGATCCAAAGCCCATGCGGTTCAGGGAGAAGGAGGCATATGCGGCTAGCGGGACCAGAAGGCACATGCGGCTCGGGGAAGAAGTTCTCATGCGGTCGGCGGGGGAGCAAGGCCTATGCGGCTCAAGAGGAGCGGAATATTATGCGGCTGGGGTCGAGTGAGTTCCATGCGGCAGGTGGAGGTGTAGGTCCATGCGGCTAGCCGACCAATCAGGTATATGCGGCCGGAGTCAAGTGGGTCTCATGCGGCTAGCAGGGTTCGGCCTCATGCGGCGGGTGGACATGCGGCTGCAGGAGCAAGGGCGCATGCGACTGAGTGGGGAGAGGAATTCATGCGGCTGGAAGAAGCGGGGTCCCATGCGGCCAGGAAGGGGGAGGGCGCATGCGGCTAAAAGGGTAGCGTCTCATGCGGCTCAAGAAGTGCAGAGTATTATGCGGCTGGGGGTTGAGCGAGTTATGCGGCTAGATGAGTTCGGCCCTCATGCGGCTCGAAGTACTTCCAGTCATGCGGCTGAAGAGAACACTTGCCGCATGAAATATTCATGCGGTCAAGTCAAGCACAGTTCATCTTCTCCAAAATTTCGGAAAGAACACCATGAGAGCCAAGTTCTCAAGCTCCATAACTCCATCATCCGGAGCCCAAATCCGAACTTCCATAGGTCAAAATGGGGTTGAACGAAATCCTCTACGACATGGAACTATCAAAACTCAGAAATAACAAGATTAAATAGATCAAAACCCAAGAATTCCGAAAATAAAGTAAAACTAGATCTACAAGAATCTAGCCATGGAAAGTAAAAATGCCAAGTACTAAAGTAAGTTAAAATGCTGTAAGGAAGAGAATGATGCAATAAAATTGAAGTTCCTTCATGAAGCAAGTTGCACTTTCCTAGACCTCTCTCTCTCTCTGGTAGGTAAAGAAGTAACTGGAAGAAGAAGAAGAGGTTAATGAAGAGAGAGAAAGAAGAATGGGTTAATAAATGGTAGTGGTGGTGGTAGGTAGGGGGTTCACCCTTAGTTCATAATGAACCAAAGCAAACCGAGCCAAGCCGAACCAACCCAAGAATAAACCAAGCCATGAAGAAAACTAAGCAAGGAATCATGCAATACAAGATAAAATACGTACACGTATTCCAAAATACATACCAGTATCGTCGAGTAGTTGGAAAACTCAACTACTTGAGCCGCATAGGCCTTGCCGCATGGAACTCACTCGACCCCAGCCGCATGGAACTCACTCGACCCCAGCCGCATAATACTGATCTGGATATTATGCGGCTGGGGTCGAGTGAGTTCCATGCGGCAAAGAAATGTCCGTACGCGGCATTACACACCAGCAGCTCCACCAGTTCCACCAGCAGCTCTGGCGGTTCTGCCTCCAGAACGCCCTCGTCGTGTCTGTCGTAAACATCCCTTGTATGCTGACAGCTACAAAGGACTTACCAATCACACTCAGTCTCTGGTGGCTACTATTGATGGAATTCAGATCTCCAAGACCGCTGAGGAGGGTCTCCTACATCCTGGTTGGCGTGCTGCTATGAACGAGGAGATGAATGCTCTCCAGAAAAATCATACTTGGGACTTAGTCGACTTACCTACTGGTAAACAGGCAGTCGGCTACAAATGGGTGTTCACGATTAAGGTGAAACCGGATGGCACTCTTGATCGACTGAAGGCTCGTCTGGTGGCCAAAGGATACCCTCAAACCTATGGTGAGGATTACTTCGAGACATTCTCTCCTGTGGCCAAAATAAATTTCGTTCGTGTCCTCATGGCCTTGGCCATTCGATAAGACTGGCCGTTACTTCAGCTGGATATAAAGATTGCTTTTCTCCACGGGGATCTTGATGAAGAGGTATATGTGATACAACCTCCCGGGTTCATTGCAAGGAAGGGTAAAGTGTGTCATCTGAGGAATGCCCTCTATGGTCTGAAACAATCACCTCGTGCATGGTTTGGTCGATTTACACATGTTGTTACTCAATTTGGCATGTGTCAATCAAAGAAGGACCATTCAATCTTCTATCGACACACATCTGCTGGAAGAATACTCCTTGGTGTCTACGTTGATGATATTGTAATCACGGGAGATGACAGCCAGGGTATTTCAAGTCTCAAAAAATTTCTTGGAGAACAATTTTTAAACCAAGAATATGGGATCCTTGAACTATTTCTTGGACATTGAGGTCACACGGGGTAAGCGGGACATTGTAATGTCACAAAGAAAGTATATGCTGGACATTAAATGATGCAGGCATGATGCAAGCAAAGGGAGCAACCTCACCTATGGATCCAGGGGTGAAGTTACTTCCAAACGAAGGGGTCCTGATGACCAATCCAGATCAGTATCGTCGAGTAGTTGGAAAACTCAACTACTTGGCAGTTATGACGCGTACGGACATTTCTTTTGTAGTGAGTGTTGCAAGTATATTTATGGCTTCTCCAAGAATTCCACACTGGCAGGCAGTTCTCAGGATTCTGTGTTATCTAGTAAAGAATCCAGGAAAAGAAATTCGAATGAAGAATAATGGACACACTCGCATTGAGTGTTTTACTGATGCTGACTGGGGAGCAAGCCTGACAGATAGACGGTCTACATCTGGCTACTCAGTATTTATTGGCGAAAATCTAGTGTCATGGAAGAGCAAGAAACAAAGTGTGATAGCACGCTCAAGTTCAGAAGCAGAATATCGAACTATTGCTCATGGCACGTCAGAGATATTATATATGAAGCATCTCCTACAAGAACTTAGAGAAGACGCAGGGTCTCAAGTAGCAGATCTATGGTGTGATAACCAGTCTGCTATTCACATTGCAACCAACCCAGTATTTCATGAACGGACGAAGCATATTGATATTGACATTCACTTATACAAAGGGAGTGATAAAGTTTCAATATGTGAGAACCGGCGACCAGATAGCTGATATCTTCATAAAGCCTCTTCTGGGTCCTCGGGTTCAATTTTTATGTAACAAGCTGGACATGATTGACATCTATGCTCCAGCTTGGGGGAGGGTGTTAAGTGTTATATTAGAGTTATTAGTTATTGGGCTTTAGTCCCACATTGCTTAGAATAATAGGAGAGGAGGCTAGCCTCTCCTATATATATGTAGTCTCTCATCAATAATAATCATCTCATTATTTCTATTCTACAAACACAATATCAGAATGTCTTCAAGCTCATTTTACTTGCTATATCTTCGATCAGCTGGCGCTTGAGGCCCTTTGTGAAAGGATCCGCCAGGTTCTCCTGAAGCCATTCTGCACCCCAACCAATGGAAGATCATACATGAGCTCCCGAAGCCATTCTGCTTCTTCTGCTGCGGAATCAAGTGCAAAGAACTCGTATTCCATGGAGGAACGAGAGAGCATAATCTGCTTCTTCGACTTCCACGATATAGCAGCTCCACCCATAGTGAAAATGAATCCACATGTGAATCTCTCGCTCTCTACCTCTGAGCACCAGCTCGCATCACTGAAGCCTTCTACTACTGGCGGATCCCTACTGTAGTGCAGTGCATATGTCTGAGTCTTCTTGAGATATCTCATTACCCGTTTCACAGCTTTCCAGTAATCAACGCATGGGTTGCTCGTGAATCGACTCAGCATTCCCATGGCGAAAGCTATGTCAGGCCTAGTGACAGTAGTAGCGTACATCAAACTCCCGATGACGCTTCCATACTCCAGCTGCCTGGCGCTTTCCCTCGAATTAGGCTTCAGTTTCAGGTCACACCTGTAAGGCGTATCGATCACTGGAAGATCCTGATACCGGTAGCGTGTGATCATATTCTCAATATCATGGGACTGTGACAGCGCTAGTCCAGTATCCGTACGGATGATCTTGATGCCTAAGATCACATCAGCTTCCTCCAAATCCTTCATACTGAACTTGGTCGAGATGAACTTCTTTGTCTCCGTGACACAGCCCATATCTATACCTAGAATCAGCATGTCGTCCAAGTACAAACAAACGATTACACCTCTTCCATCAGCAAACTTCGTGTAAACACACTTGTCTGTTTCGCTGACCTTGTAGCCATTTGACCTTATGACCTTGTCAAACTTCTCATACCACATTTTGGGAGCGTGTTTCAGACCGTACAAGAATTTCACCAACTTGCAGACTTTGTCTTCAAGATCCTTGACGACAAATCTTTCTGGTTGTTGCATGTAAATCTCTTCGGTCAGCTCGTCATTCAGGAAAGTTGTCTTTACATCCATCTGATGTATCACCAACTTATGTATTGCTACAAGAGCAATTAACATTCTGATGGTGGTCATCCGGGCTACTGGAGCATACGTGTCGAAGTAGTCAATCCCCTGCTTCTGAGAGAACCCCTTGGCTACTAGCCTAGCCTTGAACTTGTCAATAGTTTCATCTGCGTTCATCTTCTTCTTGAAGATCCATTTGCATACGATGGGTGTCGCTCCTTCAGGAAGATCAACCAACACCCAAGTGTTATTAGAGGTGATTGAATCAATTTCATTGTCTATCGCCTCTTTCCAGAAAACATCGTCTCTGATCTTCATCGCCTCATCATAGGTAAGCATAGAAGAAGATGAAAGTCATCTCCGAAAACATCGTCTATCGCCTCTTTCCACCATTCCCACAATTTTATTGTCTATCGCCTCTTTCCAGAAAATATCGTCTCTGATCTTCATCGCCTCAATTTCATGTTTAACAAAGTCATCTCCGAAGTCCTTCGGTCTCCTCACTCGCTTAGTTGACGGCTCAGCGAGTTCTGGTTCAAGTGTTGTCTCTTCCACAACAACTTCTTGGACTACGTTCTCATTGGAAACTTCAATTTCCTGCGCACCCTCATTGTTCTCTGGAATGTCCACAAGAACAATGTTCTTGTGCCTTGCAAATTTATCTTCAAAGTATTCTGCGTCGCGAGATTCAATGATATGATTTGATTCTATATCAAGAAATCTCCGAGCATCACTCTTCTCGGCATATCCCAAGAAGATCGTCTTCGTAGTCCTTGTCCCGAGTTTCTGAATCTTCAGATCTGGGAGCTTTACATACACCAGACACCCCCACACTCGAATGATATTCAAGTTAGGTCCGACTTTGAACCAGAGTTCATTATGAGTGATGTCCGAAGTTGCATACGGCACTCTATTCAGAATAAAAATAGCCGTCAATTCAGCTTCTCCCCAATAGCAATTTAGAAGACCCGCGGTCAACAGCATTGAGTTTATCATTTCTGTCAACGTTCTGTTCTTTCTTTCTGCTACTCTGTTAGATTGAGGAGTACAGAGCAGTAGTCTCGTTGATGATTCCATGTTCTTTGCAGAACGATGCAAATTCATGAGACCGATACTCTCCACCTCGATCACTTCTTATTCTCTTGTGTTGTTGTCCAGTTTGTCGTTCAGCCTCGGCCCTGAACTCTTCGAACTTCTCGAACGCTTCGTCTTTGACTTCAGCAAGTAGACGAACGCGTATTTTGAGAAGTCACCAATGAAGGTTATGAAATACTTCATCCCGGCTTTTGTAGAGAATTGTTTGAAGCCACAGATATCGGAGTGTACCAACTCCAGAAGATCTGTGCTTCGATTAACCCGATGAAAAGGTTTCCTTGTGATCTTCTTCTGAGCACACACTTCACATTTTTCTACCTTACCCCCACATTTGGAGATAAGTCCTAGGCTAGACATTTTATTTTATTACAATGAACATGTCATAGTCTATTATGCCACAACTCAAGAGTATAATCAGAATGAGCGATTGCATTAATTTCATTGGACTGAGTTACAAGCTGAAGTTTAAACATTCCTTCGATATAAAACGCTTTCCCCAAGTATGTTCCTTTTATAGACATCACCATCTGGCCAACATCGATGTCCATCCTTAGGCTTGCGTTACAGAGTAGGCCTCCAGAGATCAGGTTCTTTGCGATAGCAGGTACATGCTTCACGTCTTGAAGCGTCAGAAACTTTCATGAAGTCAGCTTCAACACCACTGTCCCGATCCCTTGCACTTCAGCTTGTGCCTGGTTCGTCACCATAACACTTTCAGAGGTTCGTATGTATATAGTGAACCATTCCTTGCTAGAGCAGACATGGCAGGTAGCACCAGTGTCTACCCACCAGTCAGAGTCAGCCCCCACCGAAGTGACCTGAGCAATGATCACAATAACGTCAGTAACCATGGAAACCTTACTAGGCTCACCTTGCTCTGACTGCTTGGACTTGGTTCTGCATTCACTTTTGTAATGGCCCTTCTTGCCACAGTTGAAGCAAGTCACATGGGACTTTGGCTTCTATTGCTTGAAAGAAGTCACCTCCACTTTCGGATTAGTGAGGTCATTCTTCTTGTGGTTGGAAGCCGCATGCTTTCCCTTGGATTCCTTCGTGTGGACCAAGTTGGCCTTAGCCGTCTGCTTGGACAGAGCGTCCACCTTCAGTTGAGCCCTCATTTGTTCCTCAACATAAATTTCTTGCAGGAGATCTTCCAGACTGATCTCCAGTTTCTCCCTATGCATATTCGCATAGAATTTGCTCCATCCAGCGGGAAGCTTGGAGACGATCACTCCAACAATGAACTTGTCGTTGAGGGGCATCTCCTCATCTTCCAATTTCTGACGCAGCTTCAGGAATTCCTTCACCTGCGGCAGCATCGTCTTCTCGTCTTCAAAGAGCCATTTGTGATATTTCTCTACGATAAATATCTTACTCATGTTCTTGTCATATTCATACAGTTTCTCCAGAGACTCCCATATCTCTCTAGCACTGGTCTTCTTAGAGTATGATTCTGTCAGGGAGTCCTCCATAGCATTAAGTATCAAAAGCCTACAGAGGCTATTTTGCCTCTTCCATTTGGACAACTTGGTATTAGCAGCAGCAATCGCAGCTGCAGTCCCATTTTCTGGAACCTTCGGTTCTTCCTCAGATAACACATTGTCGACGTTCACGAGTTGAAGATTGAGGCTAACCTTCCTCTTCCAGACTTGGTAGTTCTCTCCATCAAATTTCTCTAACTTGTTAAAGTTGTTATCGATGAGTTGAACACGAGAGTTTTCCATCTTGTAAATCTAGCTTTGAAATTGTTAATCCCGGGACGTGATTTTAAGATGAAAAACTGATTTTAGCGCAACACTTCGAGGAAGGTGCACAAAAGAGATCCCGGAGGATTCTGAGAGACGAAATCAAATGTAACACTTCAAAGAAGGCACAAATGAGTTTCGTAGTAGGAGCGTCGAAAGCCCACAGAAAGTTTCTGATTAGATCAGAAAAAATCTCGTTCAGAACGAGATTTCAAGTGAAGAAGAGATGAATGGAAGAAAAGAAAGCCTGCTGGGGTGATGAATCAACGGAGCTTAAAGCTAGATTCGTCCCACACGAATAGCTTCCAGGAACCAGCAAGTTCAAAGATGAACTATGGAACACTCTGCTCTTCTGACTCCTAGGATGGGCAGAACTCCCTCTGTTTCTCTCTTCTCTGCTCTATGAAAATTTTCGTAAGGAACTTGTGGAATAAACTGATCTGAGAGAGAGAGAAACTTATATAGGCGTACAGTCACCGTCCAGTATGCGAAATGTTCGGGACGTGTAAGGAACCGTTTCCGAAGGTTTCATAACCGTTCAGATCGTGCACAGACACGACAGCGCCAACCACGCGACCGCGCCAACTGCGCCCGCGCGTACTCGCGTCCCTGCAGACAACGCGCACAGCGCGCGCTGCATGCACTGCGCGCCAACTGCGCACCAACTAGTTGCGCGAACTGTCGCGCAAACGGCAGTGCGAACGGTCGCGCGATTGGCAGCGCGATCGTTCGGCGCAGAGGCAACTAAAGCGCATTATGCGCCTAGCGACAATGCTGACGTGCTAAGTGCAAAGTGCGCCAAGAAAACGCCACATTACGCCTCATGAGCCCATAAGCCCGAGTCTGAGTCGCTAAGCCCCTACGGGGCTTAGCTCTCAAGGAATAAATTCCAAGAGCCTGACAAAAAGCATTAATGCTTCATTGTTGAGTTAGCCTTCTATCAACTAGAAAGCACCCCCACATGGCACCCATATGCCCCTCCACACCACATGTGCATCTCTAAACACAAGCAAAGCTTATATATAGAGATACAAGTCATTTGGCAAAGGCAATGTGGGACTATTTTTCTATTACCCAAGGCAAAACACCAATATATATATATATATATATATATATATAGAAAAAAGGTACTTGTTATATATAAAAATTTAAGTAGTCTACAAGGCAGATCTTGGTGGAGACTTAAAGTTCTCCATCACTTTTACATCAAAATATATATTGTGTATCATCCCAATAGGGCGTAATCACCAACTCAAAAATTATATTGTTTCTTTTCTTCCATATATGCCAGACCACAGCCGCCAGCCGAATCCTTGTTGTTTTGTACCACTGGGAACCCCGATTCCTTTCGGCTATGATATCTGTCACCTCCTCTCTCCAGCTTCGAGAGCCGTGAGTCTGTAAGCTGAGCTAAGAACAATGATGTTGCCAAACAGATGATGAGAAGGAACATCTAAAAAATAATTGCTCCATAGATTCATGATCTTGCTCGCATAACTCGCACAGAGGTGACGAAATCTACACACCAAATCTCACTAGACGGTCCCGAGTAGGCAACTTCCCAAGACAGAGTTTGTACAAGCAAAATTGCATTTTGGAGGCCACCCCTTTGGTCCACACCATCTGAGCCAGCTCTATGGGAGGGTGAACTTCCCTAATAGATGCGTACACGATCGATTGGGGAAAGATATGCTGACCGGTGTCCATCCACACCCATCAGTCCCCATCCGTACTCTCAGTATCCACCTGGACCGCTTCAATCTCCTGCCGAAACTGTCTCGTCATAGGGTGAAGGTCCGCTCGCCACATGTCACGTCCCGCTCCCGTAGGAGCGATCATCCTCACTAAGGCGTGATGCCGTACGAGCCTAGATTTGCGCTCGTGCAAGGCAGGTTCCATAACGGCCGATTTCAGCGGCTGCGACGTGATCGTCGCACAGAAGTCCCAAGCAGAGACATTGAATAATAGCAGCGGAATTTAGAACAAACACAAGTTATTCAAAAGAAGCTCTTTATTGATATTGAAACATAGATTACAGTGGGGCGCAAGGCCAATATTACAAGTCTCTCAAGCTCACTCATCTCACAATACAAGTCACTCAGCTCTCTCTCATCTCTCAATTATAAGTCTTGATCCAGCGGAAGCTTCGGAAGGCGATGTCCATACATTATGTCCCGTATAAGTCTTTACTCCAGCGGCCGCGCGCTTCGAATCGCCAAGGAACTCCGTGCCTCGACGCATCCAAGCGAGCTCCGCGCCACGAGCTTCTACCTGCGCCTGCACATGAAAACTATGTGGGTGTCAGTACTCAACTGTACTGGTGGAATGAGCTCCTTGCCCACCCTTACAAAACCCGCACGTTATTTTACTTTGTGCAACATAATCCCTTTTATGATTGTCTTTCTACTCTTGCCTTAGGATCAGTTTTAGGACCGACGCCTTGGCCTATTCCGTGTCTCTAGACCATCTCGTGCTTGCAACGACAATGTTAACTCATACCTTGCCTCAAGACCCTTCTCGTACCAACAACGTTACCCAATCGAGTCATGTTTGCCTTACGGCTTAAAATCAGAGACACAACTACGCGATGAAGCTCCATTTTCCGTGTGACCGTGCTACAAACCCTTGCTGAGGCCGTGCCTCGCAATTCAGTGAGACTTAACCATATCGCCGCCTCGCGGCCCTTGCCGCCTAGCGGCCCTTGCCGCCTAGCGGCCCTTGCTACTTTGATCACCAACTGACCCATCCACTTGTGAACTAAGGGTTACTCGACCAACTTTGCCTTGCGGCGGTTTCCTGACTTAAACTCAAACAACTCAACTATAACCATGCAACTTATATGCCGACAACATAGGACTCGACGCCACATCTCGTGCCGAAGCACGGTGTCTTCGTTGCAGCCAAATCTTAGGCCCAAACATTGTCTTCTGAGCGAGCACGCATTCGACTCGACTCTTGATTCACTTCTTCTAATACTCGACTCAGTCCAAAGGCATATACGCGGATCGCCGCCCATGCCGACTCATCTATATGGGGTCACTAGCATAACAAGCTATACCTGGACACGTAACTTGCGGTCGGCCGGGACCCTTCCAGCGCAAGGTAGCTAGCCCCCTGGAAGTCCCCGACTGACCCGGTGCTGTCGAGCCAGCACAGCTACCACCGTGTTTCCTTAGGCCTCATCGGTCCCGTGGCGCCACAGGTTGCCGTGCGGGAAAACTCTACCTTGTCGACAAGTTGTCCAATGACCATGCAAGACCCTTCACTCAAACTGACGTCTCACACAGTCATTGTACTTTCAGTGTTATCATCTCTTTCAAAACCAATATCAAACCTTCTATCATTTGAGACCCCTCGACGACCCACGGTCGCGAGCATTCTTTCTATCATTTGAGACCCCTCGACGACCCACGGTCGCGAGCATTCTTTCCATGTTACCATATCATTTCATTCAACTCAATGCCTATTCAATAATCCTTTCTCCAAAACTCATTCAATCAACCGTGGTTCATGCCCTAGACACTAAGTCCGTGCACCGTGCCTTAAGTCGACTTCCGATCTACGCAATGCTATCGCCCAAGTCATACTTTATATGACGGGCCTTGGGATCGTGGGACTATTTAACCTAACAACCACAGAATGAGCGGGACAGCACTTGGAATGACTTAGGTCGACCGACATAACTTTGCCTAACTCACTCAAGCCTACAACTTAACGAGCAAAGGCCGCGTCAAGCCTTGCCTCGATGGAACGTGCCGTGCACGCGTTCAACTTTGAACGACCAAGTCATTTGGGTGCCTAGACTTATGACACAAGTTGTGCAACGCAACTTAACTCATGGGGCAAGCCAAGGCTATGCCAAGCCTTGGACGACAGGACCGTGCATGCTCTATGAAGCATTTATGCGGGCGACGCCTATGACTTAGGCTACGTTCATAGCTTCGACAACTCAAACCAACTTTCCTTCTCCCAAGCCACGAGACGAAGGATCGAGTATTTCGAGTGTCATTTTCAAAGCACGCCGTGCACCGATTCTATGTCGACCGTTGGACCTTTCCATATTCTAGCTCCATTCGACCCGTCGGGATTATTCCCTTTAGATATGTGGATTCATCTCTTTTATTATTAAGCCTACTTGTGCAAGTTAAAAACATGTGTTTTATTATGTGAAGGCTAAGATGAGGCAAGTTCACCGAAACTACCCCACCTGAGCGAGCGGTCGCCTCGACCGAGCGATGTCTTCGAGTAGCCGTTGCAAGGCTAAGTTCGAACGTCGTCGGCGTTTCGATTCCTCCGATTGACTGAGCGGGACGGGGCACTACATCATACACCACTCAGAAAAAGTTTCGTCCTCGAAACTAACTGAGTACTTACTCCTTGACTTACCACTCGAACGTTCAACGACTCTCGCGCACACTTCTCCTATGCGTTCCCTCAAATCCGAGCCACGCTCGTGCTACCCTCAATCCTTTCTTCCAAGCTTACGATATCAAATCCTCGACACTTTTCCGTTTCTCAAGTCTCACTTGATTCAACGTATCACTTAGTTGGATCGTGCACATATTCCAAGCGTCCCCAAAATACATACATTTCAACCAAGTCTCGTGATAGAGAATCCCCCATCACCACTCGAGTCGGATCGTGCACATATTCGGGCGTCCCTGATATACGTGCATGTCAACTGATACTCGCGAGTGGTGTCTCCACAAACCCTACCACTTTGCACCCGGATGTCTGCCTAACCGCTAGGCTATGTCTTTCCGTCAGTATTGGAATCATAGTTCCCAAACAACAATATCAACACTGACCCCATCCTAAGGTCAAACCAAATTAATAGTACGGGGTTTTCTACCCAAGCTCGCATCACTCCGATTTCTAAACTTCGAGCATAGATTTCCTACACACATCTCAACATTCATCGCACGGGATCCGAGTCATTCAGCAAAGCCATCCTATGATAACTCACGTTCAACCAATACTCAAAAAGAACGTATCGCTTGTTCATCAAGCCATTTTGTATAGTCTATCCCTCGCACACGTTCGACATAATCCACCTATCAATCCTTTTCAAGTCAAGCACGCTACGACACAATCCACCGCTAAACCACAATTCATATTTCATATTCCCTAAGTCATTCATCCCAATTCACGCATTCGATCATGAGGTCGTCTAGCTTTAACAATATGTTGCGCCCCGATCTCACGCGATTCAGATTACCCATGGTGGGCATGAATCACCATGCACGCTCCCGCGGGATAATCATCCTCATCGGGACGTAACTCTTGTTTTGCGTCTAGACTAGTTCATTCTCGATGCGCGGATTGGACCTACTCAATCCTCAAGTTTCATTCATTCATCAATTGCAAGTACTCGCATCCTCGAATTTTCCTTCGCATCAAGCCAACAAGTCGAGACAATCAAAGTTGCCGTGTCCTGATTTTCCGAGTTCGATCATTCCCGCGACATGAATCACCATGTCAGTGCTCACGCGGAACGATCGCCTCAAATCCGACGCAACGCATGTGCGAGGCTAGAGTTATGCTCGCGCAAGACAAGAATGTCGACGTTGTGGTTATCCGCGTAACCATCAAGACACGATCACTTTCATCCAACATTCATCTCAATCAAAATCCTAAGTATAGCATCCAACCGAACAATAACACTTGCACGATCGTCTTTCGCCGAGTCAGAGTACCCCCGAGTTATCGCCTATCGATCTTTGATACGCCTCAATACCATCGACGATATGCATAACTTGACGATCTTCCTTTGCAACCAAATTTCGAGTCGTACGAATGATGCTATCGTCCGACTGGATAATTTCCTCGACATTCAAGTTCAAGTTCGATCATTATCCCTCGAATCCTTCACAACATCAATTTCCTCAATCAATCGATCGACATCCCTGAGGCTATCGCATACACCACTCAGGGATGAAGTCATTCAACAAATCCTCAACTTATCATTCGAATCAAAATCCACTTCTTCAAATTTTTCGTTCGAACCATTCCTCGAATTCCAAGCACGCTTATCTATATCGCACCGATGTTATCGTCCCTCGATAGCACCCCTATCGATAGTCATCTCAATTTACTCAATTGAGTTCAACTAATTCTTGCTCGACACTATTCAATTCCCGCACTCGACTTTTCTAAGGTCGACGCAACTTTGGTGTATATGCCCAGCCCGACTTAGCCAACCGTGCTTACGCAAACCATCTTTTGTTTCTTGTCAAAAACTGTTTTCCTATGTTTTGCAAAAATAGTTAGACTTATTGTATGGACATCCCGTGGGACAATTGAGAGAGAGCGCACCAACGATATCAACTTGCGGAAGCAACAGAGTTAAAGAATTCAATCGATAGTCCAATGACGTAAAGCCGTGCTCTGATACCATTATGTCACGCCCTGCTCCCGTAGGAGCGATCGTCCTCGCTAAGGCGTGATGCCGCACGAGCCTAGATTTGCGCTCGTGCAAGGCGGGTTCCATAACGGCCGATTTCAGCGGCTGCGACGGGATCGTCGCACAGAAGTCCCAAGCAGAGACATTGAATAATAGCAGCGGAATTTAGAACAAACACAAGTTATTCAAAAGAAGCTCTTTATTGATATTGAAACATAGATTACAGTGGGGCGCAAGGCCAATATTACAAGTCTCTCAAGCTCACTCAAGCTCACTCATCTCACATTACAAGTCACTCAGCTCTCTCTCATCTCTCAATTATAAGTCTTGATCCAGCGGAAGCTTCGGAAGGCGATGTCCATACATTATGTCCCGTATAAGTCTTTACTCCAAGCGGCCGTGCGCTTCGAATCGCCAAGGAACTCCGTGCCTCGACGCATCCAAGCGAGCTCCGCGCCACGAGCTTCTACATGCGCCTGCACATGAAAACTATGTGGGTGTCAGTACTCAACTGTACTGGTGGAATGAGCTCCTCGCCCACCCTTACAAAACCCGCACGTTATTTTACTTTGTGCAACATAATCCCTTTTATGATTGTCTTTCTACTCTTGCCTTAGGATCAGTTTTAGGACCGACGTCTTGGCCTATTCCGTGTCTCTAGACCATCTCGTGCTTGCAACGACAATGTTAACTCATACCTTGCCTCAAGACCCTTCTCGTACCAACAACGTTAACCTATCGAGTCGTGTTTGCCTTACGGCTTAAAATCAGAGACGCAACTACGCGATGAAGCTCCATTTTCCGTGTGACCGTGCTACAAACCCTTGCTGAGGCTGTGCCTCGCAATTCAGTGAGACTTAACCATATCGCCGTCTCGCGGCCCTTGCCGCCTAGCGGCACCTTGCTACTTTGATCACCAACTGACCCATCCACTTGTGAACTAAGGGTTACTCGACCATCTTTGCCTTGCGGCGGTTTCCTGACTTAAACTCAAACAACTCAACTATAACCATGCAACTTATATGCCGACAACATAGGACTCGACGCCACATCTCGTGCCGAAGCACGGTGTCTTCGTTGCAGCCAAATCTTAGGCCCAAACATTGTCTTCTGAGCGAGCACGCATTCGATTTGACTCTTGATTCACTTCTTCTAATACTCGACTCAGTCCAAAGGCATATACGCGGATCGCCGCCCATGCCGACTCATCTATATGGGGTCACTAGCATAACAAGCTATACCTGGACACGTAGCTTGCGGTCGGCCGGGACCCTTCCAGCGCAAGGTAGCTAGCCCCCTGGAAGTCCCCGACTGACCCGGTGCTGTCGAGCCAGCACAGCTACCACCATGTTTCCTTAGGCCGCATCGGTCCCGTGGCGCCACAGGTTGCCGTGCGGGGAAACTCTACCTTGTCGACAAGTTGTCCAATGACCATGCAAGACCCTTCACTCAAACTGACGTCTCACACAGTCATTGTACTTTCAGTGTTATCATCTCTTTCAAAACCAATATCAAACCTTCTATCATTTGAGACCCCTCGACGACCCACGGTCGCGAGCATTCTTTCTATCATTTGAGATCCCTCGACGACCCACGGTCGCGAGCATTCTTTCCATGTTACCATATCATTTCATTCAACTCAATGCCTATTCAATAATCCTTTCTCCAAAACTCATTCAATCAACCGTGGTTCATACCCTAGACACTAAGTCCGTGCACCGTGCCTTAAGTCGACTTCCGATCTACGCAACGCTATCGCCCAAGTCATACTTTATATGACGGGCCTTGGGATCGTGAGACTATTTAACCTGACAACCGCAGAATGAGCGGGACAGCACTTGTAATGACTTAGGTCGACCGACATAACTTTGCCTAACTTACTCAAGCCTACAACTTAACGAGCAAAGGCCGCGTCAAGCCTTGCCTCGATGGAACGTGCCGTGCACGCGTTCAACTTTGAACGACCAAGTCATTTGGGTGCCTAGACTTATGGCACAAGCTGTGCAACGCAACTTAACTCATGGGGCAAGCCAAGGCTATGCCAAGCCTTGGACGACATGACCGTGCATGCTTTATGAAGCATTTATGCGGGCGACGCCTATGACTTAGGCTACGTTCATAACTTCGACAACTCAAACCAACTTTCCTTCTCCCAAGCCACGGGACGAAGGATCGAATGTCATTTTCAAAGCACGCCGTGCACCGATTCTATGTCGACCGTTGGACCTTTCTATATTCTAGCTCCATTCGACCCGTCAGGATTATTCCCTTTAGATATGTGGATTCATCTCTTTTATTATTAAGCCTACTTGTGCAAGTTGAAAACATGCGTTTTATTATGTGAAGGCTAAGATGAGGCAAGTTCACCGAAACTACCCCACCTGAGCGAGCGGTCGCCTCGACCGAGCGATGTCTTCGAGTAGCCGTTGCAAGGCTAAGTTCGAACGTCGTCGGCGTTTCGATTCCTCCGATTGACTGAGCGGGACGGGGCACTACACCACACACCCTCCCGAAGAATAGCGCTCACCCGGGGCCTCCTCCCCGCCATTGGCATCGCTTGCCTACCAACTCGATCTGCCAAGCTCAGATGGTTGATCCAAGGATCCCACCACAGGTCAATAGTCTCTCCATTTGAAATTGATCTGGAGATAAGCCCCTTCAAAGTAGTCCGATGGAAGAGAAGGTTCTTCCAAGTCACGGAGTCGTTGTTGTTGGCTCGGATCTCCCAAAAGGACTGGTCCTTCATATATCTCCCCTTCATCCATATCGCCCATAAGGAGTCCTGGGCGAGAAATCGCCAAGCTTGTCTTACCCTCGTAGTATCACGCAGGGTCCGCAAAGACTGTAAGCCGACACCTCCCTCCTCCCGAGGTCTGTATAGAGTCGTCCACCCAATAGAGTATAGGCCTCCTCTCCAGATAAAGTTGGCACAGAGTCTTTCGATTTTGCTAAAGGTCGCATATGGCAACATGAGAGTCTGCAACCAAAATCGGACAATGGCATAGATGTCGGATTGAACTAACTCGATGCGCCCTCCAAAAGATAGGCTTTGAGCATGCCACCCCTCCAACCATCTCTGAGCATAGTCAACCAGACTTTGGCATTCGGACTCTCTGGCGTAGTTGATAGATAACGAGATTCCCAGATATTTGACCGGTAGCTCCCCCTTCTCAATCACAAGAAGTAGCACCTTCTCTTGCTTCTGCTGACAGTACTTGTTGAAATAGGCCATACTCTTGTCCTTGTTCAACTGCAGACCCGTCAGTGAACCAAACCGTTCCATGACCCCATTCAGAGCCATAATCCTACGTCGCGAAGGGACCAGAAAGACCAGCAGGTCATCCGCATATATAAGATGGGATACCTGAGGAAGCACCCGTTTGTACAGTGGGGTGATCTGGCCTCTATAGATCGCCACGTCCAAGAGCGATGTAAAAAACTCCATAACCAAGGTGAAGAGGTATGGCGACAGCGGATCCCCTTGCCGAAGTCCTCATGAACTGCCGAAGAAGCCATACGGCTGACCCCTGACAAGGACAGAGAAAGAGGGAGTGGAAATGCAGACTCGGACCCTATCCACCCAAGTACGATCAAAACCCATAGCAAGCATAATGTGGCAGACGAACTCCCTATTGACAGAGTCATATGCCTTCCTCAGATCCAGCTTGACACACGCTTTATCTCCTTCCGATTTGTTGAAGTCCCGGATCAGCTCATAGACAAGGAGACTGTTATCAGCAATAGACCGCCCCTTCACAAAAGCCGCTTGATTACTGGACACCATGCTCTGCATAATCTGCTCCATACGTCTGCACATCATGTGAGTGATAACTTTATAGATAAAATTGCAGCAGGAGATAGGACGAAAATCACTAAGAAACGTCGCTCCTTCCTTCTTCTGTATAAGTGTCAGAAAAGTATGGTTGAGCTCCTTAAGCAGCTTGCCGTTGTCGAAGAAATCTCGGACGATCTCCAGCATCTCCTCCTTCAGAATATCCCAATGGACTTTAAAGAACTGGCTCCCAAAACCATCTGGGCCAGGAGATTTATTCGGTCCGCATGACATAGAATAGCTTCAATCTCCTCCATAGTCACTGGTGCCAGAAGTACATCGTTACCCCAAGGGGTAACCAACCTCTTGCAAACAATTTTCGGAAAGTCAGATAGATAGATAGTTTGTTTGTAAAGCTCAGTATAGTACCTGACTGCTTCTTCCTGTAGTGCAGTAGCGTTAACCACCTCTTAGCCATCAATCCCGTATAGCTTAGAGATATGATTACGATATTGGCGGACCCGGATGATATCATAGAAGAACTTGGAGCACTTGTCGTCGTCCCGCAGCCAACTGCACTTGGCTCGTTGAGCAAGTTCGATCTCTTCCAGAGTTCGTAGCGCCCCGACTTCCTTATACAGGTCCTGCTTCGCCGCTGCCAGGTCGCTATTGAGAATGTCCTCCTGTAAAGCAATCTGTGCCTCCCGAAGTTGTTCCTCCTTATCAGCGAGAAGGGTATGACGGGAACCTTTCGCCCAGAGTTTCAAACCCGCCTTCACCCGCTTCAGCCTCTGGACCATGTAGAATTGAGGGTTTCAACGGGATAGCCCTAACCCGCCTGGCTCCGCATAGCCCGGCATACAGCTCCATTTGTTGTTGTACCTGAAAGGACGTGCCTTTTAGGAGACAACCGTCGATAGATGGATGCGAACTGGCGAATGATCACTCGTGCCAGCTGGGAGGCACTCAGCTACCACATCCGGGAACATAGTAAACTACTCCCGATTCCCCAAAGCACGATCGAGTTGGCAAGCAACTCGTTTGTGGGTAGCCTTATTATGCCAAGACCAGATGTGACCAGTTCTCTCCACTGCCTGCAAGCTAGATCGCAGAAGGCAATTTTGGAAATCTTGCAGTACTCCATCTGGGACACGCCGACCTCCCACTTTTTCGTGACTGAAAAGTAGGACATTAAAATCTCCCATCAACAGCAGCGGTACATGGAACTGATTCTCGGCTGCAGCACTGATTTGAAGAATCTCCTCCCATAGAGCTTTCCGCAGCCTCCTATCGTTGTTGCCATACACCGCTCCCAAGATGAAAGTCATCCCCCCTATTAGTGAAAGACATGGCAATCAACTGATCTGACAGAAGAATTACATGTCCAGTCCAGCTTTTACTATCCCAGCTCACCCAGATACGTGCTACCTCTCCCAACTCCAAGTTATGAACCTGACACCACTGATGTTGGTCCTCCGTTGTAGCAGTCTAGGAGACTTAATTTTAGTCTCTAGTAGCGCCACAATGGAGCAAGCTTCTCTCCTCAGAACCTCTATGATCTCTTTCCATCTCCCTATCACACACGCCCCTCGTACGTTCCAAGCTAAGATAGACATTTAATATCCAGGGGATAACCCCTCAACATCTCCAGAGCCGCCATTAGGAGAAATAGCGTGCTCCATCATCTGACCCTCGGCCGATGCGCCTTCCGGAGAAATTTCAAGGGGTGGACTAAACCCACTAGGATCCCCTCCATTGTCACAATGGTCCTTCCATCAGAGTTGCCCGTATTCAGAAACCCCATCGCCTCCTGCCCTCCATCCTCTCTAGGTAGAATCGCCCGACGCTTCCTGCTTGTGCTCTCCTCCGTCTGATGGGTACGATCCGCCGTCACCTTCTTTCCGCCACGTCCTCCCGGACGGCCTAGGGACTTGTTACGTCTGGACTGGGAAACAATAGTCTGTCCGGGATTAAATCCGCGCACAACAGCAGTAGCGCCCTCTCCGCTCTCTCCCAAGGTCTGGCCATCTCTCTCCATCTCCATTCCAGCCCCGGTTCCCGCCTCAGGGTCCTATTGGCCACCAGCGTCAGTCATTTCTCCACGAGACTGTATCACCTGATCCACCCATTGAGAGAGGATTTGCCTGAGTTGTATCAGCCCCCCCGCCCTAGGTTGGACCCCCTCCATCATAGAAGTGGACGCGACCTGCGGACAAGGTACCCCACTACCTGTATGTAGTCCTCTATCTCCAGGGGTATCAGTCATCCCATGTCCTTCCCCATCCCCGGTCTCCCCTACCGGACACCCTTTAGATGGATGCCCAAAGCATTTACAATGGTTGCAAACTGGTGGCACAAACTCATACTGCACGGTCTGGAGAAAGACTCCACCGGAAGGCACCTCATACTCAACGAAAGGCGGCAAGTCAGCACTCGCATCTACTTCAACAAAGATCCGCGCATATCCCATACGAGTTTTATACGCCGTAGCTTCATCGGCCTTGATTGGTTTGCTTATGACAATGGCAATCTTCATCATCATGGAGATGCTCCAATGGTTAGCAGGTAAATCTGGTAGTCTGATCCAAATCGAAACTGTGAGGAGAACTTCACGCTCATAAGTCGACTCCGGCGTCCATGCCTTCATAATGATAAGCCTGCCATCAAAGGTCCACGGTCCTCCCTGGACCCGCTCCGTGTCCTCCTGCAGGCAGAAACGCACGAGATAGAAGCCATTTTCTCCTGAGAAAAACTCCATACCACCCCTCGGTCTCCGCACTCGTACCGCGTACGCTCGGATCTGTCCGTAAAACGGTCTCGAGCCAAGCACGTATAGGATGACTGAGTTGCACCAGTAGTCCGCGGTCTCAGCAAGATCTTCCTCCGTCAGGGTCGTCCGAAGTGTTGTGCCTACCATCTTCGATTGGACATAAGTCATCTGTGCGGGCAAGCTATTCACCCCTCCATTCAACATATCTGCGTAGAATTTCGGAACACCCGCCTTACGTTGGTCTCCAACAACCTGCTTGCCCTTATCCACCGCCGACCATCGTTGTTGATGCATTGGTGGTATGGACACATTGTTATATATTTGGCGAGAACTCTCATTCGGCCTCCTAGCCCCCCCCCCCCCGGCCTGCACCGTCTATGTGTCTCCGTAGCACGTGTCGATGGTCACCTCCCCTAGGATGGATGCCTCCCGAAGCCCCTCCTGGCCGACGAGCTTCGACATCTCCTTTCCCATTACGCCTTCTGATCACTGTTGTCCATTCCGCCTCCTCCTCCGGGTCATCCAGTCGATCACCGTCTCCTACGGTGCCTTCAACCCCGTCCGAAGCCCGCCCTAAGCCACCACCGCCCCTTGCCGATCCACTTCCGGCCGCGCCACCCCTAGCCGACCCGCCGGGCCGACCCCGGCTGCTGCTCCGCCCTTTCCGCCACCGTCGACGCCTCCGCCGCCCGTGCAGCCACCCCCCGCGCCAGGCCTGGTTATCCGATGCACGTTTGGGTCAGCCCTTGCCAACCCATCGCCGGTACCGGCGCCATCACCGCCTAGCCCGCCGCCGCATGCGCCGCCCTAGGCCGGACAGTCCCCTGCCGCGCCGACCCTGGCCGCCCCACCGCTGGGGGCGCCAGGCGAAGGGAACCCTAGGTTCCTCGCTCGATCGCCTGTCGCCCGCTCCCGATCGCATCTTTATATATATATATATATATATATATATATATATATACACACACCCACACACACACACACACAAGGGGTATTTGGATTATATAGATTGATATTTAGATTATATACATTCTTTGGTAAAAATATATTTATGTATGAATAATAAGGTAATTTACATCCCACTAATTTAAATATTTAAACGGATTGTAACCATCTCCTCCCTCCTCATCTCTTACGATGGAGTCAACCTTCTCTTTCTCTAATCTTCTCTTTCTTATTCAGCAAACAAACAAAACTTTTAGATACCTTTTTTCCAATTGCTTTGATATATTATTCTACAAAATCTCTTTCAAAAATCTCCTTCCTCTTCCTCTTCCGTTTTGTGTTCTGCAGCATTCATCGAAAGAAATCAAAAGAAGAAAAGAAGAGCAAACAAAGTTTCCCAAACTTCTTCTGCTGACTTCAAGTTGGTTCTCGCTCTACTTTTTTGATTTATCTACATAGAACATCAAAGTAACTTCTCCTGCTGACTTCAGGTTGGTTCTATTTCTTACTTTTTTATTTTTCTACATAGAACATCAAAGTAATTTACATAAGGTACCACCTCCTCTCTCCCATCTCTTACGATCAGGTCACCTTCTCTTTCTCTTTCTTTCTCTAATCTTCTCTTATTCAACAAACAAAAAAACTTTTAGATATCTTTTTTTCTAATTGCTTTGATATATTATTCTACAAAATCTCTTTCAAAAAATACTCCTTTTTTGTTTTTGTGTTCTCAACATTCTTCGAAAGAAATCAAAAGAACAAAGAAGAGGAAACAAAGTTTCCCAAACTTTTCCTGCTGACTTCAAGTTGGTTATCTCTCTATTTTTTCTGATTTATCTACATAGAACATCAAACTTCTCCTGCTGACTTCAGGTTGGTTCTATCTCTTACTTTTTTTATTTTTCAGAACATCAATGTAATTTACATAAGACTCCAACTCTAGTTCAAACTCTAATCTTTTCACTCATTCACATTTCCTTTGAAGATTCAGATTTTTCAACTATTAACATGCATAAGTAGTTGATATTAATGGATATTTAAGTAAACATTTAAAATATTGATATTGGCGTACATTAATCAACATACATAAGTAGTTGATATTAATCGTACCTCGCTATGTTGATCTCTTTTTTCTTATCAACATTTAGTACTAATTATACACCCTAAAATTATAAACGTAGGATATTAATCATATAATATCAACTTCTTTTTCTTAGATAATTACTTAAATATCCATTTTAAGGTGTTACTTGCAACATATAGACATATTTGTTACTTAAAATTTATTTATATATATATCTCATTTTTCTAATACCTCCAATTCTTATAAATTAAAATATGTTACTTGTCATTCAGAGTCATGCCTATTAAATTATACTGATGATTAATATCACTGTTTTAATCATGGATATTTAAGTAAATTATACTTATGATTAATATCGTTGTTTTAATAATGTATATTTAAGTAAAGTGATATTTAAGGAATACCATCTTGAGATTAGTTGAATAATAGATATCTCAAGCTTATGGGGATGAGATTTCGAAAGTATAGAATAGAATAATAGGATTAATGGGATGATTCATTGATAATGAGAGAGTATATTATATATATAAGAGAGGAGTCAACATCTCTATTATTCTACCTAATATGGGCCTAAAGCCTAATAGACTAATACACTAATACTTAACACCCTTCCTCAAGTTGGAGCATAGATGTCAATCATGTCCAGCTTGTAACAAAGAAACTGAATACGAGGGCCTAAAAGAGATTTTGTGAAGATGTCAGCTATCTGATCACCGGTTCTCACGTGGTGAAAGTTTATCAACCCCTTTTGATATTCACGACGGACAAAGTGGATGTCAATCTCAATGTGTTTTGTCTTTTCATGAAATAGAAGAATGGTGGCAATATACATAGTTGACTGATTATCGCACCACATATCAGCTGATTTCGATCATGCTTCTCCTAACTCTTGTAGTAGATGCTGCAGATATAATAAGCAATGGCTCGGTATTCCGCTACCGAACTTGATAATGAGACCACGCTCTGTTTTTTGCTCTCCATGATACTAAGTTTCCACCAATGAATACTGAGTAGCTTGATGTAGAACGTCGATCTGTAAGGCTCGCATTCCAGTCAGCATCTATAAAACACTTAAGACGAGTATGTCCTTGATTCTCCATCTGAATTTCTTTTCTAGGATTCTGAGCTAGATAATGCAGTATCCTGAGAAATGTTTGTCAATGCGGAACTCGTAAAGAAGCCAAAAATCTACTCACGACACTTACAGCAAAGGAAAAGTTTGGACGAGGCATGGCTGTCAAGTAGTTGAGTTTTCCAACCACTCGACGATATTGATCAATATTAGTCATCAATATCCCCATCGAGAAGTAACTTTACTCCGGGATCCAGGGGTTAGGTTGCTCCCTTAGTTTGCATCATACGTGCTTCAGTTAGGATGTCAAGCACGTATTTTCGCTGACATGACAATGTCATGTTTTTCTCTCGTGACTTCAATGTCCAAGAAGTACTTCAACGCTCCCATATCTTTGGGCTGAAACTGCTCACCAATAAACTTCCTGCAATACCCTTGTTGTCATCTCCCGTAAATCACAATGTTATCAACATAGACACCAAGTAATTTTCTTCCAGCTAATATTTGACGATAAAATATTGAATGACCCTTCCTCGATTAACACATACCAAACTAGGTAACAACATATGTAAAGCAAACAAACCAAGCACGGGATGATTGTTTGAGACCATAGATAGTCTTTCGCAGATGACATATTTTACCCTCCCTTGCAACGAACCCAGGAGGTTGTATCACATATACTTATTCAAGATCTTCATAGAGAAATACATTTTTCACATCCAGCTGAAGTAAGGGCCAGTCATGGCAGACAACTAATGCCAGGAGCACGCGCACAGAGGTCATCCTGACAAGTAGGGAGAAAGTCTCAAAATAATTCTTACCGTAAGCTTGAGAATTATCTTTTGCTACAAGTCGAGCTTTCATACGATCAAGCGTGCCATCCGGTTTCACCTTTAGTGTGAACATTCATTTGCAACCTACTGTCTTCTTACCAGTAGGCAAATCTACTAAGTTCTACATATAGTTCTCCCGAAGCGCTCTCCTCTTCTTCCATAGCGGCGCGCCAACCAGGAGGTTTCAGTCCTTCCTCTGCAGTATTGGGAATCTGAATCCCATCAATAGTAGCCACCAAAGATTGAGTGTGACTTGTGGGTCCTTTGTAGTTCCCAACATACAAAGGATGGTCGCAGCATGCAAGACGGGAGCGCGCTGATATAGCAGGTGATGGTGAATCGGTAGAGCAGGAGGAGGGCCCTGATGACGACATCGACTCTTCGACTATGGACATATTTGATGATGCCCGTTCAGACGGAACTGGTGTTTGTAGATTAAACGGTAAAACTAGCTCGGTATGGAAGGTAGGGGTGAGCAAATACCGACCGCTACCGAAAAATCGACCGAATACCGATTAAAAATATTTCGAAAAACCGAATCGAAATTATGTACCGATACCGAATTACCGAATCGATTAAAATACGGTATAATGGTAGTGGTAACGGTTTGAATGTAATACCATACCGAAAATACCGAACCGAACCGATTATATATATATATATATATATATATATATATATATATATATACACACACATTTTTTTCCCTCAGAATATTGTTCGTGATTAATTTTATATTACTCTTTTTCATTTTTATGTTTGTTTTAGTTGGAAATTAGTTTATTAGAACTTAGAATGGATTTTGGTGGACATGAAGTTATGTTAAGAATGTAAGAATTGAGTTTTTGAGCTTACATTTTTGTGTTTTCATATAATTTTGAAATAAATTTTGGTGTACTTAAACTTATAATAAGGATTAAACTTAGTGATCGTGTTTGATCTTTTAAGCTCTTTTTTAGGTGTTTGCGACTTGTTACATATTATTCTAATAAATTTGATTAATTGCTTATTTGGTAGAGGCTTGGCTTTGAAATTTAATGCTTCCGAAAAAAGTAAAAAAAATATTTTTCTAGGTTAAGAGATTCATATTAAGTGTGTTGATTGATCAAATGTTAAATGGTAAAATACCGATACCGAACAAAAACCGACCGAATACCGATTTAACCGAAACCGAAAAAAACCGATTCTAAATGGTACGATATTGGTATTGATTTTTTAAATACCGATTAAAAACTATACCGAAAAATCCAACCAAATACCGACCGATTACACCGACGCTCACCCCTAATGGAAGGGCACCCTTACGGAGTAATTCCAAACAACAGAGATCAAGGGTGAATTATTTAGAATTTTCTCTAAATAATATATTCTTCTGAGCCATTGGAATATGTTTCAATTTTAGCATCTTCCCGGCTTGACTTATCATCTAAATAGTTCCACAAAGGGGCAAAAGAGAAACCCTTCTGCTAGACTGCTACAAGATCTGTTCTTAAGTACTACATATAAAATGAACTTGACCTGGTAAGCAAAGCCTAGACCAGATGAACATATCTACTACTATGTGGATTAAGAAACTGGATGCTCGATAATAGAAACACAAGGTATTTATGTAATTTGTTAAGAATACTATAAGGGAAGTCAAATAACAAGTTGAAGGAATAACACTATCACAATGGTAGAAAGAGCAAAAGCTAAGAATATCAACTCTTAGAAGATACATAATTAAGTTTTTACTTGAAAGAAGTGACATTCTATGAATCAAAATTATACAATGAATAATTAAGTGTTTTACTTTCTATGATCACCATAGAAAGAAATAGATACTTACGGTTTCCTTCCATTTTGAGGAACCATCATTACTTTGTCCTCCCATCCTTGCCCAGCGACATCTGTACCCATTATCCCCAAGGTCTTCTCCACTTTCCCGGTACCATGTACTACCATCTTCATTTGTTCCAGATTCCTTGACATTTTCATCTAGCAAGTTGATTCCCCATTCCTTCTCACTAGCAATACCAGTGTCTATAGAGCAAATATAATTACTTAGAAAAAAAACATCATAGAAGTAGAAAATCAAAAAAATGTTAAATACAAGTCATGGAGCTTATTTCCACTTTGAGAAGAAAATATGGCACTTAGAGCTACCAGTTTCTAACTTATTCAATAAATGACTATGGAACTGATTCCTTATATAAGGCATATTGACATTAATGTTCAAATCAGAAACACAAATGTATATCAATCTTAACCATTATAATACTTGGCAGACAAACCTCTCTTTGGTGGAGTGTCACGAGATTGAGGAGCAGAACCCTTTGGGCTGCACCGGGGGTAGAAATCTTTCTGTTTGGAATAACCTTGCGAGCTACATTAATAGAAAAATTCAAATATCAAGAAGAGTTGAAACTCGGAAGTCATAATCTCTACCAATTAAATCCTTCATCCATCTAGTTTAAGCCAGAATTAAATGTCCTTCCATCTTATCCACAAAAAGGTTCACCCTTGAATAATCCAACAAAATTACATTACATAACAATATAACTTTTAGTCAAAGCTATGTGAAATTATGATATACACTTTTTGACACATGTCATCGATGTGTCATTATATTCTTAATTAATCTAATGAAATTCATACCCAAAAAAATAGCCTGAAATGTGAGATCAATAAGTGATAACCCAAACTCTCTTTAGTGCTTATTATAGAGCAAGGAATGGAAATAATCCTAACTCGAGTTGGATTCCTCATCCACACATACCTAATTTGGGCCATTGATCCTCCAAACAAAGAGAACATTACATTTTTTGCGGATAAAGAATACCTAGAACAGAAAGTTTTGGAACAAAAACGTGAAAGCAGTACGGCACTTGGTATGGACAAGAAGTGAGCGACTAGTACTAATTTTCATTCACTTAGAGCAGGATTAAGACTCTTGATTGATGCAAATCAGGTCAATGATGTAGTTTTTCTCCATTAATGGTGTTGAACAATGTCCATTTTCTAATCAAATCAATCTGACATGTGCGAGTATGCGTAATTTTGATTGTCTTGGGTTTGGAATTTCAGAAGTCTACACTTAGCAGTCTGGAACAGAAATGTTCCAGAATCTGAATGAAAATTGCTAAAAGGCATAGTGTTGGAGGATAAGCGGTTTCTGGTAACTTTGTTAATCATAAATCGTGGGTAAAACTGAAGCTCCTCTTAAATGAGGCACCTTAGTATTGTTCAGGGGAAAATGACAAAAAACATTAGATGATAACTCATGGGTAACACTAAAGCTCCTCTTAAATTAGGCATCTTAGTATAGTTCAAGGGAAAATGACAAAAAAAATATTTGAATAAAATATGAAGAAGCCAGACATTTGTTTAAGTTAAGATGAGAGACAACAGTAGTCAAAGTATTTTGGAGGGAAGTGAAGATTGTTGGTGTTATGCCTTTTGGTTCTAGGAAAATAGTCTCACATTGCTCACACCAAAAAGTGAGTATCTCAATAAATAGCTTTGTTTGTGTTGAGATGTGCACATGAGGTGTGGTGGGGCACATGGGTGCCATGTGGGGATATTTTTCTAGTGGAAAAAAGGACCGACTCCTCAATGAAGCATTTATGCTTTTTGTCATGCTCATGGGATTATTTCCTTAGGAGCTAAGCCCCGAAGGAGCTTAAGCGACTCGGACTCAGGCTCGGGGACAAAGTGGCATTTTGTTGGCGCACTTTGCACTTAGCACGTCAGCATCGGCGCATGGCGCTTTGTGCGTTTGTTGTGCTCGTCTTATGCGCTAGGCACATGGACGGGGGCATGCGCGAGGGCTTGAGCGGGATATGCGCGCATGCGCCGCTGCGGGGCTGAGCGCATGCGGGTCTGCACGTCTGCGCTGCTGAGCGGCTGAGCGGCTACGTGCGCAGGCGCATGGGCTGATGTGTTGTTAGGCGCTGTTGGCGCATAATCTGACTGATTGGAAGATTTGAGTGGTTATGAAAAGACTAAGTCAATTATTCAGATCCATCTTTTGTGGGATTTGAATTTAATTCAGTCAAATATTTCCATTATTCACTCCTATCTTTTAGCAATCAGTTGGCGGCCAGGATGAGGATTAGGGCTTCCATCGAACTCTATAAATGCTCTCTTCGTGCCTCTTTTGAGGACCTACTCCGAAATTGAGGGACGAAGAGAGTTGTGTGGTTGCTGCCTTCAGAGTCCATAAGAGTTCGGCGAGTTCGTACCAGAGATGACAACGAGCGTTCCAGAAGTTCACTCAGAACTTGTTGGTTCTTGGAAGCATATCGCGGTAGGACGAATATTGTTTTGAGCAACGGTGATTTTCATCACTCCAGCAGAATTGTTTACTCCTTCCTCCTTCTTCACCGAGTAGCTTTTGGAAATTAGGAAAGCAAACTTGTTAGCGAGAAGTCTCCGAAATCCTACTTAATCATAACATAGAGCAAATTTATTTGCAAGAGGTCTCTGCTTCCGATCGTTGCTAAATCAGAATTGAGAGAAAATTTATTTGCAAGAAGTCTCGATTTTCTGATTGTTCCTCCTTCTAGATCTGTTTTGGGAATAACAAAGATAATAGGTAATAATTGTGCAACGTTAATGCTAACTTCTCAAGGAAGAGTACATAGTTTGAAGTGTCACTTAAGTTCTATTTGCAGTGTCTAATTTCTATGTTACAAGCACACAAATATCACACGACGCACTACAGACACGGCGACAAGAACACAACAACAATTTTGATGTGTCGTAATGTATTTTGGAGTGTCCACGCATGTCTGATATTGTGTTTGACACGGAGACAGCACCATTTTTTTGGAGCATCCATGCTTCCAAGCTTAAGTTCCACCAAGAAATAACCCTAAATGGTTTTTTTAGCAATGATATAAATGCATTTGTCAATGGTATCTGTGAGAAACTCTATCTTTAATAGACTAAATATATATTATAATAGTCATATGGGAGTAGGAAAGCAGCATGATTTGGTTGATGCATTAGACTGCATTGCTTCGAAGATTAAGTGGTTCATTGATGAGAGAAGATTCATAAGAAGGTAGTACATTCCAAAGCAGAATAGAATAGGTATAAAAGTAAACACCTAAACTTAGTCAAGACTGATTAAGGTGGCTGGTTAAAATGTTGGCATATGGATAGAATGAATACAATATAGTGTGTAGTGTGTACCGCAATAGAGGACACCTAGGTCATTTGTCACCAAGAAAAGTAGTGCAAAGCACATGCAAAATCAGGATTAAGTGAAGGAGTGGAGGGAGCAAACACCTTAAGACATGGTCAATCTTTCTTCAGTAGTCCACTATGTAGCACGGACACTCTCATCTTTGTAGCGTGTCCAATGGACACGCATTGGACACCGACACTATCAGACACTCTCCGGACACTCATTTTATGTGTCCTTATATTTTAATTAGAAATCAGGCATAATTTCTCTCCAAATATTGACATTCTCCAATATAACAAGTGATGAATAAGGACACTCACTCTTCGTATACGTACAATTTTAGTGGTTTTTTAAAATAGGGATAACATTCAAATATAAAAGGTAAAACTTAAACTATTGTTGTTTTTATTTTATACAAATCAGATAACTTTCTCAATGGTTTTTTCGACACAAGTCCATTAAATCTTTCATATTTGGAGTTAGGTACCACAAATCTTATTAATTGCAGAGAAGTACCCCAATCCTAGACAATGCGAGTTAAGAGTCCCCTACCTAACTTAACACATTTAATAAGGGAATATTTCATTAATTTTAACATTTTTTAAAACCATTTTGTCCTCAATCTTCACCATTTCCTCATTCCTAATGATGGCTTACTACTTTGGCTCAAGATAAATAATGAATTCATGGGTTATTAGTGAGTACTTAATAGAAATATATTCATGGGTCCTTCTCGTTCCAGCTAATGCAACGAGTCCATGGGTATTCAAGGTTCGTTCTTGGATTCATGGCTACCTCTTGTAGATAATGGAATCATGGGTTCTTCTTGAGCTCATGTTAGAGAGGGTTCATAGGTAGACAATAATTTCTCTTTCAGTTCATGGGTGAAGGGTTCCTCTTAAATCCATGCTACACAATGGAAGTTTATGGGTTATCTTGAGCTAATGTTTAAGGGAAAACAAGGAAGGTTTATGGGTTTATTTGAGCTAATTCTAGAGGAAGAAAATTAAGAGGAAGAAGGAATAGCAAAATAGAAAAAGAGGATTCGAATAGTCGAGATAAAGACTTTGTTGTTATAGTATGAAGGTTTGTAGTAGGAAGGGGAAAATGGTAATTTTATATAACAAATCCAAAGGTTAGGTTAGTTTTTGGTTGATGTAGACGGGGTGGGACTTTTAACTCACAGTTTTGGGAGACTTTTTTAGAACTACTAAGATTTGGGGTAACTAACTCTAAATATAAAAGATCTAGATGACTTTATCATAAAGACTATTTTCTAAAATTACAAAAATTCAATCTGTGCAACATAGGTAGTCGATGTAAGAAACCAGAGTTGATCCATAAGGTACGATATGGACTTGACCCATATGACTTCAAAGGAAATCAGACCAACTTTGTATATTTATACCTCATCCTCCAACGTTCTACCTCCACTGTCTATCTGATATAGGATAGAACTTTTTGTCCAACTCAGCATTTATATCATTACCAAAGTTGTGAATCATGATTTAAGAGGATATCAAAAAGTAAATATGTAAGTATGCTTTTCAAATGGAGGATATCTTGATCAAGCTTTGAATAAGGAAACACGTCATCTATCACCTTGAATTTTAAATCATGGCTGGTTTTTGGATTGTTCAAGCTACCTAGAGTACTACATAATCATAACATGGTACTTATTATTTCTAAGCTCAAAATCGAGTATGACTTGATTAATCTCTTAACAAGCTACCCTTTGATCCGCAGTCCAATACTCAAGACTGCATCAGACCTACTGATGTAGTAAAATTACTCCTAAAGGACATAGGACCAAAATTATATACGTTGCGCAGACATGGATATAACAAGACACACCAAGGACACATAGACACGGACACAATACCTATTTTGGTGTGTCATAGTGTATTTTGGAGTGTCTGGGTTGTGTCCATTATGTGTCTGATACATTTTCAACATGACAAGGCTCACATTTTTGGAGTGTCTATGAGGGCTAAAAATGTAGCGAGCATTGGCAAAATGAAGGAAATCTAGACTTATCCATATGTCTCCACCGTGTAGGAACAATGATCTAGGACCGATCCATTGCTCTCTCAGTTGACACATACATTGTCAAAAAAGATTTTAGTTTTTTTTATTTTTCTCTCGAACCTTTCTTCACAGGTCAGTCAACAACTGAATCTTTAAATATTAGTAGTAGCATCTATTTTCTTTAATTCTGCTTAAATAACAAGCCAAGACTGACTAGTAACAATATTTAAAGCAGAGAGATTCGGTTTAATACTCATAGATGACCACCAAATCGCAAATACATACTAAATCACCCCCACAAACACCAAGTTTGAGAAAATATTGAAGCCTTGTACCGTCCTAAAGGGAACGGGACCGCCGGCATGGCCCTGGTCCTCACCCTCCTCTTTGGCTCCGGCGGCCGCCTCCGCCACTCCTCCTCCATCTCCACTCCGGTGTCTGGGCAGCAGCAACGGATCCCTCCGCCGCCGCAGCCGCCGATCCTCCGCCACCGGGCCTCCGCCGGTCCGCTAAGAGGAATGGGGGAGAAGGAGGAGGATCCGATAACCCGCTTGAACCTGACGCTCAAGGGAAGCGGGGTCGGAGGCGCTGATATTCCTCTCGAACTCGCCGCCATGGCTCATTCCAAAACCCTAGAAATTTGGAAGAAGAAGCTGATGATGGTGGTGGCGGTGGTGGTGGTGGTGGTGGTGAGAATGAGGAGCGGGGAAGTGACGGAATGGGAATCGGGAGGTGGTTTAATAGAGGCCGGGAGTGGGGGGAGGAGGCGGGGGAGGCGGGTTCGGATGGATGGGACGGAGATCGGTTAGGCGGTTAAGCTTAGCGGATCCTGCTACTATCTATCGCTTCTGTGCTATCACTAGAGAGCTGCTCTCGGAGAAATTGAAGAGGAGAGAGGGTCCGCCGCACGTGACCCGCGTCGTCTACAGGTCTAGCCATCCAAGCATTTGGTGACACGAGGCATGGTAAGTTAGCAGCCGCTATTCGCTAGTTGTACGGGTACACTCTTGAGTGGGATCGTTCAAGGTGCGAGCTCGGCCGAAAGGTCCGCAAATTGGTTCAAACTCTCATTCGAAATCGGTTCGGACCACTTTCCAATCGAGTCGGACTAGATTTTCATATTCCAAATCTGTCCGAGTCAACCGGCTCACCCAACCTGGTCATTTCTTCCTTTCAGGTTCCATTCGGTAAGTTGATATCTTACATATATATACTAGTATATATGTACGTGTCTTACATGTACTTCATAATACTTGGAAGAAAAAAAATTATAGCTCCTTTTTTTTATTCTTCTATAGGCAATTACATAACTATCCATATTAAATTTAATGAACAATTTTAATTAGTAAACATAGAAGAGAATATTTTTGGAACAAAAATTTTCATAGTGAAGGATACTCTTCTCATTATATAGTAGATAGCTTTTTTTTTCCTCTTTTTCTATAGGTAATTACATAACTATCCATATAAAATTTAATGAACAATTTTAATTAATAAACATAGATGAGGACATTTTCGGAATAAAAACTTCCACGATGAAACCTCTCATTATATATATATATATATATATATATATATATATATATATATATATATATATATATATATATATATATAGACACACACACACACACACACACACACACACAATCGGAGTCCTATTGGTAAATAAATCCGAACATGTTCGATCTCACGGGTCGCGTGCCTCCACTATACCATTAGACTAGAGCCTCATTGGCAAATATATATATATATATATATATATATATATATATATATATATATATATATATATATATATATATATATATATATATTAAAGCAACGGGTAATTATGGCGAACTCGCCTTCATTGGGGCTCGAACTTCGATCACTTGGGCCGCATGCATCTCTCTTACCCACTAGGCTAGAGATCATTTGCATATATATATAGCTCCCTTATGATACATAGCCACATAGCCACAATATGATACATAGCTCTCTTATGAGCTTAGGTACGATCCTTAGTGACCATAAAAATAAATCATAATCAAAATATTAAAAAAATTCGGGAAGTGGGCTTACACCATGTCACCCGAATTAATTAAAGGCCTGTCACGACCCGCACCCTATTTAGGGGCACGAGGACGTGGGTACGTCCAGCATACGCCGCAGTATCGGCGGTAGAACGTTGTATAGGTCGACAATATATGTAACATCTAACAGATATGGGATATAACCGGCCATCTCCGTACGAACGAATAATTTGACATCCATAACATAACTCAATCACATACATCTGGAGGGAGATAATAGCACGAAAAGATATCAGATAATGAAATGATGAAATAGAGTAGTAGCATAAGTCATGTACAACCAGTCTATATCTTAATAATACATATTCTGAATAAAACATAACATCTCAATCTCATAAACTGGAGACAAGTAAACCTAGCTACTATCTAAAGTCCTACTGGAGGTACATCCTCAACGAGCACTGGCTCCAAGGAAAATCTCCTGGGCATGGTCGTCAGTCCTCTAAATACACTGAAAAATATTATCCAGTCAGGATTGAAGCGAAGTACAACCCAATAGCAGTTCCAATTAATTGACAAAAACTATAAGGTAGTGATATAGAAAATGCTATATACGATAAAGAACAAAAATGTTGCTATAAAAGTAATGAAGAAGACATCAATATAATCAATAGGATGTAATCAGTGCGAACAAATAATGGAAGAGGAACTACCATGTCAGGGATAGAGCAATGTAATCGATGAACTGAATATGAAACTATAATAGACAATGTGTTTTGGAATACAATTAGATATGTGATCGGCTTGGTAGATTCAATGATTTACACTAAGAAAAGCAAGCTCAGCCATACATGAAGTGTATGATTAGCTAGTAGCCAATGATTTACACTACTTGTCGATAGTTCTTGATCACATACAACTAGTATTTTCCCTGCCCCGACTGATACGATGGATCCAACCATGACACGTTACTAG
Source organism: Iris pallida (assembly GCA_029216955.1). Lineage (NCBI taxonomy): Eukaryota > Viridiplantae > Streptophyta > Magnoliopsida > Asparagales > Iridaceae > Iris > Iris pallida. Next base: position 37,051,684 of record JANAVB010003400.1, on the reverse strand, counting down.
CCAATGTATTCCAATGGTATCCAATATTCCAGTGCTATCCAATATTATCCAATGTTATCTAATACCAACAAAGACAGTATCTGATACCATTGCGATGAGTTAAGGTAACATTCCATGACTGAAGATCCAATAACAATACCAATCCATGTACCATCGTGCCAAGAATCATAATTAGTAACATTTCTAAATACTTGAATTATAGTAGTAATCAAATAATAGAAACTATCAGAGAATGTACTCGTCTGCGGTCCAGAGCAATGAATATGAATCGAGGCCCAAAGCGGAGTCACACAACCTAAATATGAGATATACAGGTTAATTAGCATTCTGGTGTGTCAAATATGAATATTTCATATTCATGGTGAAACATGATTTCTAGGTCACACTAGTCAACTGAAAGTCAACCTAGTCAAACTGGTCAATCTAGTCTATTTCTAGGTAGCACTAGTCTATACCTAGGTTTCTAGGTCAATTCTAGGTATACTAGTCTATATTAGTCAATATCTAGTTAAGGCTAGTCAATTAGATGTTACTAGTTTATACCCTATATAATGTATCTTAAACTTATATTAATACCTATATTATCTTAGCCATATAACTATATCACCATAATATCACAAAAATCAAGATATTCCCAATACATTACCTATCCTACATTCATATATATAGATATACACCCACATTCAGTTCAAGCTCGATACTCGAGTGTACCAAGATACTCTCCTACATCAAGTATCAGCCCCAACTGATACTTCATATCAGTCCAACTAAAGGCCATATCAGTTCCAACTGATAGCCACAACCCTCCTCCTCTCATTCACATATTTATTACACTCCCATAGCCCATATGGCCTTCACTCTCTAAATCACCCCTCTCAAACACTCCAAGCACTGATATATCCTACTGATACCAATATGACTTAAATACTCAAGACACTTAGACACTCACTAAATAAGCACACACTATGATTTTCCTCCTCTACCTACTGATACTGATACTTCAAATATTCCTACAGTCCCCCCTAACCTGCACTCGAGTCTCTTTCCCTCAATTACCAGTTTCAGTCCACACTTGAGTTCACACATCTTCTAGATATAGGTATACACACTATGTTAACTGCTATAGGAACAAGGAGTTCCCTCCCCTCACTCTCACCTAACCTATAACTGAACATTGGGTTCACTCACTGACACTCTGAATATCAATACACTGATTCAGTCCTAAATAGATACTAAGTATCGGTAAAACTAGACACCCCACATCAGTCTCAACATATACCTCACTCCAATTGCTACCAAGCCAAGCAAGGCCAGCCCCAATATGGGCTGCACTGGTCTAACATAGCCTACATTGGCCTGGACAACATGGCATGGCCCCTCCCTGTTGCTTGTAGGGTCTGCCTCAAGGCCAAACCCTGTAGTAGAGAGTCCCCTGCTGCCAAGTGGCCAAGGCTTGCCCATAGCACAGGGCCAAGTAGGCCCTGCCCAACATTGCACTGCTCTTCCTTTCCCTCTCAAACTATTACACAGGTCTTCACATTTCTCCCTTTCATTTCTCCATCTAACTGCTACTACATATGCTACTGTGATAACATATGGCCAACCCGAGCCCCTCTTTCCTTTCAATATCTGATACATTAAGGAATGGGGGACTGATATATAGCTCCTCATAATTGATACACATCTCACTGAACACCCATCTGGCCCACTGTCACAGGGACACTGAAACACTGACACTGGTTCACTGAGATAGGATACATGACACTAAACACTAATACACTGATATCCTTCCCAAATCTCACTAATACCACTCCATGTCACTGATATTCTTAAGTATCAGTCCTAAATAGATACCTCACATCAAATGTCACCCACACACCTGCTAACTGTGATACTCAAACCCTCTCTTCATATATTTACATATCCTATTTTAACACTTATATGTATGCCATATATATAAAACACACACATAAACTGAAACAAAAGGAATCTTGCTCCTATAAATAGGCCTACAGGAACCTACTCGAAGTTCCTGAATGCCACGCCCCGATTCGTAGAGTCATTTATTCACATATTTATCTTTTAGAATCGATCGTCCTCGCTTGGACGTGATGCCGTACAAGTCTGGTATTGCACTTGTACAAGGCAAAGATGGTACATAATTGATTATCTTCAAATAGGAATACATTGCAGCGGCAGAAGCAGACAAATTGAAGTTAACGAGGACATTCTTTCTTATCGAATAGGAACACATCATTTGATTTGTAACAGCGTAAATGAGAAGATAACTTGCAGTCACAGAGAGATATATAGAACTTTATTCTCTTTATTGATAATTGAAGAAGAGTACAAGACTTGTATTAAAGTACACTACTTACAACACATCTCACTTACATTGATAGTCAACCGGACAATTGCTAGAAGACTTACATTTGATACTTTGATACATTGGATTACAACTCGATATACCGACTTGGCTTACAACTCACTAGTACAACTGATTACAATGCCCTTTATAAACAGAAGACATCATCTTGTACAAGGAGAGCTTCTGCATGCCCAACAAATCTTCGATGTCGCAGGACTAATCAAGCTAATCTTCGTGTGCAGAACATCCCAAGCACGAGCACCTGCCCATAAAACGTGGGTCAGTACATTATCTATGTACTGGCGAGCAGAATCTAACCCACTCGCCTAAACCAACACTAAGTGGTCATTTAAGCAAGCTTTTATTAGACTGATCTTTCTACTTGGGGCCTAGCATCAATTTACAATTCATGAGCAGAAACATTAAATATGTAAACTTGTTATCTCCTTTGTAGTGCCCCGTCCCGCTCAGTCAATCGGAGGAATCGGAACGCCGACGGCGTTCAAACTTAGCCTTGCAACGGCTGCTCGAAGACTCGCTCGGTCGAGGCGACTCCTCGCTCATGTGGGATAGTTTCGGTGAACTTGCCTCATCTTAGCCTTCACATAATAAATTGCATGTTTTCAACTTACACAAGTAGGCTTGATAATAAAAGAGACGAATCCACATAGCTAAAGGGAGTAATCCCGAAGGGTCGAATTGAGTTATAATATGGAAAGGTCCAACGGTTGGCTTAGAGTTGGTGCACGGCGTGCTTTGAAAATGACACTCGGTCCTTCGTCCCGTGGCTTGGGAGAAGGAAAATTTGGTCTTCGACACAAACTATGAATTAGCCTAAGTCATAGACGTCGGCCGCGTAAATGCTCGATAAAGCATGCACGCTTCATGATGCAAGGCTTGTCGCAGTCTTTGCTTGTTAAGTCGTTGCACGATTAAGTTAGGCAAGTTATGTTAGGTTATCAGAATAGTGGCAAGCACGGTTTTACGAGTTCTACGGCTGGGTATAACAACATAGTCCAAGCCCGTCATATAAAGTGTGTTTTGTGTAGTTTCCCGTCCTGCTCAGTCAATCGGAGGAATCAGAACGCCGACGACGTTCGAACTTAGCCTTGCAACGGCGACTCGAAGATATCGCTCAGGTGGGGTAGTTTCGGTGAACTTGCGTCATCTTAGCCTTCACATAATAATTTGCATGATTTCAACTTGCACAAGTAGGCTTGATAATAAAAGAGACGAATCCACCTAGCTAAAGGGAGTAATCCCGACAGGTCGAATTGAGTTAGAATATGGAAATGTTCAACGGTTGGCTTAGAGTTGGTGCACGGCGTGCTTTGAAAATGACACTCGGTCCTTCGTCCCGTGGCTTGGGAGAAGGAAAAGTTGGTCTTCGACACAAACTATGAATTGGCCTAAGTCATAGGTGTCGCCCGTGTAAATGCTCGATAAAGCATGCACGTTCCTACGATGCAAGGCTTGACATAGCCTTTGTTCGTCCCTTGGGCCATGGTTGTCACGATGTCACGGACTTAGTGTTTTAAGGCACGGGCCATGGTTGAATCATTGAGTTTGGAAAAGTGCTTCAAATGTTGTTCTCGAGTTGAATGAAATGATAGGGCAAGAAAGAAGAATGCTCACGACTGGGTCGTCGAGGCAAGGTCTCAAATGTGAGAAGTATTGAACTTGGCCCTGAAAGAGATGGTAACACTAGAGGTAGAATGACTGTGTGAGACGTCAGTTTGAGTCGAGTCTTGCATGGTCATGGACAACTTGTCGACAAGGTAAATTTGTTTCCTCGGACGATAACCTGGGGCCACAGCAGGACCGTTTCAGCCTAGGAGGAAACCGTGGGTGAATGTGAGCGGGATAGTTGAGCCTGGGGCAAAGTATTCGGTGGACGCTCATTGGGGCTAGCTACCCGCTTTGACCTGTCCATCCTATACTCAGCTAAAAGGGAGTCCACAATGGCTCTGAGAGCCAGTGTCTAATTCATATAGATGAGTCGACATGGCGGCAATCCGCATGTGTGCCTTTGGACTGAGTTAAGTTGGATGTGTGTGTACAGTTAGAGCACAATATTGGGCCTAAGATTTGGTTACAACGTAGGCGACGTGCTTCGGCACGAGATATGGCGTCGAGTCATAAGTTGTCGGCATATAAGTTGCATAAGTTGGATTGAGTTGTTTTGAGTTTAAGTCAGGAAACGCCGTAAGGCAAAGTCGGTCGAGTGACACTTAACCCACAAGTCTTGATTGGGTCAGTTGGTGATCAAAGTAGCAAGGGCCGCGAGGTAGCGATATGGTTAAGTCACACTGAGTTGCGAGGCACGGTACAAAATAATTATAGCACAGTCACATGGAGATGGAGTCTCACCGAGTAGTTGTGTCTTTGATTACTGGCCGAAAGGTAAGCACGACTTGATAGGTTAACGTTGATGTAAGCACGGAATGGTCTTGAGATACAAAATAGGCCAAGGCGTCTATCCTAAAAACTGATCCTAAGGCAAGAGTAGAAAGACAATCATAAAGGGACTATGTTGCACAAAGTAAATCAAATGTGTTGGTTTTGTATGGGTGGGCGAGGAGCTCATTCCACCAGTACAGTTGAGTACTGACACCCACATAGTTTTCATGTGCAGGCACAGGTAGAAGCTCGTGGCGCGGAGCTCGCTTGGATGCGTTGAGGCACGGAGTTCCTGGCGATTCGTAGCGTGCGGCCGTATGGAGTTAAGACTTATACGGGACATAATGTATGGGCATCGCCTTCCGAAGCATCCGCTGGTTTAAGACATGTATTGAGAGATGAGAGAGCTGAGTGACTTGTAAATATGAGATGAGTGAGCTTGAGTGATTATAATCTTGGCCTGGCGTCCCATTGTAACCTTTGTTTCAATATCAATAAAGATCATTTTTTGAGTAACTTGTGTTTCATTCTAATTTTTTGCTGCTATTATTCAATATCTCTGCTTGGGACTTCTGTGCGACGACCCCGTCGCAGCCGCTGAAATCGGCCGTTATGGAACCCGCCTTGCACGAGCGCAATCTAGGCTCATGTGATCACGCCTTAGCGAGGACGATCGCTCCTACGGGAGCGGGGCGTGACATAATGGTATTAGAGCACGGCTTTACGTCCTTGGACTATCGATTGAATTCTTTAACTCCGTTGTTTCCGCAAACTCTGAATTGTGCTTCCGTAAGTTGATATCATTGGTGCGCTCTCTCTCAAATATCCCACAGGATGTCCATACAATAAGTCTAAATAATTTACAAAACGTAGGAGAACAGTTTTTGACAGAAAACAAAAAGATGGTTCGTATAAGCACGATTGGCTAAGTCGGGCTGGGCATATACACCAAAGTTGTGTCGACCCTAGCAAAGTCGAGGGTGGGATTCGTAATGTTTCGAGCTAGAATGAGTTGAACTCGATTGAGTAAAGTGAGATGACTATCGATAGGGGTGCTATTGAGCGACGATATCGTCAGTGCGATATAGATGAGCGTGCTTGGAATTCGAGGAATGGTTCGAACGGAAAATTTGAAGAAGTTGATTTTGAATTGAATGATAGTTTAAGGATTTGTCGAATGACTTCATCCCTGAGTGGTGTATGCGATAGCTTCAGGGAAGTCGATCGATCGATTGAGGATTCGGGGTGTCGATGAGTCTATCTGTAAGCGTCGCACATATGCGAAGCCTTAGATTGAGTGAGTTTTTGTCATGAAGTTTGATAAGTGGATTCGAACAAATTAGAAATGACACACACGGAACGTGCACGGGACTGAGGATTGTGCGAGTATGAAATGCAAAATGATTGAGTAGGTGACATTGAATCGAGAAAAAGTTAGGGTGTGCAAATGGATGACGTGGTCGAGGAAATCGATACGGATCGTATACGAGAAGTTAGCACGAGAGGTAGATAGCGTGCATAAAGGGTTTGATTTTGAAGTTACGCAAATGACTCTAAGGATTGGATTGAATGTTGCTCAATGATTTGAGTTAGCAAAGGGACGATGCGAATTGAGGAAATGCGTTGGTCGATGACTTAAGATAAATGGATGAACGATACGCGAATTTGGGTTTGAGAAAATTGATGTTATGAATGACTCGAGGGATAATGGTCAAACTTGAAATTGAATGTCGAGGAGATTATCCAATCGGATGATAGCATCATTCGCACGACTCGAAATTGGTTGCAAAGGAAGATCGTCAGGTTACGTGTATCGTCGATGGTATTGAGGCGTACCAAAGATCGATATGCGATAACTCGGGGGTACTCTGACTCGGCGAATGACGATCGTGCAAGTGTTGTTGTTCGGTTGGATGCCATACTTAGGATTTTGATTGGGATGAATATTGGATGAAAATGATTGTGCCTTGATGGTTACGCGGATAACCACAGCGTCGACATTCTTGTCTTGCGCGAGCGCAACTCTAGCCTCGTACATACGTCGCGTCGGATTTGGGACGATCGTTTCGTGTGAGCGCTGACATGGTGATTCATGTCGCGGGAATGATCGAACTCGAAAAATTAGGACGCGACAACTTTGATTGTCTCAACTTGTTGGTTTGATGCGAAGGTGAATTCGAGTATTTGTAGGACTTGTGATTGACGAATGAATGAAACTTAAGGATTGAGTAGGTCCAATCCGCGCATCGAAAATGAATTAATCTAGACACAAAATAAGAGTTACATCCCGATGAGGATGATTAACCCGCGGGAGCGTGCATGGTGATTCATGCTCGTCGTGGATAATCTGAATCGCGTGAGATCGGGGCGCAACATGTTGTTAAGCTAGACGACCTCATGATCGAATACGTGAATTGAGATGAATGACTTAGGGAATATGAAATGTGAATTATGGTTTAGCGATGAATTGTGTCATAGTGTGCTTGACTTGAAAAGATTGATAGGCGTGTTATGTCGAACGTGTTCGAAGAGATAGATTATACGAAATGGCTTGATGAACGAGTGATATTGATATGTCAAGGAATTGGTTGAAACGTGAGTTATCGTAGGATGGCTTTGCTGTATGACTCGGACCCCATGCAACGAATGTTGAGATGTGTGTAGGGAATCGATGCTCGATGTTTAGAAATCGGAGTGATGCGAGCTTGGGTAGAAAAATCCCGTACTATCAACTTGGTTTGACCTTAGGATGGGGTTAGTGTTGATATCGTTGTTTGGGAACTATGATTCCAATACTGACGGAAAGACATAGCCTAGCGGTTAGGCAGATGTCCGAGTGCGAAGTGGTAGGATTTGTGGAGGCACCACTCGCGAGTCTTGATTGACATGCACGTATATCAAGGACGCCCGAATATGTGCACGATCCGACTCGAGTGGTGATGGGGGATTCTCTATCACGAGGCTTGGCTGAAATACATATATTTTAGGGACGCCTAGAATATGTGCACGATCCAACTAAGTGATACGTTGAATCAAGTGAGACTTGAAGAATGGAAAAGTGCTGAGGATTTTGAAATCGTATTGAAGGAAAGATTGGTAGTAGCACGAGCGTGGCTCGGATTTAGAAAATGCATAGAAGAAATGTGTGCGAGAGTCGTTGAACGTTCGAGTGATAAGTCAATGAGTAAGTACTCAGTTAGTTTTGAGGACGAAACTTTTTCTGAGTGGTGTATGATGTAGTGCCCCGTCCCGCTCAGTCAATCGGAGGAATCAGAACGCCGACGACGTTCGAACTTAGCCTTGCAACGGCGACTCGAAGATATCGCTCAGGTGGGGTAGTTTCGGTGAACTTGCGTCATCTTAGCCTTCACATAATAATTTGCATGATTTCAACTTGCACAAGTAGGCTTGATAATAAAAGAGACGAATCCACCTAGCAAAAGGAAGTAATCCCGACGGGTCGAATTGAGTTAGAATATGGAAAGGTCCAACGGTTGGCTTAGAGTTGGTGCACGGCGTGCTTTGAAAATGACACTCAGTCCTTCGTCCCGTGGCTTGGAAGAAGGAAAATTTGGTCTTCGATACAAACTATGAATTAGCCTAAGTCATAGGCGTCGCCCGTGTAAATGCTCGATAAAGCATGCACGTTCCCATGATGCAAGGCTTGACATAGCCTTTGATCGTCCCTTGGGTTAAGTTGTAGGCTTGATTAAGTTAGGAAAAGTGATGGTGGTCGACCTAAGTCATTCCAAGCACGGTCCTATGAGTTCTACGGCTGGGTATAACCACATAGTCTCAAGATCATAAGGCCCGTCATATAGAGTATGACTTGGGCGGTGGTGTCACATAGAGTTTCAAGTTGGTTTAAGACACGATGTCACGGACTTAGTGTTTTAAGGCACGGACCACAGTTGAATCATTGAGTTTGGAAATGTTATTCTCGAGTTGAATGAAATGATAGGGCAAGAAAGAAGAATGCTCACGACTGGGTCGTCGAGGCAAGGTCTCAAATGTGAGAAGTATTGAACTTGGCCCTGAAAGAGATGGTAACACTATAGGTAGAATGACTGTGTGAGATGTCAGTTTGAGTCGAGTCTTGTATGGTCATGGACAACTTGTCGACAAGGTAAATTTGTTTCCTCGGACGATAACCTGGGGCCACAGCAGGACCGTTCCGGCCTAGGAGAAAACCGTAGGTGAATGTGAGCGGGATAACTGAGCCTGGGGCAAAGTATTCGGTGGACGCTCATTGGGGCTAGCTACCCGCTTTGTACGGTCCATCCTATACTCAGCTAAAAGGGAGTCCACAATGGCTCTGGGAGCCAGTGACCAATTCATATAGATGAGTCGGCATGGCAGCAATCCACATGTGTGCCTTTGGACTGAGTTAAGTTGGATGTGTGTGTACAGTTAGAGCACAATATTAGGCCTAAGATTTAGTTGCAACGTAGGCGACGTGCTTCGGCACGAGATGTGGCGTCGAGTCGTAAGTTGTCGACATATAAGTTGTATAAGTTGGATTGAGTTGTTTTGAGTTTAAGTCAGGAAACGCCGTAAGGCAAAGTCGGTCGAGTGACACTTAACCCACAAGTCTTGATTGGGTCAGTTGGTGATCAAAGTAGTAAGGGCCGCGAGGCGACGATATGGTTAAGTCACACTGAGTTGCGAGACACGACACAAAGGAATTATAGCACGGTCACATGGAGATGGAGTCTCACCGAGTAGTTGCGTCTTTGATTATGGGCTGAAAGGCAAGCACGACTTGATAGGTTAACGTTGATGTAAGCACGGGATGGTCTTGAGATACAAAATAGGCCAAGGCGTCTGTCCTAAAAACTGATCCTATGGTAAGAGTAGAAAGACAATCATAAAGGGACTATGTTGCACAAAGTAAATCAAATGTGTTGGTTTTGTATGGGTGGACGAGGAGCTCATTCCACCAGTACAGTTGAGTACTGACACCCACATAGTTTTCATGTGCAGACACATGTAGAAGCTCGTGGCGCGGAGCTCGCTTGGATACGTCGAGGTACGGAGTTCCTTGGCGATTCGTAGCGTGCGGTTGCATGGAGTCAAGACTTATACGGGACATAATCTATGGGCATCGCCTTCCGAAGCATCCGCTGGTTCAAGGCATGTATTGAGAGATGAGAGAGAATTGAGTGACTTGTAAATGTGAGATTAGTGAGCTTGAGTGATTGTAATCTTGGCCTGGCGCCTCATTGTAACCTTTGTTTCAATATCAATAAAGATCATCTTTTGAGTAACTTGTGTTTCATTCTAATTTTTTGCTGCTATTATTCAATGTCTCTGCTTGGGACTTCTATGCGACGACCCCGTCGCAGCCACTGAAATCGGCCGTTATGGAACTCGCCTTGCACGAGCGCAATCTAGGCTCATGCGGCATCACGCCTTAGCGAGGACGATCGCTCCTACGGGAGCGGGGCATGACATCTTGGGCGGTGGTGTGGTCGCATATAGTTCAAGTTGGTTTAAGGCACGATGTCACAGATATAGTGTTTTAAAGCACGGGCCACAGTTTAATCATTGAGTTTGGAAAAGTGCTTCAAATAGTTGTTCTTAAGTCGAATGAAATGATAGGGCAAGAAAGAAGAATGCTCGCGACTACGGATCGTCGAGATGGTCTCAGATTTGAGAAGTATTGAACTTGGCCATGAAAGAGATGGTAACACTAGAGGTAGAATGATTGTGTGAGACGTCAGTTTGAGTCGAGTCTTGCATGGTCATAGACAACTTGTCGACAAGGTAGAGTTTCCTTGAACGGTGACCCAAGCGGACGGGGACCGGTTCTTGAGAAGTAGGATTAGCCGTGCTGGATGACCGCACAGGTTAGCGCAGAGTCTTGCAGCGGAGCTCGCTACTCGCGCTAGCAAGGGTGGCCGCCTAACAAGCTAAAGGAGTCCACGATGGCTCTGGAAGTCAGTGACCAAATTTATATAGATGAGTCGGCATGGCGGCAATCCGCATGTGTGCCTTTGGATTGAGTTGAGTTGAATGTGGGTGTGCAGTTAGAACACAATGTTGGGCCTAACATTTGGTTGCAACATAGGCGACGTGCTTCGACACGAGATGTGGCGTCGAGTCTTATGTTGTCGGTATATAAGTTGCATAGTTATGATTGAGTTGTCTTGAGTTTAAGTCAGGAAACGCCGCAAGGCAAAGTCGATCGAGTTACACTTAGCCCACAAGTCTTGATTGGGTCAGTTGGTGATCAAAGTAGCAAGGGCCGCGAGGCGGCGATATAGTTAAGTCGCACAGAGTTGCGAGGCACAGGCACGATGGATTTGTAGCACGGTCACAAGGAATTGGGTACTATCGCGTAGTTGTGTCTCTGATTATGTGCCGAAAGGCAAGCACGACTTGATAGGTAAACGTTGTTGGTGCAAGCACGGGATGGTCTAGAGACAATAGGCCAAGGCGTCTGTCCTAAAACTGATCCTAAGGCAAGAGTAGAAAGACAATCATAAAGGGACTATGTGCACGAAGTAAATCAAACGTGTTAGTTTTGTATGGGTGGGCGAGGAGCTCATTCCACCAGTACAGTTGAGTACTGACACCGACATAGTTTTCATGTGCAGGCACAGGTAGAAGCTCGTGGCACGGAGCTCGCTTGGATGTGTCGAGACATGGAGTTCCTTGGCAATTCGAAGCTTGTGGCCGCATGGAGTCAAGACTTATATGGGACATAATGTATGGACGTCGCCTTCCGAAGCATCCACTGGCTCAAGACTTGTATTTGAGAGATAAGAGAGAGCTGAGTGACTTGTAATGTGAGAAAAGTGAGCTTGAATGACTTGTAATCTTGGCCTCGCACCCTTTGTAACCTTTGTTTCAATATCAATAAAAGAGTGTTTTGCAATGACTTGTGTTTGCTTTCAAATTTCTGCTGCTGTTTCAATGTCTCTGCTTGGGACTTCTGTACGACGACCTCGTCGCAGCCGCTGAAATCGACCGTTATGGAACCCGCCTTGCACGAGCGCAATCTAGGCTCATGCGGCATCACGCCCTAGCGAGGACGATATCTCCTACGGGAGCGGGGCATGACATAATGGTATCAGAGCACGGCTTTACGTCCTTGGACTATCGATTGAATTCTTTAACTTCGTTGTTTCCAAAAACTCTGAATTGTGCTTCCGCAAGTTGATATCGTTGGTGCGCTCTCTCTCAAAATGTCCCACGGGATGTCTATACAATAAGTCTAAATAATTTGCAAAACGTAGGAGAATAGTTTTTGACAAGAAATAAAAAAGATGGTTCGTATAAGTACGATTGGCTAAGTCGGGATGGACATGTACACCAAAGTTGTGTCGACCCTAGCAAAGTCGAGTACGGGATTCGTAATGTTTCGAGCTAGAATGAGTTGAACTCGATTGAGAAAAGTGAGATGACTATCGATAGTGGTGCTATCGAGCGACGATATCGTCGGTGCGATATAGATGAGCGTGCTTGAAATTCGAGGAATGGTTCGAACGAAAAATTTGAAGAAGTCGATTTTGAATTGAATGATAGTTTGAGGATTTGCCGAATGACTTCATCCCTGAGTGGTGTATGCGATAGCTTCAGGGATGTCGATCGATCAATTGAGGATGCGGGGTGTCGGTGAGTCTATCGGCAAGCGTCGCGTTATGCAAAGCCTTAGATTGAGTGTCGTTGAACAAGTTGTAGTCTTGAAGATTCAGATGAGTTGATTCGAACAACTTAGAATTGACGCGCACGGAACGTGCACGAGATTGAGATTGCGCAAGTATGAAATATAGAAATGATAGAGTAGGCAAATCAAATCGAGGAAAAGTTAAGGAGTAGCGAATGGATGGCTTGATCGAGGAAGTCGATAAGAATCGTATACGAAAAGTTAGCACGATCGGATGATAGCGTGCATGAAAAGTTTGAGTTTGAAGTTACAAAATGACTAAGGATTGAAATCGATGTTGCTCGATGGTTTGAGTTAGAAAGAAATGATGTGAACTGAGGGAATACGTTAGTCGATGACTTAAGATAGACGGATGGACAATACGTGAAGTTGGGTTTGAGAAAATCGATGTTGTAAATGATTTGAGGGATAATGATCGAAATTGAATTTGAATGTCGAGGAGATTATCCAGTCGGACGATAGCATCATTCGTACGACTCAGAATTTGTTGCAAAGGAAGATCGTCAGGTTACACATATCATCGATGGTATTGAGGCATATCAAAGATCGATATGCGATAACTCAGGGGAACTCTAATTCGAGGAATGTCGATCGTACAAGTATTATTGTTCCGACGGATACTATACTTAGAATTTTGATTGAGATGGATGTTGGATGAAAATGATTGTCTTGATGGTTACGTTGATAACCACAATGTCGACGATCTTGTCTTGTGCGAGCGCAGCTCCAGCCTCGTACATGCGTCACGTCGAATTTGGGGCGATCGTTCCGTGTGAGCGCTGACATGGTGATTCATGTCGCGGGAAAGATCGAACTCGGAAAATCAGGACGCGGCAACTTTGATTGTCTCAACTTGTTGGTTTGATGCGAAGGAGAATTCGAGGATGTTTGGACTTGCGATTGATGATCGAATAAACTTGAGGATTGAGTAGGTCCAATCCGCGTATCGAAAATGAATTAGTCTAGACTCAAAATAAGAGTTATGCCCCAATGAGAATGACTATTCCGCGGGAGCGTTGCATGGTGATTTCATGCCCACCGTGGATAATCGGCCTCGCGTGCGATCGGAGCGTTGTATATTATTAAGTCAGACGACCTTGTGATCGATTACATGAATTGGAATAGATGACTTAGGGAATATGAAATGTGAATTATGGTTTAGCGGTGAATTGTGTCGTAGCGTGCTTGACTTGGAAGGATTGATAGGCAGAGTATGTCGAACGTGTTCGAAGAGATAGACTATGTGAAATGGCTTGTTGAACGAACGATATTGATGTGTCGTTGAATTGCTTGAACGTAAGTTGTCGTACGATGGCTTTGCTGAATGACTCGGACCCCGTGCGACGAATGTCGGGATGTGTGTAGGAAATCTTTGCTTGAAGTTTAGAAATCGGAGTGATGCAAGCTTGGGTAGAAAATCCCGTATTATCAATTTGGTTTGACCTTAGGATGGGGTCAGTGTTGATATTGCTGTTTGGGAACTATGATTCCAATACTGACGGATTGACATAGCCTAGCGATTAGGCAGACGTCCCGGTACGGAGTGATAGAAATTGTGGAGGCACCACTCGTGAGTCTCGGTTGATATGCATGTATATCAAGGACGCTTGAATATATGCACGATCCAACTCGAGTGGTGATGGCGGGATTCGCTATCACGAGGCTTGGCTGAAATGCATGTATTTTGGGGACGCCTAAAATATGTGCAGAATCTAACTAATACGTTGAATCAACTGAGACTTGAGGAACGGAAAAGTGTAGAAGATTTTGAAATTGTGTTTCAAGGAAAAGATGGATGGTAGCACGAGCGTGGCTCAAAATTGAGAAACGCATAGGAGTAGTGTGTGCGAGAGTCCTTGAATGTTGAATCAAGTTATAAGTCGATAACTGTACTCAGTTAGTTTCGAGGACGAAACTTTTTCTGAGTGGTGTATGATGTAGTGTCCCGTCCCGCTCAGTCAATCGGAGGAATCGGAACGTCGACGGCGTTCGAACTTAGCCTTGCAACGACTGTTTGAAGACTCGCTCGGTCGAGGTGACTCCTCGCTCGGGTGGGGTAGTTTCGGTAAACTTGCCTCATCTTAGCCTTCACATAATAAATTGCATGTTTTCAACTCGCACAAGTAGGCTTGATAATAAAAGAGACGAATCCACATAGCTAAAGGGAGTAATCCCGAAGGGTCGAATTGAGTTAGAATATGGAAAGGTCCAACGGTTGGCTTAGAGTTGGTGCACGACATGCTTTGAAAATGACACTCGATCCTTCGTCCCATAGCTTGGGAGAAGAAAAAGTTGGTCTTCGACACAAACTATGAATTAGCCTAAGTCATAGGCGTCGGCCGCGTAAATGCTCGATAAAGCATGCACGCTTCATGATGCAAGGCTTGCCTCATTATTTGCTCGTCAAGTCGCTGCACGATTAAGTTAGGCAAGTTATGTAAGGCTATCAGAACAGTGGCAAGCACGGTCTTACGAGTTCTACGGCTGGGTATAACAATATAGTCCAAGCCCGTCATATAGAGTGTGTCTTGGGCGGTGGTGTGGTCGCATAGAGTTTAAGTTGGTTTAAGGCACTATGTCATGGACATAATATTTTAAAGCACGGACCACGATTGAATCATTGAGTTTGGAAAAGTACTTCAAATAGTTGTTCTTGAGTTGAATGAAATGATAGGGCAAGAAAGAAGAATGCTTGCAACTACGGGTCGTCGAGACGGTCTCAGATTTGAGAAGTATTGAACTTGGCCCTGAAAGAGATGGTAACACTAGAGGTAGAATGACTGTGTGAGACGTCAGTTTGAGTCGAGTCTTGCATGGTCATTGACAACTTGTCGACAAGGTAGATTTTCCTCGAACGGTGACCCAAGCGGACGGGGACCTGTTCTTGAGAAGCAGGATTAGCCGTGCTGGATGACCGCACAGGTTAGCACAGAGTCCTACAGTGGAGCTCGCTACTCGCGCTGGAAAGGGCGGCCGTCTAACAAGCTAAAGGAGTCCACGATGGCTCTGGGAGTCAGTGACCAAATTCATATAGATGAGTCGGCATGGCGGCAACCTGCATGTGTGCCTTTTGATTGAGTTGAGTTGAATGTGTGTACAGTTAGAACACAATGTTGGGCCTAAGATTTGGTTGCAACGTAGGCGACGTGCTTCGGCACGAGATGTGGCGTCGAATCTTATGTTGTCGGCATATAAGTTGCATAGTTATGATTGAGTTGTCTTGAGTTTAAGTCAGGAAACGCCGCAAGGCAAAGTCGGTCGAGTGGCACTTAGCTCACAAGTCTTGATTGGGTCAGTTGGTGATCAAAGTAGCAAGGGCCGCGAGGCGACGATATAGTTAAGTCGCACTGAGTTGTGAGGCACAGGCATGATGGATTTGTAGCACGGTCACAAGGAATTGGGTACTATCGCGTAGTTGCGTCTCTGATTATGTGCCGAAAGGCAAGCACGACTTGATAGGTGAACGTTGTTGGTGCAAGCACGAGATGGTCTAGAGACATAGAATAGGCCAAGGCATCTGTCCTAAAACTGATCCGAAGGCAAGAGTAGAAAGGCAATCATAAAGGGATTATGTGCACAAAGTAAATCAAACGTGTTGGTTTTGTATGGATGGGCGAGGAGCTCATTCCACCAGTACAGTTGAGTACTGACACCGACATAGTTTTCATGTGCAGGCACAGGTAGAAGCTCGTGGTGCAGAGCTCGCTTGGATGCGTCGAGGCATGGAGTTCCTTAACGATTCGAAGCGTGTGGCCGCATGGAGTCAAGACTTATATGGAACATAATGTATGGACGTCGCCTTCCGAAGCATCCGCTGGCTCAAGACTTGTATTTGAGAGATGAGAGAGAGCTGAGTGACTTGTAATGTGAGAAGAGTGAGCTTGAATGACTTGTAATCTTGGCCTCGCGCCCTTTGTAACCTTTGTTTCAATATCAATAAAACAGTGTTTTGCAATGACTTGTGTTTCCTTTCAAATTTCTGCTGCTGTTTCAATGTCTCTGCTTGGGACTTCTGTGCGACTACCTCGTCGCAGCCGCTGAAATCGACCGTTATGGAATCCGCCTTGCACGAGCGTAATCTAGGCTCGTGCGGCATCACGCCTTAGCGAGGATGATCGCTCCTACGGGAGCGGGGCATGATATTCTTTCTTAGGTAAAGGCAACAATGAAACATACCTAGTGTTATCAAGTTCTGACAGTGTACATTTAGAGGCATCTTTTAAGCGTCGTTGAGTTAACATTAGCCAAACATGTTATAGGTATTCTTTTAGCAAGGCAACACTCCAACATATTGCACTTAACATGTTGAGCATGTTATAGAGTTCTCATTTAAAGGCAACATCATAACATCATCTTGTTTAGCATGATTAAGCAGATAATTCAACCAACATATATTGCATATATCATATTTAAGTGATTTCTTACCGATATCCGACTCCGCATACCTGTATAAGAATACAGGATAATATGATATACTTACTCTGTCTGCATAAAACATTCACTTGGTGGAGTTTGCTTACAACAACAGTTATCAGGCCAGCATTGAGATGTCACCTTTCGAGGCTCTGTACTGGCGTAGATATCGTACACCCTTATATTAGGATGATGTTGGAGAGCGAGCTTTATTGGGACCTGAGATGGTTGTTGACACAGCCGAGAAGGTGAAGCTCATCAGGGACAGACTTCGCGTGGCACAAGACAGACATCGGCACTGGGCCGATAGCCACCGGAGGCCGTTGGAGTTTGAGGTACAGATTAGAGACAGGATTAGAAGTGTGTTGTTTGTTGTTTGTTTGATCATGTTTGATTATTTAGTTACTTGAGACCTTGTTTGTGATTAGGTTGGAGACATAGTTTTTCTGAGGATATCTCCGACTCGTAGTACCATACGTTTTGGTAGAGGTGGGAAGCTTAGCTCGCGCTTCATCGGACCTTTCGTGATCAGCGGGAGGGTCGTGACGTGGCATACATGCTAGAATTGCCACCTGCACTAGTGGGTGTCCACAACGTATTCCACGTATCACAGTTGAGACGATTCGTGGCTGACCCTAGCCATGTATTTGATCATTCGAAGATTGAGGTGGGACCTACTCTCAGTTATCCAGAGCAGCCAGTAGAGATTCTGGATCACCGAGAGAAGGTGCTGAGAAACCAGGTGATACCTTTGGTTCGCGTCGCATGGAGGCATCATTCTCCAAGAGGGTCTACTTGGGAGCGGGAGGATGAGATGCGCGAGCGATACCCATATCTGTTTGGACCCTGAGGTATGATTATCTACCCTTCTCATCAATTTAGTTTTGCCTTTAATTTCGAGGACAAAATTATTTTAAGGAGGGTAGATTTGTCACTACCACATTTTTAGCTTGAGGGCATTTTGGTCATTTAGTGAATTTTTGAATTTTAATTGATTTATTGAATTGGTGATTTCTAGTTTTGACTTTGACTTATTGAGACTTTGTAGACCAGCCTAGAAGCTAACCCTAGCTATGGTGACTTGGTTAGATGGTGTGACCCTAGTCTAGCTTAAGTCAAACCTATTTTTTTGTCACTAGAAACTAGTTTCAATAGGAAGGATTAAGAATAGGTGAAATGACTTGTGATTTCATTTCATGACTTATGACTTAAGCCCATGGCCCATAACTTGAAGCCCTAACCCTAACCAAACCCTAAGTGGCCGGCCACACAAGGAAACCTCCCCTATTTAATGTCTCCTCTCCTTGTTCTTGCCTCTTTTGTGCTCAACCAAGTTTTAGAAAGAAAGGTAAATCCCTACTTTCCTAAATTCATAGTAAATCCATTTTTAATCCTTTTTGACCCAAATCTTTTGCATATGATTCTAATCAACCTCTACTTGCTGATTTTGAGGAGCAATTTCAGTTTTAGAGCAATTGTGAGGATTTGGCTAGCAACGGGAACCGTTTGATTTGGGGCTTTTCCTTGATTCTTGCAACCTATAGGTAAACCCTCCAAATTGTATTTAATTGTTATTTTTATTGCATAGTAGCCTAGATCTAGGTGTCTCCTAGCTGTAGTGAAGGATTGGTGTCGTTTGCATTAGGTTTCGTGTCCGTATCGGATACGTATCAATTTGCTAGGCGAGGTGTTTGTGGAAATGCCACAACCATTTCTTTTTACTGTTTTTGTAAATGTTTTTGAATAAATTCCTAGATCTAGGGTTTGCTTATTGATTCGTGTCCTTGCTCACTGAATTTGGGGTCGTGTCCACACGCGGACACGAATACGCCCGCAACAGCCTTAGGGCAGTGTCCTGCCACTCGGGCTCTATTGCTCACTGTATAGGACACGAGGACATGCCATTTTTTGGGAGGATGTCAGGGCACTGACTGACATTGACCTCCCAAAATCTAAGCTCAGGTGGTTGTGTGTGCGAGGAGTTCTCCTCCCCGTACTGGTCGCACGAGCAGCTGTACACGCGCAGAATTAGTCACTAACACGCGGTTGGACACGGCTGGACACGTGTTTAGGACAAGATGCAGGGTGTCAGTGGGGTAGCCCTACCCCTGGCGTACACGTGTGCACGGCCACGTGTCCCCATGTGGCCTGTGTCGTGTGCTGGACACGTGTGCACGCGTGCACGCGTGCACGACGCTGTATCCAGTCTCAGTGCTCGTGTGGTGTTTTAGTGTCTTGGACACGAATGTGTCCACTTAGTTGGACACGAATGAGTGCCATGACACGTGCACACTTGACACATGGTTTACCAACCATTAATTTGTGTTATTATCATGCTTTGATTTTCGAAATTGCATTTTCCTATTTTGACTGATACACAGTTCCTGTTTTCAAATATCTGAATTTGATTGTATTTCTAAACTGTTTTGTAATGTTTTAACCACCATATTAATTCAATTACATGTGTAATAGTTTACTGCAATGTTTGGTTGTGATTGGTGTTAGGAATTTGGGTTTCGAATTGGTGTTTGGGACTAGTGTGTTAACTGTTAGGCTGAAATAAAACTGTCATTACTTGAATTTTTCTGAGAACAATTCCTGAGTTATTCCCTGTTTCTCTATTACACTAACTGTCATATTGACACTCTAAAACCTGAGCTACACTCTTCACTAACCTAGCTACTGCTCCTGAACACACATTGACACTCTACTGTTCCTATTACACTGTTAAACCAAACCTTCACTGTTAGCTAACTGTCACATTGCCCTGTCATACACTAACCTATTGACACTTATTCACATGTACCCTCACATTTATTCCTATACACACACTGTTAGCTAAACCTGAGAATTAACCACACTCTACTGTCTTCCTATTTACATATTATGTTATACACATCACTATTTCCCTGTTTCCAGATTACATACTGAATTTTCCCTAATTAATTCCTGTCACATTAACCTATCCATATCACATTGATTCACTGTCACACATAGATGGACTGATACACACTCTTCTAATGCACTGATTTAGACACACACAACCCCTATCTCCTAATCAGTCACACACACACACTGCCACACTATCCATATTGCACTAATCTCATTTCCTGTAAACATACACTATTTTCTATGTTTTACACACACACACTTTTAACCCTTGCCATGATACATACACATCATGTCTTCACATAGACACACATACACATGTATCCCTCTCCCTATCTCTCTATATGTGATATATAGTAATGTGGCCTATATGTATATGTGTATGTTATTTATATAAAATAGATATATATTTAATGTATGAAATATGTGAGAATAGACTATATGTGTGATATAGCCTATGGCCTATAGCCTATGTCACATGGCCTATGAATCCCTAGGTGATAGCCTATGTGTATGGCATGTATACACCAATGATGTGTGTTGATGACTTGTGTGGCCTTGTATTGTGTGTGGATGCTAGAATAGGCTGGTTAGGCTTAGTGAGACTTGTTTGGGTTAGGCTTGACCTAGTTGACCTAGTTTGACTAGTGTAGTTGACTAGAGTTGACCAAAGGTTGACTTTAGCCTAGATTGACCCCAAACATCATGTAGATGCATTATAGTAGCCTATTATACTATTTTAGACATGTAGTGACTTGTACTGTTCTATAGGAGCAAGACACCACTCCTCGGACATTATATTCTCTTCAGATATTCAGGATACCAGGCGAGTACATTCTCTGATCATTTCATATCTCGTTTAGGATTATATTTCCTGCTTTGGATTACTTTACTTGATGCTGACACGTTGGTAGCACGGATTAGTACTATATGGATCCCTTCATGAGATGTTATCCCCCTCGGGAGCATCAGATACTCATGTCTCGTGTGTTTCACTTACATCATGTATCTCGTGTTTCTATTATCATGAATCTTCGTGTATCAGCTTATGATTCCTGTACTCTCATGAATCACAGAGCCTTCACGAATCTATTCATGAATCACTCTTGAATCACCCTTTATGGGCCAGTAGTATAGTCATGAATCTTAACGTAACTTGAATGGATTCTTGTGTATTGATTGGGGATGGGGGAGTAGAAACTGAACATGTGAATAATTCCAAAGTAGAATAGTCATGAATCACCTCTTTAGTATAGTCATGAATCACCCTCCAGCTGTTCACATTTCATCTTGTACTCTGAATCACTAGCACTGATTAGTTCTCTTATATATTGTAGCTATTTACTTACAGTCTCTCTTTTACATTATGTTGTTCTTCAGTTTCATGTATCTTACTCTCTAGCATAATTATATTTCCTAACCTGTTATGATTTGTTGAGATGTATTGTGCTCGCTCCTGTCCTGACTGGACCTGTTGAAATATTACAGAGGATGAGGACGAGGCGTGCTGTCCCACATATTACGGGACTACCCTAGAGGACTGTTGTGACCTGGACCAACAGCAGGACCCCTTAGCAGTGGATGACACTCCCTTAGTCTAGGATGTCTTTCATTGTATTTATTCTGGATTACTGTATTGAGATTTTGAGATATTATCTGGATTTGTGTTATCTTAGACACTTAGAACTCTATCTGGTTGTATCTATGTGGATTCATTCTTTTCATATCTATCTATCTATCTTTTATCGTATTCTACCTTAGATGTGATTGAGACTGTATCCTGCTATGTTACCTCCATTCGGAGTGTATATACTGTACAGGTACATTATATATTGTTAGATGATTGACCTTGGACAGAGTTCTACTGCCGACACTGCGGCATAGGCTGGACGTACCCACTTCTCGGGCCCTTACTCTAGGGTGCGGGTCGTGACAATAAAAATACAGGATAATATGATATACTTACTCTGTCTGCATAAAACATTCATTAGCATGCATCCTGACTACATGACCACTGGTGCTACGCACCATTTAAGGACTTTTCCATATAGGACTTCATAGGGTATGGTATGTACCCTTCACCAGGTTGCGAGCCCGAATGAAGGTCCCAATACCGCGTGCCACCAAAGCATGCATCCCTCCTAGGTCGACTCGATCCTACCGCCGCAGGTACTGTTCGAGGAAATAATACCTTGTATACAAGTTTGTCCATGGTCATGCGAATGCGTGTCCGACTTGATCGTGTTCAAAGTCGTATGATAAATTATTAAGATAAGTAAAGGCAACATTTTATTATCTCATCTTTCCAACAATACTACCTGTTCACTTGGTGATTGCATCAATCATTGTAACATTTCTCATATATTCCTTTCTAAGAGGAACAAACAATATTTCATTTATCTCAATAGGACCTACAGCATTTCATTCACTTCATAGGAACATTATTCCTTCCTTCATTGCTTATAAGGAAACAGACAACAACAACAATTATGCAGAAGGTACATGATTTTAATGTTTCATTCAGTTCTTTGTGTTAATAGCATAACCAGTTATTTTCTCATGTATCATTCACGTAGCATCTCATTACTCAAGTATTTCATTGCTTAAGTAGTATTAACAGAAGGGACGTTATCAATTCATTTCAAGCATCAAGTCATACTAACAGTTCAAGTAGGATTCGTTCAGCAATTCAATGATCATGTGTTGTACATTCCAACGTTAGGCAACTTAAGAATCTCTATTATCCAGTAACCAAAACATAGGACATTTAGGGACAATTCATCACATCGTATTACTCCATTTTATTAAGCATGCGGAGTAAGGAGAAGGGAGGACAATTCCACTCACTTGCATAAAAGGGCCTTCTTATTCCAATTGCACACGTTCACACTAAGCGTAGCTCCACCAGCGAGCCATGTTCCAATACTCATACTGTTCAGCTAGCTAAGAGACTGCATCAGTCTCAATTATCTTGATTCCCAACATAAGTCACGGTCCAACATTCTGATAGCATCCAACAAGCCAACCAAATGCCTTGTGCGGAGCAGGGCATTACATAATATACCACTCAGAAAAAGTTTCGTCCTCGAAACTTAAGGGGATAACTCATTCTACTAATTCACTTAGTCACAATAAGTTATTTATTCAGCTTCAATTCAATATTCAGTTCATCACACTCGGCCATTTTGAAATAGCTATCCAACTGTACCACTTAATCCATCAACGTTTCAATCCATCTTTCTCTTTTCCAAATACTTGCAACGATTCAATCCATCTTTCTCTTTTCCAATACTTGCAACTTTTTATTGGTTCACCAACATTTTTCATGCATCTCTACTTCGTCGCAGTCTACCACTTCATCTAGATACGTACACATGTTTTAGGCGTCCCCAAAACACGTGCATTTCAGCCAAAGTCCGTGCTTGTGCGATTCAATAAGCTCCCTCTACCATGTTATCTTTGTCGTAGCTATCATTTCGGTTAGACCCATACACATACTTTAGGCGTCCCCAAAATATATGTACTTCAGCCAACTTCCGTGTTAATGTGATTCGATAAGCCATAACTCTTTTTCCCAAATCCGACTTAGCATCCTTTCAGTTGACTTATTACTTCGTCATAATCGCTATCTTCCAGGCCACAACACTTAATATCAGGGACAACTCGGGTAAGCTCTCTATCCAAGCATAATATTTCTAACATTCGATCAACGGTCTAACTTAGAGCCAATCATATCACATGTAATAATATTCCTTCCTAAATCCAACCACATTTCTCACCGAGATAATTCATCTTTTCTAAAAGATACAATCCGATGTCACCCACTATCGATTACTCGAGTCAGGATATAATTCTATGCAACAGTCAAGGTTAACCCAGCTACCCGACTATAGATACCGATCAAATAATCTCGTTATGAGCAGTCAATTCCATCTCGTGGAATAATTCACTGCTCGATACGTACTACTCAAGTATTACCATATGATTGCAATTCTCACTTAAGGTCGACATATAACTTAAAATGGGTCAAACAACTCCAAGGCACAAGTTGAAGCGTACATTTCCTTAGGTCAATAACTATCACCACCATCTCTCGTTCAATGCCATCAGGTCATTCTATAGGTCGCCAACGACCATCTATTATTTGGTTAAGTCTCTAAGGCTAGCTATACCGACAGCAAAACCTAATCATTCAGGTGACTCCTCTAGAGTGGAAGGCTACTAGGGATCATGCTAGTTTCTTATTCTCAGGCCAATATGCAACCAACTATTCTAGGCAGCTCTACCCAAACCTATGGGATTCAACTCAGTCTGAACGACTAATCGCCATTGTCAGCTATGCCTACAACTGGTCATGCAGCCCACGGTCGCTAGGGTCAAGTCTATCTATCCAGGGTCTTCCTCAAGGAAATAATTCCCACAGAGGCTCATTCTAGACTTACCCAACGATCGACTAAGATCGATCTATCAACATTACGGTCAATCCCAACCCAACATACGATTCTCATCATTCTAATAATCCATCAAGTAAATTCCCAACGATTCAATTTCTATTCCAATTCCTTTGTACCCACACGAACCCATAAGCCAAGGCTAACTATTCAAGGGTCATCGATTCGGATAATCTTAACATAACTATGGAATCATACTATTTGGTCTGTATGACAAAGTCACACCACTAAGTCATAAGCTAGCAACTATACCCCAACCAACAGTCACATATACCGACATTATCCAACACGTTTGCAATTTCTCAATCCTATTCGTTTCTCAGTCATCAAACTATCGTACGGGCATTCTTAAAATCTCATACCGCAAGCGTCGAGTAATTCATTCCATTCAATCCGACAATCTACGTATCACTTAACCATCCTCTAGGCCACACCAGTATTCAGAGTCACTAGTTATTTTTGTGAAACACTTCAAATCCTCTGTATACATGTAGCAACTATCCTATGGTGTTCAAGATGGATTAACATCTATTACACCTTAGGGTCAAGGCACAGATTTCTAATATCCTTTGGGTCACCGACACATTTCCAAAACTTTCAGCTTAGCAACCAACTTTGTATTAGCCACATATGATTTGCATCCCACCAATCGAAGTCAACATTCAGATATTCTAAGCCACAACATTCTCTAGCCAAATCTATTTACCCGTAGTATACTAACTGTCTTACTAGTCTGAGTCATCACTCGACTAAACAATTTCCAACCAAGCCACCCATTACAATTTCTAGAAATCTCGCTACCCAGCATAACATCACCGTCGAGGGACACTCGAATCATCTAGCAACAATACATAACTCCCAGCTAAGTCTCGGCACTACCCATTACCCACAGATAGTCTCATTGCTATCCGATGGAAAGTGTCATGATACATTTCATTCTGAAGTGGTAGAGGCAATATACCACTCAGAAATGAAGCCATTTCCAAACAATACTAACTCAAATCTATTCCGGACATTCGTGATCTATAATGATCACAACACTTAGCCAACATCTGGGGTCTCAATATCACAAGCCAACATTCTTAGGGTCTCAAAAGCACTAGCCAGCACACATGAGTCAACTCACCAGTTCCGTTGAACTCATCCATCAATTACCCCATTCACAATATAGCGTACTATGGCATCGAGTCATCGTTGGGTTATTTGTGTCCAAAACAACAACAATCATTCATTCAGGGGCATCACAATGTATATAGACTTATTGTATGGAACATCCAGTGAGCAGCCAAGAGGGTCAACGAACTTTCAGATACGAACAACATAGGATGATTATAGAATAACAACAGCATAATCGCGGAAGCAATCTTTGATTTAATCGCGGAAGCAACGTTGAGTGATCGCGGAAGCAACTTTGGTTAATCGTCGATGCAACTTTGATTTGAAACGAATCAAAGAAGAGACCAGGGACGTAAAGCCATGCTCTGATACCAATTTGTCACGCCCTGATTCGTAGAGTCATTTATTCATATATTTATCTCTTGTAATCGATCGTCCTCGCTTGGGCGTGATGCCATACAAGTCTGGTATTGTACTTGTACAAGGCAAAGATGGTACATAATTGATTATCTTCAAATAGGAACACATTGCAGCGGTAGAAGCAGACAAATTGAAGTTAATGAGGACATTCTTTCTTATCGAATGGGAACACATCATTTGATTTGTAACAGCGTAAATGAGAAGATAACTTGCAGTCACAGAGAGATATATAGAACTTTATTCTCTTTATTGATAATTGAAGAAGAGTACAAGACTTGTATTGAAGTACATTGCTTACAACACATCTCACTTATGTTGATAGCCAATCGGACAATTACTAGAAGACTTACATTTGATACTTTGATACATTGGATTACAACTCGATATACCGACTTGGCTTACAACTCACTGGTACAACTGATTACAATGTTCCATACATTATGCCCTTTATAAACAGAAGACATCATCTTGTACAAGGAGAGCTTATGCATGCCCAACAAATCTTCGATGCCGCGGGACCAATCAAGCCAATCTTCGTGTGCAGAACATCCCAAGCACGAGCACATGCCCACAAAACGTGGGTCAGTACATCATCTATGTACTGGCGAGCAGAATCCAACCCCCTCGCCTAAATCAACACTTAGTGGTCATTTAAGCAAGCTTTATTAGATTGATCTTTCTACTTGGGGCCTAGCATTAGTTTATAATTCATGAGTAGAAACATTGAATATGTAATCTTGTCATCTCCTTTCTTAGGTAAAGGCAACAATGAAATATACTTAGTGTTATCAAGTTCTGATAGTGTACATTTAGAGGCATCTTTTAAGCGTCCTTGAGTTAACATTAGCCAAACATGTTATAGATATTCTTTTAGCAAGGCAATACTCCAGCATATTGCATTTAACATGTTGAGCATGTTATAGAGTTCTCGTTTAAAGGCAACATCATAACATCGTCTTCTTTAGCATGATTAAGCAGACAATTCAACCAACATATATTGCATATATCATATTTAAGTGATTTCTTATCGATATCCGACTCCGCATAACTGCATAAGAATACAGGATAATATGATATACTTACTCTGTCTGCACAAAACATTCATTAGCATGCATCATGACTACATGACCACTGGTACTACGCACTATTTAAGGACTTTGCCATATAGGACTTCATAGGGTATGGGATGTACCCTTCACCAGGTTGCGAGCCCGAATGAAGGTCCCAATACCGCGTGCCACCAAAGCACGCCGATTCCCTTCTAGGTCGACTCGATCCCACCGCCGCAGGTACCGTTCGAGGAAATAATACCTTGTATACAAGTTTGCCCATGGTCATGCGAATGCGTGTCCGACTCGATCGTGTTCGAAGTCGCATGATAAATTATTAAGATAAGTAAAGGCAACTTTTCATTATCTCATCTTTCCAATATTACCACCTGTTCACTTAGTGATCTCAACGATCCCAAGCCTCATCATTTCTCATTGCATCAATCATTGCAACATTTCTCATATCATTCCTTTCTAAGAGGAACAAACAATATTTCATTTATCTTAATAGGACTTGCAGCATTTCATTTATTTCATAGGAACATTATTCCTTCCTTCATTGCTTATAAGGAAACATGCAACATTAACAATTATGCAGAAGGTATATGATTTTAGTGTTTCATTCAGTTCTTTGTGTTAATAGCATAACCAGTTCATTTCTCATGTATCATTCATGTAGCATCTCATTACTCAAGTATTTTATTGCTTAAGCAGTATTAATAGAAGGGACGTTATCAATTCATTTCAAGCATTAAGTCATACTAACAGTTCAAGTGGGATTTGTTCAACAATTCAATGATCATGCGTTGTACATTCCAACGTTAGGCAACTTAACCATCTCTATTATCCAGTAACCAAAACATGGGACATTTAGGGACAATTCATCACATCGTATTACTCCATTTTATTAAGCATGCAGAGTAAGAAGGAGGGAGGACAGTTCCACTCACTTGTATAAAAGGGTATTCTTATTCCGATTGCACACGTTCACACTAAACGTAGCTCCACCAGCGAGCCACGTTCCAATACTCATACTGTTCAGCTAGCTAAGAGACTGTATTAGTCTCAATTATCTTGATTCCCAACATAAGTCACAGTCCAACATTCTGATAACATCCAACAAGCCAACCAAATGTCTCATGCGGAGCGGGGCATTACACTGAACACCCAAAGAGGATAACCCCCTCTCGAGTTCCTGACACAGGGAACAACTCCCTCACACAGGCCCATGCACTGTTCCCTATCCCAGATCATAG
This sequence comes from Iris pallida, assembly GCA_029216955.1. Lineage (NCBI taxonomy): Eukaryota > Viridiplantae > Streptophyta > Magnoliopsida > Asparagales > Iridaceae > Iris > Iris pallida. The sequence continues at coordinate 37,023,650 of JANAVB010003400.1, read as the reverse complement.
TGCATTGGCCTATGGCCTGCACTCACCCTCTCTAATCCTGCTAACCAGTGCCAACTGATACCAGTTATCAGTCCATTGATACTTCATCAGTGCCAACTAATACCACATCTCCACTCACTAATTTCTTAGACACACATGCCTACCTCTAATGTATACACTCATGGCACATAAGTGCTACTGATCCTACTGCCTACCACTAATGCATGCATATGTCTGACTTAAGACTGATACTAAATAATGGGAGGACTGATACAAAGGAACATATCAGCCTTTTTCCCCTAATTCCTTCTCTCTCTCTCATACACACACATATATAATCAGTACAAATCAGTTCAGTCATCTCTATCATGACTGTCCCCCCTCTCTTATTACCAAATGTCTACAGGCTAAACCCCAACTTCTATTCTAACTGTCATTCACATGAACTCATCTCTGAAGACACTCATGTACACTGCCATTCACTGATAGGGCTGCCATAGTGTCACATTGTCAGTTCTTCCCCCAACCTATCTACTGCCTATCTATTCATCCATCTATTTATCTATCACCTACCTGTCCAGACCTCTACACAGGGAACATACTGTCAAATGACAGTTAACAATCAAAGACACACTCAAAGAAGTGAACATTTAGGCATATAGGCAAAATCATATATGTATATCCACCCATATAGATTTATACATATATATATATAGATATAAATACATTAGAAATCATCACATGCCCAATCTAAATGAGGAAACTAAACTAATCATGAGTACAAACTGAAAACAAATACTAAAATGGTCTATTTTGACAAACACTTGGGGGTCACAATCCCGTAACTACCCAAATGACACCATTCTTACCCATAGAACTATTAGGAATGAGTCCTCTAACACCTATTTCACCACCTATAGGGTTGGATCTAGACATTAGAGGGGTCTCCTACATGGATGCGTGAAATTTAACCATGGAAAAGAGAGTTTAGAAGGTTATACCTATGTAGAATGAAGCCTACACAAAGTTCTACGAATTTGGAGAGAGAAGGAGGAAGAAGTGGCTCTCAAATCCTTGCTAGAGCCTCCACCAAGCCTTCTTGAGCTCCCCCAAGTCCTTAGCACACCAAGGAAAGAAAGATGAGAAAATTTGGAAGAGTATGAAATGAAAGAAATGAGTGGAAACCATAGATTGAAATGGTGGCTGCCATTGAGGGCTTGTGGGGGTTTAAATATTCCAAGCCCTAAACTCTTCATGACAATTAGTATTAGGTAGGTCTTTAAGAGAACTAAGTGGTTTGGCTCTAATTAGTGCTTGCACCTTAATTAACCATGATAAGGGTCCAACTTAAAACAAAATTTCTAATTTATGAATTTGGGTTAAATGTCATGCTAGATGGCACACTAGTGGAAAATTTTTATTTGGTCGAAAATAACCCTAGTCCGAAAAAGTGGTAGTTACAATCTTACCCCCTTAGAAAAATTTCGTCCTTGAAATTTAAGTTGGTTGTACTCTTTTCTAGGTCAAGCCCCAACAATCATAGTCCAAAAAATTTATTTAAATAATACACACATTATGGTCCTACTAGTCGTGATATCACAGTTTCAATCAGGATCGCTACACTATCTATCACAACACAAAAGAAACAATTTGAGAGATAATATTAAAGCACTCAACAAGATAAGAAAATGATGAAAGAAGAACAAAAGGGCAAACCTGCTAACCGATCACCTGTAGCATCAGCCTCCTCGACCGTCAACGCAAAAGCCCTGCCCTGCTGGGGTATCTCCCTCTGCTGGTGTGGGGCATGACGCTGTGCCACAGGTGGCCTAACTCCATCTTCCTGCCCTTGATTTGGACACTGGTCAGGACGATGAAGGGTTAAGAGACAATCCCTTACTAGATGCTCCGTTGATCCACAATGCAAGCTTGCTCCCAGCCTCTTCCTATACAACTCCCAAGTATGGCTTGACCTCCGGTAGTAGGTACAGTGGAAGCTGGCTGAAACTGTCTCTGAGGCTGCTCCTGGTCCTGATGTACTGGGGCTTGCATCTGTCACCACCACTTTTCTAGAGCAAGGATATTTTTGTCATTTCACAATTTGTGTATAATTTTTTCTTTAATATAATAGTTGTATTTATTTGTAGGCTAGCTTATTCATTAGTCATGGTAGACCCCATTTAGATTAACTTGACCAATAAGTTTGATTAATTGACTCTAGTCTTGACTAAGTTGGGTACAAGCCTTAATTCGAGCCAAACCACTTAGCCCACTTAAGGACCTACCTAATACTAAGTGTAATGAAGATTTAGGGTTAGTCTAATGCCTATTTAATCCCTTTTAACACCCAAATGGCAGCCAACATTCCCTTAGGGTTTCCACCCATTTCTTCATTCCCTCCTCTTCCAAATTGTCTCCTCTTTCCTCCATTTGTTGAGCTAAAGCTTGGGGGAGCTCAAGGAGGCTTGGTGGAGGCTCTAGCAAGGTTTTGGAAGCTCCTTCTTCACCCATCTTCTCCAAATTCGTGGAGCTTTATATAGGCTCCATTCTACATAGGTATAACCCTCTAAATTTATATTTTCATGGTCAAATTTTATGCATTCATATAGGAGACCCCTCCCATGACTCATAAGAAGTAGATTGAGGTCCTAATGAGTCCTATTGTGATAGTTCTATAGAGTTTTGTGTCCATTTGAGGAACACTACGAAATTTGACCCCAAAGTGTTTGTAGAAATGTCTAAATGACCATTAGGTTCTGACTTTTCAGTTTTATTGCTTGGATATAGCTTGCTTAATCTATTGATAGGTGTATATTAATCTATAGGGTATTAGGAGTATATATATATATATATATATATATATATATATATATATATATATATATATATATATATATATATATATATATATATATATATATATATATATATATGTTAATCCCTATATGTATATGTCATTTGGATGTGTATAGGCATTTGTTCACTGTATTTTTGGAGTTCATGAAATCATAACTGCTAAGTGTATTAGTGGGAATGGTATTTGATTATGTTGTGAGGGTGAGAGTGTCATAAGGAGTGTGTGCATGTATGTTAGTGTATGTGTTTCATTACATTATGGGCTATATATATATATATATATATATATATATATATATATATATATATATATATATATATATATATATATATATATATATATAATTTGTCATGTAGAGGGGCTTGTTCTGGGCTCGGGCTCTGTGACAGTGCTGCCCTGGTGTGAGTGCCTGTGAATGGGGGAAAGAAGGTTGATGAGTACACTGTTAAGGGATTGATAGAGTATGGATTTTGGGTGTGATAATCTGTTCATCAACTTGGCATGATCCCTTGATCAGCCCTCTGCTCTTTGAGCTTTAGTTCCCTTCCAAATCTTTTCTATTGTATTCCATCTTGACCCACTGGCCAGATGAGAGAACAGTCTTTTGGAGCCTTCATGCCCAGTTGAGGGGCTCGAGTAAGGGATGCTCCTATGTTCATATGCTACCCTTGATTTAGTCCATAGCCCTGTTCCTTGTTTCATTATTAGGACCAGTTAGACTTGTGAGAGGTGGTGAATGTTCAGGTATCCCCACTGTTAAGTCCTGCATAGGCTTTAGGTGAGAGAGTTGGTTCAGTGATGAGCTTTTAGTAAGAATAGTTATATATAAGTTCTAGTGTGTGTATATATATATATATATATATATATATATATATATATATATATATATATATATATATATATATATATATATATATATATATAGAATGTTTATAGGTGTGAGCAATAGGCCATTGGGCCATTTGGCCTAAGAGAGTTTCAGTTGAGTGTCTCTTGACACTCATATATGGGAGTGTTGGTGATATATATATATATATATATATATATATATATATATATATATATATATATATATATATATATATATATATGTGTGTGTGTGTGTGTGTGTGTGTGTGTATATATGTGTGTGTGTGTGTGTGTGTGTGTGTGTTGCGAGTGTGTGTGCAAGGGAGATAGGAGGCACCAACAAGTTTTGGCAAGGAAGGGGGGGGACACTTGGCCCTGCACAAGGGGTTTCACTGCAGTAGGCCAGGCTCTTTTGGCCTTCGCTTGGACTTGTATTACACTGTGTTTGGGAACATTTGGGGGGAGGGAGAGGAAAATTTGAGGGGAAGGAAAATGGAGGGGAAGGAAAATGGAGGAAAGTTAATTTTCCCTTCCTTTGTTTGGATGGACAAAAAGTAGGGGAAGGAAAAGTTTAAAAACAATTTTTTATTTGTTTATGGATATAGGTATAATTACTATTTTCTCCTTGGTATTCTCAAATGATGATTTAATTTTAACTTTTTGAGGGGTGGTGGGGTAAATTCACTCAAATTCCTCTCATCTCTCTCCATTTTCCTCCCACATTTGGGAGGAAAATTTTTTGGTGGGACCCACCTACTTTTTCCTCTCAAATTTTCCTCTCCCATGTTCTCTTCCCCTTTCCAAACACCATCATTTAAAATTTTCCTCTCACTTTCCCCTCAACTTTTTCCTTCCTCCCATTTTCCACCCTTCCCAAACGGTACCTTAGAGTAGTGAGAATATAGGGTTGGGGTATGAAGTCAGTTAGTGTAGAGTAAGGATATGTAATTTATGTATCAAGTAGAGTGTCTTGGTGTTAGGAGTGAGTGAGTGTATCTATATAAATGTTTATATATGTTTGTGTGAGGGAATTAAGGAGCGTAGCAGCAGTCTAGGACTGTTTTGTTTAAGAAGTTATCAGTAATATGTAGGGTTCTTGCCTGTTCAAGTAGCAGCATAGCCTATAGGCCAAGGCAGCAGTGGCAACTTGCCTTGGCATTGCTTGCTTTAGCTGCCATTGCATTTGCAACTGCACCTGAACTTTTGCTATGTCATTTATAGCCTTGCATTGCCTGCTTTGCATAGCAGCAAGCAGTGTACTGCATAGGCGGTTGGCATCATGGCCATGACATTTAGCCTAGGTTTAAGAGTTTGAGAGTGTTGGCTAGTATCCTAAGTATCAAAAGGAACGTGAAGAGGTTAGAGTATCAGATATGGCAAGTATCAGAGTGTATCAGAGGAAGAGAGGCTCGAATTAGCCTTAACCATGGCAATGTGAGTGTATTAGGATACCAGTTAGTAATATGATAAGTGAATGTGTACTAGAGTCCTAGTGATTGTTTAGTGGATGTTAGTTAGTGAATGTGAGAAGGGAGTTGGTATCTCATAGTGAGTTTATCTGAATTTCAGAAAGCAGGCCATTTGGCCATGAATTTTTAGGCCATAGCCTTGTGTGACAGAAGTATTAGAAGGAGTTTGGAGAGAAGGAGGGGGTTTCCTTGTCCTGCAACATGAGTGTTTCAGTAGGGTTGGGTTAGGCAGAGATTTTGAGTGTACATGTATGAGTCCATCTGTTAGCAAGGAGATATTATCCTTAGTTTGCCTTCATTATACACTAGCCCATTTCCTCATATCATGTACCAGTCTTTGTAGGTTAGGAAGGCATTTAGGCATTCAGTGGCAGCAGGGGTTGGGTTATCTGAGTGTATGAGAGAGGGGTGTCTGACCTTAGTGGCCTTGAGTGGTGTCTAAAGCTGAACCAAACATTTGTGGCCATGTGTGTTGTGTTATTACTTAGTTTATACCCATAGAACTGGTGGTATCAGTTATATATTTGGGTCAGTTAGTGAGGATGTTAGTATCAAGTTTAGATGATTAGTTCAGTGAGATTGGGGGTTTAAGTGAGGTTCTGTGTTAGTTGATGATAGTACCAACTTGAGTGTCAGGTTTTGAGAGAGACTTGTTGGGTTTGCCTTGCATTTTGCAAGCCTTTGTGGCAGCAGCTTGCATTGCCTGCAATGCATCTTGCAGATAGCATCAATAGCTGCATTTCAAGCCACAGCAGCAACAGTAAGGCCAAGTGAGTACAGCAATGCACTTAGCAGCAGCAAGCTTGCAAGCCTTAGCAAGCAGCAGTAGGGCCATTAGCTAACTGATGTAGGCAGTATTGAATGTGGCCTTTGGCTTATGTGGTATCAAAGATTAGTGAGATTTTGAGTTAATGTTAGTTATCCTCATCCTAAGTAAGTAAGGGTCTTGCCTATCAGCCTAAGGGATTTGAATTACCAACTCTAGGTAATAGGATTCCTAGTTTAGGGTATGGTTTTGGGAATACCAATATAGATAGGGTAAGGGTTATCTAGTTTAAGGTAATGTATTTCCGTAGAAGGTAGGTAATAGGAATTACCTAGTTTATCTAAGGTAATAGACTTCCTAGGATAGATAAGGAGTGTATCTATATATGTAGATATATACATGTATATGGTAATACGAGGCATGAGAATACCTAGATTAGGGTGTTTGAGTAGGTAATGACTTGCTATAAGTAGATTTGACCTAGATTGTATATCACACACTAGAAAATCATGTCTATCACTGTTAAACCCTATTTAACATATGTATATCTCATATATAGGTCCTGTGACTCCACTTTGAGCCTCGACTCACATTCATTGCACTAGACGACAGTCGAGTATATTCTCTGATAGTTTTCCTTATTTGATATTTCCTATGATGCATGTTATACTAGTGTTCTATCTCGATTTCGACACGATGGACTCACGGATTGGTATTGTATGGATTCCTTGACTTGAGATACGTAGTTTTATCCCTATTGACTTTTACTGGACTAATGAATTACTAGACTAATGTATCTACTCTTGACTATTGAAATACATGTCAAAACCTGGATCCATGTGTACTAGTCGGGCGGGGAAATACTAGTAGACATGTGAACACACCCTTTCTATCCCATTGTCTTACTGGAATAATAGCGGCCACACACGGACGTATATGGTTTGCCGAATATCACACTCTAGCCGTTCACATGTCAACTTGGTATTTAAAAAAATTGGTCTTAAATACTGATTTCCTAGATTGTTTATTGTATACCTTGCATGACAGGGTTTCCTTTTATTACATATATGTCTGCTTGCATATTCCACATGTTCTCTCTATATGTATTGTTCGATATTCACTTACCTTTTTCTTGTACATTATCTCTATAAACTATTCATCAAGTATTTCATTATTATTTATATTTTCATAGTGCTTGTCAATTAAATGGAACTGTTGTTAGGTTATGTACTTCGCTCCAATCCTGACTGGATAACCAATATTTTTCAGATAGTTTGGATGACTGTCCGACCTACTATGAGCAGAAGGCATATAAGGAATGCACACAGGAGTCTGTGGAGGATCCTGCTCAGTAGAGAGTACCCTAGATATAGTTTAGAGTTTTAGTATTCATATTGTATCGGATTGTTCCGATTGTGAGTTCGAGACTTATTTTTATATTCAGGATATGTATTTATTGTGTTGGACATCTAAACTTTTGTGTTGTGATAACTTACTCTTTATTCAGTTATCTTCTGTAAACCCCCTAAATTTTCACTACGATTTTTTTAATTTTAAATTTGGTATTGAATTCTTTTTTTATATTTACTCGTCGAGTACGAATGTGTGCGAGGTACATATTTTTAAAAAATATTTTTTATTTATAAATTTTATTTATGTACAGAAAATATAATTATTTCGATATGATATAGTTAAATATTTTATTTTCTCGAAAGTATAAATTTCGTCGCACCAGTGACAAAATTTTGTTTATTTATTTATACCTATTTCAAGGTAAATATATTTTGTACTAGTTGCATGCGAAGTACGTGAAAGTTGATTCATATATATAATTTACCATTTTTCAAAATTTATTTTATCTACCTTAATTTTCCTACAAAGGCATTTCTGAAGTATTATTCATAATTTTAGAAATTTTAATTGTTTATTATACAAAGAGTAATTCCAAGTAATTTCTATCAATATTTAAATACTTATTATGAATTTTCAAAATTATTTATTATTATAATTTTAGTGTTCATAAAAATATATTTTTAAATTTTGTTTGATTGATATTTAGATTAATTATTATGATTTACAAATATGAATGTATTTTATGGATTCTATTTTAATGAAAGATAGATTTACCTAGATTTAAATTTGATTCGGAATTGGATTGAATTTGCTTTAAATCTATTTAAATTAATATTAAATTATCCAGGGGGTTTGAAATTCCTAGTCCATATCAATCTAGGAGTCCACCTCCTATATAAGGAGAGCCTCCATATGTGTTTCATCTTCACAAATTACTCCACAAATATTCCTCCACAAGAACCGTGCATCATGTCCTGTACGTGTCCTCCCCGTCCAATTCATATTCTACATTTACATATACATTGTGTTCTCCTCCGTGTCGACAACCCCGACACAATAAACATCCAATCCTAGCCCTAGCCTAGTCTCCGGTGCTTCTGCCTCCTGTCGACCGCCATTACCACCTTTGCCCCCATCACCATCTAGCCGTTGACTTCACGACAACCAGCCCCTGTCCCCGACCTAAACAACACCACTGCCCTCACCACCATCTATCTCCTCCTGCACTCCGGTCCCGAACCATCAACCAGATATGTCACGACCCGTACCCAGTGTAAGGGCACGAGATGTGGTTACGTCCAGCTTACGCCGCAGTGTCGGCGGTAGAACGCTGTCCTAGGTCACATACATCTAACAGTTATAAGGTACATGTACAGTTTATACTCTCCGAATGGAGGTGACATAAATAAGTACAACTCAATCACAACAAAGGAAGAAAGTACGATACGATAGAATAGATGAAACACAGAATCCACAGATGATAAATACAAGATAGAGAGATAGTTGAAAATCTAAGATAAACATCTCCACAAATCCAGAGTACAAACTCCAATATATACAAGTGTATCTGACAAAACATGAAGATAAATAGAACTAGCCTAGCTAACTAGCCTAGTCTACAGGGATAATATCATCAGCAAGTATTGGGTCCTCCTGGGAGTCTAGCTCACATGTGTCGTCTATGCCTGCTCTGTAATAAGTGGGACAGAACTCCTCAGTGTCGTCTGTAAAATTTCAACAGGTCCAGTCAGGACTGGAGCGAGCACAGTACATCTCACGCAGTTCATAATGTGACAGGATATATAAATATGCAATAGAGTAAGATGCAGAAAACGCTGCAGAATATACATGAAGTAAAAGAGAGAGTTGTAATATAAATAGATACTATAAATAGAGAACTAACAGTGAACTAGCGATTTAGAGTACAAGATGAACATGTGAACGGCTTGAATTTGCACATGAGTAATCTAAGAGTTTGCACATAAGTATACTACTTTGGAATTGTTCACATGACCATTTATACTCTCCCGTACCCCAATCAATACACAAGGATCCAGACAGGTTATGTTATTGCACATGATATCACATGAAGGCCCATAATAGGGTGCACATGATTGTATACATGAGGGCTCCGTGAACATGAGAGTACATGATTCACGAGAGTACACATGAATGGTGAAAGCACTGGAGTACATGATGAAAGTGAAACGCACATGACATACTATAACCCGATGCTCGCGAGGGGGATAACATCTCATGAAGGGATCCATATAGTACCAATCCGTGTTAAACATCGTGACAGCTTCAAGTAAAGTAATCTAGAGCGTAAATGTAAATCCTATCAAGTATGAACGGTCAGAGAATGTACTCACCTGATATCCTGAATGTCTGAGTGAAATACTGCCTGAGGAGTGGTGTCTGGCTCCTAATTAGAACAGTACAAGTCACAACATATCCAAACTAGTAAAACAAGCTACTATGATGCATTCTACATGATGTTGGGTCAATTCTAGACTAAAGTCAACCCCTGGTCAACTTCAGTCAACTAAATAGTCAAAGCTAGGTCAACTAGGTCAACCTAGACCCAATCAAGTCTCACTAGGCCTAATCTTGTCTACCCTAGCATTCACATACCATACACAAGTCTATATGACTCTATGTGCATAATCCATATACACAAGACCACACAAGGATACCATAGACTAGGCTACCTAGACTATATGCCATATACCCTTATAGGCAATACACATACAATCCATATATATCTATATACACACATATGTCAATAGGAAATCTCTATTTTTATCACATTAACACATTTAGCTATATATATATATATATATATATATATATATATATATATATATATATATATATATAGGGAGGGATAGAGGGAAGGGGTATGTATGTGTGTGTCAATGCCATAGGCTATGTACATACCAATGTGTGTGTGTCTAAACAAATATATATATATATATATATATATATATATAAATATATATATATATATATATATATATATATATATATATATATATATATATATATATATATATATATATATATATATATATATATATATATATATATATATATAGGGAGGGATAGAGGGAAGGGGTATGTATGTGTGTGTCAATGCCATAGGCTATGTACATACCAATGTGTGTGTGTCTAAACATAGGCATGTAGGTATTCACATGGTGTCTTTCAATTCAGAAATTGTGTGAATGAGGACTGAAATCAGTGTGTGCAAACATTGCATATCATTCTCAGATTTGTAGTGAGTGAACAGTGTGCACATTTGTGTAATAGGTTAGCAATGTATTCATAGTGTGTGTGTGTCATTAGGCTATAGGCATGTGTGTGTATGTCTGTCATAATTGTGTGTGTGAGTGTGCCAATATTGTGTCTCAACAGTGTATACATAATCCCAGATTTAGGCATGACAGTTAGAGTGGCTAATCCCAGGTTTTGTGTGTTAGGTGTGTGACATTAGGATATATGTGACAATAGCTTTCAAGTTTGTGTGTGTACATTAGAGTATAGGTGCCAATGTGAGATTAGTGTGTGAGTGTTCTGATCCAGGTTCAATACAGTGTCAATAGTGTGTCTCAGTCCCAGGTTTTAGTGTAGGTGTAACATAAAGTGAGTGCAAACAGTGTTTGCAAACCCATGCTTGACAGTGTGTGTGTATCCCTAATTCTCAGGTTTCAGTAATGATCAAGGTTTCAGTCCACAAACAGGGTATTACAAGTATCAGTTAATGAGACCCAAACCCAAATGTAAATTCAAACACTCCTATCTATGCTAAACACAAACCCTAACATGATTCCCATATGTAACAGCAACTAAACCACATTCAATTACATGATATCAACATCGAATTATAAATCAAAAATGGAAAAACAGTGTTAACTCACTGATACCCGACTGTATCAGGAACAATGGGAAAATGAGGAAATCGACATCAATACATGTTAATATTACAATAAAGGGTTGGTAATGCATGTGTATGTTGTGTACATGTCCAGGCGCTCATTTGTGTACAACCACGTGGACACAGACGTGTCCACGACCCACCAACACACACACGAACACCACACAGACACAGCGCAACCCGTGCACGAGTCCTAGCTCACTCGACACGAAACCAATGGACACGAGGCTTTGGGGGTGTCGTGTCAGACAATGCCCCTACCTCTGTGTCCAACCTCACGTGTCCAAGTGCCCTAAAATAGCGGTAAGAGTACACTAGCAGCAGGACAGCCCGGTTGCGCGCGCGCGGGCGTGTCCACGAGCCCAAAGCAACACAACAAGACACGAATCATGCTCAGTCACGACGAAAGTGTTAAGCCACTTTAAAATACAAATTTCTATTCAAACACAATTCGACAACAGTGATGAAAAGCCCACTGTGGCATTTCATCGAACACAACAATACCTAGGCTGATACGTGTCCGATACGGACACGTAATGGACACGAGTCAACACGAAATCTATACCTACAGCTAGAGGACACCTAGGGCTTTGCAAATATGCAAAGAAATCAAGAAACTAATGGTTAAAAAGAATGTTACCTATAGCTTTTTCCTTCTCAAGAAAAACACAAAAATGAAGATCCTTCCTTGCTAGCTCAAAGCTCCTATGGAATCCGAAACTGAGATTCACCTCCACCAACAGTAGGAGAACAATATTAGGTCACAATGCAAAAGATTTGAATGAAAATGGATGAGGAATGATCAAAATAGAAAGGGTTGAGGGAAGAACCAAACCTTTGATCTTGAAAATGGAAGAATATACAAAAGAGGCAAGAAATTTTGAGAGACATTAAATAGGGGGTGGATCCCTAGGTGGCCGGCCCAATATTCTAGGGTTAGGGTTTTGGGGATCAATGGCTCTCCTATCATCAAGTCAAATCACGGGTCCATAAATTCTAGGTTACACATTAGTCTAACTTGCATCCTAGTTAGCTCTAACTAACCATGACTAACTAATACTAACCATGACTAACTAATACTAACCATGACTAAGTCCAGTCTAGGTTAGGGCTAATCACAACACATGGCAACTAATTAAATCAATATTAAAACCACACAAAATTCCAATAAATATATTAATTTCAATAAATTCAAAATGACAAAAATTCCGTCAAACTAGAAATGTGGTAGTGACAGGATGCCACCTCTCCTAACACCAACCCGACCATCGGCTACTACCACCCGTTTCGCCACAGCACACCGCTGCCATCAACTCCTCCTCCGCATCACCAGCACTCCACCACCACACCACCTCCGTCACCCGTCACCACCACACGGACCTAGCAACTCCACCACACTGCACCACCATTTCGGCCATCCCCGGTGCCCAAAACAACCCCTCACCGGCCCAAAAATCCAAACCATCGCCACCATCACCGACGCCCACCCGTCAAAAATCCCTCAATTCATTACCACCATCACCAATTAAAACACCCACTACTACCAGGACTTACCTCCCATGATCGGCGAATGCCACCGCGCCGGGTCTTCTTCTCTCCACGATCAGAGTGGCCGACCGCTGCACCCCGACCCGGTGTCCGCCGAGCTTCCGTGCTGGTGCCTCCCACCGTGGCCAGTGACGGACAGGCCGCTGTGCCCCGCCGTACCGACTGGAGCGCCGAGGAAACCCCCGCCAGGCCGCGCGCTCGTGCACCCTTCCTCGGCCTACTCCCACCGTGACCCGCCGTCGAACTTCGGCGACAGATCTGGTGACGCCGCCTACAGGAGGATCTCCATCGCCTGACCTGACGCGCCTACAACACGACCATGGAGGCTGCGCCTCTTTCGTCGTCGTTCTGCACATAGCCCTTCCTCCATGCCGCGACCGGCGTGCTCCACCGGCGCCTGCACTCGGTCTAGTCGCCCGCCGACCAGAGTAGCGTCGTCCTCGTCTGAACCCGACCGCGGAGATCAACCGCTCTCCCTCTCGTTCTCTACGACTCTGTCTCCCTCTCCCCGCTCATTTCTTCCTCGCCTCCCTTACTCTCTTTCCCGACGACCGGAGCCCCGAGCCGCTCTCGTTCCCCCGCTCTCCACTCCTCTTCTTCCCACTCACCCTTTACTTTCTTCTCCCCATCTTTCTTTCTCTCTCCTCCTTCTTTAGTTTTTTTTCCTTTTTATTTTTTTTACTGCTGTGTGTGTGCTCTCATTCGAGAGGAGCGCATACAGCTGTACATTTGCTTTATCTATTTTTTATTTTATTATTATTATTATTATTATTATTATTTCTCTGTTATTATCATTATTATTACTATTATCATTATTTTATTGTTTGTTAATATTATGATTTGTATTTGTACAAATATTTTCTAGCTAAATTCAAAGTTAAGTTTTTTAACACTAAAATATCCTTCTCGATTTATATGAATATATATAGTTTTGGTCTAAAGAATTTAGCATTTTTAAATATTTATCTAGGATATATTTTAATTAATGAAATATAGTTTCTACCAAAAATCATGTTTTACAACCTTAGAGTTATCCTAAAAACGACTTTCGTCTTTTCGAGTATTTATTTTGAAAACACATTTTGACAAATAAATTATGTTTTCAAGTATTATAAAATAATTTTCAAAAATCGTGTATATATTTATTATTATCCATTTTTTCTCCTTTCCATGACCAACCCCATTATTCCTATTCTCTTTCCAATTTCGTAACTCCTTATGTCACCCTAATTAATTTGACTGTTCTTGACCCGATGGAACAGTCCATGCTATCGTTGGAGACCGTCTTGTAGTTGTAACATCCAAAGTCGATCTTGTGCCACCTTTATTGTACCACACCAGGCAGCTCACTAGGCGACCCATCAGGCAAGTATACCTTGCTATAATTTACTGTCATATTATTTATTTTTAGCATTATTTACTTTGTTTCATATTTGTTAGTTTATCTGTTATAAACTGCGCGTCCAAGCCACACTTGGGTGCAAGCGACTCTTTTAGTCGTTTTTTGTTATTTTACTTTATTTGATGCATGTTGACTTAGTTTTAGCAGACTACCTTCTTATTATGGGATATTTTTATATATCCCTTGGCCATGACACACACACTACACGGTTTGAGACAGTTTGCTAGGGGCACAACTTATGGACTGGCCATCTCTATTGTCGTGCGACGGATAGATCGTAACTGCTACGATTAAGGTATAGAGACTCGAGCAGTTACAAAACTGGGCGGGTCATGGACATAACTTGGTCAGTGTGGAAAATATTGGAGGAGGACAGTCACTAGTACGTATGGGAAGCCAAACAGGTAAACCATAGTTTTCGAAAGGAACTATGGCAAGATTTTATTTGCATATACCCTTTGACGTTTTGGACGTTACGGTCGGATGCGTATGACTGGATGCCAGTTACGTACTTATAGCCTAAATCCCACCCATGCGCATGAAAGTTGTCCTCTAAATTACACAATAGATGGTTAGCATTCCCTTTTACATATTGGTGTTTAGGATAGTCTTTTTGTATATTATTTTATTATTTCGATAGCTCATATTAGCATGTTCTTCCTGTATCTTGTTACGTTCCTCTGAGGACCTGGTGATTTCTCCAGGTGTGTTTGTAATTTTCGCAGGTGTTCTAGCCAAGGACATAGTTTACAATCTTCTTCCGCTATGATAGCTCTTGGATCGTCTTTTCGCTTCGCTCGACTCTTCCATCGTTGCTATGTTTTTCTCTCTTTTTGTTGGTAGTGGATTTGTCTCTATCTAATGTTTTGTACAAATGACATTTAGAAGTTGATTTTAATATATATTTATTTGTGGATGAGATTAGTTTCATGGTTACTGTATTTTACAGCTTATGTATACATACGAGGTTTCCGTATATTGGAGTATGCTTCATATGTATACAGCTGGCATGTCTACGTACTTGGTCCGACGTATTTTTGGACTGGGGCGTTACATCTTCTTTATTATCTATTTCCATATCGTGCTCTATCTTCCTTCGGACTTGTGATTGAGATTATATAGTTGAGATGTCATATTGTTCCTCTGTACGGATATGACAAGTTTTATGATTCATATTGTTAGTTGTTAGATATTGTAGACGACCTATACAACGTTCTACCGTCGGTACTACGACGTAGGCTGGACGTACCCACGTCCTCGTGCCCCTAAACAGGGTGCGGGTCGTGATACGTTTTTGTGGTGGCCCATGCAGGTCGAGGTCGCAACTAGTGCGATTTCGTAGTGGTGCTCGACTTAGTGCGTTGCTATGAGCCTGCTATTAGGATATAGGTTATAAGCTATATAGGGATCAATCACAGTTAGGACTTCTTGAGAAGATTCCTAGGGTGACCCTTGAGAATCTCATTGTAAACTATCTCGAAATTCGATTCCACTTGTCTCTATTTACTCTTCCTTTTTTCGTTGTTGAATTTGATTCTTGGTGTTCATTGTTGACTTGATTTTCTACCAATATAAATCTTATGGACTAAGTTGCCGCAGTTATGGAATCTAGAGTTTACCGCAGCCATATTAGCTGGCATAGCGAAGACATACAGTCTGATTTTGGATGTACTTCTCAGGTTGTAGGAATTTAAAGTTTTTACAGCCAAGCATACGACAATACGAAAATTTTAGATACCATGATTCTAGAGGTATATACCTTAGTTGCGGACTCTATGGTTGATCGCAATCGTACTTACTGGAGTAACAAGGATTCTGGGTAACATGATTCTGGATAGACGTGCATGGTTATCATATTGTAGGATAGATACCCTATAGATAGTACCCTAGTATAATGGAGTGAAGTATCAACGTGGGCATTTTCGGAGTATCATGAAGTAGGGGTTCAACTAGGCCACCTGTGGTGCAGCATCATGCCCCGCACCAGGATATACCCCAAAATGGCAGGGCTTTTGCGTTGACGGTCGAGGAGGCCGATGCTATAGGTGATGGGTTAACAGGTTTGTCTTCCTATTCTTGTTCCGTCTTTTCCATCTTATTGTATGTTTCAATAGCACATCTTAGATTGTGTTTTGTGCTGTGATAGATAGTATAGTGACCCTGATTGAGTCTGTGATATCAGGACCAGTAGGACTATGATTGTGTGTTTTAAATAGATTTTGGACCATGATTGAAGGGGGGTTTGACCTAGAGAAGAGTATGACCAATTTAAATCTCGAGGAAAAATTTTCTAAGGGAGGGAGATTTGTCACTACCACTTTTCGAAAGCAAGGGTATTTTTGTCATTTCACAATTTGTGTATAATTTTTTTCCTTTAATATGATGGTCGTATTTATTAGTAGGATAGCTTATTCATTAGTCATGGTAGACCCCATTTAGATTAACTTGACCAATAAGTTTGATTAATTAGACTCTAGTCATGACCAAGTTGGGTACAAGCCTTAATTAGAGCCAAACCACTTAGAGCATCCACAGTGGCAACACTCCAAGCCATACTCCAAATTATTTCAAACCATACTCCAAAAATTAATTTTGAAGTATTTCCTTCTTATTGGTACACAATGGTATACTCCAAATAAACACTCCAAATTGACAAGTGGCAACATCCCATCTTTTTCCTCCTTATTTTTCCTTCATAATTGACAAGTGGCAACACTCCAACAAAAAGAATGAAGGAGAAAAGTAAATATGGTGGGCCCCAAGTAACTATAACTCCACTAGTGGAATCTCCAAATTTAGAGAGTCCTTTCACTTTCTACTCTTTTTCAAGTGTGGACAAGAGTCCATTGTAGCCCTCAAGTGCTACAAAATTTGGCCAAAGGTCAAATATAGCACTTGAAAAGAGTCATATTATGGATGCTCTTAGCCCACTTAAGGACCTACCTAATACTAAGTGTAATGAAGAGTTTAGGGTTTGTCTAATGCCTATTTAATCCACTTTAACCCCCAAATGGCAGCCACCATTCCCTTAGGGTTTCCACCCATTTCTTTATTCCCTCCTCTTCCAAATTGTCTCCTCTTTCCTCCATTTGTTGTGCTAAAGCTTGGGGGAGCTCAAGGAGGCTTGGTGGAGACTCTAGCAAGGTTTTGGGAGCTCCTTCTTCACCCATCTTTCCCAAATTCGTGGAGCTTTGTATAGGCTCCATTCTACATAGGTATAACCCTCTAAATTTACATTTTCATGGTCAAATTTCATGCATTCATATAGGAGACCCCTCCCATGACACATAGGAAATAGATTGAGGTCCTAATGAGTCCTATTGTGATAGTTCTATAGAGTTTTGTGTCCATTTGAGGAACCCTACGAAATTTGACCCTAATGTGTTTGTAGAAATGTCTAAATGACCATTAGGTTCTAATTTTTTAGTTTTATTGCTTGGATATAGCTTGGTTAATCTATTGATAGGTGTATATTAATCTCTAGGGTATTAGGAGTATATATATATATATATATATATATATATATATATATATATATATATATATATATATATATATATATATATATATATGTTAATCCCTATATGTATATGTCATTTGGATGTGTATAGGCATTTGTTCACTGTCTTTTTGGAGTTCATCAAATCCTAACTGCTAAGTGTATCAGTGGGAATGGTATTTGATTATGTTGTGAGGGTGAGAGTGTCATAAGGAGTGTGTGCATGTATGTTAGTGTATGAGTTTCATTATATATATGAATATGGTTATGGGCTATATATATTTACATATTGTATATGTAATTTGTCATGTAGAGGGGCTTGTTCTTGGCTCGGGCTCTGTGGCAGTGCTGCCCTGGTGTGAGTGTTTGTGAATGGGGGAAAGAAGGTTGATGACTGCACTGTTAAGGGATTGATAGAGTGTGGATTTTGGGTGTGATAATCTGTTCATCAACTTGGCATGATCCCTTGATCAGCCCTCTGCTCTTTGAGCATTAGTTCCCTTCCAAATCTTTCCAGTTGTACTCCATCTTGACCCACTGACCAGATGAGAGAACAGTCTTTTGGAGCCTTCAAGCCCAATTGAGGGACTCGAGTAAGGGATACTCCTACGTTCATATGCTACCCTTGATTCAGTCCATAGCCCTGTTCCCTGTTTCATTATTAGGACTAGTTAGACTTGTGAGAGGTGGTGAATGTTCAGGTATCCCCACTGTTAAGTCCTGCATAGGCTTTAGGTGAGAGAGAGAAAGAGAGAGTTGGTTGGTTCAGTGATGATATTTTAGTAAGAGTAGTTATATATATATAAGTTCTAGTGCATACATATATATATATATATATATATATATATATATATATATATATATATATATATATATATATATTTCAATACAACTCACACATCTAACACAATATCAAACTGGACCCAAAACTGGAGATTAAAATAGAAATCAAAATCTGGAAATAAATTCTTAAATCAAAACTAGTTTTCAAATTCAACTTCGAACTCACATTAACACAATCCCAACTCATATCCCAAAATCCGAAATACTCAACTAAAACTCATGAAACTTGGCAAACACGAAGGTATATACATATGTGACATGCTCGTGTACTCACAAGGTTGAACCCGTGTCCGTATCGTATCCAGTCAGTGCGTGTCGGAAGAGTCCGTACACGCGTAAATAGGAACGTGCTCGTGGGCACGTACGGCGCTCAATAGAACGCCACAAGCAACACGAGGAGCCTCGTGCTCGTGCACGTAGCTAGGCAGGGTCTAGGTCTAGGTGTACAACACACTGACACATCACCATATCGTGTCCATGTGTCGCAGGACACACGTATCCTCACAGATGTGCGCGCGAGCGGGACCTCATGGGCGCGTGTCAAGCCCCGTAGCTCGCAACACGAGCTACGTCGCATTTATGGGGTCAGGTCCCTCGGTAGCCTAGGTCTAGGGCTTCGTGTCCGTGCTCCTGGAACGAGTCTTCGCCACATCGTGTCCGCGAACAAAGTCCGTACCAGCGACAATTTCTCGCGCTTGTGCACAGTCCAGCCGACCAGTGTTGGTGGGATTTCTCCGCGCACGCTCTACGAATTGCCGTAAAATTTTAGGAGCACGTGGGCAGAGGTTGCCCCCACGTGTCCATCGAATTTCACGCAAAATCGTATCCTATGTGTCGAGTTATGGCACTCGAACAGCAGGACACGCATGGGGCTGTGCACGGGCCTCGTGCACGCGTGTTCGTGTCCGATTTGGACACCAAAAATGTGTTAAATCGAGATCCGTCTTCACGAATGTTGTTTCAAATGTAAACAACAACAACTTCATGAAAACAAAATCGAAAAATAAGAACTTTCGAATCTAAGAGGCATTTCGTCGAACACGTGTTCCAATACACCGACACGTGTTCGATACGCCTATCAAACGGATACAAAAACCTACCAAACTACATGTACAGGTTTGGGGTACTTATATGGATGCATCTACAAAGAAAAATTAGAATTTACAAGTGTTTAGAGGGGTTTACCTATTGAGAGTCAATATCTCAATGAAACGAGCCTCCAAACGCGTCAACGCCGATTTCCTCCCGTCCAACGCCTCTGATTCCTTGATAGCAATTCTCCAGCAGGTTCCTCTCCTCCCAACGATCGCAACGCACTTCGTTTGGATGGATTTGGATGAGAAATGAGAAAGCTGAACTTTTGGAGGAGAAGGGAGTTTCTAGGGTTTGAGAACTTGACGGCTACAAAGTTTTTCAGATAAAGAAGGGGGCTGCTGTTTGTGGCCGGCCAGGGGTTAGCTAGGGTTATGTTAGGGTTTGCTATGGGCCATCATGCAAGTTAAAGTCCATGTAAAGCCCATTAGCAAAAAGGCCAAAAGGCTTCATATTAAAAAATAGCCTAAAATGCATTAAATAGTTTCCTAAATAGGACTAGTGCTCTAATTTAAAATCTAATTAGCTAAAAAAGATTATATCACATGGTTAGTCTTCTAATCAAGGTTGACTAAGGTTAAACCATCTGCTACTACCAAATGAACTAATCAATGACTAAACACCAATTAATTTAATAATAAAAGTAATCAAAATTCAAATTATCACACAATAACTAAAATACCCCTAATTAGAAAAGTGGGAGTGACAAATCTACCCTCCTTAAAATAATTTCGTCCTCGAAATTAAAGACAAAAGTACCCCCAATTTATAGGTCGTGTGGGGTCAAACCCACACGCCAAGTGACAACAAGTCAAAGGCTCCGAGTTAATTGGATGAACCTCGCATTCATCACAATGAATCTCATTTATGACTAAGTCATTAGTCATCGTGCCCCACAAACTGGCAACAGTTAAGGAGGCTTTGACTCAACAAAATTCCAAAAGTGCAGCGCCTTAGAGATCTACAAGCACAGCGGTTCAAAACCCCAAAAGCGTAGCACCCAGAACACAATACATGTTTTGAGCCATCACTTCAGCATTGATAGCACACTGAACAAATGTCATAAGACAGCTATTTGACAACTATCAGTGGTCAAAGCATCACACGTCAGATGGCAGTTGTCAGATGACAACCAAAAGTATGGCTTCCAACACAAGCTTTAAGAGCATGGCCTCTCTAACGCTCCAAGAAACATAGTGCCTCAGAGCCCCAGAAGCAGAGTCACATCGACGTCTAAAAGCGCAGTCTCTACGACATCAAAAAGTGCAGTCTCTTCGACGTCTCAGAAGCACAGCTCAAAATGTCTAGGAGCGTAGCCTCCTCGGCACGCAGTCTCCTCGGCACGCAGCTCGTTCACAACGTGGCACTTTCTAAAAAATGACAAATGGCCAGTATGGCAATCATATCTTTTTGGATAAATAAAATCTGGTCTGTTTCAACAGAAAGAGATCATTAAGCAGTATAGACTTGCCACGTATCATTGACTCAGTCATGTTGTTGAACGGGTGCTAACCACCCAAGATATCAGCAACAAGAGAATCCCAACAACTGCTATATGTCAGCTCATCAGCCACCCCAACGTTGTAGTTACAACAAATTCTACGATTTTCTCGTGCGCGCAATGCTCCTGTGCATCAAGAACCCGTGTGCACATCGTATATGTGCTCGCCTATAAATAGAAGAAGACTTCCTTCATTCAAGATTGTCGACTGCTTTTTGATTGACATACCCAGATCAAACACTCACAGGCATTCAGAGAGTCAGAGCAAGTTTATCTCATCGTCAGATCGTCAACGGAGTAAAGGAACCACTACAGTGTTTGATCTCTATCGTCACACTATCCCAGAATCAAAATTGTAGTTAGATCTCATGTTTAAGAATCTCTTGTACTCTCTTTTGTTTGAAATACAAAAAGTTTTTCAACTTTTGTTCATGGCAAACAGCCATGTTTTAAATAGAGAGTTTATTCAACCTATATTGAAGAGACACCCAATAAGCTTTGGTTTGATAGAATTCCTAATGTAAGTTTTTTGAAGTTTTTTGCTGCAAGTGCTTTATTCTTAATACTAAAGATAATCTAGAAAAATTTGACTCCAAGGCTGATGAAGGTATTTTTCTAGGTTATGCCGCCCAAAGTAGAGGCTATCAGATTTTTAACAAGCAATCGCTGACCATTGAAGAGTAAATAAACATCACATTCGATGAGCTCAACTAGCAACTACCACACGAAAGTGACGATGATGATGTAATTCAAGCAAATGACAAGCTCAAGGATACAAGTACATCAAGTCATCTGGACGATCTGCCTAAGAGCCTGAGATTCTCTTCAGATCATACAAGGAATTGATAATAGGTGATGTATCCACATGTGTAAGTACTCGCTCTTCTAATAAAGATATCATTGCTAATGTTGCTTTCATCTCTAAGATAGAACTAAGAATATAGGAGAGGTTTTTATTGATGAATTTTGGATCTCTGCTATGCAAGAGGAATTCAACCAATTTGATCGTAATCAAGTTTGGGAACTTGTTCCTAAACCAAATGAGCACCAACTGGGTGTTCTGAAATAAAGTAGATGAGAATGGTTCAGTCATATGTAACAAGGCACATCGCGTAGCTCAAGGCTATAACCAAGAGGAAGGTATTGACTATGATGAGACATATGCTCTAGTTGCTCTACTAGAATCCATTCGAATGCTTTGTGCTTTTGCTAGCTTTTATAATTTTAAATTATTTCAAATGGATGTTAGAAATTCTTTTTTAAATAGTTTTATCAAAGAAGAGGTTTTTGTTAAGCAACCCCCTAGTTTTGAATATTTCAAACATCTTGACCACATATTCAAGCTAAGAAATGCACTATATGTACTAAAACCATCCCTACGTGCTTTGTACAAGCACCTAAGTTCGTTTCTACTTGAAAATAATTTTTCAAAAGAAAAAGTTTATAAGACCCTTTATAAAAACTTATGCTAATTCTATGCTTTTAGCACAAATTTATGTTGGTGATATCATATATGGATCCACTAATGAGATAAAATATAACGAGTTTGCTAAGTATATGCAACAAGAATTTGAAATGAGTATGATGGGAGAACTCAACTTCTTCCTCGGCTTGCAAATCAAGCAAACATCACAAGGAACATTCATTAATCAAGCTAAGTACACAAAGGAGTTAAACAAGAAGTTTGACATGGACAATGCCAAACCGATCGGAATTCCATTGGCAACATCAACGAAGCTTGACCTGGACAAAAGTGGCAAACCGACAGATATACGTAAGTATCAAGGTATGATTGGTAGTTTGTTGTACCTAACTGCTGTAGTGCCCCGTCCCTACATCGTGCCCCGTACTCAGTCCACGGGGTGCGCGAGAAAGGAACACTGTGGCTATCGATTCGGTCGGGACCGATAGGTCAGGATCGACCGAGTCGATCGAACGGGAACGGTTGAATTAAGATCCATTTCTCGTTATGGAATGTCTTCTTCGGAACCAAGTCCCATATTCAGCGGGTTGCGCCTCGAGGATTGACTCTGCGGCTGAGTCGGGAGAGACCTCCCGTTGCTCTGCTTTTCACGCCGCTTGCATTGGTTTTGGCTTTGTTTTCTGAATGCGTTTTCGTGAATTTTTTCGATGGTTTTCATGGCTTGCATTTCGAACTCGCATTTCCTATCGAACTCCTTGAATAATGCAGTGTTCTAATCGGTTGCTTGTGCGATTTCAGGTAATCGCGTAGGCGACATCTAGCGCGACCAACAAGTTCTCTCGCCGAAGTAAACTCAAGGTGAGTGGCTGACCCTTCTCTACTCGACCCCCTTCTTAGGCAAAATCGATAGTGTTGTTACGAATGAAAAGATAAATGCAAGTGCACGAACACGAATGAATGAACAAGTTTTCAAAGAAAAGGTAGGCTATGTCTTAACAACTAAAAACATGTCTTTGCACGGTCATGGACAACTTGTCAACAAGGTGAGCGTTTCCCCGCACGGCAACCCGAGGCCACGGGACCGTTGCGGGCACAAAGGGAAACAAATAACTAGCTGTGCTGGGCACGTGTTAGGCGAGGACTTGCAGCGGGGCTCGCTACTCACGCTGAAAGGACCCCGTCTAACAAAAGCTAGAGGAGTCCACGATGGCTCTGGGAGCCAGTGACCAACACACGAAATATTGCACTTGGTATGGAAATGATAACAATTGACACGGAAGAACATGGTAAGTTTCATCAGGCGCGGCACGGGCCGCCGTCGGTAAGTTTCAACGTAAATTTCACTATGCTTGTCATATGCTTGTTTGCAATTCATTAGGATGGTTAGAAACATTCATACTTTAAGTCAATTAAACTCTTCAACCAAATGAGAGCTTGGAACTTAAATAGCCACGCACCAGTACAAAGTGTAATGTACTGATCCTCGCTCTCCACGCAGGTACCCCGAACTACGAAGGGCGTGCCACTTGAAAGCTCAAGGCAAAGTGAACCCTTTTGAAGCCTCGTCCGCGTGTAAAGGCTTGTTTCTGGATTCCTTTTGAAGAAGACCCGCACTCAGTCCAAAAGAAGATGGCGGTTCGACTCGGCTCGATAGCAGGTGGAAAGATATTAATATTTTGCTTGTAAAAAGGGATGTAATGTATGGAACGACTATCTCATCGGCGTTCATTTTGTAAGTCGAGTCATGTTGTAGCCCGCACGGCAATGATTGTAAAGGAGTCTATGTAAAGTTTTATTATCATCAATGAAAAAGTCTATTTCTATTTCAAATGTGTCATTCAATTTCTCTGCGTACTCTAATTTGATGTTGTGTTTCGGATAACCTTATGACTATGCCTTGTGCGATCGCAACTTAGGTTCGCACGGCATCACGCCCGGGGGACGACTATCGATTCTACGGAATCGGGACGTGACATAATAGTATCAGAGCACGGCTTTACATCCTTTGGCCTCGCGTCTAGAGTTCCAAACCTTTGACCTCGCATCGATGAGATAAGTTGTTCCATATAATGAGTCTGTAATAATTTGTGACTGATGCGTTTGCCTTCGTATCGCAGAAGTGACGGAACCCACGGCCGAGCAAGAACAGAGCGCCTCAAGCGGCTCTAGTAGTTCGCATCGTCCGCAGGCCGGACCTTCTAACGATACAATCGAAAGGATGCTGCGCATGATAGAGGCGCAGCGAAACCAGTCCGAGAACCGGCATCAGCAGGTAGAGGAACGACAGGCCCAGTTCGAAGCTCGCTTCAAAGCTCGCTTTGATGCACATGCCAAGCTTCAGCAAAAGCAGCTAGATACCCTGCAGCAGATCGTCCAGACAATGGCGGCCAACGAAAATTCTGTGACTGCGCCTACCGTCACCGTGCCGGCGATCCAACCCATTGAAGTTGACACGGCGGAGCCCGAGCATCAACCAGCGACACTGAAAAAGTACAACTTTGAAGTGTCAGAATTCAAGAAGGCGTGCCGCACTTCCTTCAGCGGCACCGAGGGTCCCTCCATGGCAATCGACTGGTTGGAAGAGCTGGAAGATCACTTTGAGCTTCTTGGCATTGAAGAATCGAAGCAAGTCGCCTGCACACAACTTCAGCTACGGCTGAACGCGCACGACTGGTAGGCTGTGCGCAAGCGAGCGATCCGACCGGACAACACCACCGCACCGATCTCTTGGGCCACGTTCCGTAAAGCTTTCGAACTCCAGTACCTTCCGTCAGCCGTTCTTCAAGCGAAGGAGAATGAATTCATGCAGTTGAAGCAAGGGAGCAGGACAGTGGAACAGTACGCCGCAGAATTCAACAAGTTGTCTAAGTTTGCTGGCCAGTTTCTGCCTACAGAAGAGTGCCGTGTGCGACGGTTCGAAGTGGGTCTGCGACACTCTATCGGTGCGCATGTCGGGATCCCAGAGTACAAGACCGTAGGCGAGGTTCTGAATCACGTCCTCTGCCTTGAGAACCTGCATCCTTCCGGTGCTAACGACGTTGTGCGCCACTCCCATCACAAACGTCCTAGCCATACGGGAGGCAACAATGACGCATCAAAGCGTCCAAATAACGGTGGCTACAGGGGTGAGAAAGCGATACTTAAGTGCACCAATTGCGGGCAACTTGGACACCTTGAACGTCACTGCTTTTACCGCAATGTTGAATGTTACGCTTGCGGACAAAGGGGCCACTTCGCTCGAGATTGCACGAACCCCAGACTGACTCGCAACGTACCACCACAACAGTACCGCCAAGAGAATCGAGGGCAGGCGCCCCGACCTCCTCCGCCCACTCGACCTGCACCACAAAATGGCCAAGATCGTCGCCCCAACACTCAGGGCCGTGTCTACGCCATGACTCGAGACGAAGCGCTGGCATCAGATACAGTAGTGTCAGGTATACTAAAATTCAATAATGTGCCTGCTCGTGTGTTATTTGATTCAGGCGCTTCACATAGTTTTATATCGGCAGATTTTGCCGTCGAGCACAAATTTCCTGTAATATCATTAGATCTCGACCTTAGCGTAAGCACGCCTTCGGGCACACCAATTCTCACAAACTTAGCTTGCGCCGGCGGGATTATCTGTATCAGCGGTCAAAAGATCGGTCTGGATGTGATAGTTCTAGATATGAAGGACTTTGACATCATTCTGGGAATGGATTGGCTCGGGCCGTGCAACGCAACCATAGACTGCGCTGAAAAGAGGGTCACATTCCGCATACCCTGGAGTGCTTGAATTCTGCTACTCGTGTGGTGAGGCGTCGCCGACCTGCATGGTGATCTCCGCGATATCTGTTCGACGGATGCTGCATTCCGGGTGCGAAGGCTATCTAGCTTCCGTTCGAGACATGCGACAGGATGGTGCAAACGCGGGTCAGACCGACGTTGTGGCATAATTCCCAGACGTGTTCCCGGACGAGCTACCCGGCATGCCACCCGATCGAGAAATAGAGTTCACCATCGACACATTCTCCGACACCCGGCCGATCTCGAAGGCTCCGTACAGAATGGCCCCTGCAGAATTGAAAGAATTGAAAGCACAACTTCAGGAATTACTCGACAGAGGGTTTATCCGTCTGAGTGTCTCGTCGTGGGGTGCGCCCGTGCTGTTCGTGAAGAAGAAGGATGGATCGATGCGACTCTGCATCGACTATCGGGAATTGAATAAAGCCACCGTCCGAAACAAATACCCCCTGCCCTGCATCGACAACTTGTTCGACCAGCTCCAAGGTGCAACGGTGTTTTCGAAGTTTGATCTACGATCGGGTTACCACCAACTCAAAGTCAAGCCAGATGACGTGCCGAAGTCTGCCTTCCGCACTCGTTACGACCACTACGAGTTCTTGGTAATGCCGTTCGGTCTGACAAACGCCCCTGCCGTCTTCATGGATCTAATGAATCGGGTGTTCCGTCCGTTCGTTGACAAGTTCGTAGTAGTCTTCATCGACGACATCCTCGTCTATTCGAAGGATCGAGCGCAACATGCAGAGCATCTGCGGACGGTACTCCAAACCCTTCGAAAGAATCAGTTGTACGCGAAGATGAGCAAGTGCGAGTTCTGGCTGAACAGCGTCTCATTCCTTGGGCACATCATCTCCGCCGCGGGCATCGCAGTCGATCCGAAGAAAGTCGAGGCAGTTGTCGATTGGAAACGGCCCGCATCAGTTAGCGAAATTCGAAGCTTCCTAGGCTTGGCGGGATACTACCGACGCTTCGTGAAGGACTTCGCGAAGATCGCATCGCCGTTGACTCGCCTCACCCAGAAAGGAGTCGCATTCAAATGGTCAGACGACTGTGAAGCTTCCTTCCAGGAGCTCAAACAACGGCTCGTTTCGGCCCCGATACTTGCTCTTCCTGAAGGGACGGAGGGATTTCAAATCTTCAGCGATGCTTCTGGCCAGGGCTTGGGGTGTGTGCTCATGCAGCGGGATAAGGTGATATCTTTTGCTTTCCGGCAGTTGAAGCCGCACGAGAAGAACTACCCCACGCACGACCTAGAACTAGCGGCAATTGTGTTCGCGTTAAAGCTGTGGCGTCACTATCTCTATGGCGTGGCATGCAGGATTTATACGGACCACAAAAGCCTCAAGTATCTCTTCACCCAGAAAGAACTGAATTTGCGGCAGAGACGATGGCTCGAACTAATCAAAGACTATGACTTATCAATCGACTACACGCCGGGCAAGGAAAATGTGGTAGCGGATGCGCTGAGCCGAAAGTACTTAGCTTTGTTATGCATCAACGATCGACTGCTGCGTGACTTGGAAGGAATGGGCATTGAACTTCGAGTTCGTTTCAGGGACGTGAAACTAGCGCAACTGCGATTGGAACCGAGCCTACTGGAGAGGATCAAGTCTGCACAGAAGGACGACCCCTACCTGGAGAAGATGCGGAAGCTGATATCGACAGGAAAAGCGTCTGACTTTGCAGAGGACGAGTCGGGAGTGTTGCGCGTGAAGGGACGGCTATGCGTACTGGACGACGTAGAACTTAGGAAGGAGATAATGACGGAGGCGCACTATGCCGAATATTCCTTGCATCCTGGCAGTACCAAGATGTATAAGGACCTCCGCATTGTCTTTTGGTGACACGGCATGAAGAGGGACGTAGCGCTCTTTGTGTCAAAGTGTATGGCATGTCAGCAAGTCAAAGACGAGCACCAGCGACCGGGCGGGGAGATGCAGAACCTCGCCATTCCAGAGTGGAAGTGGGATCACATCACTATGGACTTCGTTGTTGGCTTGCCGAGGATGTCGCGGGGAAACGACGCCATCTGGGTCATCGTCGATCGACTAACCAAGTCAGCGCATTTTATCGCCATCAAAGTTACTTGGAGCGTCGACCGTCTTGCTCAGATATATCTTGATGAAATAGTTCGGCTGCACGGGGTCCCAGTTTCTAACGTCTCGGATCGGGATGGACGGTTCGTAGTGCGCTTCTGGAGTAGTCTACATTCAACACTGGGGACCAAGTTGAAGTTCAGCTCAGCTTATCATCCTCAGACTGACGGCCAAACAGAGCGGGTGAACCAAATTCTCGAAGACGTGTTGCAACTCTGTGCGATCGACTTGAAGTTAAGTTGGGACGTCCATCTACCGCTGGCCGAGTTTGCATACAACAACAGCTATCAGTCCAGCATCCAAATGGCGCCGTATGAAGCTTTGTACGTCCGGAAGTGTAGATCGCCCATTTGCTGGGATGAAGTCGGGGAACGGCAGATACTTGGTCCGGAGCTGGTGGAGTAGACTGTGCAGAAGGTCAAGTTGATACGAGAAAGATTGAAGATAGCACAAAGCCGGCAGAAAAGCTATGCCGACACGCACCGACGCCCCCTCGAGTTCTCGGAAGGCGACCATGTATTCCTGAAGGTGATGCCTATGCGTGGAGTTTCCCGGTTCGGTGCGAAAGGAAAGTTGAGCCCAAGATTTGTTGGCCCATTCGAAATATTGAAGCGTGTCGCCCCGGTAGCTTACCAACTCGCCTTGCCGTCGGCATTGTCAGAGGTACATGACGTCTTCCACGTCTCGCAATTGCGGAAGTACGTGCACGATCCGGGGCATGTGGTAGAGTTGGGTAAGCTGGACCTGAAGGCGGACTTATCATATGTCGAAGAGCCGGTGCAAATCTTGGAGCGCAAGGATAAACTTCTCCGCAACCGTGCTATTCCTCTAGTTCGTGTCCTCTGGAGAAACCATTCGATCGAGGAGTCGACGTGGGAGCTTGAGTCTGAAATGAAGGAGAAGTTCCCTTCATTGTTCTCGTAGAGGTAGGTTCTATTCTTAAGTTTCGAGGACGAAACTTTTTCTTAGTTGGTTATGGTGTAGTGCCCCGTCCCTACATCGTGCCCCGTACTCAGTCCATGGGGTGCGCGAGAAAGGAACACTGTGGCTATCGATTCGGTCGGGACCGATAGGTCGGGATCGACCGAGTCGATCGAACGGGAACGGTTGAATTAAGATCCATTTCTCGTTATGGAATGTCTTCTTCGGAACCAAGTCCCATATTCAGCGGGTTGCGCCTCGAGGATTGACTCTGCGGCTGAGTCGGGAGAGACCTCCCGTTGCTCTGCTTTTCACGCCGCTTGCGTTGGTTTTGGCTTTGTTTTCTGAATGCGTTTTCGTGAATGTTTTCGATGGTTTTCATGGCTTACATTTCGAACTCGCATTTCCTATCGAACTCCTTGAATAATGCAGTGTTCTAATCGGTTGCTTGTGCGATTTCAGGTAATCGCGTAGGCGACGTCTAGCACGACCAACAAGTTCTCTCGCCGAAGTAAACTCAAGGTGAGTGGCTGACCCTTCTCTACTCGACCCCCTTCTTAGGCAAAATCGATAGTGTTGTTGCGAATGAAAAGATAAATGCAAGTGCACGAACACGAATGAATGAACAAGTTTTCAAAGAAAATGTAGGCTATGTCTTAACAACTAAAAACATGTCTTTGCACGGTCATGGACAACTTGTCGACAAGGTGAGCGTTTCCCCGCACGGCAACCCGAGGCCACGGGACCGTTGCGGGCACAAAGGGAAACAAATAATTAGCTGTGCTGGGTACGGGTTAGGCGAGGACTTGCAGCGGGGCTCGCTACTCACGCTGAAAGGACCCCGTCTAACAAAAGCTAGAGGAGTCCACGATGGCTCTGGGAGCCAGTGACCAACACACGAAATATTGCACTTGGTATGGAAATGATAACAATTGACAGGGAAGAACATGGTAAGTTTCATCAGGCGCGGCACGGGCCGCCGTCGGTAAGTTTCAACGTAAATTTCACTATGCTTGTCATATACTTGTTTGCAATTCATTAGGATGGTTAGAAACATTCATACTTTAAGTCAATTAAACTCTTCAACCAAATGAGAGCTTGGAACTTAAATAGCCACGCACCAGTAGAAAGTGTAATGTACTGATCCTCGCTTTCCACGCAGGTACCCCGAACTACGAAGGGCGTGCCACTTGAAAGCTCAAGGCGAAGTGAACCCTTTTGAAGCCTCGTCCGCGTGTAAAGGCTTGTTTCTGGATTCCTTTTGAAGAAGACCCGCACTCAGTCCAAAAGAAGATGGCGGCTCGACTCGCCTCGATAGCAGGTGGAAAGATGTTATATTTTGCTTGTAAAAAGGGATGTAATGTATGGAACGACTATCTCATCAACGTTCATTTTGTAAGTCGAGTCATGTTGTAGCCCGCGCGGCAATGATTGTAAAGGAGTCTATGTAAAGTTTTATTATCATCAATGAAAAAGTCTATTTCTATTTCAAATGTGTCATTCAATTTCTCTGCGTACTCTAATTTGATGTTGTGTTTCGGATAACCTTATGACTATGCCTTGTGCGGTCGCAACTTAGGTTCGCACGGCATCACGCCCGGGGGACGACTATCGATTCTACGGAATCGGGGCGTGACAACTGCTAGTCACCCAAATATCATGTCCTTTGTATGTTTATGTGCTAGATATTTGGCTAATCCTAAGGATCACATTTATGCGCAGTTAAGCATATATACCAATAGCTTAAAGGTACTTTAACGATCGGTGTAAACCCCCTACAATTTCACTATAGATTTTTTTTATTATGGTATTTATTTCTCGAGTACGAATACGTGTATAAAAAGTATTTGATTATTTGTAAAAAAATAAAAGTTTCATTATAAGTTTTCAATAATAAAAAGAATAAATATTTGTTTCAAAATAATACCAGGTAAATATATTTTATTTCGTTTGTGTATAAAATGTATCGCACCAGATTTGCCAAACTTTATTTTTATAAATATATAAATGTTGTTTTTATTTGTTATACAAGTATAGGTACTAATTTAGAAAGTATATTTTTTGTAAATAATATATACTATTTTTAATGTTTGAAATTTTTGATTTTTGGTAATTATTTGGAATTTTAATTTATAAAAATGTATTTAAATTTAGTTCATATTAATATTTAAATATTTTTGGGAGTTTAGATTTTATTACTTTTTAAATGTGTTTAAATTAAATGTGAGACTTATCCATTGAGGGTATAAAGGATTACTAATCCTTGTCTAAGTATGAGTCCACCTCCTATTTAAGGAGAAGTTCCCTTTGCTCTTTTTCCTAGAAATTCCATAACCTAATTTTTCATCCATTCAAAAGTGTCCGTGCATCGTGTCCATGTCCATCTTCACCGTGTCAGCCGTGACGGCCTCGGGTCTAACCCTGGTTGACTTTCAACTATCTTATGGCCGCAATACATCTACAATCACCCTTTACCGTGTCCGACACACTGGACACCACTACCCTTCAATCACCCGTGTCACACAGGCCACGCTGACACCAAGTTCCCAAAACCGACACTAACCAACCCTAACCCTAACCCTAACCCTAACCCTAGCCTCCAACCCTGCTCTCGCCTGCACTACCTTGTCGGAACTCCTCCATCAACCACCGTAGCCCTCACTATCACCTCTTCCCTCGGCCAGCCACAAACACCAACACCACCAACAACAATATCACCCCGACTGGCCCTGAGCCTTCACCCCCGTCCTTCACTCTGGCCAACTACTCCACGCGTACATGACCATCACCACCGCCCGAGCCATCATCTCCATCAGTTCAACTTCACCACCACCATTACCATTTTTACTACCACCATCACCAGATCACCACAACCGGTGTAGCGCGGATCTCCCCGAGACACAACCGCAAAAACTGTCAGTCCAACCCTACTCCCCACCAGAACGTCACATCTACTTCCCTTCGACCTCCAGAGCCTTATCGGTGGTGGCTCATCCTCCAGTCCTCTATTCTGGCCGATTTCCCCAAACCTAGACCACCGCAACTAGCTGCCACCGGTGATGGCCCTCTCCTTCAACACCATCGTGTCGGCTGCGTTTATGTGCCTATAGTGCTCCAACGACCACCGCGTCCACACAACCGAGTCAGAGTCGACGCCAACCCAAAATTTGCTCGGCATTCGCACTACCAGTCTATGGAATGTTGCCCTGTCTCGTCCCCGGCCATCATCCCGACTACCGCGTCGCACCACCGAACTCCCCATCGGTCAGCTCCCTCTCTCACCATTCCGTCCCCCTTCCTTTTTCCTCTCTTTTTTTTGAAATTAATATATATATATATATATATATATATATATATATATATATATATATATTCGTTTCGTTTGATTAAATGGATTTGTGAAAATATACATATTATTAGTATCTTTATCGATTTTAAAATATAAATATAGTTTTGACCAAAAAAATATATGTTTGACAAAAATCGAGCCTTGAGCCCTTAAATAATTTTCTAGAATTATTTTGTATTTACCTAAAAATATTTTTGATTAATAAATATATAGATTTCTACCTAAAATATTATGTTTACAAAACTGATAGTTTTACCCTAGAAACAATATTTGCATTATCAGTATTTATCTAAAAATTATTTTTGACTAATAAAAGATAGGTTTTAAACATTATAAATATTTTCTAAAATAGTATATGTACTTACTTACGCAAAATTTCCTCTTTATTATCATCACTGATCATGACTAATCGTATCCCTATTTCCTTTGTGAATTCGGACCCTTACACATCGACCATGGCTGATGGAAAAATTCGGAACTTGTCAAATCATCGTGCCACACCATGCAAGATACCTTGCCATATTTATTGCTTATATATATATTCTGCATCTTTACTGTTTAGTTACTGGAGCCTAAGTGTTCAAAGGTGGAAGCATGCTCCGAGAAGATAGTAAAATTTACCGATTTCCTATGGCAAATTTCTCAGGTATCGGAAAGAGGTAAACCAAGAGTCTGATATTTCTAGGGATGGACATAGGTTCGTGTCGAATTCCTCTTTGTCGATAGGACGAGCAGGACTGAATACGTTCATGGGTTCGTATTCCGAAGTGGAAGACGAAGCCGCGGACTCTCCTTTCTTTCTCTTGAGGAGCTTGGGGGCCATGGAATTTAAAAAAGAAAAAAAGAAAAGATATACCTAAAAAATAGAAAGATGAGTAGAGAACACCTTCTTGAGCCTTCTAGATCTAAGGAGAAAGAAGATTGGAGCTAAGATAAGGTGGTAATAGAAACTAGGATTTTGTTTTTGTTGGTCGGGTGAATAAAACAATAGGAAGAAGATAGGATTTATATGGAGCTAGGGCCGGCTGAAATGTTTATGGAAATTTGAAACAACGCCGACCGAGTTCGGCCCGAACTCGGGCCGAGTTCTGTCCGAGTTCGGCCACTTGGACTTTTAATTCATTTTATGAATAATGAATAATAAACGTATTTAACAACTCTTAACTTCTTTGATTAATTAAAATTTATTACTTTGGGTTAGCTGTAGGGGCTGGATCCCAGCTAGCCGTAGTCTGAAGACTAGTATGCCATGTCGCTTCAGGCTATTTACATCTGTATTATAGAAGCGCCCTTTCGGCTTATACCCAAAATAACTTCAATTAATAAATCTATAAATTTCAAGTTTTAAATAATTTTATTAAACATATCTCATTTATGAATTTAAAAATTCAAGTATGCCTAACTCGCGACGCAGATAATTGAAACGGTCTTCAGCTAGCGATTTTGTGAAAATATCTACTAATTGATGATGTGTCAATAAATTCTAAACAAATATCCCCGTGTTGTTGATGATCACATAAAAAGTGATGAGCGTATCTCTATGTGCTTTATGCGTAAATAACAAACAGGGTTCTTAGTCAAATTAATCGTGCTAGTGTTATCAAAGTATATGGGAATCTTCGTGTAATACAGATTGTAGTCTTCTAGGGTTTGCTTCATCCATAAAATCTGTACACAACAACGAACTACGGCAATTTACTCAGCCTCAGTTGTTGATAAAGCAACGTACATAATTTTGCTTCTTGCTAAACCAGAAGACTAAAGATTTTCCTAGAAAATGATACGTACCGCTGGTACTTTTACGATCTCCTTTGCATCCAGCAAAATCTACATCTGAATAATCGATTAGGTCAAAAGACGTAGTTTTGGGATACCACAAGCCGACTGTAGAAGTTCCCTTAAGGTATCGAAAGATACGCTTAATGGCGCATAAGTGTGATTCCTTCAAATTAGCTTCATATCGTGCACAAATACAAAAACTAAACATAATATCTGGACGACTAGCAGTTAAATATAATAAACTACCAATCATACCTCGATACTTACGCTGGTCGACAGGTTTGCCACTTTCATCAATGTCAAGCTGTGTTGATGTAGCTATTAGAGTACTGAAAGGCTTTACATTGTCGAAGTCATACTTCTTCAGTAAATCCTTCGGGTACTTGGCTTGGTTGATGAACGTTCCCTGTGAGTGTTGTTTGATCTGAAGTCGTAGGAAGTAGTTAAGCTCTCCCATCACACTCATCTCAAACTCACTCTGCATACACTTAGCAAATTTTTGACAAAGTTTTTCATTAGTAGAGCCGAAAATGATGTCATCTACATAAATTTGCACAAGAAGAATACTATTATCTAAGGACTTCATAAATAAAGTAGTATCAAATCTTCCTTTTGAAAATCCATTTTCAAGTAGGAATGCACTTAGGCGTTCGTACCAAGCACGAGGTGCTTGTTTGAGTCCATAGAGTGATTTTCTATGTTTGAAGACATGATCGGGATTTTGAAAATCTTTAAAACCAGGAGATTGTTTCACAAAAACTTCTTCTTTCAAAACTCCATTTAAAAATGCACTTTTTACGCCCATTTGAAAAAGTTGAAACTATGAAAACATGCAAATGCACAAAACAGGCGAATGGCTTCTAGTCTAGCAACAAGAGCATGTCTCGTCATAATGAATACCTTCTTCTTGATTATAACCTTATGCTACTAGACGTGCTTTGTTGCGTAGAAATTGTCCATCCTCACTAAGTTTATTTCGGAACACCTATTTAGTACCAATTATCGATGGACCAATAGGTTAAGGAACAAGTTCCCAAACTTTGTTTCTCTCAAATTGATTAAGTTCCATTTGTATGGCATAAATCCAAAACTCATCATTAAAAGCATCTGCTACTGTCTTAGGTTCTACTTGAGAAATAAAAGCTACCACTACAAGAAAAATACCCTGTTATAATGCTTGAAAAGAAGCTATTACAACGGTTCATATATAAACAATTACAGAATTTCAATAACACCACATAATATGACAGTTCTGAAGAATTTTTCGTCTATTATAACGATTTATAGCACTAAGCGTTATATATTGTTCACACATACGTGACACTATTACATACAATCGTTATAAAATGTGTTTAAAAAATTTAGAATCCTGATGGAACGTCCGCTCAAACCAGATGCCTGAATCAAAAGCCTCGTTCCTTTTTTTCCTCTCTCTCTCATTTTCCTTCATATCTCCCAGAGCTCTCTCCCTCCTCTCGCTCTCCTCATCTCCTTTTTCCCTCTCCCTACAAACCCTAACCCTACCCTTAAACTCCTCCTCATCTCCTCTTTCCCTCTCCCTAAAAACCCTAACCTTAAACTCCTGTTCTGCACCCTCCACCGTCGGAGTCGCTCCCACCACCATCCCTCCGAAACCCTAACCCTTTCATTCCTCAGCTCCACTAGCGACATCCTTATCTTCCTCTCGATGCACAACAACCTACTCATCCCCGTTGCCTTCAAGCCGTTGGCCTTCTCCCTTTGTACAACCCCAACCTCTGCCCTAGGTCCAAGGATTGGATTGATGACAGGAACGTAGACTAGCTCGAGGACTTCGACGATAATCGCTTCCTCGATGACTACAGGTTTCAGGAGCTCCAACTAAAAAAACCCCTTTTTCTAGTGTTAGGGTTTGATTGTTGATTTTGTTTTTGTTATTGTTGCGGGAAGAAAAGGCTGGCAAAGGTAAGGGAGGTCTATTTTCAAGTTCCCCCTAAAATTTGTTGACATTTATTTACCTATTAATCTTTTCTGCAGACAAGCTCGAGGACCTCGACGACAACCGCTTCCTCGATGACTACAGGTTTCATGAGCTCCAACTAAAAAACCCTTTTTTCTAGTATTAGGGTTTGATTGTTGATTTTGTTTTTGTTATTGTTGCGGGAAGAAAAGGCTAGCAAAGGTGAGAGAGGTTTATTTTCAAGTTCACCCTAAAATTTGTTGACATTTATTTACCTCTTAGTCTTTTGGTTTGTTGTACAAGATAAAGGAGAACATTCAGTACTACTAGCATGACTAATGCTTGTGGTAATGGCCATCACTTTTCTTGAGCAAATGATCATGACATTTTTTTTCACTAGCCTCATAGGCACCAAAAACTTTATTTGCCTGTTTTTTTTGTAGGGGTGATGTCACATTACGAGCAGCAGCAAAAAAACACACAATGCAAGGGCCAGAGGGATCGAGGGATCGAGGGATCGATTATCCTGATTACGAGCCTAAACACAAAGATCCTTTAATGAAAATATAGAAAAGAATGAATTTTAAAGGTTCTATGACTTTTATTGGCTTTCAATAGTATATAGGCTTTCTACTGAGGCTTCTAGCTAGCCCACAAACATTTGCTTAACCTAGGTACTTTGTCTCAAAGAACTGATACATACGAACATCTTTATTATATTTTGTTTATGTCAATTGAAATAGCTGGAACTCTTCACTTAAGCTCGTCAAGAGCAACATTCATGGATACATTTCATCATAATAATAATGATTTTATAATGAAGCTTTGGCCAACTACATTAAAGATGTAAAGGTGCTGGTAAAGGTGCCAAAGAATTTGGTGATTATTAATGCAATCAAGCAATGAATGCCATAATATAATAGGTTCTATGTTTTACTAGTAACTTTCCTTGCATAGAAAAAAAAACTTGGCTTAAAGTAGTTCGTTTATTTTCATTTCTAAAGTTAAGTCCTAGACTACTATCTAACATGTATATAACATGATACAAGAGGAACTTCAGACCATATCTTTGATTCTAAGAGGGATTTCTAGGTATTAAAAAAAGATTTTGCTGCCACTTTAAAAAAGGAAGTAAAATAACACCCATAAAATGGTATTTATGTTGTAGTGATTGTTTTTTGTTGGGACTCAGCTAGGTACTTAGCCGATATTATGGGTGTTTATAAAACTTGGTTAATCTTTCAATAGACTTGGCTATTAATTGAGGAAAACTCATACTTCTTTAGACTATAGCTATGCATGTCGTTACATTTCTTGATAACCACTTTGACTTTGTTTTCAGGGTTTTACAGTGTTTGTTGTAGATAGAAGAAGCTACATTGCACATGGTTCTTAGTAATTGAAATTTCCACTGTTAATCATGTTTTGGTAAGTGGACAACTCTTTTGCTGTTATCCAGCTTTCCTTCGATAAATTATGGCATTTGGAGTTTCTTTGCAGCTGCCTCATGAATTGGGCATCCTCAAGAAGTATGGCCAGACAAACCAATTTTCGGTATGCAAAAGTTGCCGTAGGACCAATTATTTTTTATAGTATATTATTTTGTTTTCTTTTGGACTTGACAACATTCCAACTTATCCGGATCTCCCAAATGAAAAGCTGGTGTCATATGCCAAGTGTCTTCACATGTTCTGGTATGGTCCTTAAATTTCAATAGTGTGACATTGTTTATTGCAGTAACTAGATGTGATTGGGTTATCTGTAATTATTCATGTTAGAAGATATCAGTTAAGAGGTACTTCATTGTGGAATGTAATTGAGTTTGTAGTGAATAGAGATGAAATGACAAAAGGATCTTGTGTCAGCCTATAAAGACTTCAATATACAACTAGAATGTGTAATTTGGCCTCAATACATGTTATTATTTTGCAGTACTCTCGTCTTAGCAATTGCTAAAACTGGATTCTATCTTATCTTGATGATTCTACATCTATCATTCTGTGTTCCACAAGTCCTAACCATCTCAATTATTTATCCTCACTGTATCCTCAAATGAACTCATCTTCATGCCTATCCTTTCATTGAATCACCATTTATTTGTCTCAACAGTCTCATTTTGGCTATACTCGTTTTTTGACAATGATGATTCTTGTTCTGGCCTATAGAGACTTAGGTCTAAATTGTCTAACAAACCTTCAATGTAATTAACTTATCAATTCTTTTATGTAATATCATAGTACTCTAGAAAGATTTTTCTCAAGCTTCAACTATTTTTTTTTATTCTAAACACCATCCTTAATCACAGACATTAAGAAAATGTGAAAGCATTTTCATTAAAATGGGCTCAACAATCACGAAAAGGTACATAATACAATGACCCTAGGTGTTTCCAATATTTTAGCAGCAATTTTCTTTATTATTTCAAGTGGAATTTTAGGAATTTGTGGGTCGTATCTTTAAACTTATATAGTTTGTGGTTATTGCTTGGTTATTCAGTTATAGAAGTCAGAAATATACATATTCAAGTAAAATGGACAAGTAACACCTGGCAAACTTTGCTCCCTTTCCTATCTTGTGTAATGCTATAAATGGGTGCATGACCTACAAGTGATTCTTATATTGAAACTGGCATGAAATCAAAAAAGATGATTGTTGATTCATTCTCTATCTGTTTCTTCTGAGTTTTATTTCAAAATAACTTGAGTATGGAAAAGCCTTTAATTTCCTTGACTATGAAAACATATTTAATTTTTGCCACATAGGCTTTGGTGACAGCATACTCTTTAAGTATCCAGTGCCATATTTTGTAATTTTTTTTTCTCTCTATTGGCATAAACTAGAAATTTTGTATTTCAATATTGTTATATGTAAAATTAAATGTCTAATAAATGATTTATACGTTATACTTGAGTTTTTTAGATATTTCTTTCATGTGAGTATTCAAACCATTTGAGCCATATAAAAATATATTGTTCTGAGATCATACACACGAATTGTTGGCTTAATTTGTAAGCAACACACAAATTTGCTCATGCACATTCAACAGTTAATTGCTGTATTCTTGAACTGAAAAATCTTTTCGTAGATGTTTAATTTCTTAATTTAGTGCTAAGCAAGATTCGAGGCTATTGACTTTGTTCATCGTCATCGGACTGCATCTTTTTAAACTTGTCTTATTGTTGCTTCTTTTCCCAATATAAAAAATGTTGTTAATGTTCACCTTATTGATATATGAGAATAATGGTTGAACTGAAATAAACTTCTCCTGGTCTTGGCAGCATCCGTCTAAATATGAAATGTGGACATTGCCCATTAACTAGTATTTTTTAAGATTTTAGCTACTATTTTTTGGATAAGCTATTTTGACTATTCCAGCCAAGCAAATTAAAATGGATTTTCTTTCAGGTGCTAATCTTTTATAGGCTTGATAAGAGGCATCCTTGATATGGAACTTTTATCATGTGATTTAATTGAAACTTGGGTAGAAGTTAACCATGTCTTGTAGTAGGTTTCTCAATATGTAAGGAGTCTTGATTCTATCAAATTGCAAGTAAGATATGGGAGTGCCATCACCATAAGCATCTAGCCATTTTTTTCATGCCATCTCTATTAGCTCCTCATTCAGTTTTTAGTATGTGGTACTTTTATGCACACTACTTTACTAAATAGTGGAGCAAAATTTATAATACGCGTCCTTGTCGGTCACATAAATTTATTTAACTTCACCTGGGATTCATATAGTGAAGTTTGAGATCCTATTGATAGGGGTGAGCATTCGGTTTATTCGGTTCCAACCGAACCGAATAAGCAAAAACCGAATTGGACCGAAACCGAATAAGCAAAATCGAAACCGAACCAAATTGGTCAACAACCGAACCGAACCGAACCGAATTAAATCGGTTCGGTTTTCGTTTTATTCGGTTTTTGGGTTTTTTTGTTTTTTTGTTAATATATATAATAACTAAATATACCTAGATATATTCAGTATATACCTATAACATATACCTATATATATTTAGTATATACCTATAATTAACACACACACACACACACACACATATATATATATATGTATATATATATATATATATATGTATATATATATATATATACATATATATATATATATATATATATATATATATATAAACTAAATTTTCTTATTCGGTTTTCGGTTTTGGACCGAAACCGAATCCCAAAACCGAAACCGAAACCGAATAAGAAAATTTAGTATTTTCAAAACCGAAACCGAACCGATTTTTTTTAAAACCGAACCGAATTCCTTATTCGGTTCGGTTCTGTTCGGTTTTCGGTCCAAACCGAATAATGCTCACCCCTACCTATTGATCCAACCACAAAGATTTAGACTAGTTGACTCCTTGTAATTGCACTGAGTTTATTTGTGTGATTTCCAGATTGTGTTAACTGGGCCAACCCCTGAATTTTATGAAGCCTTTGGACGAGCATTCGACAGCCCTTCCAAAGGCCCAAAACTTCACATATCTTGCAAGAACAAGAGCAAAAAGGTAATTTTCAGAGAAGGATAATGTTCATTTTCTCATTATACCAAGTCCCAGAGTGCATGTTTTCACTTTTCATTTACTGATTTGGTTGTCATTGGATTGTGATTGCAGAGTTCATTCGGGATAGTCACGATCCATATCGATCATGTGGTTATGCTAGGCTCTGTTGCCGGAGAGTCTGATATGCTACCTCAAAGCAAAAGTAGTCTGCCTCGAAACCTGGAAATAGAGTTCCAGTAGTCGAACAATGACAACCTCATGCTGGTATCTTCTTTTTGTACTTGTGAATGGGCTCTTCTCCATTTATTAATGTAAATTATTGAATGATGAGAAGCTCTAGATAGTTTTCATGGAGGTTACTGGTTACAATCGCCTCAAGCTACTTGTTAGTAAAGATGAATCTTGGACTTCTATACTTGAGTGCTCATTGGCCTCTTATAGATTGTAGGCATTTGTTTAACAGATAAATTAATTGAATCAAATATCCACATAAAATAAAAGGGCAAAAGGTTGTAATAATGTAAGAATTTTCTCCCATATGCTTGAATGTGTTGGTATAGTTTGCAATTAAAACAGATAAAAGGGATAATAATCTTACAATCACTTTAATCCTTGTTGTTATCTGTTTCAGGTTCGTCCTTTAGACTAGTAGAATATACTAACTGATTTTGTCTCGAACTACAACCTAAGGTATATCATAAATTGGATTTCTTTTTATTGGCAGTGAGAGAATATTAATTGGCCACTTGTTGGAACTATTCGAAGATGCAGGACAAAGGAAGAAGATCATACGCTTGAAAAAAATTGTTCAATAAGGAAAAAACTAAAACAAAATTTACAAGCAAGCCCATCAGATAAGTTTACCTTTACATAGCCACAAAATAAACATAGTTTACTGCACCCTTCAGGTGAACTAAAAAGGAATAGCATGAATTAGAACATTTTAAGCTGTAGACATATACACTACATGTCATGTCTTTTTGGAATCGTAATTGAAAGCGCTTCTATCAGACGATGTCTTAAAGTGGATTGTGATATTTGATTGAGCACAAACTCTAAAATCCCCGAGTTTTATTTTTTCCACCTTCTTTCTAACTTGTAGACTTTTAAATAACATGAATTGACATGAGCTATGGAGTGGCCCATAAGTACAAGAGCCTGACAATAATCCTCCTTCCTGTTAATGATAGGGATATTTTTCAACTTTCTTTGCATTATGGTGCTTCAATAATGGCAATTTGAATTTAGTTTGATTAGTTTTAGCTTATACAAAGGTATGTTGGTAATGGGTAATCATATTGCTTCAAACTATTTCCTTTTAGTCTAGATCCAGTTTATATATAAAATGCTGCTCTTGTTTATAATTTTTCATGTTCAAGTTCTTATCTAAATTACTATTGAACTTTTAAATTTCCTAATTAATGATTTTTCTCACTCTTGTTGGTTCATCTCAATGCACAAGCATCTTAGAAGATTGTAAATGTTGAAGAGAAACTATCCAGAGGATGGGGTGGGGAAAATGCAAATCATGTTATTGGGTATCGCTACTTGCTCAATGATGATGATAGAAGAATATCAAGGGCTTCAACCTCTAGGAAATTGACAACTCTAAGGAAGGTTTATCTTATGGAATACAAGTACGTGGTTGTACGTTTTAAACAATTTTGAAGGGATGTCGACAGTTTTGGTGGTGTTGATGAAGCCAAAGGAAGTTACATACTAACAGTTTTGAGGCTGCCCTGGAAAAGGAAACATTAATGTATATATACATGTATTTTTGAAAAAATGTAATTAAGATTGTGATATTATGTACATTTGGAATATGATATTTTTAATTCAAAAAGAATGTTTCAAATGTTTGTCAAATTTATTAATTTA
Organism: Iris pallida; assembly: GCA_029216955.1. NCBI lineage: Eukaryota > Viridiplantae > Streptophyta > Magnoliopsida > Asparagales > Iridaceae > Iris > Iris pallida. Next base: position 36,980,861 of record JANAVB010003400.1, on the reverse strand, counting down.
TGTTTTCTGGTTCGAAATGAATGTTTTGGAATCGGTCAGTATTGACCATTGTTTTTTATAACACTTTGACAGGCGATATATATGTGTGTTTGTGAATTACATCCACAACCGTTTGAAAAAGCGTTATATTTTCTATTTATAACGCTTTGAAAATAAGTGTTATATATATGAAACATATTTATAACGATTTAGAAATTAACTGTTATATATAGTTGTATTATTTATAACATTTTCAGGAGAAAAAAATGTTATATATGAAGAGACCATCTATAACGGTTTTAGAAAATATTTATAACACTGGTTTTTATAACGCCTACGGGCTTATAAAAAAACGTTATAAAATATCATTTATGACGATTTTTAGCCGTCATAAAAGGATATTTTTGTTGTAGTGTACATTAGCTGCTACATTAATATCTGTGTCTATTGAGCTCATCAAAAGTAACGTTAATTGACTCTTCAACAATCATAGAACTTTTATTGAAAATTCTATATCCCTTACACTTAGCAGCATATCCGAGAAATATCCCTTGATCTACTTTACAATTGAACTTACCCAAGTTGTCCTTGGTATTCAGGATAAAATAGCGACAACGAAAAACTTTAAAATATGAAATGTTTGGGATGATACCAAACCACAAGTCATATGGTGTTTTCATTCGAGATAGGTCAAATCAATACCCTATTTAAAACATGACAGGCTGTACTAACAGCTTATGCCCAAAAATACTTAAGAAGATTATGCTGTTTCAGCATGACTCTAGCCATCTCGCTTAGAATACGATTATTCCGCTCCACAATACCTTCTGTTAGGGAGTTCTAGGACAAGAAAACTCGTGCTAATATCTACTATCATCACAAAACTTTTTGAAATTATGAATTCGCCACCATGATCACTTCAGATTCGAGTAATCATGAATCATTTTTTGTTTTGTACCTTTTTACAAAATATCTAAAATTCAAAAATACTATCACTTTTGTTTGATAAAAAAAACCCATGTATAACGAGAGAAATCACAAAAGCATAGAGCTTACCGCCAAGACTAGCGACTCTACTAAGACCGAATAGATCCATACGAATCAACTGCAAGGGTTTAGAAGTACTTACATCGTTGATGGATTTAAACGAAGACCTAGTCGCTTTGTTCTTTTCACAATCAACACATACCATATCACTCTTGAATGTGATTTCTCGGAGTCCTTTTACCAACTTTTTAGTACATAACCATAAGATAGTGTCCATATTGGCATGTCCTAGCCTCATATGTCATAGCCAGCTTTCATCTTGATTTGCTACTAGGCACTTTTCTGCATTGTTAGTACATTCTAAAAAGAATACATAAATATTGTCTTCCCTAATCCTTTCATATACATGATTACCGGATATAATATCATAGATTGAATATTTGTCTTTCACAAAGTTGATGTCATAACCATTATCTGCCAAAAAAAACTTATGCTTAATAAATATGTTTCAACTCCGTGACGAGACAGACGTCCTTGATTACTGGATAGGGAGACAAACCAACAGTACCATTTCCAATTATATCACATCTCACGTTATTTCTGAAGGAGACATATCCTTCTTTCTTCATTGATAGCATAGCGAATAAAGATGCATCACTAGTCATGTGCTGCGAACATCCGCTATCGAGAATCCACTTACTTCTAGCATGAGAGGGTTGAGGGTCCACCTACAAGATGAGTAGATGAATCCTTTGGTACCTATTTCTTCGAGGGTCCTTTTTGATTAGTTATAGGAATCCAAGCAAGTATTTAATTGTCAACAAGCTTTCTTACTTGATAATACCGTGATATGTGCCCGTGAGTACCACAATATGTGCAAGTAAGTTTTGAAAATGTGCTTTTTTTCTTCGGTGTTGACCTTCTTTTGTGTCTTCTTTGGAAACCTATAAGTGAAAACATAATTGTGTGAAACGTGTTGCTTGCATTCTTTCTGTGGTTTAGTCCTCTTAGATATATGCTTAGCATTAGGACTAAGCTTAGGATGTGTAACAGGGATGGCACTGTTTGCCTAACTTGATTTCTAACTTTTTAGAAATCGCACAAGACTCCTCATATTTGACAATCATATAAATAAGTCTTTGCTCTGTGACTAAGTGTCTCTTCTTCTCTATGTCATAAAGCTCTTGCACTTTGATATAGTCTCTTTCTTTCTTTTCAATGGTGAGGATAGCCTCATGATAGTCTACTTAAGCTTGGCTATCTCATCTGCGCTCCTAGTAGTAGATGTCTCTTTTATATCTTCAACAAGATTAGACAATCTAGATACTTCAGTTGTGTAAGCCTTAACCTCTTTGTGAGATTGCTTGTACTTGGCTAACATATTTCTTTGTTCATCAAGTAGTTCGCTAAAGGTAGTTTCTAGCTCATGAAAGTAAAATCATCGTACGGAGGGTTAGAGATACCCTATAGAAGCCATTAGACAGACATTTGCAGTACTGCTGGGTCTGTCCTCCTCCCCTGATTCACTGGCCTCACTTTCATGCCAGATGCTTTTGGCATACTTTCGACCTGTTGTAGCCTTCCTGTTTGATCTTGATCAATCATATGGACTGCTCTTCTTTGACAATGGACAATCCTTCTTGATATGCCCTGACTTCTTACATACAAAGCCTTCTTCATTGCTTTCGTGGACGTCCTTCTTCTTTCGGTTTGATCTCTCAAACTTCAAGAACTTTCTAAAGTTTCTGACTAGCAGGGCTTGCTCATCACCACTGGATGATTCTTCGTCAGAATCATTGCATGTGACTCTTTGTGATTTTAAGGAGATAGATTTTTCTTTGGAGGTTGCTTCTTCAAATTCTTGCAAATCCAGCTCATGGGTCATCAGCTTGCCCATAAGTGTCTCCAGAGTCATTATGGTGCGATCGTTTTCTTCTATGATCGAAGTTGCATTCGGGTTCCAATTCTTGGTTAGAGCCCGTAGAATATTTTTGATCTTCTCATGATTGCTATAATCCTTACCAAGAGATTGTAAAGGATTAGTAATATCAAGAAAATGAGTAAACATATGTGTAATTGACTCGTCGGATTTCATCTCGAATGATTCATACTCCTGTGTTAGTCTGCTGATTTTGGATTCTTTTACTTGGGAAGTTCCTTCACGAGTCACCTCAAGAAGTCTCCAAATTTTATGAGACGTAGTACAGGTAGAAACACGATTAAACTCAGTTTTGTCAATTGCACAAAATAGTGCATTGATGGCTCGTGCATCTAGACTAGCCTTTGCCTTTTCTTGATCTGTGTATTTGTCATATGACTTTTCTACTAGATCACCATCAACCAAGATTCTAACCGGTTTCTTATAACCGTCTATAAAAATCGACCTAAGGTCAAAATCAAGAGACTTAAAAAAAACTCATTCGTGTTTTCCAATAAGTATAGTTCGTTCCATCAAAAAGTGGAGGTCAATTTGTGGATTGCCCTTCACCATTGAATATAGATTTCACGGCTACCACATATACTCTCTAGAGTGTTATATTGGAATATAACCCGCTCTGATACCAATTGTAGGAACGTTGAGCACCTCTAGAGGGGGGTGAATAGAGTGTATGTATGTGCAACAAAAATAATCACCACTTTTAAAAATTTAGCAGTTATAAACTATAGCAAATATAAGAGACAGTAAGTAAATGCAGTAAGCAAGAGATCAAAAAATCAAACTCAGTGAACACCGTGATGTATACTGGTTTCCCTCTGAGAGGACTAGTCCAATTGTGAGTACTTTTACTCGCTGTTAATCTACTATTCACAAGCTAAATAAGAGCTTGTCGTCTCTTTACATTATCGTGCCTTGGTGACGAGCGCACGACCGACTCCAACAAACTAATTCTAAAAACTGGAATGTTTTTTGAATTTGCAATCTCTGATACAACTCTTCTGAACCAATAAACTAGATCGAACAAAACAGTACTGGCTTTAGTTAAGAGTGGTATAGGCGAGATTTGAAAGCTTTAGAGCGTTGAAACACTTTATAATAAATAAAGAGAAGAGTGAATGAGTGATTTAGAAATGTGAAAATCATTCTCCATTTATAGTATTTTTGGGACCGAACTCGGGCAGAGTTCGGACAGAGTTCGGATGCTTGAATCTCGCATTCGAACGTTGCTTGCAGATTTGGTGGGAACAAAAATTCAAAATACCCAGACCGAACTCGGACCGAACTCGGTCAGAGTTCTGGCCGAATTCTGTTGGGTCAGAATAGGATTTTGTACGGGCCAAATTGCATAGGTTTTGGGCTATTAGGATATGTGGGGTATTTGGAATAAGTATGTAGGCTTTTTGGATTTGTGGACTAGGAATAACCTAAGCCAGTATAATCCCGAACAATCTTACATTTATATTTCCTAGACTTAATAAATTTGAAAATATGGAAGAAAATATGAAATGACTCGATCTAAAATCCAATAAGATTGCTTTTGGATGACGATGCGATGTACTGTAGCAGTGGGATATAGGCGCAATATGTTTGTATGTGTCCTTCGTCTTTGATTTCTTTAACTTGTAGTAGTTCGTATATTTTGTGTATTGACCAAAGTTGTCGTTGATTATCAAAATCAGGTGTGACCATTAGCCAATGGGCCAACAGTATCTACTAACTTTTTAGTTCTACATAATCTAAAAATAAGCCATTTTCTTCTGTAGTAGTGACATACAGCAAGATTGTTGGTGCTAGGTGCAGGATGATAGGTCTGTCTATGTGAAGTCATGCTCTGTGATTTACGAGGATATCAATAGTAGAATGCGTGAATGTATGGCACGGTGTGTTGTGATTTGCATGCATAGTGATGAGATTTGGATTGGTGTGTTCTGTATGCATGATGATGAAATTTATTATCCTTTCTTGGCTAAGTCTTATTATGCATGCTCACTTGCTTGGCTATGTGTCTCGTATTAGGTTGGATAATAGGTTGTTCAACCATTTTATCCAATATACTCTCTAATCTTTTAAATGTAGCACATATTTCATCATACTTAGTAGTTAAAGCATCTATCTAAGAGTAGCTATATGATACTTCTTTTTTTCGGATTCGAGTTCCTCATTGAGTTTAGTATTCGCTTGAGATCTCTTGTCAGTGTAATAGAGAGCCTCACGAAGACTAAGCTTAAGTTTGGATATCTCGTCTTGATTATTATAAGAAGACGTATCTTCAACTTCTCATAGTAGATTAGTAAGGTTTCAATCTCAGTCTGATAAGATTGAATATCTTTCTTGGCATGCTTGAACTTACTATTGAGCTTTTTATATTCCTCTAGTAGATCACTGAAGGCATTACCTAATTCATCGAAGGTGAAATAATTATAGATGGTTTTATTTGATACCTGATCAGTTAGTGCCATGAAGTAGAGGTTTGCAAAGTCTCGAGTCTTTTCTTCTTCTTCATACTCACTTACTTCGCTCTCATACTAGATGCTTGTGTTAGCATACTTTCTTGATGAAGTTCTTTTGGATAGGCAATCACTTCACCTTCCTTTCATTGTTATCGGTCATTACCTCTTTTCTTCTTCTTCTTCATTACTGTTGTCGTTTGACTCCTTCTTTGATCACTCAATTTTCAAAAAATTTATGAAGTTTCTAGTGGTAAGGGCAACATCATCGTCTTGAGAGTCATCGTCGTCAGAGTCATAGTTGGAGGTTTTCTTGTGTTGATGTGCCTTGAATGCAATCGTCTTTTTCTTGGGTACAGTCTCTTCAAATTCCTTGAGATCTAGTTCATAAGTCAGCAACTTCCCCTTGAACATCTCGAGGGTCATTGTTGTCAGATCATCCCCCTCGACGATTGTTGTGGCCTTGGGATTCTAGTTCTTGGTGAGTCCTCTGAGTACTTTTCAAATCTTTTTGTGGTTGCTGTACTTCTTGCCAAGAGAGGATAAAGGGTTGACAATGTCTACGAACATCTGAGTCATCATCTCATTCTGCTTCATCTTGAATGCTTCATATTATTGTGTTAGACGACTGATCTTTGATTCTTTTACTTGTGTGGTTCCTTTTTGAGTGACCTCAAGAAGCTTCCATACTTCGTGTGAAGTGGTACAAGTAGAGATGTTGAATTCAGTTCTGTCTAAAGCATAAAATAATACGTTAATATCTTTAGCATCAAGATTGACGTGTTTCTTTTCTGTCTGTGTAATTGTCGTGGGCTTCTCAGTAAGGTTTCCATCTATGACTATTCTAGGTGGCTTATGATACCCATATATTACTACAGACCACATATCAAAATCGAGAGACTTCAAGTCGAAGCTCATACGTGTCTTCTAGTATGTGTAGTTGGTACCGTCAAATAAGGGTGGCCTATTTGTCGATTGTCCTTCACAATTACTGGTGTGAATAGATCCAATAGTTGCCATAACTCTTAGGGATGTTAATCCGGTAATAAGAGATATAGTTTTGATACCAATTGAGGGATCAATAGGCAACTCTAGAGGGGAGGGGTGAATAGAGTGTAGCAGAAAAATCTATCCAATTAAAAATATTTTAAGTGAAGGCAGTGACCAACCGTATAAAAATATAAGCAAATGAAAACCAAGTATTGAAAACAACAGAGTTTAGTGAGCAAACGCAAATACCAAGATTTTTAGTTCTGGTTTTCCTCTGAGAGGACTAGTCCAGGCCCGAGAACTCTTGCTCGGAGTTGAATCCACTATAGTCACAATAGTGAAACACAAGTTTTGAATCCGAAGCGCTTGCATCTCCTATAACTTGTGCCTTTATCCGAAGTGCACAATGACTTCTCAAACATGAGCTTTGATCTGAAGAACTCGCAACTTCAGCAACAGAGACAAGCTTTTATAAACAAAGCTTGTACAACTCTTTACAGACTTCTAACTAAGATCGCACTTGGAACTAGAAGGCTGAGGGAGTTGGTCTTGGAGATGGAAAGGTTAAAGCCCAGAGATCACTCTATATGATAAGAAAGATGAGAAGAGATGAATAAGTAAAAATGTGAAAGTCCATGTCTATTTATAAGCTTTTTGTGGGCAGAGTTCGGCCAGAATTTAGGTGTATATTTGAATTTTTTTCGAATGGTAGAAACCAGAAAAACTAGGATTTCACAACTGTCTGGTATATCCAGATTCATTGTGAACGAGAGTTCGGCCAGAGTTCGGTCAGAGTTCAGCCAGAGTTCGGTTACCCAATTATAGTATAATTTTTAGCCTATTTTGGATGGAATGAATTGAATGGTTAGGCTTTTGTAGATTGGCTTTGGGCTTGTATAAGTGGATTAGTGGTTAAGTGGACTTCTTGTACCAAGTACATCTCGATGTACATAAGTCCTAGACTCAAGAAATATAATATTACATATTTGAGCAAGTACAACTTTCAAGCACATCGACATAGTTGCATCTTTATGTGAGTCATATTTGCGACATATCGAGACATGGTTTACTTAACTATCAAAATTAAGTTGACTGAGGCCGACTAGGCCAATACACTATAGAGAGAGTCGATGCTATGGAATATTTCAGAGGTAATATGGACATGAATATTCTTTTGGCATAAATTTAGAGGTAATATGGACTTGGCAAATTTATGAAACTCTATAAAGATTGGATGACGTAGAATAATTCAGAGGTAATTTGGACATGAATATTCTTTTGATAATAGAATATTTCTGTTCCAGCTGGGGAATTGAAATAAGATATCTTTAAAGCGACTTGGCTTTAATGACGAAATAAAGTTGAAGAATGCTTTTAGTAACATCTTACAAGAAATTATGTAAGAACTGAAGATAATTCCACTAGGAAACTTTTGGGGACCCATTATTTATAACTTATTCAGAACATTTTGAATAAAAAATAATGGTTCAAAGTGAAAGAAGTGTTAATATTAACTTGTAGGATATTCATTACTCCAGAAAGAAGATATAAACACTGTAAAAAACTTTGTCGGGGAATAAAAGACTATGTCCATTGTAGTTTAGATATAATATTTCTTCAAGAATTTGCCATTAATAGGCATCACCAGTAAATCTCCATTAGACTTTGCTAGCCTATATGCTCCATTCAAATACACCAATTCAAAAAAAAGTTCCTTCCCATTTAGCTACAAATTTTCTTTTGCTTTTGTGTGTCATTAACATAGGCCTTCTTACTAAAGAACTAGGTCTCCGACTTGAAAAATTCGCTCTTTCACCTTCTTGTTGAAGGCTTTGGAAATATGGGTTTGATACATCTCAATACACTATTGCGCCATGAGTTGTTTCTCATCAAGTGCTTCCAATTCTAATAAATGCAGACGATCATTATCTTCAGTTGTTAATTTATTGGATAAAGCGATTCGGAGAGAAGGAATTTGAATCTCTAGAAGAAGAACTTCTTCGCTTCCGTAGACTAAAAAAATTGTGTTGTACCGGTCGGGGTCCATAATGTAATGCGATATGCCCAAATACAATCACAAAGTTTCTCAATCCAGTCACGTTTATTGGACAAAACGAACTTCTTAAGCAACTTAATGATAGTCTTGTTGAAGGCTTCGCCTAACCCAGTAGCTGTGGGATTATAAGCTGTAGAAGCTATATTATGGATCTTGCTTTTCTCACAAAACTGATAGAATTTATTGTTCACAAATTAGGTGTTGTTGTCATGGACAATCCTTCGAGGTAGTCCAAAATGGTAGATAATATGATGTTTGATAAAACTGATCATGTTAGAAGTTTGTACTTCAATAAGCGATAAAACTTCCTCCTATTTGGAGAAATAATCAGTTATTGCTAGGATGAACTGATGTCCTCTAGATGAAGGAGGAGTGATAGGTCCAACGACATCCATTCCCCAAGCTTCAAAAGGCTATGAGGCGGTCACCAGATGTAGAAATTTCGAAGATTGATATATGAAGTCGCCATATATTTGACATGCCTTACATTTTCTTGCGTAGTCTACGGCATTAGCCACCATAGTAGCCCAATAATAGCCCAAACGTCTTAATCGGTCATGTAACTTCAGACCAGGTTGATGGACACCACAAGTACTGTCATGAGCTTCGAAAGAGCCTATTTAGTTCTTCTTTTGATAAACATCGTGTGCATGCACGATGAATGACAAGATTATCAAGAGATATCATTACTACCCCCAATCATGTTATGATGTTGCCTTTGGGACCTGTTCTTGATGCTTCACTGAAGAACATTCTCTAAACAGACTCCTCCGTTGTTATGTTAGACTCCAACACTTCATCCATAAATTTATCATAGAGTTTAGAAGTCTCTGCTATTTGGTGAGCAACTAAGAAATCGGCCAAAGCTTGACCTTTGTTGCTTTCTGCGGTACATACCCCATGTCATAAAGAGATAACAACATTGTCCAAGTAGCCAGGCGAGAACTAAGTGCGCATGGTTTGGTCGTGAGAACCCTAAGAGGGTTTACCCTGGATATCACGTGGATAGTTTGTCCAGTTACATAATGTCTAGTCTTCTGGATTGCAAAAACTAGAGCAAGAAACTCCTTCTCAACAGGATTATATTTGTGTTCTGTATCGACCATCATACAACTCAAATAATAAATAGCTTGTTTATGCCCTTCATTATTCTTTTGAGCTAGCAGCGCCCCAAGAGAATGTTCCATTGCACGAACATATAACAGAAATGGTTTACCCGTAACTAAAGCACCATTATCGGAGGATTGGTGATGTACATCTTAATATCATCAAACACTTGTTGACATTTTTCATCCTGAACGAAAAAAAACTCCTTTCTTCATCCGATGAGTGAATAGCCGACATCGTCCAGAGAGATTTGAAATAAATGTACGGATGTAGGCCAATTCCTTGTAAATCGTATAGTTCTTTGATATTCTTTGGAGGGGCATTTCTAGAATAGCCTTAACTTTTCCGAGATCAATGTGTATTCCCTTTGAACTTACGATAAAACCAAGGAATTTGCTATTAGACACTCCCAAAAATGACTTTGTAGGGTTGTTCTTAAGCTGATGTACATGCATCAATTGGAACACGTTCTCAAGTCTTGGAGGTGATCGCCCTTTGAACGACTTTTAACTACAATATCGTCTATGTAGTATTCCACCATTTTTCACAAATATTTGCGAAAAATTATGCTCATGGCACGTTGATATGTCGCTCCAGCATTCTTTAAACCAAAGGGCATCACCATATAGAAGTATACCCCCAACTGTGTACGGAATGATGTGTGCTTCATCATTTGGAAATATTTTGATTTGACTATAGCCTGAAAACCTGTCCATAAGAGACATATGCTCAAAGCCATAAGTGTTATCAATCATAACATTTGTGATCGAAAGAGAAAATTTATCCTTTTTACAGGATTTATTAAGATCTCGATAATCAATGCATACTCGAATCTTTTCATTCTTCTTCATGACTGGGACAATATTAGCAACCTAATCTATGAGCTTTTTAACCTCTATTTTGATAGCTTCCATAATATTTGGATGAAAATGCCGTTGTTGTTGCTTCACTGGCTTAAAATTAGGAAATATGTTAAGGCGGTGCATCGTGATCGTGTATCGAGCCTAGGTATATCCTCATAAATTCAAGCAAATGCATCGATGTACTTTTTAATGAGCTGGATAAGTGAGTGCTTATCTTCCTCAGATAGACTTTTGCTGATGAATATTGGTTTAGGTGATTCTAAGTCGCCTAAATTAACTTGAACAACGACATCTTCAGTAGGGGGCTCCCGTTGTTCAAACCACATTTTCTACTGCGTCTTAAGCTACTGGGCCTAAGGATTAACTTCAAAAGGCTTAATAGAAAGATCATCATCCTCTGCTTGATCAAAAAATATCATATGGGCTATGAAAACATCTCTAAATATCTCTCCCACACTGTGATCTGAATCCCATGATGAAGAATCAAAAGAACGAGAATTTGTTTCACTCCCCTCTTCTGAGGATACTATCACGCCCCAGTTCCAAAATATATATAGGAACCTGAGCGTGTCCATGCCAGCTAATACGATCTAGGGTAAGCTCCCAATTTAATGGACTTAACCCTGGATGTACTCCGCTGTAAAGGGGTAACTAAGAGTAACTGATCATCTACATCTCAATCCACAGTAATGAAATGAACACCAAGAATGAACATAATATACTAAAGTTGGCCACCCAGTAATATACATGTTCGAACAAGCTCGAGAAGGAATAAGCTCGGTAATAGTAGGCTACATAGCAGTATGAAGCAAATATAGGTGAGGATATAAGCTGGAAAGAATAAATGGAATATGCCAGAACACAATATAAATATATACCTGAGACCTCGGTGCATCATGCAGCACCTGCCAGCTACTCTGTACTAACCGCTCAGTGAACACCTAGAGAGATCACCAGGTCCTCAGAGGGACGTAACAAGATACAGAGATACATGCCATAATGTAAACTGAATATAATGATCAACCTGAGTCACAACGTGGTCCAATATCCAGTCATCAATCAGCAACCATAACTCTGACCACTCTTGGTTAAATGATGGTATACCAGTCCATGATAAGATATTGTCCCATAGTACGGTCCGACATGGGTATACGAACTAACCAGTCTATGTAGATGCATGTTGAAGACAACTTTGGAACGTATGGGTAGGTGAATAATAATTTCGTCGAAGCACGGGCCGACGTCGGATCACGAGCCGAAGGATTTGCGTCGCAACACGGGCCGAGCGTCAGATCACGAGCCGATTAGCTCAATACTAGCGTCCTCCCAGCCGAACCTAGCGCGCAACTAGTGGCCGCTGCCGGAGATGTTCCTACTAGTAAGGGCCCATGCCAATCAACAGGCCATCCCTGAGGCTAACAAAAAATAATGTAACTGTCTGTCCCATACGCATGCTGGTTGTCTTCCCCGTCCCAGGAAATGTACAAGTCGTATCCATGACTCAGACAATCCATATCTCAATGCGAGTCTCTAATCTAGACACCATCTAACTCTATATGTACCGTCACACGAACCGCTCGCACCGATGATCAGTCGAATGCGAAAGTTCGTGCCAACGTAATGACTCTCACTCAAGATGCCGTGTAATGTCTCGTGTCAAGTTATGAAGTTATCCTGGATAACTTCGCCATGCCGGGTATGTCTACTAACTCTAAGTCACACACGCACGCACCCATAACATCGATGCCATCATCGGTAACACCCAAGTCATCCTTGGATACACACTACCAGTGTCATCAACTAACAATACAAGGATAGATATGAGTAATGTAAACAGTACAAGTATGGCAAGGTATCTTGCCTGGGGTAAAGCAGTAGGCCGATGATGTCCTGCAGACAAATCGTCAAGTCCAAGAAAGGTAGCAACATAGGGGTCTCCACGAACGTCGCCGGATGTTGAAATAAATATCACCAACGTTCCCAAAATAAGTAAAATAGCTAGAATAGACTATCCATAAGTACAATTCTGGACACAGGGGCAAAATAGTAATTTGGATCAAGATGCGGTCCACCGTTGGACCCACCTCACCGAAAAACGTGTCAAGATCAAAGTCAACATAATCTAGCAAACTATATGTCTACGAGTCCAAAATGACGATACGAATCCAAGGGTATGTCCAGAAGTGGATTCCGACGAGCCGATCTCAAAGTGGTTCGTTGACCCGGACACTGGAAATTCGGTTTGCACGAAAATGCGTGCCGGAGTCCAAGTCCGCTAAATCTAGCAAAGTATATGTCAACGAGTCTAGAATGACGATACGAACCCAACAGTATGTCCAGAAGTGGATTCCGATGAGCCGATCTCAAAATGACCCGTTGACTCGGACAGTGGAGCCTACTTTGCACCGAAATGCGTGTCGGGGCCCACGTCGTCCAAATCAAGCAAACTTTATATGAATTTGTGCCAGAACGATGCCACGAATCTACTGGCGGTGTCAGAATTGGAATTCAGAGTCCTGGGTTCAAAATTAGAATTTAACAAGTTGAAAATTACGAATTCGGATGGCCAACTTTGGCGTTCGAATTCAACCAATCAAACAAGCTCACAATGAAACGAAACTTAGGAGGCAGAAAGAGGGTTATACCAGCTGTGCACGGGAACTAGTGGCGTGCCGAACGGAGCTGCGATGGCGGAGATACGAGCCGACGAAGTTGACTCCACAAAACTGTCCAAAAATTATACAATTTAAACGGTCAACTTGGTGGCCGATTTCGACATATCAAATGGAAGAATTAACGGCTGAAACTTTAGGGGAAGGTAGAGTTATATACCGAGATTGCCCAGGAAATACGCACGAAGTCGACGTTCTGAAATGCGAGTTCTGGCTTGAACCCGTGCGCGTCACGACGGGATTTCGACGTAAATGTCGAAATCGACTGTACAGTGTGTCGGAGAGGGCGGGGATGTGCCGGGGTGGCGCGCGGGTGGTCGTCAGAGTGCGTTGGGCTATGGTGGTGGTCGCGGTGGCCGTGCGCGCCCGTCCCCGCACTGCGACAACTGCGGTAACGCCTGGTACGCGCACACACGGCCGCGCCGGTGGTGGTGGTGGTTGCGTTCGACCCAGGGGAGGTCGCCGACGGTGGGGGACGCCAGCCTAGGGGCGGCTGGCCACGCGACTGCACGCGCTGGCGCCACAGCTGCGCGGCGGCTGCTGCGACTGCTTGCTACTTGCTGCTGCGGCCACTGCAGCTGCTTGTTGCTACTACTACTGCGGTTATTGCAGCTGCTGCTGCGGCGGTTACTGCTCGGCCATGGGTGGCCGAGCTCCGGCCAAGGAAGGAGGAGGCCGAGGAGGAGAGGAGAATGTGAGGGTGGTGGTGTCGGGCTTGGGAGGAGGAGATGGAGAGAATAGAGTGATGATGATGATGTAAATGAAGATGATGGTGGTGTTGGCTGTAGAAATAGAGGGGAAGAGGGAGAGAGAGAGAGAGAGAGAGAGTTTGAAGAGAGAGGGGGCATGGGTTCGGCTGTACGTACGGGAGAGGGGTGTTGGAGTGTATGGTGGTGGTGATGGTGTGTGTTTATAGTATAGGAAGAGAGAGAGAGAGAGAGAGAGTGATGGTGATGGGGATGGGAGTGTTTGTTTTAATATACGGAGATAGCTATGTGTAGAGAGAGGAGAGAGGAACGTATGAAAAGAGAGGAGGAGAGGTTGGCTGGTGTGGGAGTGAGGAGAGAGGGTGTATGGGTGTGGGTGTGTTTAAAAGGAGCATAGGGATGTGTATGGTGTGGGTGTGTGTGTATTTGAATTTGAGGGAAGAGAGGAAGAGAGAGTGATGTGACATGTGGTGTGTGGTGTTTTGTAGGAGTGTTGGTGTTGTGTGTTTGGATATGGATGATGGATGTTGTCATGGTGTTTGGTGTTGGGTCCACTTGAGTCGGGTTGGATCGCAATTGGATCTAATTGGGTCCCGGTAATTAAAATAACATTAAATTAGCCATTTATAACCATTGATAAATAAATAGTACACGGGGACTAAATTGGATGGGACACGAGTGCCACGTGTGTAGTAGGCTCAAAATGGTCCGTATCCATAACTTGGGTCGACCAGTTTGGGTCAAACTGACGTCTCCAATACAAGTTGGAATTAAATGTGACTCGGTGGGGTAAATCGGGATTGGGTCGATTGTCCGAAAAGTTGTGCGATAAAAATGAAGCACAAGAGAGTGTGTCTGAGTGGGATACGAAGGTCATGGGTGTAGAGCATCTCGAGTAGATCATGCATGATAAATTGGTTTGGAGAAAATAACTAGTCTTGTGCTCCTAAATTAAAAGTCACGATAAGGTACCCATGATGATCAAAAATAAAAGTGGAAATTTAATAAAATAATACAATGGCCTAAATTGACCCGAAAGTTCTGCGATGCAAATAGAGCACAAGAGAACAAGTTTAAGTGGGACATGATATATCAACATGAAGATAAACTTGTCTAAATCAAAACCCATGAAGGACGTTTCGAGATACTAACATTGCTTGCGCTCCAAAAATCAAAGTCACGAAAAAGGTATATTTAATAATAAAATAATTATAATTAAGATTTCTATTGAAATAATTACTTAAATAAAATTTAAAAATCCCTAAAATCCAGAGGGCTTACAGATACTGGAGAAGTATAAGGAGTCACATATCCAAACCACAGCGACTATAGTGATAATAGTCTTGTGGTTTACCCTTGGGAGTTAGAATGCGTAGAGGTAACCGCTGACCCTTTCTAAAGTTTAAACCTTGTTGTGCTTCCAAATCATATCCCATTCTTTAGATCATTTGAAGTGCTTGAGGACTATAACGGTAGAGTTGTATTCTATTAGTATCTGGTTCAGGGTCTTTAACTAGAGACTCTTTATGAACTTCAGCTCGCCAAAAATGATCGGTGTATCACCACTCCACTTGGCTGGTACTTCAAAATATGAATCTTTATATGGCGTGGAGTGCTACTTCTAGGAGATATAGATACATGCATAAAAAGCTTCGTATCCTTTATGAGTGAACACAAAGAGTC
This sequence comes from Iris pallida, assembly GCA_029216955.1. NCBI lineage: Eukaryota > Viridiplantae > Streptophyta > Magnoliopsida > Asparagales > Iridaceae > Iris > Iris pallida. Next base: position 36,965,431 of record JANAVB010003400.1, on the reverse strand, counting down.
ATTAATTTTTACATTAGTCATAGAAACACCAGAGTAATCAAAAGTACAACCAGTATCAATAGGTATGTACATGATTTCTTCTTTCGAGATAGCATCCTCGAGAAGTTTGATACATGGAGGTTTATTTACAATATTTGCTCTTGCAGCAATCGCAGCATGAGTCAGATCAATCACAAAGGGTTATCCGGCTGAACGAGATGCTTGCCTCAACAGAGGTCCATCACCAATGGCTCCTCTTTCTTGGTCCTCAGATCATTCACCAGAGGCTCCTGTTTATTGGTCGATCGAAGATCGATCACCAAAGTCTCATCTTTCTTGGTTGATCGGAGGTTGATCACCAAAGGCGGCTCAGACTTCGTATTTGTTTTATTTTTGCGCAGAGGTTTGCTACCCCCATGATGATCTTTCTGTGGAATTCTGGCAGATTTGCCTTTATTAGGAAGCAATTGACGATCAACGGCTTTGTGACTGGTTCCTTCCATATAGGACCTTTCAAATATATATGTAGAGGCTCTTCAGCAGGCTCTTTCCACGCAAGACCCTTCAAATATATAGCCAAGGGTTCTTCTATGGCCGGTTCAATGGATGCTTCTTCCAGCTTATCGTCGGCATCATCCCCTTTATCTACAACCAAGTTTAATGGTTCATCATCGGATGTTCTCTGATCCAATGGTTTATACAGCGTTGCATCAGAAAAATAATCTTCGACGCCTTTAAAAGGGTCGGCATCCGCAAATTATGTACTATAATGCCCTAGTCCCAAAATACATAGGACTACGTACGTAGACATGCCAGCTGTACACATACGAAGTATACTCCAATATATGGAAACCTCGTATGTATACATAAGCTGTAAAATGCAGTAAACCAATAGTAATCTAATCTCATCCACAAAATGAAAGAATAAAAGATATGTCATAAATCAACTTCGAATAATCATTGTACAAGATGTTGGGCAGAGACAGATCCACTATCAACCATGAAAAGAAAAATATACAAAGAATGGATAGATAAAATGGCTATAGATGATCTAAGAGCAATACTCCTCGACAGAAAGGGGAGACCATGATCTTGGCTAGAGCACTTGCAGAACATCATAAAAAGCACACACCTGGAGTGATCACCAGGTCCTTAGAGGGACGTAACAAGATACATATTATCATGCCATATAAACTAAATAAATACTGCTCAATAATAAGTCAATCGGATCATAACATGGTTCAACACACACCGTTGAATTAGCGTACCACTCCTCCAACAAAACAAGGACATGAGATGGCACACTAACCCACGATGAAGTATCTTTTCAAGTCATGAATCCAATATGGTATTCGGACCACAACAAGGTTCAGTACATTCTCATCGGGGCAGTGAACCACACCTACAACCAAACAAGGACAAGGTGTGGCAAACTAGTCCGCGACAAGTTATCGTTCCAAGCCACGATCAGATATAAGTACCCAAACCAGAAGTACTCATATCTAACGAATAAGGGTCATCTAACCACTCTAAGTGTAATGCAATCGAGAATAGTGCATGGTCGCATAACCTCCAAGTCAAGTTAAGGAAAATAATACAATATAATACTCAGTAGCGAGTCTAAACACTATATACCATTCCTTAGTATCGAGCGAGTCTATAGCATATAGTCTACCTATCGTTCCTCAGTGTCGAGCGAGTCTACGATAGATAGGGAGGAGATCAACGTCCACTTGTATTCTCCCCGCCCAAATGCTCTAACTCTAATAACTACTAGTCTCCTAATAGTAGTTATAGTCTAACGAACGTCCTTACGTATCGGTGGCCAGCCAACCACGCAAGTACGAGACCGATATGTGACTCGTGACTCATGGAAAACATGTGTCAAGGCCAATGAATGCAACACACAAAGGGTGGTCCCTTAAATCTAAGTTCAATGTATGAAAATAGTACGTAGTAGGAAATAGAACTAAACGGTAAGATTCTATCTAATTATGCCATGTATCACAGTTTATTTTGCAAAAAGTAAATAATAAGTAAACGCATTAAATATGAGCTAAAATAAATAGACAACAAATGACAAGGTATCTTGCCTGAGGGTAGTACGAGATGTAGCAAAATCCAACAGTCAAAATCGTCAACACAAAAGTCAAAATCCAGAAGGAGCTCCGGATGCTGAAACAAATATCACGAACGTGTTTGGTATAAAAGATATGCCTAGAAAATGCGTGTCCAAACGTCCAATTCTGGAACAGGGACAAAATTATAATTTTGGGTAAAAGTGATGTCCGCCGTTGGACCCGTTTTGCACCGAAATGTGTGACAGTACCTACGTCTCTAAAGTCGTCAAACTAAATGTCTACGGGTCCGGTTTGAGGAGACGAACCCAACTGTATGTCCAAAGTTGGATTCCGGCGGACCGTGTACAATTTTGCCCGTTGGATCGGGTCTCGGGCCTGCCAAATAGTAGTTCCGGTCGACCTTCTCAAAATCGGACCAAACATGGCACACAGGACTAGAATTTCGATATGGTCCTGTTGGCGCAAGTTTTGACTCGATACGACGAACGCTTACAAAGTTATGGGCTAGTTTCCAAAGTATCTATACTGGGGTATCTTGACGGATACGTACTGATTTCGTCGCACACACGCAACGAAATCGAGTTTCGTCAGTTCCTACACGTTAACAACATCGATACACGCCTTTTGATGCATATAGTGCGCAACCACGTCGCCCGGTTTGTCGGGGCGCACGGCGCATCGGTTAGTTTTTCCCAAAAATTCTGGTTTTAAAAATTATTTCCCCTAGCTTTTGGTTCAAAATACTTTGCATACAATAAAAAAGAAATTAAAGTAAAAGAAAGGATTTGAAGTTATATATGTGGCCTAAAGTCATGTTCAGAAAATTTCCAAAAATTCCTAAGGGGTTGATCTGTATTAGTCTTCAAAATTTGGTGTCTGGACTGTTTTCAAACTGTCCATAAGACAATTTTGTCAGGTTTTTCGAGTAAATTTCTTGACTTAATCTGTTGATATCACGGGGTACCACTAGATGTGTCATCTAGAGGGTCAGGTAGGCTCTACACGACGACTTTCAGGATCGTAAAACAATAAACATGCTCGAAGAACTTGATCGGAGAAGGGGTGTACCTTGCAGTGAATCGAAACAGAGTATCCCTCTGTTCTTGCCGGGTTTTGGCAATTTCCCGGCGATGCGGCAGCTGATGGCGATGTGCAAGCATCTTGGGACGCGCACAGGGATGTCAGGGGTCTCGAGGATGAAGTGTTAGGGTGGAAGTGGAGTAACGAAGGAAGATTTTCCTGAAACCTCTTCAGTTCATTCGTACATTTTGAGTGTTTAAATCCGATTTGTGTTCACTTTTTATCTAAATTTCTGGATGGGTTTTACTCCAATTTGATAGAAAATTGGTAGGTTTATATTTGGCTAGGATTGGGAGCAAGATTTGCTAATGATTTGATTAAATCAAATCTCATTCTCAGCATTTCTTGTTTGCGGAAAAGGAAAGTAGTTTCTTGGTTCCGCTCAGTTGGAAAGGGGTCACGAGACATAGAGGGTTTTCTGTTCACGATATATTAATTAGTATCTCGTGAGCCTTGGCTTCCCTTTTTTTTAAATGTATATCTTATACTATACCTATATATATAAAAAAATTATATATATATATATATATATATATATATATATATATATATATATATATATATATATATATATATATATATATATATATATATATATGTGTGTGTGTGTGTGTGTGCGTGTGTGTGTGTGTGTATTGAAATACACATGAATGCACATGCTATTAAATATAAGAAAATCCAAAAATAAATTTTAAACTTAATAAATACCTTTATAAAGTATTTATTATATATATATATATATATATATATATATATATATATATATATATATATATATATATATATATATATATATATATATAGAATAAGGGAGATAGGGTGGCACCTCATGGGAGGGTGTCTACTTGTCACCCCCCCATGCTATCATCAAGCACATGGGTGCATGATGATAGCATGTGGGGGTGACAAGTAGACACCCTCCATAGGGTGGCACCCATGTGTGTATATATATATATATATATATATATATATATATATATATATGTATATATATAATATAAAAAAAAAAAATGTATATATATAATATAAATGTGAAAGCAAAATATCAAGGAGAATAATAATAATAATAATAATCATAATAATAATCATAATCATAATAATCATAATAATCATAATAATTATGATAATAATGGTAATAACAAAAACCAAATAATAGGGTAATATACCTAATACACTTGGTGAGTAAGACACTACTACTATTATTATCATTAAAATAAAATTTTAAATTTTCCAAAACTTTTTAAAGCTAAATAATAAATAAATAAATACTAAAACAGAGAATATAACCATGATACAACTTAATAAATTTTAAACAATGAAAAATAAAAATAAATCAAATTAGCGAGGTCTATAGCTAATAGGCTAGTCAAGGCACATGACAACACTAGCCGTGCCATATTGTCTAGTCAATATGCATTACAAATTTTAATAATGACTAAGACTATATTTATGAATAAATAATAACATAATTCAATACAATTTATTTAAGAGACTAAAAATACAGTAAAAAAATCCTCAAAAATTTTGGGGGTTTACATGTACAGACTTCTCCCTCTTCATTTACATACTTGAAGCATTGGTGAAGAGTGAATGGCACAAGGAGATTTTCATGTATCCATGATCGCCCCAACAAGACGTGGTAGGATACATTAGCATCAATGACATAGCAGGTAACCTCAGTTTGGTGATTATAAATCTGACATTTGAGACAGATCTTTCCAAGAGGATGGCTCAATCCGGCATTAAAGCCCAATATCTAAAGCAGTCTTCGAAGAATGACACTGACTAAAGAGCCGAGATCAATGTGGATACGGTCCATCTTGCAGGCTCTGATATACCCTGTGTAATATAGGGGTCTATCATGACGGTTGTTCTTCAACAATATTTCTTATTGCGTAAAGGTGATGCTGGGAATCTTCGCAGTCATGTTGTAATAATGGGGACAAGATATTGGATCAATTTTAGGCTCTTCAACGTAAGACAAATATGAGTTAGCTTGCTGCAACATCTCACTTAATGCGTTGCATGTGTCTTTGGAGATCCGGAGCAGCTCATAAATGGATATCCGAGTTGGAGTATTGACAAGCTATGCCAATATGCCAAAACTGAGAGGTTAGTCAAGTCCAAGAGAATTGTTTTTTTTCTCAAGGACTTATCAAAACTTGCCTCTTTTTGTTTTCCTTTATCCAGCAAGGTTTGCCTCGATGGACCAGATTTTGATACAACCGGAGTAGTCGAAGGGTCAGGCACAGGAACTGCTGGAAGGAGAACGTCATCTTGTTCTTTGTCATAAACCCATAAATATGTCTTTCCGGACCTAGTCTCGCCGGCTAGAGCTTCATTAACCGTATTGCACGGCTTGCTTTTTTTCTTCTTCTTTTCCCGAAGCTTAGAAGAATAAGAGGGTAGATTTTGAGTCTATATCCTGCAGAAGATCATGATGGATCCACATAATTTTACCACGTGGAGTAGTGAGAGGCACCAATCCTGCTGTTAGATCACGAGCCGGGGGAAGATTGACAACTTGCAAAGTTGCTCTTGGTATCGGAATGACGCCATCTTGGACTTCAACCACAGGGAAATCCCTAAACTGATGGGAAATAAGATTTGCAAATAGTTGCTTCTCATCTGTATGTAGTGTAATAGCCTTAGAGTCCCGTAACTACTGGATACGGTTCTTCAATATGTAACATTCCTTTGTGTGATATATACATATCGATGATAGAAGCAGTATTTTAGATCATTGGTCCGGCCCACTTTATATGGCCGACAAGGATTTAGAAGCTGCAATTTGTTGCTTTTCATGAGTACGTAGAAAATGTCCAACGTGAGAGCCTCATTAAAAGTGTATTGCGGCTTGGGTTTTGAGCAGTAGGAGCTTTCTACTTAGATTGGGAAGCAGCAGCAGAAACATCTACTATGAAGGACTCTTTCCCTTTGCTCATTTTCCCACAAGTATTACTACTCTGGGGACGCTTTTCTTTGTCATCTGGTGACTTGAGTCAGATCAAATGTAGAACATGGACAAACTCTTAAGCTTTCTTAGCAGCATTGATGAAAGCTAGGCAATCGTTATAATCGCTAGGTCCAATACAGAATCTGAGCGCCGATAAGAATTTATCCCTACATGATCAATCAGTACTGACTGAGGGGTTCCAAGATGCAATTTTATTGCTAATCTTCTGAACCGTTCGATGAATTCTCGTGTTGGCTCCTTATAATTCTATTTTGTTGCAATGAGCTTTAACATGGAGACGTCATATGTCCCCTCATTGAACCTGGTAAGGAATAGTTTTTCCAAGTCTTTGAAGCTTTTGAAGCAATCATCAGATAAACTGTAGAACCATTCGAAGGCCCCTCCTTTCACCGTACCGATGAATAATTTAGCCCAAAGTGCATCACCCTTTGGTTTGTGAATGGTCTGAGAATAAAAATATGTCAAATGTTGTCTTGGTGAACCTGTTTTATCATATGGAGGTTTATACTTTAGAGGATAAACCACGTCATCATATTCCGAAGGATAAGGACGTGACATTCCCATCCTGTGGAGCTCCTCCTTTGAACTCATGCAATCCAATCGAACACTAATGCTTCAAATTTCCTCCTGAGTATCAATTGGCGGATAAGAAGAAGTAGGCTGTGTGACAGATGGTTGTGCCTGTTGTATCACTGGCATAGGAGCACTTCCAACCATCAGCAATGAATTAGGATTTAAAGATATCCCAACTGCATCTTGATCAACATGATGTAGGATAAGTGGATGAGATCGGTGTAGGGCTGCTTACATGTTTATTATTGCTTGCATTTGCTGGAAGCTGACTATGAGGCTGCATCAGTAGAAACACTATTTTCTGAAGTCTGAGATACTCTATCATCAGAATAAGATATATAATGGTAAAAAAACTGGGATATTACTACCACCCAGTCATGAAAACGGCATCGCCTTGTCCTGGAGCATGAAGAATGCCAGAAGAAGTGTCTAGATTGGGAATGAGTTCATCGATAAACACCTTTTGGTTAAGAGGATCTCTCACTTCTTCTGGATGAAGAGGATGGAGGGACCTGATCATCTCCTCGGCTTGATGTTGTGTAAACCGAGGCCAGCGATAACTCATATTAGTCATCAGAAAGTTTTCATCTGAGACACGACATATCCGACAAATTTAGTTGAAACCTTGGAAAGATAGATTGCCTAGGTGGTTGATCAACTGCCATGAGCAATAACAGTTGATAACAATTTTCGCACATGAATGCCCTTGAGAAGACATGACTGTGTTTGATACATCTCTGTTGACTTATGTTTGTGCCGAAGCACATTATGCAAATCAATAGAAGGATGTATGACCTCCTTTCCCTTCTTATGAGTCTGGACATAATCCGCACATGGAAAAGTTGGTATATGAACTCTTCGACCTATTTTATGTATTTGGGAAGACCCAGTACTTAGGTTTTGAGTAGTTTTGCCATGTGGACTCATTTTGTGCACATTGAAAAGCAATGTGCATGAGTCCACAACATATGTAGAAGCACGTAGATGACTAGGGCTTATAGATTCCAATATGTACAACTTGTCCTTGTCTACGCGCAAGCTTGGGGCATCTTCTTGACGCATAGAATCGGTTGAAAAAGAAAGTCTGTGGAAGACAAATTTCTTCCCTCGAGTTATGCGTCTAGAGTCCTTTGCGGGAGGAGAACTCTTCATTTGGTTGGCCAAGTGTGGGAAGAAATTCCAACACTCAAGTCTTTGGCATCATATTATCTTTCTATGCCTAGGCTTGAATATTGTACAATCTTTTCCCCAAATTTGTACAGGTGCTTCTGTCTTGATTGACAGTCTTGTTACTAGGAGCATGATTCTTATGCTCCTTCATAGTATTCTTCTTCCTATGAGAAGCATATGATTTAGTAGATGGCTCATTGGTAGAGCCCTTCTTAGATGCACAACAGAAACTTTCTTGGAAGCAGTAATGGCTGATACTGAGCCATGCGCCTCCGAGTTGCTATTTTGGCCAGAATTGGCCAAAGTCTTCCCCCTTGCCATCAGCGACATAGGGAACAATAGAGAGAGACTTTGGGACCCAAGCTTTACGAGCATGCTTGGCCTTCTGTCCCTTGGCAGTCGGAGTAGAGTCTTTGCCCAACAAAATTGCTTCATATGCTTGTTGGTCAAATTGCACAACCAACATCTTTTTAACTGGACCAAGATTTGTGACATCAAATTACGCCACCACTTTCTCATAGGTGAAGGAAGTCGTCCCCAGCAGAGTCATCATTTTTGTTTTATAACAAAAAGTACAAAGGACCAAAACTTTTGTATTAAAATAAAAAAGAGTACAATGGGAATTCTTAACAGAAATTCCAAGTACAATAGATTCGGGGATTTGGGCGATAGAATTTAAGCCAACTTTGACTTCTTTACTCCGTTGACGATCCGATGTGAAGGTTGGTGGAGCTTATTCACTGATGAACTCTTGACTGCAAAGGAAACTCTATCACTGAAAGCTCTCTCTCTGGAAGTCCTTAACAAAATGTAGCATACGTAGTGTTTTCGTGCATATATGTATGCCCTTAGATTTTTAGAGTTATATTTTTTAATTTTTAATTTATTTTATTTAATATAGCTATTAATAGATAATTTCCTACTATTATTTTTATTATTAAATACTTTTTTCGTAGCTTTGATTTTTGGAGCACAATAAATGTCAATATCTAGAAACTTCTTTCATGCGTTTTGATCTAGACAAGTTTATCTTAAATTTAATATATCATGTCCCATTCAAATATTTTCTTTTGTATTCTATTTTCGTCACACAACTTTTGGGTCAACTTAGGTCAAAAGGTTATATACCGTAAAACTTGTCGTACTTCCAACTTAATTTCGGGACTCAACATCGATTCAATCTAAACGATCCAATATATAATTTTAACCTATTTTGTGCCAACTACCAACATGCCTATGATATCCCACTCAATTGAGTTCCCATATGCTACTTATTTTCAAATGGCACATAAGACTCATTTCTAGTCATTTTGGTGTTTATTTCTCTTGGAAATAATTCTGGGACTTAACCCTAGCCAACCCAACTTAGTGGAGACCACTATAGGGTGACAACTTATGGTAGAACCCTATTAAATTGATTTAAATCAATTTAAGAGGAGCCATGTGCTCAAATCTCTTCTACTTTGTCCAAAGTCAAACATCATATTTATATATGGAAACCCTTTATTCTCTAATTTAAATTGATTGATTGGAAGACCAAATAAATTCCAAATCTTTCCAAATCAAAACATATATTTCTAAAACTCATCGAGGATCAAACCCTTATATGTAAATCTGTACTTTGGCCGCCCAAACCCCTCTCTCCACACTACAAAAAAAGTTGGCTTTTGGGACGACACTATTAGGAATGCTAGTCTGAAACGACCTAAAATTTTAGTTTTGGGGACCGCTATCTTTTGGTAACAAAAGTAGTACTATTTTGTGACAGATTGAAAAATAGATCTCCTATTTGGGACTATTAAATATTTCTCCCCAATAAATCCTAGGATGGTCCCAAACAATCTAGGCGGGAATGCCAAATATTTGGCGGCTCATTACCATTTTTTTGGAAAAAAATTTCCCTCTCCTATTCTCTCCTACCCGTTGGATGTCTCAGCAAAAATCATCACCCTTGGATCTCATAACTTCCCTAACCCTAATCAAACCTTTTCATTTCCCCTAGCTTTTATTTTTATTCCCTACATAAGTTCACTCTCTTTATTTGCTTCCCCTCTCATTCTGGAAGCCCCTCACATGTTGGTGCCATCATGAGCCATGGATACTCTTCTCACTCCCATGCAACGCCACCCTCCTCGTAGCCATCCTAAGAAAGTCCTCTGCCACCACCACCTCACCCGCGTCATCACCACAACGACACCACTATCACCATCCTTGCCTCCCGTAGTCTCCTTCTCCATCAAGCCTCCTCTATCCACGCAAACCCTAGCTATAGAAGGGACACGACCATGTGTGAGCTATATTCTAGCTAGTTAGGGTTTTACTTCTTCTCTTTTTTCGATTTCAAAAATTAGGGGTTGGGTTATGATTTGTGTGTGCTTGTTTTTGAAAATTTGCAGGGACGTACATGTGTTAGAGCTATTGAAGAAGAAGTAATTGGACGTGATGCGGTACAAATCTCTCAAATCCTCTAAAATTTCCCTTTTCTCCTCGATTTCATTAGGGTTCTTTGGTCAATTCAATCAATTTTTAGGGTTTCGATGAGCAAAAGGTTTGCATATTACTGAATCTATCGCATATTAATGAGCCAAAAGGAGAATAAATAGCATAACAAAAAGGTTGAAATAGTGCTTGGAAAATATTGGCCAATACCAAACCCGACCCCATACCTCCCTTGGTCGACGACAACATCACCCAAGGCCGACCCTATGAACACCCCCTCTTATTCGACTTCCAAGCCATCCACCACCTCTTCCACAACCCTCACAACTTCCTCTTCCATACTAGCATCTCTTGGGAGCACCACGCTGCCTTCAGAGGGAGATCCAAGCCTTCGAAGACACTAAAAACTCATCATTTCGCTCTGAAATTCAGCAGCAGGTTAGCAACTTGTAAAATAGGTTAAAAATAGTTTTTCTCATATATTTCGCCTCAAACTAAGTTTATTGGATATCCCTACATGTCTTCTTTCATGTTCGACCTCTATCTCACCCCGTTCCACTTCGTTTGGCCTTGACGTTCGTTACACCGAAATGTGTCCAAAATTGACGAATTTCGGTGTAGAGACTTTTTCGATGACTTCGAACCACGTTTGATCCCAAAAAAAAAACCTTGGTAAGGTCTTGAACATCTATATCTATCATCTAGGATCATTGTTTATGAATATTTGCAAGGATTTCATGTTGGTATGACATCACTTAGCTTCTATCAAATTTTATACACCAACACACCGCTCAAAATTATTCTTTTTGATTCCAAACTTTTGTAGGATTTAAATATGATATGAATCTAATAAATTTAGATGAAAAGTCATATTTAACCCTAATTATTCTGATTTATTCCAGAATAAATATTTTTGTATTTTTCCATGATTTATCGCTTCCGAATTGAATTTCTGTGGGGCATGTTGTGTTGATACTTTAATATAACGATTCTAAAAATATATTTATAAAAATATATTCATAATTTATTATGATATTTTCCAGAAATTAAAAGTATATAATATTATATAATGGGTTGCCATATATAGATTATTGTATCTATAAATGGTATAGGCTAGTTGACTATTTTGTGACTAGCTTAGTCTATATAAAGTAAGTATATATATGGTAAGTATAGTGGTGATATTTATTTAGTTTATTATATTTTCTAGGAGTTCGTAATAACTTGTTTACGGAGGTTGGAGACGGACCGATACTTTATTCTTTTGTCGAAAATCCTAGCAAAATACCTTGCTACTTTTTTGTGCTATTAAATACATGGTTTGTTGTTGTGCTAGAAGTAGATATATTAGTAGAGTGTGTCCAAGTATGACTTGGGTAACATCGATGTGGTAATCAATGTTCGTGTGCATGTATTTGACTTACGTGTATAGGAGACGTACCCGGATTGTGTGAAGTTGTTTATAAATATCTTCTATGCCTTGTCATGTATCATACACAACACAGTGAGTGAGATTACATGGTGTTGGCATGAACTTACGAACTTGACTGATCATCGGTACGAGTGGTTCATGTGACGGTTCATTTATTGATTAGATTGAGTCTAGTTAGTGACTTGCATAAAGATGTGGATTGCTTGAGCCATGGATGTGATTCGAGCATGACATGGGAGGGAAAGACTATTAGTAGGCATATGTGATAGACAATACACATAAGCCTCAGTATGCCATGTTATAGTCTATAATAGTAGATATATCTGGCATCGGCTACGGACTAGTATCTGGTATGGTCAGGAAAGTATGTTAGTATATATTTCAGCATTGGGTGACGCTAATGCTACTCTATTACCTACCCATATGGCCCAAAGTCGTCTTTGACATGCATAAACATAGATGGATAGTTTACCCAGTTTATTTATTGTACTTATTCCAGTACATATTGTAGCTTGTTATTTTATATATTTTTACGTCCCTCTGAGGACATGGTGATCTCTCCAGGTTGTTGTCGAGATTATAGTATAGACAGGTGGATGGTAAGATTTTGGCTGTAGGGTTCTGGTATCTTTTGTAGTGTTACTTTATCACTTTCTCGTGCTACCTATTTCCTTTCATGTTATATCTTTCTCATTAGCCTAGTTATGCAAACTTATGTTACTCGCAAGTTAGCTCTAACATGTGTATTATCGACAGCCGACTATATTACATATCGTTCATTCTTAATTTATTTACCTTTATGTGGATTGAGACATAGTTGAGACAAGTAGATTTAGTTTACTTTACAACGTAGTATGATTAGAATATGTCTATTAAATTGGGATACTTGTTCTAGCGATACAGATGACATGCTCATGTCTTGGATTTCTAAGTATTTTGGAACTGAGGCGTGACATATTTTTGTGGTGGCCCATGCAAGTCAGAATAAATCGTTTCGGTTACGTTACTGTACCGGACGAGCCTGCGATAGGATAATATATTAGGATCTCAATCCACAACTGCTATTGAATTTCTTTTGATTTCTACTATCGCCCCCTTGATTCTCATATTTGTAATCAGACAAAACACTCTTGAACTCCGCGTGTCGAATTCCAGTCTTTTCCTATTTCGGAAAGACGAATATCTGTGCTTGATGAACTATTTCAACTCGACTGTTGTAAGATCTCTAAAATTTTCACATATTACATATATATTTTTATATATTTTATTGAGTTATATTGATTAATATATATATTTTCCACTTTTATTCATGATCATAAAATATACTCTTCCGTAGCTTTGATTTTTGGAGAACAAGAAATGTCAAACTCTAAAAACTTCCTTCATGAGTTTTGACCTAGACAAGTTTATCTTCAATTTGGTATATCATATCCTACTCAAATATGTCTTCTTGTATTCTAATTGCTTCGCACAACTTTGGCATCAAATTAGGCCAAGAAGTTATCTACTGTGAGATTTTTTGTAACATCCAACTTGAATTTGGGACTCGACATCGATCCAACCTAAATGACCAAATATATGATTTCTACTATTTTTTTAGCCTACTACACACATGCCTAGGGTGTCCCACTCAATCAAGGCCTCATGTGCTATTTAAATTCAAATGGCACATAAGACCCCTTATGTGACTTTTAGAGCCTATTTCCAAATCGGGTAATTTTTCTTCAACCTAAACTTGTCCAACAAGTTATAGTAGACTTGTTAGGGTCATCCCCATGTAGAGGGGCCATCCTAGATATTTATTTTAGTTTTATGGAGTATTTATATGGGTTGAAACCAAACAAGGAAATCCTACAAAAATCGATTTCTAAATTAGGAAACTTGCAGATTCATGTGTCAATCATTTGAGTGTTTGGACTCCAAAACCCACCAAAATTCACCCCTACCCACACCTATAAAGCCCCATCCCGAAATCCATACCCAAATATATATATATATATATATATATATATATATATATATATATATATATAGAGAGAGAGAGAGAGAGAGAGAGAGAGAGAGGATGAGGGAGGTGAGGTGCCACCCTATGGAGGGTGTCTACTTGTCACCCCCCACATGCTATCATCATGCACCCATGTGCATGATGATAGCATGGGGGGGTGACAAGTAGACACCCTCCCGTGAGGTGGCACCTCACCTCCCTTATTCTCTCTCTCTCTCTCTCTCTCTCTCTCTATATATATATATATATATATATATATATATATATATATATATATATATATATATATATAACCGACCCTCCAACCTTTACAAACCCTAACCTAAACCCTATTGCTGCCGCCAAACTGCTGCTGCCCCTTCTCCTTCTTGCTGATGTGCACCCCATTGCCGAGCAGCCCGAGCTCTGCTACCTCAGCCCCGAAATCCATACCCATATATATATATATATATATATATATATATATATATATATATATATATATATATATATATATATATATAACCGAACCTCCATTATCCCAAGGAACCTCGAGGCCTAGCACAACCCCCACAGGCCGCGAACAGCCCTATAATTTTGGCCAATCTTTTTGTCCGAACATCACAACAGGTACGTCATCTTGTAGCAGTATTTTCATGAATTCTAGAGATTAAAACTTCACAAAACAAAAATTTCTGAATTCCTATATGTGTTTGCTACCTTCCCATGAAATTTCGTGCAAAAATTCTTTCTAGATTAGTTGAGGCACACATTTTGCCAAAGTGTGTCCAGAATTGACACTGTTTAGTCGTGGGTTTTGATCTAGTTAAAATAACTTTTACCAACAAGATCCTATATGAAAATGTTTGTATTTGTATTTTGATTATTTACAATCCCCTTCAATTAGCTTTTCATATTTTTGCTGTTTTGATATATATATATATATATATATATATATATATATATATATATATTCTAACATCTTTGAAGAACTAGGTTACCATAATTTCGGATCGTTAAAATCTCCAATTCTTAGTTCCTAATAATCCCATGATCATGCAATGTCATATATATTGTGTTCATCGACATATGATTATGAATATTTGATAATTTAAGTAATATTTTACTATTTATTTCATATTATTAAAGGTATTTTATTTATGGTCAACAAGGTTTTCAATAACATTGATTCATCAATGTTAATACTAGGTTGATCATTAGATGTTTCTTAATGATTTAATATGCAATAGTAATAATAATATAATATATATATATATATATATATATATATATATATATATATATATATATATATATATATATATATATATATATTGTAAACCTCCTAAATTTTTACTATAATTTTTTAAATTAATTTTATTTTGGCATTGATTTTCATTTTTGGTATTTGTACGTCGAGTGCGAATACATATATGCGAGGTATATATTTTTATAAAAAAATTTATTATAGATTTTCTCCATATAGAAAATAAGTATACTTTTAAAATAGTATAAGGTAACTTTTACTTAAAGTTGTAAAATGTGTCGCGTCGTGATTTGGCAAACTTTATTTATTTATTTAGTTTTTATAAAAAGGCTATTTTATTTATTGTACAAGTATAAGTAGTAATTTATAAATCTATGTTTTATGTAAATATCCTATTTGTATGCGAGGTACATAAAATTTAATTCATGTATATATTTCAATTTTTGAAATTAATTATTAATAGTTTTATTTATTTATAAAAAGTTATTTTAAAAATTTGTTCGATTTAATGATTAATTCATTATGGTGATTTAAATTTGGAAGTGATTTTATTGATTTTAAATAATTTTAAAGATGGGATTATCTAAATTTAAATTGGATTTGGATTTGATTGAATTGGTTTTAAATCGATTTAAATAAAAGGGTGAATTATCTAGTGGAGATTTAAATGAATAATAATCCTTATCCAACTAGGTGTCTTTACCTCCTATATAAGGAGAGCCCCGTTGCTCTTTTTCATGGAAATTCCATAAACCCATATATATTTCTCCACCGAAGTGTCGTGCATCGTGTCGGTGTCCACTTCCTCATGTCAGCCATGACGGCCTCGATTCCAACCCCGGGTGTCCTTCCACTAGAGTATATTCTTTACATATATATTTTTCTATCCCGTGTCCGACAGACCGGACATGATATCGAGAAAAAAATTATCGTGTCCAACAACCAGGACACGTCTATATTCTACCAACCACCCATCCCCCGTGTCGTGCAAGATACGAACCCAGCCCTAGCCCTAAGCCCAAATCTCCTCGGCCTCCCAGCTCTTCCCGGCACTACCACTTGTCACCCCCTCCAGCCAACACCAGCCGCTGCATCTCTCCGGCCGTGGCTACCGAGACAACCACCGTCTCTATCCCCAACCTACCAACACCACCACCACCACCTCAACTAAGGCCACCTCCGTCGAAACCCCAGTCACCCACATCCTCGTCGACCACCGCCAACATCACCTACGACACCACCACTACAGCATGCTAACCACCCAGAAGCACCACGGCCACCATCCGTAGTCACCCCCGCCACGGTCACCGTCGCCACCACAACTTCCTTACAGCACCGCCATCGCCACCAACCGCGTCCCCCAAATCTCACCACCACCGTCCTCTTGGCTGGCGTTGCCCCAACAACCAACATCACCACCACCATCACCCAGGAAAAGAAAAGAAAAAGGGAACCCTAACCCTCACCTGGGATCCGCCCGCCGCCCTATCCTCCTCACCTCCCACCGTGGCCAAGCTGTGCTCCGCCACAAGATCCGCTCATTGCGCCACCACTTTGAACGTTGTAGCGCCGAGCTTCCTCTTCTCCAGTGCCGTCGACCCTATTTTGCCACACCAGGATCATCCTCGCACACCCAACGCCAAGTGCCGCCCTGCGCTTAGCAGATCCGACGCCTAATCTTGTTCTCCCTCCGACGCCCATTATTGGGTTCGGCCTCCGCGCCGCTGAGCAGGGAAGCCCTGGCGAGCCCCATCTTTTCCTCCCCACCTCCTCCTTTCTCCTTCTAGCTCTTTGTCCCAATTTCTTCTGCCCCAATTTTTCTCTCTCACCAGTTTTTTTTTTTGCTCTATCTTTCAAAGAGCTTCCCTGGTTAAGCCGAATAGAGAATAGTGTTCTCAGGTTTGCATTTTTATTTATTTTTATTTTAGTTTTATATATATTTATTATTTTGTGTTTTATTAACTAAATTTTTTATATATAATAATTACTAAGTATTATTATTATTGTTAAGGCTACTAATATTATTAGATATATTAAAATTTCAATTTTTATTTATTTTTCATATATATAGTAAATATACCTAAAATATATTTATTACATATACATACATACATACATACATACATACATACATACATATATATATATATATATATATATATATATATATATATATATATATATATATATATATATATATATATATATATATTTTTGTATGTATGTATATACATACAAAAAATATATATATGTATGTATATACATAAATTTTCAATTTTTGTATGTATGTATATATATACATACATACATATCTATATATATATATATATATATAATATATATATATATATATATATATATATCTATATACATATATAATATATATATATATATAGATATATATATATATATATATATATATATATAAAATCTATATATAGTTTTTTATTATATATATATATATATATATATATATTATATATATTATATATATATATATATATATATATATATATATATAATTTTTATTTTTATCTATATATATAATCTATATATATATATATAATAAAAATAAAATTATATATATATATATATATATATATCTATATCTATATATATAACAATGGTGGTATTAATGATAATATCATTATTAATGTTAGTTATTATATTTATACAAGTTCGTGAGACCGAGACTGCAGAAGTTGGAGTTTGATCCATAATCTACACTCTCGCGGCAATTTCAAGCAAGATACCGTGCCACTGTGATCTTATTTTATTTTCTGTTATACATGGATGTGTTGTTATATGTTAGGATTAGATGTGTTGGGAGAGCATCCAAGTGAGACTTGGGTGCCGTCGGTGATGCCATCAATGACATATAATTGGTGTGTGTATGACCTAGCGTGCTAGTAGACTTTCTCGTGTTGAAGTTATTTTTCAATGACTTCCATGACTAGACACGACTCATGATACGACACTTGGAGTGAGAGTTACATGAGTATTGGCACGCATCCTATACTTGGCTGGTACAAGGGGTTCGTGTGATGGATCATATGAATAGTTGTGTTAGTTAGAGGACTTGCATGTGAGATACGTATCGTACGAGTCATGGACATGATCTTATACTACTCTTGGGCGAAAAAGACTAGTAGTATGCGTACGGGATTACCCTATCCTCATTAGCCTCACTATTGCCCTGGTATAGGCTATACTAGTAGATATTCCATTATCGTTTACAAATTAGTCTCCGAATTGGACGGTAGTATGCTAGTATATTTGCGATATTAGTTAACGCTAATATCATTCCTTACCTACCTGTACGATTTCAAAGTAGTCTTCAAGTGCATAATAGTTTACCATGTCAGTTATATTCATGTTCATGTATAGTACTTTTACTGTTCATATTGTGGCTAGTTGTTGTATCTTGTTATGTCCCCTGAGGACCTGGTTCCTTCCCAGATCTGGATGAGTAACTTTATCCTATAGTTTACGGACCAGGAGTCGAGCCTAGATATCTTGTAAAGGGCCTGGAGGTTGTGTCCGAGGAGTTTCCCTGATCCAGGGGTTGGCAGTTGATTAGAGTCAAGGACATTTTATCTAGCTAGCTATGTCCTGACTATTTTCTTATTTTAATTTTTTATTATTCCAATATTGTACTTTGTTTCAGTGGATATATTTCCACCAGACTTGATTATCTCAGACAAATCTTGAATTTAATTATTTCAGACTTATACTTTATTTCAGTCAGACATTTATTATATTTTTTGTGTTGATGTTGTTGTACTATGGATGAGATTCTAGTGTTATTGATGTAGAGATGTTAGATCACCTGTGCCTATTGTATTGTAGTTATAAAATACAACATACTACGATTAGGATAAGTCTATTAAATTGGGAATACTTATTCTATCCATATAGCTGGCATGCTCATGTTTGGGTTCCTATATATTTTGGAACTTGAGAGTGACAACGGTGTGATAGGAGTAAGTCGGATAGAATATTTAAGAAGTAATTGTCTAGATATGAAAGGGGTAAAGATAGGCACCTATACTAGATGGACCGAATAGATAGAAGTGACCATCTTTCGTTATAAAAATTCTCACTTGGAGGATATACAAAGCTATGTTTGACGGGACTAGGTAAGAAGTTAAGGTTGGTAGAATTTATAGACATTTTCCTAAAATGAGATTTAAAATATAGTGAAGTAGAGGGCTTAACCCTAACGAGAGACCTTAGAACCATGAGACCAAGTCATGTTATGCTTGCCTAAGCTAGATAGAGCCATGAATGGAAGTTTACGTGATTCACAGATGTTTATAGGAAGGTACGGAAGATTCCTCGACCATAAATATTGAAGTGAGTAGGAATTCAACTTAGAGGAAGACACAGTTGGATTTTGTTGGCCCATTGGTCATGGCCAAACCTGATTTTCATAATTGATCTAACCATGTCGCTTTATAAGGGCTACTTGGACAATTGCTAAAGATCTGCTACTGCTACCGTTCAAGACTGAAGCCGTTTTGCCACATGAGTCTGTATTTCATTTTCAATATAATTTTCACATTTTATTGAGTCTAGGAATACGATGTACACCGAGTCGTACTGGCCAATAGGCTATCCCAATATGTTCTCAAAATATCCTTTGTTTTGAAAATAGCCCATTTTACAAAAAGCTTCTAAACTGCTTAAACTTTTCAAAAAGACCAAAATCCGATTTGCAAAAATCCCAAAAATCAAACTCTGGACCCCAGGAGAATTCGGCCCAAGTTCGGCCCAAATTATGTTCGAGTTCGGTTAGTGTTCGTTGGATTTTAAACTTGGTCACCCCGCAGTTACAGATGCAAGGGCTATTTGTCGAGATTCTCTCATCGAATTCTGCCTTTGGAAAAACTATAAATAGAGAAGAATTTCCCTCATTTCAACACACCTCTCTTTTTCTTCTCTCTAAAGCTTAATACGTTCTTCCAAAGTGTTCTAAGCTATTTAATTATCAAATCCCAAGCAAGTTACAATCCTCTAGTCGATTTGCCAGTGCGATACGGTCTAGAAGTGTCAGAGTGATTGTAATTAGAGGATTGATTGAAGAAAGACACTTCATAATTGAAGTTGGTCGAGTACTTTGGATCAAAGCTCGCGTTGCAGAAGTTGCAAGGACTTCTGATGAAAACTTGCAATTTTTTTTCCATAGTAGATTCAACTGGAAGCTAGAATTCTTCCGACTGGAATAGTCCTCACAAGAGGAAAACCAGTATATATCCTTGTGTTTGCGTTTGCTCTCTGATCTCTGCTTTTCATTTACATACTTGTGATATATATTCTGTGATCTTGCTGTTAACAATTTTTTATTGGCTAAATTTTTGCTGCCTACTCTATTCACCCCCCTCTAGAGTATAGTGCTTTATATTTTGTTCCTACAATTGGTATTAGAGCGGGTTATACAGGTAAAGTGAGGTAACACTGTTATTAAATTCTTATTTATACTGCTGTTACATAGATCATTATATCACACATGGCAACTGTGAAATTCACAAGTGAAGGCCAGGCCACAAACAACCTCAATTGTTTGATGGTACAAATTACAGTTACTGGAAAACACATGAGTTTCTTCTTGAAATCTCTAAATTTTGACCTATAGTCTATTGTGATTGATGGCTATAAAAAGCCTACACGTATCCTTGTTGATGGAGAGTTGGTTGAGAAACCCCATGACAAGTATACTGAAGCTGAAAAATAGGCCAGTCTTGACGCACGTGCTATTAACGCTTTATTTTGTGCCTTAGACAGGACTGAATTTAACAAGGTGTCTACATGCACAACATCAAAAAAGTGTGAAAACTTTTCGAAGTTACTCACGAAGGCACGACACAAGTCAAGGAGTCTAAGATTAGCAGACTTACTCAGGAGTATAAGGCGTTCCAGATGAAGCCAAACGAATTCGTCACTCAGATGTTTAAAAGATTTTTGGATATTGTAAATCCTTTGTCTTTATTAGGCAAAGAATACAATAACCATAAGAAGATTCACAAACTTCTACGAGCTCTCACGAAGAACTGGATTCCAAAGGCTACAACAATTATTGAAGGAAACGACCTCACTACTATGCCTCTTAAAACAATCATGGGTAAGCTACTCTCTCACGAGCTAGAACTTCAAGACTTTGAAGAAGTTGCACCAAAGGAGAAGTCGATCGCCCTCAAAGCTCAACACAGAAGATCTGTCGATGATGATTCCTATGACAGTGACTCTGACTCTGAAGATCAAGCTCTCCTAGTAAGAAAGTTCAAAAAGTTCATGAGATTCAATAGAAGAACAAAAGAGCACAACAACAACAACAACAACGAAGAAGATCCAATCTGCTACAGTTGCAAGAAGAAAGGACACATCAAGTAGGACTGTCCAACAACATCATCATCAACTAGGACAAGCAACAAGTATGACAAGGGTTACCTGAAGAAATCAACATCCAGAAGGTATGCCAACACAAGCATATGGCATGAAAGCGAAGCTAGCGACTCAGAAGATGAACAATCAGACAACGCTGCAAATGTATGTTTAATGGCATTTGATCAGGTAAACACTAATCCCCTGTTTGATGCATATGATAATTTTAGCTTTGAACAATAGGTGAAGCCTTTAGTGACCTCTTAGGTGATTACAGAAAACTGTATAGCAAATACCAAAACTCTAAGAAGGTACTCAAAGAGCACAAAGGTAAAATAGGAAGACTTACCGACCTACTAGCTGAGGTTAGAAGTCATGATAATTCTAGTGAGGTAGGTGAGCTCTCTTCTGTTAAGTTGCAGTTACATGAGACTACAAGGCTATTCGAAGAGAAAGACAAGACTATTGCCAAATTAGAGGAAGACCTACTCAAAGAGAAGAAGAGTCTTCAACAAGCACTAGTCAGAAATGATGCACTCACAGCTGACTACAATACACTGTATGACACTTCAAAAAAGTTGGAAATTAGGTTAGGAAAATAGCCTGAAGTTGCTGCTTCCTACCCTAACACGTGTCACTTACCGAAACACCGGAACATTGTCAAACGCAACACTTTCAGACCAAACCCAAACAAACCTTAGCCCAAGAAGACTAATAGGCATGCATTTTATTATCAATATCCAACTAGAAAACCAAGACCTATCAATCATGCACAACATACTGCATCTAACACTCAACATGTTAGATGTCATTATTGTGGCACCATTGGTCATATATCTCCTGCATGTAGAGTAAGAAAGCTTGTTGATTTAAATATATGTACATGAATACCGAAGACTAACATTTCAGGACCCTACAAGAAATGGATACCAAAAGTTTCATTTGTAAATTCTTTTATAAGTGGAACACCCTACGCATACTAGAAGCAAGTGGATCCTCGACAGCAGTTGCTCACGGCACACGACCGGTGACGCTTCATTATTCGCAACACTGTCGAAGAAA
Organism: Iris pallida; assembly: GCA_029216955.1. NCBI lineage: Eukaryota > Viridiplantae > Streptophyta > Magnoliopsida > Asparagales > Iridaceae > Iris > Iris pallida. Next base: position 36,943,006 of record JANAVB010003400.1, on the reverse strand, counting down.
AAAGAAGGATACGTCTCCTTCGGTAATAATCTTAAAGGGTATATAGTAGGTATCGGCAATATTGGTAAAGCTCCATATCCTGTGATTAAAGATGTATGTCTAGTAACCGAGTTAAAACATAACCTACTCAGCATAAGCCATTTAGCTGATCATGGTTATGGTATTAACTTTGTCAAAGATAAATGTACTATAGCTGATAGCTCAACTAGTAGTACTATCTTTGGAGGTATTAGGGAAGACAATATATATGTTTTCTATCTGTTGGAAGAGGCTAACAAAGCAGGTAGATGTTTAATCGCCAAGAATGATGAGAGTTAACTATGGCATATGAGACTCAGTCATGCAAATATGGACAAATTTTAAGACTATCCACAAAGATGTTGGTACGAGGCTTATGGATATCACCTTCAAGAAGGATACGGTATGTAGTGAATGTGAAAAGAACAAAGCTATCCGATCCACTTTTAAGTCCAAGAATGCTGTAAGTACCACTAGACCTCTATAATTACTGCATATGGATTTATTTGGACCTAGTAGAATTATTAGCCTAGGTGGTAAGTTATATGCTTTTGTAATAGTAGATGATTTCTTTAGATACACGTGGGTATATTTTCTTGCACACAAAAACTATGCATTGTCTGAATTTGTCTCCTTTTGCAAGAAAGTTTAGAATGAGAAAGGATTCATGATCACTCGTATTCGAAGTGATCATGGCGGCAAATTTGAAAATACAGAGTTTGAGCAATTTTGTGACACACACAGTTATCTGCATGAGTTCTCCTGCCCTAGGACTCCATAATAAAATGGAGTTGTGGAACGTAAGAACAGGACTCTATCTAAAATGGCTAGAGTTATATATATTAAACCATTTTAGTCTACCTAAATACTTTTAGGCTGAAGCTGTCAATAAAGTTTGTTATGTTCTCAATAGGGTTCTAGTTTGACCTAAATCGAAGAAGACTCCCTATGAGTTACGGTTTGATAGGACACCATCTGTTTCTTATTTTAAAATCTTCGGTTGCAAATGCTTTATTCTTAATACTAAAAATAATTTGGAAAAATTTGACGAAAAGGCCGATGAAGGTATATTTTTAGGTCATGCGGCCAAAAGCAAAGGGTACAGAGTCTTCAATAAAAGGACCATGATCATCGAAGAGTCAATAGATGTTACTTTCGAGGAACTGAATCAACAGACAATCGATGATAATGATGAAGATGCCAGTTCACCAAGTACAACACCTACAGAACCTTCAAGTACAGCACCTACAGATCCTCCAAACAGAGCACGTACAGAACCAGAAGTCGAAACTAGCTACCTTGAGAGTTTGCCAAAAAGAATGATGTTTTTGGCTGACCATCCCAAGGACTTGGTAATAGGTGAGGTTATCAGGGGTGTAAGTACTCGTTCCTCAAGTAGAGATATAGTTTCATGTGTTGCATTTATTTCACTGCTAGAACCCAAAACTATTGAAGAAGCATGTAGCGGTAATTTTTGGTTAGATGCTATGCAAGAGGAATTAAACCAATTTGAATTGAATTAAGTTTGGAAACTTGTTCCCAAGCCCATTGATTATCTATAACTGCATGTTTTCAAAAATGAAGGTAAATTTGTCATTTTTCATATTCCTATATTTTTGTAAATATTTATTTATTATTATTGTATTTTGGGGATTTGTTTAGTCAGGTTGGAGTTTCGTCTAATTTTGACTTATGTTAGTGGCCCGGGTAGTTTAGACTCTAGTCGGGACCCAAAGATTAGATAGGCATGGCCCACAAACTCATCTAATTAGGCTAGTGCATTTAGACTAAACCCACATGACAAGTTGTCATTTAAAGATTAGAAACTTGACCCTTTTGATCCCAAACCTTTGCATAGTCCTAGTTAACCAAAGGGAGACTTGATGAGGGCAACTTAGACATTTTTCAAACCCATTTAGGGCTCCCATATGGCAGCCCACCTTCCTATTAAAGCCCTACTTCATCTTCTTCCTCTTTCCATTTTCATTTCAAGCCCTAATTTAGGAGCTTTTTTCCCAAATTGCTCCTACACCCAAATTTCCTCCAAATTGAGCCAAATTTGTTTCATTCTGTTCACCTTGGAGAGAAGAAGCCTCTGTTGGCTAGCTAAGAAGGGATTGGAATTGAAGCTTGGCGGAGATCTAGATCTAGGAAATTTACATTGAGAATCCATCTCCCTTTTGGTATGAGCTCTCTAAACCCTTCCATTCCATTTCATTAGTGTAACTACATTCATTTAGGACCCCATTTGCATTAGTGTACCATTAGAGAGGAGTTGAGGCTCTCCTCTTCCTATTTGAATGTTTTTTTTCCTTTCATTTTGATACTAATTGGGAGAAATCGAATTTGTGACCACCAAGTGTTCGATACGTGTCCCCAAAGGAACTTTCGTATCCTTTTTTAGTCGACATTGGGTGTATGTATCCTAAATAGGATACGTGGTGTTGTGTTATGGTATTTCATGATATACATGGTTAGATTGGGGTATATACATGTGTTTCTTTTGACCAAAATAATTCAAATTCGTCATAATATTAATCCATGTTTTTAGTAGCCATAACAACTTAGAAATGTCATAACTCCTAGCTCAAGACTCCGATTAATCTTCCATTTTTCTAAAAGAACCGTATCGAAGTTAGCTTTCCAAATATATATATTAATAGGCCAAATTAGTTCTAAAACTTTCTGTAGAACTGTTTGAGTGTCAGCTGTCCGAAAGACGAACGTGTTTCGGTGTTTCCGTGATTTCGGGAGTTTTCGGACATGAAAATGCGATTCGTTTGAAGTTTCGGAAAGCTGATACGAAGGGCTATGACATACTTTAATCCTAGAATTTAGTGAATAGGTATAATAGGTGCAGTATTGGTTTTAAGTAAAAAATTAACTATACGACATAGGCATTTTGTGTATCCTATGAGGCTATGTAGTACGGATATCAATTAAATGTAGGTATCATAGGTTGTCAAGAATATGTATGATATAGTACATATATATATATATATATATATATATATATATATATATATATATATATATATATATATATATATATATATATATTCTATGTTTTTTTTTTAAAAAGAAGAGAGACTATATTGATGTATCAGGCACAAAATGCCGAAGCCTATACAAAAGAGCGCAACTCACGCTAACAGAAAATAAAAAGATCAAAACTTCTGGTTAGTACAGCTTCCTCCAAAAGATGCTCGAGGAGTGAGAGCAGCGAAAGGTAGCTTTGCTAATCTGTTTGAGAACCTCTCTGAAAAGTTGAGAGGAACTGAATTGGCGGCCTTCATATCTGTACTTGTTCCTGTTCTTCCATAAAATCCAGATGCCGACGGCTGCGACAATCTGGTGCTCGTGGGAAAGACTTCACATGGTGAGAAGATCGTTGAAGCCTCCAGCCTATTGGTTCGGTAGGCATCTTCTCGAGAGTTTGGTCCACAACTGAGATGCGATGTCACCTGAGAGAAGAATGTGTTCTGTAGTTTCCGTCTTCGAAGAGGAACAACAGTGGCATCTAGACGCAAGGCTGTATCCGAGTGAAGTGAGGGCGTCGTCGGTGGGTAGCTTCCTATGCTGTGCTCTCTAGATGACGATCAACCATTTGTTTGGGATGTAGGACTGCCAGTATGGTACGATGAAAAGTGAAGGCTCTCCTACGCCTCTAGCCGCAATTCTGGCTGAAGCAAAGGGTGAACTTACCATCATCTGTCAGGGACCAGCGCAAGTCGCCATTGGCGTCAGAAACCATCAAAGGTTCTGCTAAGCTGCGATCAAGGAGCATGTGACGCCAATTCGCAGATGCTCTGATGTTGGCTGTCACAATCGTTGGGTTGGAGTGTTGAAAGTATCTTGCTTTCATGAACCGGGCCCAGATCGAGTTCTCCGTGCGAACCTTCCACCAAAACTTCATGGAACAAGCAGCAACAATATGCGCTAATCTGTGGAAACCCAAACCTCCTTCTCTGGTGGATTTCGCCATGGTATCCCAGCTGGCCCAGTGGTGTTTGTCTTTCCCATCACTGTGATCCCAAAAGAAGTTAGATAGTAGGGACTCCAGCGATGCTAAAACCTTCTTTGGGGGGAGCACACCACCAGGGTGTAAAATGGGATGGAAGAAAGCACGTGCTTGATCAAGATCATCTTACCCCCCGGGAAAAGGGTTGCGTTGTGCCATCCCTCAATTTTATTTTTGACTTTCCTGACCAGACCGTCAAAGATGCCCGAATTAGACTTCCCGTTAACCAGAGGGCATCCGAGGTAGGTGAATGGCGAGTAGGCTGTGGCGAAGGAGGTTAGGTTGGTGAGAGTCGCAGAGTGGTCTTTGTTGGCTTTGTGATGGGTGTAGATGATGCTTTTATTGGAGTTCATACGTTGCCCGGAGCAGCTAGTGTATCTCTCGAGCGTTCTGTAGACCGTCTCTACCGACACGATGTCTCCAGCCGAGAAAATGAGAATGTCGTCTGCATAGGCCAGATAAGTGATCAAGGGACAACTGGTGGTGGTGTGGAAGTGATGAAATCTGGGGGAATTGGCTAGGCTTTTTAGATTTCTGCTGAGAGCTTCGGCCGTAATGATGAAGATGGTGGCGGAAAGAGGGTCGCCCTGCCTGACCCTTTGGTTCGATTTGAAGAAACCTGCTGCTTTCCCGTTGATGATGGTGGAGAACCAGGAATTGCTGATGGATCTGAAATAGACATCTATCCACGATTCAGAGAAACCAAAGGCCTTGAGCACCGATATCAAGAACTGCCAGTCCAAACGATCGTATGCTTTCTCCATGTCCAGCTTGATGGCCACATTCCCTCCCCTGGAGGGGAACTTCAGGCACGCGATCATCTCTTGCGCTAGAAGGATGTTGTCTGTGATGTTGCGACCTTGGACGAAGCCACTTTGTTCTTCGGATATGATCTTGGGTTATAGGGTAGACATGCGAGTAGCTATGATCTTCGAAATAATTTTGTTAGTGAAGGTGCAAAGGCCGATGGGGCAAAAATCCTTGAAGGTCTCCCGGTTCTCTTTCTTGGGAATGAGAATGAGGTTAGCGCAAGAGATGGATTTGGGATATCTCGCTCCCTGAAAGAAGACAATGGCGGCTCCAAGGAAATCGTCTGCTATGATGTCCCAACAAGTACGGAAGAATACCCCTGAGAAATCGTCCGATCACGGGGCGCTGTGTTCGTTAAGAGCCCACACCGGCACCTTGACTTCTTCAGCTGTTGGGGGGAACTGGAGCTGCTCGTTCTCTCTGTTGGTGATCATGCTAGGTGTAGGACCGTTTGAGCACCTCTAGAGGGGGGGTGAATAGAGTGAGTGCGAGTGTAGCGAAAAATAATCGCCAATTAAAATTAAAACCAAATAACTATGGTAGTGAATAAGAGACGGTAAATAAATATAGCAAGAGATAGAGAGATCAAACTCAGTGACACAACGATGTATACTGGTATCCCTCCGAGAGGACTAATCCAGTCTCGAGTACTCTTGCTCGATGTTAATCCACTAAGGCACAAGCTAATTGAGAGCTTGCAGTCTCTTACAACATCGTGCTTGGTGACATGTGCACGGCCGACTTCACAACACCGTGCTTGGCGACGAGCGCACGACCGGCTCCACAACATAGATACTTTCTGTACTTTGAACCTCTTTACAACTCTTAAGAACTAAAAGACTTTAGATCGAAATAGATATTACTAGATTTGGCTAAGAGGAGTGTAGGTGTGATATGAAAACTTTTGATCAGATGAAAACACTTAATGAATAGAGAAGAGAAGATGAAAAAATGATTGAGTGATTTGGAATGAGAAATTCTCTTCTATTTATAGGTGTTTTCTGGGACCGAACTCGGGCAGAGTTCTGTCTAGGTAAAAATGTTAAACATTTGTAAAGTATTTTTACACAATGAAATAGAACTTTTTGGTAGATGGAATAAGGATAGGTAAGCTGTATAGAAAAGTGGACTAAGATTAACCTAAGCCAGTATTACCCAGTCGATCTTACAATTTATATCCTAGACTCAATAAAGATAAAATATATAATAAATTGTAAAATGACGTGGACTAGATTCCAATGAAGGTAAGCTTCAGACTGATGATTTACGTGCTTGATGACGCAGTAGTACGCTTGTTGATATTGATTTCACAAGACCTGAAATGATTAACAGCAGTTTGTATATTTTGTGTATTGACTTAAGTTTATGTCTATTATTAAAATCGGGTGTGACCATGGAATGGGCCAACAATCTCCTCCATTTTGATAATTGACAAACTTGAGTCTATACCAAAATATATCTAAAATAGAACAAATAAAATTACCTGGAACGAATTATTTTTGGTAGTCTTTCTTTGAATGTTGATTTTGGTATTTGCACTCTTTCTCCCCCTTTGTCAATAAAAAAATGGTTTTGGCTCCCCCATAATGTGTGAAGCCAACAATGTTCATCAAACAGACAAAGTAATACTAGAGAGATAACTAAATAACAACAGTCTCACAAAGTGCATAAAAGAAATCACTAGTACTGAAAATACTAAAAATGTCATGCATAATAGAAAGATACAACCAAAATGTCTAACTGAAAAGATACAACCACAAAGTGCTAATAAATGTCTAACTGAAAAGTTTAGACATAAAAAAAACTACATCATAGATCATCATCTATCAGCCCTATCCAAAAAATCCACTAGCTCAAGTCCTCATCACATCGGAGTGTCGTCACCTCCAGGAGCATCCGGTGAAAAATATGCAACAGTAGGATTGAAGTGAGGAAATGTCGCCTCATCGTCGAACCTGGGTCTAGGGAAGCTGGGGTGAGAAAGTATGGTAACTAGATGTGATAGGTCATGGGAGAGACTCCAGTGAAGATCAGTAATGCTATTCTGCAACACCTGATCCTGGATGATTTGGCGGAACTCTGAGTCAAGATAGCCATGATGACGTTGCGCAGAGAGGGCAACGAAATCATCAAAACGCTGATAGAAGCCAGGGTCAAAACCTGGAGCAGGGGCTGGAGCAGCAGCAGAAGGAGGAGCCTCAGGGTCAGCATCTGGAACAGGATCAGCACCATGAGGCATAGGAGGAGTAGGGTATAATCTAGACCAACTAAGCTCTATGGCAGTGGAGGAATAAGAACAGGTTTGAAGATCGATTTCAAACCTTCTAAAGGTAGAGGCCAAATGTATGGGATAGACGAGGTTGCGTCCTGCATTTCTGCAGTTAAGCATCCAAGCCATCATAGTCTTAGGAACAGAGAATGGAATGCCAAAGTGAATGTGGTACATGGCTGACAACTCCAGGAAGGTAATCTCATCAGAGGATCCCTTCTTCGGAAGAAGAACAGAGAATACAAATCTATGGAGTTCATAGAAGTTTTGGTTGAGATGTTTAGAGTAAACTCTTCTAGGAACAGGTTTGGGATGGCACAAAAGTTCTTTGAAGGAATCAAGAGTGACACCTTCAGGGAATTTGATGTGATGGATATCCACTAAAGCTTCACCTACATCAGGAACATGAAAGTATTCACTGATGTCGGTGGTGTTGAATTCTAGTTCTTGCACAGCAACGCAAGAATAGAAATTTTCGTTAGCTTTTACTTGCAGGTTGCAGTAAAACATACGGTTATCATAAATATTCTTAGCTACTTCGAAAAAATCACGAAAGCCGAGACGGTCGAACGTGGGAGCATATTCAGAAAAGATATTGAAGTTTACAAGTGCACCAACACAAATTCTACGACCAGAAAAAAAAAGTCAAACCAAAGGTCCAAAAATTCCTTGTCGGGAAAGAGACCGGAATCAAAATCATCGGATCCTATAGGTCTAGCTGGACTAAAGACATTAGTGGGAACATAGTCAGAAGAGGAAGATCTTGCATGTGAGGAATCAACCTTTCTCTTTTGGTTCTTGGGTGCCATAGATGAAAAGATGGAGATAATGGAATACCTTAGAAAGGAGGAAGAAAATGGAGAGGAACAGCCCACTAGACTCCTGAGAAGCTTGAAAGGAAGGAGGAGGAAGAGCTCTTGGGTATAAATGAGGGTTTTTCTCGGTCGAGTGATAAGAAAAAATGGAAGGAAGAGGGAGTTTAAATAGAGCTAGGACCGGCTATTCAGTTCTGGAATCTGAACAACGCCGACCGAACTCGGTCCGAACTCGGTTAGAGTTCGGTCCGAGTTCGGCTGCTTGTATTTACAATGCCATAAATGCAGTATTGTTTAAAAATTTAAATTTATAGCTGTTGACTTCTTCATTTAATAACTTCTATTACTTTGGGTTAGCTGTAGGGGCCGGATCCCAGCTAGCGGTAGTCTGAAGACTAGTGCACCGTATCGCTTCAGGCTATTTACACTTGTATGACAGAAGGACCCTTTCGGCTTGTACCCAAAATAATTTTCGTTAAATAAATTTCGAAGTTTCGAGTTATAAAAATAAATTTAATAAAATACTACATTATGAATCATAAAATTCGAGTATGCCGAGCTCTCGCCTCATAATGTTAAATCGGTCTTCAGCCAGTAGTTTTGTGAAAATGTCTGCTAGTTGATGATTTGTGTCAATAAACTCTAGGCAGATGTCCCCGTGTTGTTGGTTATCACGTAAAAAGTGATGACGAATCTCAATGTGTTTTGTGTGTGAGTGACATACAGGATTCTTAGTCAGGTTTATAGTGCTAGTGTTATCACAATAAATAGGAATCATAGTGTAGTGTAGATTGTAGTCTTCTAGGGTTTGCTTCATCCACAAAATTTGAGCACAGCAACGTTCTGCGGCGATATACTCAGCCTCAGTAGTTGATAATGCTATAGAATTTTGTTTCTTGCTGAACCATGAGACTATGGCCTTTCCTAGGAAATGACACATACCGCTGGTACTTTTACGGTCTACTTTGCATCCTGCAAAAATCCACATCCGAGTAACCGATCAGGTCAAAGGATTTGGTTTTAGGATACCACAAGCCGACTGTAGAAGTTCCCTTAAGGTATCGAAAGATACGCTTAACGGCACTTAGGTGTGATTCCTTAGGATTTGCCTGGTATCGTGCACAGATACAAACACTGAGCTTAATATCAGGACGACTAGCAGTTAAATATAATAAGCTACCAATCATACCTCGATACTTACGCTAGTCGATAGGTTTGCCACTTTCATCAGTGTCAAGCTTTGTAGATGTAGCCATTGGAGTTCCGATAGGCTTAACATTATTGAAGTCATACTTTTTCAGTATGTCCTTCGTATACTTGGCTTGATTGATGAATGTTCCCTTTGTGTGTTGTTTGATCTGGAGTCCTAGGAAGAAGTTCAGCTCTCCCATCATACTCATCTCAAATTCACTCTGCATACACTTAGCAAACTCTTGACAAAGTTTTTCATTAGTAGAAGCAAATATAATGTCATCAACGTATATTTGCACAAGAAGAATGTCATCATCTAAAGATTTGATAAACAAAGTTGTATCAACTCTTCCTTTTGAAAAACCATTATCAAGTAAGAAGGCACTTAGGCGTTCATACCAAGCACGAGGTGCTTGTTTGAGTCCATATAGTGCTTTCTTAAGCTTGAAGACGTGATCAGGTTTTTGAAAATCTTCAAAGCCAGGGGGCTGTTTCACAAAAACTTTTTCTTTTAGAAATCCGTTCAAAAATGCACTTTTCACGTCCATTTGAAATAATTTAAAATCATTAAAACATGCAAATGCATAAAACATGCGGATAGCTTCGAGTCTAGCAACATGAGCATATGTCTCATCCTAATCAATACCTTCTTCTTGATTATAACCTTGTGCCACTAGACGTGCTTTGTTGCGTAGAACTTGTCCATCTTCACTAAGTTTATTTCAGAACACCCATTTGGTACCAATTATTGATTGACCAATAGGTTTAGGAACGGGCTCCCAAACTTGGTTTCTCTTAAATTGATTAAGTTCCTCTTGCATGGCATTAATCAAACTCATCAATAAAGGCATCTTCTATATTCTTAGGTTCTATTTGAGAAATGAAAGCTACATTTGCTACTATTTCAGAATCTCTAAGAGAGGAGCGTGTACTTACACCTTTTGATACATCACCTATAATGAGTGTCTTTGGATGATCTGGTAAAAACTTTAATGATTCAAATTTATGAGTCAGATCTTCCACAGGACTCTTATCGGTTTTTACTTGTACACCTTCATCATCACTGTCGCTAGATCTGTGACTATTGAGCTCATCAAAAGTAACGTTAATAGATTCTTCAACAATCATAACCTTTTATTAAAAATTCTAAATCTCTTACTCTTAGTAGCATATCCGAGAAATATCCCTTTATCTGCTTTAGAGTCAAACTTACCCAAGTTTTCCTTGGTGTTCAGGGTAAAACAACGACATCCAAAAACTTTAAAATAAGAAATGTTTGGAATCCTTCCAAACCAAAGTTCATAAGGTGTTTTCTTCGAGATGGGTCGAATTAACACCCTATTTAAAACATGACAGGCTGTGCTAACAGCTTCTGCCCAAAAATATTTAGAAGATTATGCTGATTCAGCATGACTCTAGCCATCTCGCTTAGAGTATGGTTCTTTCGCTCCACAACACCATTCTGTTGAGGAGTTCTAGGACAAGAAAATTCGTGGTAGTACCCACTATCATCACAAAACTTTTTAAAATCAGTATTTACGAATTTGCCACCATGATCACTTCGGATACGAGTAATCATGAAGCCTTTTTCATTTTGTACCTTCTTGCAAAATAACTGAAATTCAAAAATAGCATCACTTTTGTTTGTTAAAAAGTAAACCCATGTAAAACGAGAGAAATTATCAACAATGACAAAAGCGTAGAGCTTACCGCCAAGACTAGCGACTCTACTAGGACCAAATAAATCCATATGTATCAACTGCAAAGGTCTAGAAGTACTTACAACGTTGATGGATTTAAATGTAGACCTATGTGCTTTGTTCTTTTCACAGTCATCATATACCATCTCTCTTGAATGGAATCTCGGAGAACATTTTACCAGCTTCTTAGAGTTCAGACGTGAGATAGTATCCATATTTGCATGTCCTAGTCTCATATGCCATAGCCAGCTTTCATCTAGATTAGCTACTAGGCATCTTCCTGCATTATTAGTACTCTCCAAAAAGAAAACATAAATATTGTCTTCTCTAATCCCTTCATATATGGGATTACCAGATGACATATCATATATGGTACATTCGTCTTTTACAAAGTTGATATCATAACCATTATCAGCCAAATGACTTATGCTTAGCAGGTTATGTTTCAATTCTATAACTAGACAAACGTCTTTTATTACAGGATAAGGAGATATACCAGCAGTGCCATTGCCAATGATATCACCTCTCAGATTATTTTTGAAGGAGACGTATCCTTCTTTCTTTATCGATAGCGTGGCGAATAAAGATGCATCACCGGTCATGTGCCGCGAACATCCGCTATCGAGGATCCACTTGCTTTAGCATGAGAGGGTTGAGGGTCCACCTACAAAACAAGTAGATGAATCCTTTGGTACCCATTTACTGAAGGGTCCATATTGATTTGTAGCTTCCCTTCCCGGAAATTTATTTTTTGAAATATTTTTTATTATTTATTTGATTTAAATGGTGATTTTTAGATTTTTATAAATAATCGTTTAGTTAATTATTACGGTATACGACTTTAGCCATGGTTAGGTTTTGAAGTACCAAACGACTAGGAAAATCAGGCCAAGTTGCGACTTAACCCTTATCAAATATTTTATTTATTATTTAATTATATTATTGAGTTTTAGGGAACCCGGTTGTACCGAACCTGTCCAGATTGGGCCCAAGTCAAATCCAAGCCCATGTAGGCATGTTGTGGACCAAATATGGCCTTGTAGACATGTTTTGTAAATGCAAATATTCTTGTATAAATTTTTAGGAATTGTCAATTATTTTCTAAATATTTAATTATATGGAAGATTTTGGTATTATTAATATTAAATAGTGTTTAGAATATTGTACGAATTTCTAGAGCCATATAAATGGGGTGGTTGATGAGTTCACCGCAATATATAAATTATTGGTTTAATTTCAGTGTTATTAGGATTATTATTATTATTAATATTGTTGATGTTATTATTAAACAATATTATTTTACTATTATTGGTTATGTTTATTTTATTGTCAAATAAATATTATTGTATATGTGTTCATATCTATGTAGGTAGGCCCTACACTAGAAAATAAATAGTATTGAGGTTATTTGGATTTTAGGAGGATTGTCATATAAACATATATGTGAATGTATATATATATATATATATATATATATATATATATATATATATATATATATATATATATATAAGGATTGTCATATAAACATATATGTGAATGTATATATATATATATATATATATATATATATATATATATATATATATATATATATATATATATATATATATATACACGCACACACACATATATATATATATATATATATATATATATATATATATATATATATATATATATATATATATATATATATATATATATATATGTATACGTGTAGACTATTGACCACATTTTTATATATGTATACATCTACACGTATATATAAATATATATATATATATATATATATATATATATATATATATATATATATATATATATATATATATATATATATATATATATATATATATATATATATATATATACACGCACACATACACCTTTATATATATTTTTATATATGTATACATCTACACGTATATACAAAATATATATATATATATATATATATACAAGTGCTGGCATAATACCACTTTATCCCCGGGCGACAAGACGATCCTAATCAAACATGTGCTCACTTCCATTCCCATCCATACTCTGGCGGTGTGTTCCCCGCCTATGAAGGTTCTCTCTTCGATCGAGCAGATCTTTTGTAATTTCTTTTGGGGGCACAACAAAGGACAAGACAAACACCACTGGGCTAGCTGGGAAGCTATGGCTCATCCTATTGAGGAAGGGGGTCTGGGATTCACCAAACTCACTCACATCGTTAAAGCTTTCTCGATAAAATTGTGGTGGAAACTTCGCACGAGTAAGAACTTATGGACCAGGTTTATGAAGGCCAGGTACTTCAAACACATCCACCCATCTGTGGCCATATCTAACAGTAGATCCTCTGTGGCTTGGCGTCGTATCCTAATCGGACGCGATCTCGCCGAGCTGGCGATGAGACTCCATCTGGGTGACGGAGAGACGGATCCCTTCCTGGAGAGATGGATTGGGGATAGCTTGATCCCGTGTCTGGCGTCGACCCCCAGTAACATGAGGATCAGAGACCTGTGGAACCCCACTAATAACGACTGGAACTGGGACAAGATTCGCGAATGGTCTGGTAACGAAACAGTTGACAGCATCCCTCTGCACGGACTCAGCCTCGGTCGCGATGCAGACGAGCTGAGGTGGTCGCTTGCGGCCTCCGGGGCATTTTCGATAAGGTCGGCGAGAGTCGTCGTCCAAGGGATCGGGCGGCCGCATCAAACCATTGCGCGCTACTGGCATTCCTGTATCCCTAAGATGTGGTCCTTCCTCATGTGGAGAGTCATTAGGAAGAAATTGCCGACGGACGAGATCCTTAATTCCATCGGGATTAGCTTAGCGTCAGCTTGCAACTGCTACTCCAACCGTCAGATGGAGACTATTGACCACATTTTTCGGGAGGGGAGTCTACCAGGCAGGATCTGGAGGACCCTTAACCGGTACTACAATATAGCTCCAGGTGGTGGACGCTTCCACGATCTGGCAGACAACTGGGGTTCAGCTTCCCATGGCAACCAGATCGTTGCAGCGGCCGCTACGTGGGCGATTTGGAAGAATCGCAACAAGGCGAGATACGAGGGTCACCAATACTCAGCCGACCAGCTCATCAAGAAAATCTTTCAGCAATGTCGTAAACGGAGTACCCTGTGCTCCCACAGCCCGAAAGCATTCTAGCCCTTGATACCCCCCAAGCTTTGGGGGGTCGAGCTGTCTCTCCCCCTCTAAGATCCTTCTTGTGGTATACTTGTATAGGCTTTTACGTTTTGTACCTTGTATACGTGGTCTGGCTTCGACATTTTGAGCCTTGATTAATAAAATGAGGGGTTTAAAAAAAGAAGAAGTATATGTATATATATAAATATACATATATATATACGTGTGTGTGTGTATATGGATAGATATATATATTAATAAACAAAGTTGAAATTCCAGCCAACCAGCAAATAACCCAGCCCTAGGCCCACGCCAGAGCAGCCCAGCCTCAGCCCAGTATACTCCAGGCCGAGCCCAGGCTAAACAGAACACCCACGCGTCTGTAGCTGAAGTGCATATATAGAGAGAGTGATCGAGAGGGAGCAACGAAACCCTAAACGTAACCACGCCAACACTTCAACCCCGCCCCCACGACCTCTGCGCGTGCCCACGGCCACCGCAGTGCCATCGTGCGCGGCCGGAGTCGGCCAGGAACGCGCGCGCGGAACCAAGACATCAGCAGTGACAGAGTCCCCGAGTCCCCGACTTTGTAGTAAGCTTTTTCTGTCAACACTTGTTCGTTTTCGATTCTGTAAAGTCATTCAGGAAGCCTAAATAACCATATAGAAACCCTAGAAATTAGGGTTCGACATAGAGAACCCATCAGTCCACAAATTCGACGCAAAGTCGAACCAGAAACTGCCAAAACAGGACACATAAGACAGTCCACACACCCATGTTCGAGAATCGATTCTGATCGATCCAGTAACCATTTAGAAATTCCACTTGAATACAGTTATAGACAACATATAGGACTTCATGACCCTTTTTGTGGATTTGGAAATCATCGACTACGTGTCGAGAAATTCGATCCCGAAGTTTACCAAAAATCTATTTTAAAAATCATAAAAACCTTCGATACGACGTGCGTCCCGCCATTCCGGGCTACGTGGTTGCGAACCGAAAGCATCGAAAGGTGCGTAATGGCTTCGTGGACGTGTGGGCTTTGACGGAATTTAAATTGGTCGCGTGTGCGCGACGAATTTGATGCGTATCCGTCGAAATTCACCGTATCGGTCACTTTGCAAATTTCCCAATTACTTTGTGCACGTTCGTCATATCGAGACGAAACTTGCGCCAACAGGACCGTATCATTTTTCTGGTCCTGTATGCCAAGTTTGGTCCAATTCTGAGACAGTTGATCGGATCGCCGTTTTGCGGGCCCTACGGTCCGACTCAACGGGTGATTTTGTGCACGGCCTGCCGGAATCCAACTTTGGACATACGGTTGGGTTCGTATCGAAAAACTGGACCTGTTAACATATAGTTTGATGACTTTAGAGACCATTGACTCTGGCATAATTTTCAGTTGAAAGCGGGTCCAACGGCGGACATCGTTTTTGCCTGAAATTATCGTTTTGCCCCTGTATCCAGAATTTGACTTAAGGACAGGCAATCCTAGCTAATTTGATAATTCTGAGAACATTGGTAATGTCTGTTTCAGCTTTCGGAGACATTTGTGGATTTTGAACTTTATGTCTTGGCAATTGACTATACTTTGTTGGATCTGCGTGCAACCTCCAGGCAAGTATACCTTGTCGAACATATGCAGTATTTACATTATTTTCTTTCTATTGTTTTCCTTTCATATGGTCACATGATTCCATATTGTGATTGATTTGTCTTGATCGTTTTACTTGTTCTAAAATACGTGCACGTATAGGAGATTGGACATTGCTTGATTATTGGTCTTTTAGTATTACCTTGTCTCGTGATTGAGTTGTCAGTTTCTATATCCTGTTCTTGACTTGACTATTCTTGATTGGGAGTATCTTGCATTGTACTACAGTTGAGATATACTATAGATTGGGAGTATCTTACATTGTACTACGAGCTATAGCCGATTCTTTATCTTGATATTTCTTGATTGACTTGACTTGAGACATACTATAGATCGGGAGTATCTTACATTGTACTATGACCTATAGAATATATTGATTGATTGATTGACTTGACTTGCGACACTATAAATTGGGAGTATCTTGCATTGTACTACGATTTATAGGAGTCTACTTGACCTTGTATCTTTTAGGAGAGGAGATCGATATTAGAATTGGCTAAACTCGACTGAGAGTATCCTGTTTTGTACGTCAATTGAAACACTATAGATTGGGAGTATCTTGCATTGTACTACAAGCTATAGGAGTTCTGATTGATAGTTAGCCAAGTCTAGTATTGCATTTTCTCACGACTCGTCATCCTTAGATGTTCTTCTTGCAGTATTCTTATCTTCCATACATGTTATTTACTGTCATATTAGTAGGCATATTTTATGTATCTTGCTAGTCCTCTAAGGACCTGATGATCTCTTTAGGTAGCTGATTGCACGGAGTTAGTTAGCTGAGCATGTGGTAGTTGACATCATCTGCATGATTCAGGTATTTTGTTAGTATTATCGATTTACTATCTTTCTCGTGCTTTCATGATATATCCTGCTTATCAACGTAGCTTTATAGACTCATATTATTCTTGGAGTCTAATCGGACATATATGCTAGTGGGCTGCAGACCACGACCCATACTTGTTCATTATTGTTTTATATGATTCCTGTGGATTGAGATATAGTTTAGATTAGACATGATACCCTATTCTGGACAGCTTATACGCATTCGAGTCGGGCTGGAGTCCGCTCGATACGTAGCTGGCTTGCTCACGCACTTGCATCCCGAAAAGCGGGTGCGGGTCGTGACAAGTTTTTGTGGTGGCCCATAAGGTCAGAGCATATCGTACCGGTTACGTAACTGCACTGGTACGATCCTGCGATAATGAATAAACCTTAGAAATCTCAATCCACTCTGCCTTGAAAATTCTCCTAGAAATCCTCTACGTCCTTGAAAACTCCATACTTGCTCTCGATTATATTTCATTGCTTTCCGTACTATTGATTCTCGTCCCTTTTTATTTCGAGGTGATGAATGATCGTGCTGTCTAGAATTTATCAGAAATTCTTAGGTTATAGTATAATATGGTTTGATGATTTGATTTTGGTTGCTTGATAGATATGAGGGTATTAGAGATACCATATGCTATAAATATCTATGGATAGTGATGTTAGCAACTAGTTGGTTGTTACAAGATTTTAGTGACCGTATTTTGAGGAGTAGTATGACCTAAGGTGGGTATAAGTCCTCAAGTCCGGTTCTGCGGGAGTAAATCTTCGAGGATATTCTACCCGACCGAAGATGATGGATTCCTCATCTTTCTTCCTTACTGGAACCAGGAAGTAAGCATCTCGGGAAGGGACAACTCGGCTTGCCAGATTAGCGGTTGTCATTTGGGTTTGCAACATATACAGAGCATTGTCTAAGAAATACATAGTATTCCAGTGTGCACAAGAGTAACTCAAAGATAACTTTTTATTAATGAAATGCAAAATTTTATCCCGAGAGATTACATCATCTAAAGAGTGCGCCTCAGCATTGGCGTATATGTAGTCCCCTAACCCCTCATAAGTGAGAATCGAGACTGCCATGGGAGAAGGTGGAGGAGGTCTCCGCTTCAATTTGACTACCAAGGGAGTTGGAGCCGAAGATTCTGTAACTTCGAGGCTAATTTTGGAGCCCTTCTGGGGAGCTTTATTTGAATAGGCTCCTGGCTAGCAGCTGACGTCATTGGGGACGAGTGAGCAGGAGCATTTCCTCAGAGCTTAATGATAGAGGTGCTGGTGTCTGGGGAGGCTTCCCTTTTAGTCGAACCTTCAAAGGTTCTTCAACAACAGCTGCGCTCTCTGATGCAGGGTGACGCTGAAACGGGACTGATTTGTACAGGACTGATTTGTACAGATCAGCATCAGTACAATATGCTTTGAGTCCTCAAAACAGGTCAATGTCAGCGAACTCAGTCTTGTAGTCTCGTCGCTGGCTATATACTTCATGTATTGATGGAGGGTAGAAGGTATGATCACGTACTCATGAATCCATGGTCGACCCAACAGCATGTTGTAGTTTATGTCTGCATCAATGACATAACAAGTCACATCTGTTTGAAGATCACCTATCTAGCATTTCAGACGGATCTTGCCCAAGGGCTCACTCTTTCCAGCATTGAAACTACTGATTGTAGTGATTGACGCGGTAAGACGATGCATCGAAATCCCCAAGGTTTGGAGTAAACTCCAAGGAATTATGCTAAGGAAGGAGCCATGTCGATGTGGATACGATTGACCTTAATGGCACCACATGAGTCTATTATGCCGGTTGTTATTCAGCAACATATCCTGCTGAGTGAAGGTGATGTTAGGAATCACCTTGACCATACTATAGCAATGTGGGCAAGCGACAGGATCCTCCTTAGGCGATTGCACCTGGGTGAGGAAGGAATCAGCGTTCTACAAAGCTTCGTTGAGGGCGTCCCGAGTCTCTTTGAAGAGACGAAGGAGTTCGAAGAGCGATAGCCGAGCTGGAGTATTGGCAAGCTGTGCCAATAAATCAACGTTGTAGGGCTTGATTGGCTCCACTGGTAAGTAGTTCCTTATGGGTTTGTCAAAGTGAAACTCCTTCTGCTTATCTGTTGCAGGAATTGGAGATGGGTCTGCTACCGATGTATCAGGTGTGTAACGCCCCAGTCCCAAAATACATAGGACTAAGTACGTGAATATGCCAGCTGTATATATATAAAGTACACTCCAATGTATGAAACCCCCTGTATGTATACATAAGCTGTAGAATACAGTAAACCATAATAACTAAATCTCATCCACAAAATAAGGGAATAATAATATAATCAACTATGAATTTGTCATTTGTACATGTAGTTGGGTGGAGACAAATCCACTACCAACTATTTTAAATGAAAGACAATATACAAAGAAATGATCAATAACAAAGGTAAGACGAACCAAGAGCAATCATCTTCGAAGGAATGGAGAAGATCACGGCCTTGGCTAGAACATTTGCGAAAAGTCACAAAGCACACACCTGGAGAGATAACCAGGTCCTCAGAGGGACGTAACAAGATACATAAAAAATATGCCACATAACTGAATATATATAATGTGTCATAAATCACAAGTAAAGTAAATAGTCCCAATCGTAACAAGATCCAATATCTCATCATCGAAACAGTGGACTACCCCTACAACCAAATAAGGACAAGGGGTAGCACACTTTACCGTGATGTGACATTGTCCCAAGCTACTAATGGAACAGAGGTGATATGACATTGACGAGGGTTACCTGACCATTTCAACGTGTTTATGCAGTTAAGAACAAACCTTCAACGCATGGGCACTCTGGCCGTAGGATAATCAGGTATGGTTCCACAGGATACCAGGGACCTCAAAGCATAACATTCATCGAATGTCAGAGGCCAGCAGAAAATCAGGTATCAGGATCCAGGACCGTATCTCCAGCGGAGATAACCGGCAATAATAGGAAAGAGCATACATGGCCCATACGTTAAGGAATTGTTCTTCCCATCCAATGCCTAGTAGAGTCACATCCATGACTCCTATACCTCTACTAACTGCCAAGTCTCCTAACATGCCTCTATTAGCAGGTAGCCCTAACGCATGCGCACAGGTGATCAGCCATCACGTGTCACTACCACATTTCTAGTTTGAGGATATTTTTGTCATTTTTGAATTATTTAAATTTAATATATTTTTTTAGGAATTTAAAATGATTTAATTAAATGGTGTGATTTTAATACTAGTTAATTGATTTCCATGTGGTTTTGGTTAGCCTAACCTAGATTGGACCTAACCTAGATTAGTCATAGCTAGTCTAGTTAGTCACTTTGAGTTTTAGTTAGTATTGGTTACATAGGTTTAAGTCAAGTTTAGTTAAATAGAGTGATTTGCAAATGGACTAGGATAGAGCCCTAGAATCTAGGCCACTCATTATCCTTGATGCATTGCTAGCCCTAGGATGCATCCTAGAAACCCTAACCTAGCCTAGTGGCCGGCCAAGACCCCCCCCCTGCCTATATAATATCCTTTTAGGAATTTGAGCCTCTTTTCAATAGTTCATCATTTTCCTAAAGACAAGGTGAGCCTACACTTCATTCTCCATAGATTAATCAATAGAGGTCTATTTTCATTGGGATTTCTTCCATAGCACTCTAATTACTATTCTACTACTGTTTGTGGAGTCACATCACAGGTTTGGGACAATTTGAAGGATTTGGATAGCTTTTGGAGAGCTCCTTTGAAGAAGCTTTTGTGTTAAAGAACACATATAGGTAAAATCCTACTCCCTCATTAAAACTAGGGTTTCTTTGCATTAACACCTAGTCCTAGGTGTCCTGGTTCTGTAGGAATAGGGTTTGTTCCATTTCGTGTCCTGTACGTGTCCATATCGGACACGTATCAGTGACTATGCGCAAGTGTTCGACGAAATGCCACAGTGGGCATTTCGATCGAGATTTGGAGAAGTGTTTGAATAGGAAGTTGAGTTTTGATGTCGCTTACACGTTTTTGGTGGACTGGGGTGTTTTCTGTGTAGTATCGTGTCGTTTTGGACACGTGCACAGGCGGGGTGCACCACGCGCGCGCGGGTAGCCTTCCCCTGCTACCAGCGTGCTCGTGCGAGCCATCCAGGACACGTGGACACGTGTACTTGGACGTGAAGCGAGGGGCAGTGTCTGTCATGACACCCCCGAGGTTTCGTGTCCTAAGGATGCGTGTCGGGTGCGTGCGGACACGTGCACTGGTCACGCGAGCTCGTGCAGGCTCGTGCGTGCGTGTGTATTGTTCTGGACACTCGTGTGTCCTGTTTTAGGACACCATTTGGTTTGTGTGTTATCTTCTAGTATACACTAATAATTACCAACTTTATGTTCTTCTTAAATTGCTAAAATGGATTGGGAAATTGATGTGGTTTTGGGAAGTTCATGTTGACTGATACATTAGTGTATCAATGATACACTGTTCTTCCCCTTCTGTTTAATTTCCTGTTAATTAGTGATTCTTGATGTGCTAAATTGTATCCTAACATGTTTAAGATCCCTGTTAGTTAATTTACATAATCGAAAAGGCCAGGTAACTTGTTAACGGGAAATCGATGTTGAGTTGGGGGTTCAAATGCTGAATTTGCATTGTTTGAACTGTCCAATTCCTGATACACTAGTTTTCCCTTCACTAATATTCCTGTTAATGCCAAATTATGTCCTGTATGTTCCTGTCAATGTTTCCAATTCCTGAGAACACTCTATGTTCCTACACACAGACACACACATCCTACCATCCCACACACGCACTGTTTTGTATGACTGGAACACTACACTGTTTCCATACCCTGTTAACACATTCAAATGTGTGACACACACAAATGTTGACACACTGAACTCACCTGAACACTACACACAGCAGCCCACTCATTTCCTGTCACCTGAACACACATACATCACACACACTGATTTCTGATTTCCAGGGAACATTGTAGCTCATTGTTTCATTACCTGTCATGTATTCCTCTCATTTTCCTAGGACTGAATACACACACACACAGGGACTTGGGTTCCTTATTAATCATGTTCACCACACAGGTTACACTCTAACACTCTAATGTCCTGCTAACACACAGACCCACATACATGTTCAGTCCACACACATTTCCTATACACAACTCTGTGAACACACACACACACACATATTCCCTTTAGACACACACACCATATGGTTCCCCTCTCTATGTATATATAATACACATATATGTATGCCTATGAGTATATACCAATGCCTAACCTAATGTGGATATCTAGATGGTAAAGTAGGATATGGGAAATTATATATGTGTGATAACTAATGTGCTAGGCACATTCTTTGGTATGTGTAGATAGCTATATTCATATATGTGAATAGTGATATATAATTATATATAGGGTTTTGTCCTATAGGTTATGTTGTATTAGCTCATGACCTACATGGTTATGACTCTACATAGGTGTATGGCCTATGATGTGTCTGTTGCCTAGCGAGAGACTAGTTAGACTTGTTTAGTCTTGATTAGGCCTAGAATAGACTATTTAGACTTGTTAGACCTAGTTTGACCATAGTTGACCTAGGTTTGACTTCTTGGTTGACCAGGGTTGACCAAGAGTTGACTTTGGCCTAGATTGACCTAGATTCATGTAGAATGCATTGAATTGCATCTTGTTATCATTTTAGACTTGTTGTGACTTGTGCTGTTCTGATTAGGAGCAAGACACCTCTTCTCGGATAGTACATTTCATCCAGACACTCAGATACCAGGCGAGTACATTCTCTGATCATTTCATATCCTGCTTAGAATTATATTCCTGCTTTAGATTACTTTACTTGATGCTGTCACGACATTATTACGGATTAGTACTATATTGATCTCTTTATGCGATGTTATCCCCCTCGGGAGCATCGGGTACATTGTGTCATGTGCGTTTCACTTTCATCATGTACTCCTGTGCTTTCACCATACATGTACACTCTTGTGAATCATGTACTCTCATGTTCACAGAGCCCTCATGTATACTATCATGTGCACCCTTCATGGGCCTTCATGTGATATCATGTATAATAACATAACCTGCTTAGATCCTTGTGTATTGATTGGGGAACGGGAGAGTGCTAATAGTCATGTGAACAATTCCATAGTAGTGTAGATCATGTGAAACTCCTTAGTGTAGATCATGTACTAATCTGTCCTGTTCACATGTGCTATCTTGTACTCTACATCACTAGCCACTATTAGTTCTCTATATACAGTAGCTATTTACATACAGTTCTCCTCTTTTACATCATGTACTTCCTTTCAGTTTCATGTATCTCTATTGCATGTTTATATTTTCTAACCTGCTATGATCTGTTGAGATGTATTGTGCTCGCTCCTGTCCTGACTGGACCTGTTGAAAATATTACAGAGGACGAGGAGGAGGCTTGTGTGGATACCTACTACGGGGCAGCCCTAGACGACACTTGTGAGTTGGACTCTCAGGAGGACCCAGCTCTAGCTGATGACTTTACCCCTACTGCCTAGACTAGCTTAGTTAGGCTTTATCTTACTTATGTTGTCTTGAGACTAGTTCAGTTATGCTTTATTTCTGTCTTTGAGATCTGGGTTGTATATATTCTTTCATATTCAGTAGCTGAGACTTGTATTCTGGATATTTGCTGAGATGTTATCTTAGACTATTTTGATCATCTATATTTCCTTGAGTTCTATATCATATCATGCTTCTTCTTCCTTAGTTGTGATTGAGTTTACTTTCTGCTATGTCACCCCCATTTGGGGAGTATAAACTGCTTAGAATTATATTGTTAGATGTTGTGACCTAGGACAGCGTTCTACCGCCGACACTGCGGCGTAGGCTGAACGTACCCACGTCTCGTGCCCTTACTCTAGGGTGCGGGTCGTGACACATTTTTAGTGGTGGCCCATGCAGGTCTAGACTAGAAGTGTAGTGGTATTCGAACCAGAGTATCACTACAGCCTGCAGTAGGATATAGGACATTAGTTTTCAAGGTACTCAATCACATTAGGAAAAACTCTTTTATTGCCATTTAAATCCTTATTGTCAACAGATTCTTTTGAATTTTAACTGTCCGCCTTTGTTATATCGCTTCTTTCTCAGAAATTGATACCCTTGTTGGTCTGTCTTCAGGATGGTGGAGACGCGGTCGCAGCGTACCATTCATGGGGATGCTGTAGAGGGGTCTGCTACCTCTCAGCCAGTTCAGCAGAGACAGGAGACTGCAGCTCCTGCCATCTCTGTTTGTATTGAGGCTCCAGCAGCAGCAGCAGGGGGTATGCCTCCACCGGCTCGGAGGCAGGACCCAATCATCTCAGAGGTGCCTTTCCAGCAGCCGCCGCCTACAAGATACGTGGATGCGGTACAGATGTTCTCCTATTTCCAGCAGTTCATGGACCGACAGCAGGTCCGACAGGACAGGGGCATGGAGTTGGCCCTTACGACAGTCGCAGCTTGACCAATGGTTCAGCAGCCGAGGACACCGGAGATAGAGCAGTTCCAGAAGATGAGCCCCAGAGACTTCCTGGGGACAGAGGGGATCCTATATGCTGATGAGTGGATTGAGCATATAGAGAAGATCTTCCGTCTGGCCCGGATACCGGCAGATCTCCAGATAGAGGCAGCAGCTAGCCGGATGTGAGATCTTGCTCGCACCTGCACCTGGTATCAGTCAGACCCCAGAGTGGGGGTAGCTGGACAGACCTGGAAGGAGTTCAAGGGCTTCTTCAAGAAGAAGTTCTTTCCAGATTCAGCGCTCCGAGCCTTGGAGTCGTAGTTCGAGAGCCTAGTTCGGGGGAGCCTGTCAGTGGAGGAGTACGGTGGGGAGTTCGACCGCCTCGGCAGATTCGTAGAGGGCTTGAGCGAGACGACGAAGGCCCAGAGGTTCCGGAAGGGTCTGGTCAAGGAAGTCAAGTCCTTGACCAAGGGCAACAGGGATGCCACTTTTGAGGAGATTTTGACGGAAGCCTTATTGGCTGAGGATGATCTTGAGCTTAGGCTCAAGAGGGGACGAGACCCAGTTGGGGGCAGCAGCAGCGAAGGCCAGGCCAAGAGGCCTCACTTTCAGCACCAGGAGCCGAGGCAGTTCCAGCCGCAGCCGATCCAGCAGAGGCCAGTTCATCAGCAGCCAGTTTCAGCATCAGGCACCCAGGCAGCAGACAGTCAGTTGCACATTCTGCAAGAAGCCAGGGCATAGATGGAACGAGTGCAGGAAGAGGCTCGGGAAGTGCCTTCTTTGCGGAGTGGCAGATCACCAGCTGAGGGATTGTGCTAGGTCTGGGGGACGAGTAGCTCAGAGAGCAGCAGTCAGAGCTCCAGCAGGCCAGCAGAGGGGACCAGCCCTGCCGACGCAGCAGCAGAGATTTGTTCAGCATCAGCAGCAGGCCAGAGGAGGCCAGCAGGGGCGAGCTTTCGCCATGGCGGCTAAGGATGCAGAGGCGATAGGAGAGCTGATCGCAGGCTCGGTTCTTCTCAACTCCAGTCCAGCTTTTGCATTATTCGATTCTGGTGCTTCGCATAGCTTTATATCAGTATCTTTTGCGATTAGACACGGTATCATAGCTGAATCGTTGCCTAGGACTTACAAGATCACGACCGGGGGTGGCATTATCCTCGTGAGTGATGTTTGTAAGGGTCGGAATGTTGTCTTGGGAGGCCATGAGTTGGAGGTGAGCTTGCTCGTAATGCCATTGCCGAACTACGATATAGTACTCGGTATGGATTGGTTGAGCAGGCACCACGCCAGCATTGATTGCAGAGGGGGTAGAGTTCTCTTCAGAGTGCCGGGGGAGCCAGAGTTCGAGTACTCCAGACGTCAGGCGGAGCAGAGCAGCGGAGTTTTCTGCGGATTTTCGGTTGAGGAGCAGACGATTCTACACCCCTTGATAGCAGAGTATATGGATGTTTTCCCAGAGGAGTTGCCTGGATTGCCACCAGACAGAGACATTGAGTTCTCGATAAACTTGGTTCCAGGAGCGGAACCCATCTCTCAGCATGTCTATCGAGTGAACAACAGTGAGCTGGTGGAGCTGAAGAAGCAGGTGGATGAGCTGCAGGACAAGGGCTTCATCCGTTCGAGTTCGTCGCCATGGGGTGCACCAGTGTTATTTGTGCCGAAGAAAGATGGGTCAGTACGGATGTGTATTGACTATAGGGCACTCAACAACCTCACGATCAAGAACAGATACCCACTGCCGCGGATCGACGATCTTTTTGACCAGTTGAGCGGAGCTCGGGTATTTTCCAAGATTGATCTGAGGTCGGGATATCACCAGGTGAAGGTGAAGAGGGAGGATATTCCCAAGACCGCTTTCAGGACGCGGTACGGGCAGTTTGAGTTTTTGGTTATGCCGTTTGGGCTAACCAATGCACCAGCAGTGTTTATGAACCTAATGAACAAGGTGTTCCACCAGTACCTGGATCAGTTTATGGTGGTATTCATTGACGACATCTTGGTATATTCCAAGACTGAGGAGGAGCACGAGGAGCATTTGAGGATAGTGCTGGAGACTCTCAGGAAGGAGCAGCTTTATGGAAAGCTCTCCAAGTGTGAGTTCTTCTTGGACCGGGTTGACTTTTTGGGGCATGTGGTGACTGGAGATGGGATCTCAGTTGACGCCAAGAAGATCGTAGCAGTTGAGGCATGGGCAGCGCCGACTTCAGTGGCAGAGATCTGGAGTTTCCTGGGGCTGGCAGGATATTATCGAAGATTTGTGCAGGATTTCTCCCGGGTTGCAGAGCCGTTGACTCGGTTGACCCGGAAGGATGCTGCGTTTGTTTGGTCAGAGGAGTGTCAGGCAACTTTTGATGAGTTGAAGAAGCGGCTTACGACAGCTCCGATTCTGACATTGCCTTCAGGATTAGGGGGATTCACTATCTATAGTGACGCTTCAGGAAAGGGGCTGGGTTGTGTCTTACAGCAGCATGGGAAGGTGATTACCTATGCTTCCAGGCAATTACGTCCCCATGAGAAGAACTACCCTACCTATGACCTGGAGCTGGCAACAGTGATTTTTGCTCTGAAGTTGTAGAAGCATTATCTGTATGGGGAGCGGGTGGAGATTTTTACAGATCACAAGAGCTTAAAGTATGTGTTCACTCAGAAGGAGCTGAACATGAGGCAGCGCAGATGGCTAGAGTTGATGAAAAAGTTCGACATATCACTTCCGTATCACCCAGGGAAGGCCAACGTGGTTGTCGATGTCTTGAGTAGGTATCCGACAGCCATGTGTTTGACCATGGACCGTCACTTGCTTGCTGATTTGGAGAGCCTGGGGATTGAGGTGATCGTGCCCGGAGTGCAGATGCAGATGTGGGGCATACAGATTCAGTCGGACTTGGTGGAGAGGATCAAGTCGACGCAGTTTGAGGACGTTGCTCTGCGGTGTCTCCGAGAGCAGGTTCGAGCAGGATTTGTGGAGGGCGAGTTTTCTCTTGCAGAGGATGGTGCCTTGCGACACGGTTCCAGGTTATGTGTGCCCAACGGAGATCTCAGGGAGCAGGTTTTGCAGGAGGCCCACAGATCTCAGTACTCTATACACCCTGGTGCCAACAAGATGTACCGAGATCTGAGGAAGCATGTTTGGTGGTACGGGATGAAGCGGGAGGTAGCTCGCTTCGTAGCTAGGTGCTTGGTCTGTCAGCAGGTCAAGGCAGAGAGGCAGAGGCCATGTGGAATATTACAGCCGCTGCCCATTCTCGAGTGAAAATGGGAGCATATCACTATGGATTTCGTATCTGGATTGCCGCGTACACCAGGAGGAAAAGACGCGATTTGGGTCATCGTTGACAGGTTGACCAAATCGGCCCACTTTTTTCCATTCAAGGTGGGTACGTCTACAGAGAGGCTTGCAGAGATGTATATGCGGCAGATAGTCAGGATTCACGGGGTTCCGGTCAGCATCATCTCAGATCGGGATAGTCACTTTACTTCCCATTTCTGGAGGAGTCTGCAGACTAGTTTGGGCACTCAGCTCAAGTTTAGTACTGCATAGCACCCCCAGACGGACGGACAGTCAGAGAGGACTATTCAGACACTTGAGGATATGCTGCGGACGTGCGTCTTGGACTTTGGAGGTTCCTGGGAGGATCATCTACGTTTGGTGGAGTTTGCTTACAACAACAGTTTCCAGGCCAGCATTGAGATGTCACCTTTCGAGGCTCTGTACGGGCGTAGGTGTCGTACACCCTTATCTTGGGATGATGTTGGTGAGCGAGCTTTACTGGGGCCAGAGATGGTTGTTGACGCAGCTGAGAAGGTGAAGCTCATCAGGGACAGACTTCGCGTGGCGCAAGACAGACGTCGGCACTGGGCCGATAGCCATCGGAGGCCCTTGGAGTTTGAGGTACAGATTAGAGTAGGATTAGATTTAGGTTTGATTGTTTGTGTTTTGTTTGATCATGTTTGTTTATCATAGTTAATTTGAGACCTTGCTTGTGATTAGGTTGGAGACATGGTTTTTCTGCGGATATCTCCGACTCGTGGTACGATACGTTTTGGTGGAGGCGGGAAGCTTAGCCCGCGCTTCATCGGCCCTTTCGTTATCAGCAGGAGAGTCGGTAACGTGGCTTACAGGCTAGACTTGCCACCTGCACTAGTGGGGGTCCACAACGTATTCCACGTATCACAGTTGAGACGGTACGTGGCTGACCCTAGCCATGTGCTCGATCATTCGGAGATTGAGGTTGGACCTACTCTCAGTTATCCATAGCAGCTTGTGGAGATTCTGGATCGCCGGGAGAAGGTACTGAGGAACCAGGTAATACCTTTGGTTTGCGTCGCATGGAGGCATCATTCTCCCGGAGAGTCTACCTGGGAGCGGGAGGATGAGATGCGCGAGGGATACCCATATCTTTTTGGACCGTGAGGTATACTTTCTATCCTTCTCATCAGTTGCATTTCGCCTTTCAATTTCGAGGACGAAATTCTTTTAAGGAGGGTAGATTTGTCACTACCACATTTCTAGTTTGAGGGTATTTTTGTCATTTTTGAATTATTTAAATTTAATATATTTTTTTAGGAATTTAAAATGATTTAATTAAATGGTTTGATTTTAATACTAGTTAATTGATTTCCATGTGGTTTTGGTTAGCCTAACCTAGATTGGACCTAACCTAGATTAGTCATAGCTAGTCTAGTTAGTCACTTTGAGTTTTAGTTAGTATTGGTTACATAGGTTTAAGTCAAGTTTAGTTAAATAGAGTGATTTGCAAATGGACTAGGATTGAGCCCTAGAATCTAGGCCACTCATTATCCTTGATGCATTGCTAGCCCTAGGATGCATCCTAGAAACCCTAACCTAGCCTAGTGGCCGGCCAAGATCCCCCTTGCCTATATAATATCCTTTTAGGAATTTGAGCCTCTTTTCAATAGTTCATCATTTTTCCTAAAGACAAGGTGAGCCTACACTTCATTCTCCATAGATAATCAATAGAGGCCTATTTTATTTGGGATTTCTTCCATAGCACTCAAATTACTGTTCTACTTCTGTTTGTGGAGTCACATCACAGGTTTGGGACAATCTGAAGGATTTTGGTAGCTTTTGGAGAGCTCCTTTGAAGAAGCTTTTGTGTTGAAGAACACATATAGGTAAAATCCTATTCCCTTATTAAAACTAGGGTTTCTTTGCATTAACACCTAGCCCTAGGTGTCCTGGTTCTGTAGGAATAGGGTTTGTTCCATTTTGTGTTCTGTACGTGTCCATATCGGACATGTATCAGTGACTGTGCGCAGGTGTTCGACGAAATGCCACAGTGGGCATTTCGATCGAGATTTGGAGAAGTGTTTGAATAGGAAGTTGAGTTTTGATGTCGCTTACACGTTTTTGGTGGACTGGGGTGTTTTCTGTGTCGTGTCGTTTTGGACACGTGCACACGAGGGGTGCACCACGCGCGCGTGCGGGTAGCCTTCCCCTGCTACCAGCGTGCTCGTACGAGCCATCCAGGACACGTGGACACGTGTACTTGGACGTGAAGGCAGTGTCTGTCATGACACCCCCGAGGTTTCGTGTCCTAAGGATGCGTGTCGGGTGCGTGCGGACACGTGCACTGGTCACGCGAGCTCGTGCAGGCTCGTGCGTGCGTGTGTATTGTTCTGGACACTCGTGTGTCCTGTTTCAGGACACCATTTGGTTTGTGTGTTATCTTCTAGTATACACTAATAATTACCAACTTTATGTTCTTCTTAAATTGCTAAAATGGATTGGGAAATCGATGTGGTTTTGGGAAGTTCATGTTGATTGATACATTAGTGTATCAATGATACACTGTTCTTCCCCTTCTGTTTAATTTCCTGTTAATTAGTGATTCTTGATGTGCTAAATTGTATCCTAACATGTTTAAGATCCCTGTTAGTTAATTTACATAATCGAAAAGGCCTGGTAACTTGTTAATGGGAAATCGATGTTGAGTTGGGGGTTCAAATGCTGAATTTGCATTGTTTCAACTGTCCAATTCCTGATACACTAGTTTTCCCTTCACTAATATTCCTGTTAGTGCCAAATTATGTCCTGTATGTTCCTGTCAATGTTTCCAATTCCTGAGAACACTCTATGTTCCTACACACAGACACACACATCCTACCATCCCACACACGCACTGTTTTGTATGACTGGAACACTACACTGTTTCCATACCCTGTTAACACATTCAAATGTGTGACACACACAAATGTTGACACACTGAACTCACCTGAACACTACACACAGCAGCCCACTCATTTCCTGTCACCTGAACACACATACATCACACACACTGATTTCTGATTTCCAGGGAACATTGTAGCTCATTGTTTCATTACCTGTCATGTATTCCTCTCATTTTCCTAGGACTGAATACACACACACAGGGACTTGGGTTCCTTATTAATCATGTTCACCACACAGGTTACACTCTAACACTCTAATGTCCTGCTAACACACAGACCCACATACATGTTCAGTCCACACACATTTCCTACACACAACTTTGTGAACACACACACATATTCCCTTTAGACACACACACCATATGGTTCCCCTCTCTATGTATATATAATACACATATATGTATGCCTATGAGTATATACCAATGCCTAACCTAATGTGGATATCTAGATGGTAAAGTAGGATATGGGAAATTATATATGTGTGATAACTAATGTGCTAGGCACATTCTTTGGTATGTGTAGATAGCTATATTCATATATGTGAATAGTGATATATAATTATATATAGGGTTTTGTCCTATAGGTTATGTTGTATTAGCTCATGACCTACATGGTTATGACTCTACATAGGTGTATGGCCTATGATGTGTCTGTTGCCTAGCGAGAGACTAGTTAGACTTGTTTAGTCTTGATTAGGCCTAGAATAGACTATTTAGACTTGTTAGACCTAGTTTGACCATAGTTGACCTAGGTTTGACTTCTTGGTTGACCAGGGTTGACCAAGAGTTGACTTTGGCCTAGATTGACCTAGATTCATGTATAATGCATTGAATTGCATATTGTTATCATTTTAGACTTGTTGTGACTTGTGCTGTTCTGATTAGGAGCAAGACACCTCTTCTCGGACAGTACATTTCATCCAGACACTCAGATACCAGGCGAGTACATTCTCTGATCATTTCATATCCTGCTTAGAATTATATTCCTGCTTTAGATTACTTTACTTGATGCTGTCACGACATTATTACGGATTAGTACTATATTGATCTCTTTATGCGATGTTATCCCCCTCGGGAGCATCGGGTACATTGTGTCATGTGCGTTTCACTTTCATCATGTACTCATGTGCTTTCACCATACATGTACACTCTTGTGAATCATGTACTCTCATGTTCACAGAGCCCTCATGTATACTATTATGTGCACCCTTCATGGGCCTTCATGTGATATCATGTATAATAACATAACCTGCTTAGATCCTTGTGTATTGATTGGGGAACGGGAGAGTGCTAATAGTCATGTGAACAATTCCATAGTAGTGTAGATCATGTGAAACTCCTTAGTGTAGATCATGTACTAATCTGTCCTGTTAACTTGTGCTATCTTGTACTCTACATCACTAGCCACTATTAGTTCTCTATATACAGTAGCTATTTACATACAGTTCTCCTCTTTTACATCATGTACTTCCTTTCAGTTTCATGTATCTCTATTGCATGTTTATATTTTCTAACCTGCTATGATCTGTTGAGATGTATTGTGCTCGCTCCTGTCCTGACTGGACCTGTTGAAAATATTACAGAGGACGAGGAGTAGGCTTGTGTGGATACCTACTACAGGGCAGCCCTAGACGACACTTGTGAGTTGGACTCTCAGGAGGACCCAGCTCTAGCTGACGACTTTACCCCTACTGCCTAGACTAGCTTAGTTAGGCTTTATCTTACTTATGTTGTCTTGAGACTAGTTCAGTTATGCTTTATTTCTGTCTTTGAGATCTGGGTTGTATATATTCTTTCATATTCAGTAGCTGAGACTTGTATTCTGGATATTTGCTGAGATGTTATCTTAGACTATTTTGATCATCTATATTTCCTTGAGTTCTATATCATATCGTGCTTCTTCTTCCTTAGTTGTGATTGAGTTTACTTTCTGCTATGTCACCCCCATTCGGGGAGTATAAACTGCTTAGAATTATATTGTTAGATGTTGTGACCTAGGACAGTGTTCTACCGCCGACACTGCGGCGTAGGCTGGACGTACCCACGTCTCGTGCCCTTATTCTAGGGTGCGGGTCGTGACATCACGCAAGTACCTCTACATGCTACTCATCTCACACATACCTCGTGGTACAACTATGTCAAGGTTTATGATATACACTACAAATGGTAGTCCCTTAACTCTAGGTCCATATGCAATCAAAGGATAATAAGTAAAGTAAAGTAAAGCTAATATCACTGAGCAGGTAATAAATCAGGAACTGTAATAATGGTACAGCTACAAGAACTTGAAATAAATAAACAGTGATATGTAAATAACAAAAATGTAGACTAAATATAAGCAGTAAATATGGCAAGGTATCTTGCCAGAGGTTGTGTGCAAAATGGCGACGTCCAATAGCTCGAACCGTCAAAATAGTGAAGCGATGAAAGCAAAATCCCGCATACGTCCTCGGATGCTGAAATAAATACCACGAACGTGTTTGGGATAAAAGATATGTCTAGGAAATGCCTGTCCAAACGTCCAATTCTGGAACAGGGGCAAAATCATAATTTTGTGTTAAAATGATGTCCGTCGTTGGATCCATTTTGCACCGAAATATGTGCCAATATCTATGGTCTCTAAAGTCGTCAAACTATATGTCTATGGGTCCGGTTTGAGGAGACGAACTCAACGGTATGTCCAACTTTGGATTCCGATGAGCTGTGCACAAAATCGCTCGTTGGATCGGGTCGCGGGCCCGCCAAATAGGCGTTCCAGACGACCTTCTCAAAATCGGACCAAACTTGGCATACAGGACCAGAAAAATGATACAGTCCTGCCGGCACAAGTTTCGTCTCGATTTGATGAACATGCACAAAGTAATTGGGAATTCTGTAAAGAGACCGATACGGTGAATTTCGACGGATACGCATCAAATTCGTCGCTCACACGCAACCAATTTCAATTCTGTCAAAGCCCACACGTCCACGAAGTCGATACGCACCTTTCTATGATTACGGTTCGCAACCACGTCGCCCGGTTTGTCGGGGCGCACGCCGTATCGGGAAGTTTTTTTTTTAATTTTATTTTTAAAATTGGGTTTTTCCTGATTTTGGAAATCTATTATTCTGACACACAATCCATAAATTTAGGATCTACAAAAGGGGTCTTCAAGTGCTATAGGTTGTCTACTAGTCTTTTTTTAAACCAAAATTTCTATACTATCCAGAGGTCGACAATAACGGCCTTCAACCAGGGGCAGTTCGACTATTTACAGTCCTATTTTGGGACAAGTTTTACCTCGATTTTGTATCGATTTACTATCAAATTGAATCTGATTCTATGCAAAATAATTAACATGGTTTATAGATGTATAGGTTGACTATCCGTAAAAATCGACTGTTCGAAATTTAGTTAAACGTGTGAAGAGAGAGATGGCCGAGAACATGGGTACCTGGCAGTCGAACTTCTGAGACAGGGTACCACGTGCCTCGTGCGGCACAGCAGCCGTGCGGCACAGCAGCCGGGCGGCCGTCCATCGGCTCCGCCGGTCGTGCAGGTGGTCGGCGTCACCTAGGGGTGTCGTCGGGGTTGGTGACTAACTTGGAGTTAGGGTTTGGTAGGTAAGGTTTTATCGAAAGAATTTTTCTCTCTCCCCGCGCGTATATACAATCTAGTTTCGTTTGCTCTGTATGGACGGGTTCGGGCTTATTAGGTTAGTAGTTCACGAAATATGAATAGTACAGATTTAAGATTTTGCTTTCTTTTGCACTTATATATATATATAACCAGTAGATATATATATATATATATATATATATATATATATATATATATATATATATATATATATATATATATATATATATATATATATATACACTCCATCCCTTTTTCTAAGGATTCCAAAAATCTTATAAATTTTTAAATTTAAATAAATACTTAAAATATAATAATATTTTTTTTGAAATATTTTCCAATATAATTTTTGCATACACCCAAAAAATTATTAAATCTACTTATCAAATATAGTTACTATATCTTACCTTAATGCATATTCTAAAAAAAAACTTCTAAGATAAAAAAGAAAAGAAAAATATCTTCTACACTAATGCAAATTTTCACTATTTTGTATTTATACAGTTTTTGGTACATTATGTATAATAAATATGTACATATATTTTTTTCCTAAGGTAGAAAAAGTAACCTCATAGCAACTTTTATTATACGCAACTATTATTTAAAATAAAAAAAACTGATTAAATGACAAATACCAAGAAATAAAATATACTAAAAAATTTTAGGGGATTTACATCCTACCCAACTTATAAAATTTTTGTCCTCGAAATTAAAATTAATATTATTATTAAAGAACAATGGGATTAAGACGAAGGAGGGTAAGTACGTAATTTTGTATCTCAATTTTCGAAAAGAG
The DNA here is from genome assembly GCA_029216955.1 of Iris pallida. Lineage (NCBI taxonomy): Eukaryota > Viridiplantae > Streptophyta > Magnoliopsida > Asparagales > Iridaceae > Iris > Iris pallida. Next base: position 36,908,444 of record JANAVB010003400.1, on the reverse strand, counting down.
GGAGGTAGTTGTGAAAGTAATTCACATTGGCTCCATATCCTACCAGATGGGGTATTCTTGGTTCAAGGCCCTACCCAACTTATAGAAGTTGGCTAACCATGAAAATCGATGTTACAGAATTTTTAAGAGGGACAATTTCTAAGGAGGACATGAGAATAATGGACGCTTATGACCGCAGTCTCGGATTCTAAGTGAGCCTCGATAATACCATGACATTCTTGGTCAATAACTACTATAAGGAAGTATTGTAAATTTTACGTCGTTCATAACGGTCATGCCTTCAACGAGATGGTAGGAACCTCTTGTTCGAATATAACTAGAACGTGCCGGTTCAAAGGAATTTTTGTCTTTACCTAACATGGTAACTAAGAGATGAGACTGAAGGAAACTAGAATTCTTGAGCCGAGGGCCGAGAACCCATGGCAAATGCAAACACCTTTCTATAGTATATGATTAGGTAAGTGTTTAAATTCATTATGTCATAGTGACTAGGGTGTGATGGTTCGGTGTTTGGTATTGTGTAGGGGACATGTGCTTGCTTGGGCAGAATGCATGCACCATAGATGTGATGCGTCTTGCATGGATCACGGGTATTTAGTTTAGTTAAAGGAATTGGTCGATAATTGCATGGTTAAAATCAAATAAAATGAAAATAGACATCTATGGCTTGTTCTAAGGGAAAATGTGTCATACATGTGGTGTAATTGAAATTTGAGCACGGGAAGGTGCGTTTGTGGAACATGTATGTTATGTGTATAAAGTGCCTCGTCTAGTTCATGAGTGTAAAATTTTATTGGAAGGAGAAAGTTTGTGTTGTGCTTCAAATATCAAAGTCACGGTAGAAGTCATCGGATGATATAGATATAAGTGGATATCATGAGCCACTGGTTTAACTCGATTAAATAGAAACCAATTGTCACGACCTGCACCTACTTTTCGGATACGAGACGTGTCCAAGCCAGCCTACGTCGCAGAGTTGGCGGTAGAACGCTGTCAAGCCCGCAAGAAATAATTGCTCAAAATAAACTTTATTGCTCATTCATATTTCTAAGATTTATTACAACAATTACAAGGTTTATATTGGAAAGAAAAAAATACAACGTTCTTACACATTTAATGAAAATAATACCACTGCTATCAACGGCAACGCGAAAACACAATAGAATTTACAAAACATGAAAATAACATATGAGAGATGAAAACTAGAAAGTACTGATGACATGGAAAGTGGTGGAGAAGACAAGAAAAACAAATAAAATACAACTACCTATGTGATTTGAAATATCCGTTTCGACATATGAACGACTAGGGGTAAATCCGGCATCTGCATGTGTCATGTGCAGATGCTATTATTCACGAATAGACATCATGGGGATAGTTCTGGGTAGTCCACATGTCCACTAAGATATTCCCCCTCCCGACTACTCAGTGTGACGGACGTGTCAACAAGCAGCTAGACATATGTATAAACATGAAATGTATAGACTACTGTGAACCGAAAAGCAATCAAAAAGTGTACTTGCCTGAGGTCCTTTGCTGGTGAAACCGACAATTCCATTGAGTTCAGACTAGTCCGATTAGCCTAGGTCGATATGAGAGAGTTCGGTTTGCAAGAAAATAGTAAATGTTCGATTAGTCATGATGTACAATCTAATCTAAAAGAATTTGACTCAGGAATAAGAATTTCTTATTTTAGAAAAATATTTATTTTCTAATACTTATATAAAATTTTATTAGAGAGAAACCAATAGAAATACATATAGAATTTATGAAAACTCGTTTTAGGAACTACTTATATAACTACATATATAAACATAATAATTAAGATATCTATATATAAAAGCCTATTAGGAATTACTTAAATTTATTTATAAACTTATATAATTTCTTATATATACATTAAACCTATTAGCATTATAAATAATTTCAAGGATATTCATTATTAAAAAACATAATATTTATCGACTTCGAATCTGTAAATGGACTAAAATATTTTTATAAGAATTTTTCAATGCCCAAAATAATTTATTTAGTCCCCATATATATTTTTTCCAAATTATAATTCTAGAAATATTACTTTATATAATTTTATGATTCCTAAATAATCATAACCCGTCATAGTCGTAATACATAGTAATATTTGTACTAACAAAATACATGCATATACATTTATATATATTTTCCCAAATTATACTAAGGCCAATATTACAAAAATTCAGATATTTATAACAGAAATAATAATAATTAATAATAATAATAATGATAACAATAATAACACTAATATTTATAACCTATAGGCCCTGGGCCTTAAGTCTACTATTGCTTCCTGGGCTTCCCCAAAATAAATCAAACATAAATAATCAACATCATAACTGGGAAGAGAGAGAATCCAGGAAATTACTTTCCTTTCCTTTCTCTTACTTTACTCTATTTCTATGAACACCTACCTATAAGTGAACAGAACAATGAAATTGATAGAGAGAAAAGGGGAGAATGAGAGCTTACCATGGGTTTTCGGAGGAGGGGTTCGAGCAACCACGGGAAGGCTCTCCAAGCGCTGGGAGAGGAGAAGCTCACCGAGTGGCTGTGGCATTCGGGTCGCTCGACAGCACTGAGCCGCGCCCGCAGCGGAAGAGCGGACGCGAGGCGGCTAGGGCATCGGCCGGGACAACGCTGTGCCAGCGCATGAAGGGGCATCTTCAAGTTAGTGACGACGGCGCAGACTCGGGTTGGGCGGAGACTTGGTGCAGTCCAGATGTGGCTGTAGGAAAGGATCCGATCGAGGCTTAGGCCGAGCTCGACGGATTATAGCAGAGATAACCCTGTCCAACCGAAGGGGTCACTGGACGGGTCGAGAGCCTGCAGTCGGGGCTGTCCCCGCTCGATCGAGGTGCGGAGGCACAGAGAGGCATGCAGTCATGGCGAGATGGAGGTTCTGCTCTCCACGAGGAGAGGAGCTCCGGAGTATGGTGTTGGCAGTTTGCACATTACCGGAGGTCGAACGGCAAGGAGAGGATTGAGTGGGATCTACCGGAGGAGGATCGGCCAGCGCGCACGCCGTGGTCGAGGCAGGCGTGGTCGGGTGGTGATTTGCATGGCCATGTCGGCATGCAAAAGGATCCAAAATCAACGAACCTGCAATCGGTTCGACGAGGCCGAGGGAATAGGCCACGATGGTGTAATCGAGCAGTTACCGACTGCGGCCTCGCGGGTTGGAGGCAGAGGTTTCGGGCAGAGTCAACCATTGGTGGTGGCGCTGTCCGATGTAGTAGTTAGGGTACGACAACTGCGCAAAATCGATGAAGACGGGAAGGAGGCCGATGGCTTCGATAGAGTAGTGTCGTCAGGGAGGCGAGATAGCCGGAACTCAGCGAGGCTTCCGGCCATGTGGTTTCGTCGGACGTCCTGGCATCAACGGAGGTCAGTGCTGGCTCTAAGATATCATGACTGCTCGTGCAAGAATTGTGACCTCGTGACGAAGGTTGGTCCTTGGTCGTGTGGCAGCCCGATGCACGACCTGGAACCCTTGGCGAGCGCCAGGGTGCGGCACGATGGTGGTGAGAGAGGCCGCGCAGTTCAGGCGATGGCCATACAGGGTCGCCCGTCGAGGCCTGGCGCTTGGCCGTTCGCGGGTCGGTCGGAGTGAGGCGAGGTCTGGTGTGCTTGGATGAGGTGGACTGCTCCACACGTGGGAAACGAGCATGGTAGTGACGGGGGTGCTCCCTATGGGTGATTGAAGGAGGTCGAGGAGAGGCTAGTCAGATGAGAGGGAGTAGGGAGATTCGCGTTAGGGTTAGAAGAGAAAATGTGAAGGAAGAAGAACGTGGGGAAGGCTTGCGGCTGGGGTGTTCTCCTAATATTGATATCATTCAAATGTATTTTATAAATTCAAATTATACAATACTTGATAATAAATCAACCAGTTAAAATCTATCTCCGTAAAATCTCATATAATAGAAAAACTCCTCTTATTTTTTCTATAGAAAAATATATATAAAAATATTATTTTCTACTCAGAAAATATAATTAGAAGATCCTTGAAACCTAAAGCAACAGAATCCCAACAAGAACCTCAATCATGCAAGAGTGCAATCTAATAAGAACTAAATATCTACAATGCTGAGGATACCACTGTAATAGTTACCTATACTTACTTTCAAAATCTGTAGCCTCGACTCCTACTATTGGTAGTGTTGATTCGGCCAATAATATGTACTTTGCTGGAACTGGATAATCTAGGTCGAAGCTCGTAAATCAATTTGGTATGTCGGGGCTACTGCTGCCCTATCATGCTGTGAACACTCCACTGCTTGGTGACCTTTTCCACCACAAATCAAACATTGGTTGTTCAACCGATAACAGTTCTTGTGTTCATGCCCCTTCTTTCCGCAATACTCACATACCACTGGTACAATCTCTCGGTGTTGATACTATTGTGGTTGATAATACTGGACTTCCTGAAATTCTGCTAAGGTTGTTGCTACTAGTCGTTTGTTAAATCTGTATTGGGCTGCTATGTGATCTAGACCCCCATAAAGTAAACACTGGTTGTTCGTCCGATGACACTCCTCTTGAGTATTCCCTGACTTGCCACAGAAAGTGCAATAGGCGGGAGCAATCTGCTGGTGCTGGTGGAAATAATGTGTCGGTCTTGATACTGGGGCTATAATGGTCTCTGCTGCCAACAGTAGGGGTACTCCTCCAGAAAGTTGCTTCTGCTCCTCTTCGACTCTTATCTTCCTTAATATGTTCTCCTGGTTTTCAACCGTGTCCAACACGACTTCAAAACTAGTGATTTGCTCACAAGATATATACGGCCGAAGCTCCAAACTAAGTCCCTCCTCAAAATGCTCTGCTCGGTCTACCTCTATCGCCACTATGGAAGGTGCAAATTTACAAAGCCGACAAAACTCTGTTGAATACTTTCTAACAGCACGGTCGCCTGCTGTAGGTTGATGAATTGTTTTTGAAGCACACATCTGGCCATAGAGGAGAAGAATTTCCTCTTGAACTTCTCCATGAAAGTATCCGAAGTGATGGGTGTCATACCCCGGTCCCGTAGGACCAATCGTCCTTGCCAAGGCGTGATGTCGCGTGAGCCTAGGTTGCGCTCACGCAAGGCAGATTCCATAACGACCAATTACAGGCTAAGCGATGGGGTCATCGTACATAAGTCCCAAAGCAGAAACATTAAAAGATGCCGGCGGAAAGTTGAAACCAAACACAAGTCATATAAAAGATGCCCTTTATTGATATTGAACAAGGATTACAAAAGTGACATGAGGCCATGATTACAATCACTCAGCTCACTCTTCTCTCAAGTTACAAATCACTCTGCTCTCTCTCATCTCTCAGTACAATTTGACGAGCCAGCGGATGCTTCAAATAGGCGATGTCTATACATTATGTCCCGAATAAGTCCAGACTCCATACGATCGCACGCCTCAAAATGCCAAGGAACTCTGTGTCCCGATGTCACAACCCGCTCCCGAATAATCGGACACGAGTCGGACACGTCCAGCCTTCATCGTTGGACACGATGAAGTAAGCTGTACCAATCTAGGGAAATCTAACCAGATAATCATGAACAAATATGAAATCACAGCATCTATAAATGTATCCCAAATCCAGAGTAAAGTACAAGTCTCAGAATTTATTACATTCCAGCAAAATGAAAGATAGAGTCTACTAGTCTCAAATACAAGGAAAATGTAAAGTGCTAATGGTAAAGCTCTAGGCTTCTGCGGCCTCTAAGTCGAGAGCAACTCCAGCTGGCTCTCCTGCATCTACCGGCTCTCGGCCATAATATGTGTCGCAAAGGGCCTCCAACTCACCTGCAACATATCCTATTCAGGAGCGGAGCAAAGTACAGTTCTAGGTAATGAAACATGAACATGATATGAAACTGAGTACAGGATGAAGATAAAATACAGGAATGAACATGAAAGTACAGGAATGTAGTACAGAAAATAAGTGCAGGAACTATAGTACAGGAATGTAAGTACATGAACATGTAAAGTACAAAAAATGTAATGTACATGAATGAAACTATAATCCTGAAGTACCAGACATGATAAGTGCACAATATCGAAATACATCTAGTCCATGTGACCGGCTGGGGTGAGTACAAGAGCATGCACAGGAGTACATGAATATGGTATGGCTTAGGGCCCGCGTGCACGATGCGAGGCCTAAGCTATCTACATGAATATAGTAACCGGGGATTGGTCGCATGGCTAGTATATTTCCCCGCCCGACACTAGTAAGTACAAGAACAAGATAGTACAGGAGTACAGGAAATCGTGCCATGACGTGTCACAAGAAGGAGTACAAGAATGTAAATGCACAAAACCGTAGAAAAGTACTTGTCTTGCTCCGGGAAAGTACTGGTAGACAATAGAGCTGGATATCCTCCTGATTTATTGAGTACAAGTTGGTCAACACCTAAATAAGTTCTAATTTATCTATTCAAAAACTTAATACAATTTAGAATATACTAAAGATTCAAGTTTAAACTCCTCTATCAAAATAGTACACTAAATTACTCTCAACCACTCTATGGTAACCCTCACCATATTCTATATTTAAAGGTAAGTTAGCATCAAAAATTTGGATGCCTGCTAAATATTCATTCTTGAGGAGTTTTCCACTAATGCATATTCTTATGAACACAACTATTAAAGTCAGGGTCTCTCATCTACCATCTGAGATTGATTTCTCAGGTTCAGGCATATTACACTAATTAGGAGTTCTCATAATCAACTAGTTAGACCAAAAATATTGATATAGGAATCTCGATTTTAATTAAGACACTAAAATACAATCTCAGGTTCAGTCGAAATTGAAATCATCACAGGCTTAACCTTGCTCTTATGTATTCACTCCACTATTCAGTTTCATGTGAGAATCAATAAAATGAATCAGTTAAGAATTTGAACAAAGGCTCACTGATAGGCCTAGGTGGCCCTCTGCAACTTAATTGATACATAGAAACCTGGTTCTTACAGGATTGCAATAACATGGAGAGTCTAGTGTAATTTCCTAGACTGAACTTTAAAGACTGATCACCCAATCAAACTCAAGTGCCAAATTTATTCCTGACCAACCTGGAAACACTATGAAGGATTTGATAGAATGTTAACTTCTCAGAAGGAACATGCATCAACAACTCACTGTTAGCAAACAGGGACTCAAGCAAGGCATGATCACTCCCTCAACCTAATTCTAATGTTTTAGTTATCATCCTACTAGCTGTCATCCTAACTACATAATGAAATTTAATTCCTAACTGAACATATCAATTTAACCCTGAAATCGAATTAGAAACCAACTTCCAAATTTAGTGCTTCATCTAATGACAGGTTACTCTCTACTTCTCTGATACCCTTCAAATCATACCCAGTGCTCCTAAATTTGAGGCACATCTGGATAACTGATGCCGAGAAGGAAAGTGAATGGGTTAACCACTTGTTCTCCCACAGTTGAGGAAACTGCAGGTTGCTCAATGGGTCCAGGAATTCAGCCAAAAGCTGATACTGGCTCAGTTTCCCAGTTTAAGATATCAATCAGTCCAACATCCTCACTCTAATGCATCAATTAACCCGAATTCAAGTATGCTCTGTCAATAAGTAGGATTCGAACAGGACACAGTCACCTACTCATTTCCAGGTTTACCTTTCCTTAGGTAACACATGAGTATCATTTTAAAATTGAAACCCATAGGTAGACATTCAGTTTAAAAAAATGAAACCATGTAGAACCTGGATTCAAGATTACCAATAACAACTCAATATAGATACGAGTTTCCTATCCTACTACTATAATCAAGAGATCTTTCACTTCTTATATATCTCTACAAGCTGAATCAGTAAATAAGTATGGATTAAAACATGAATTGAATCCCACTAAAGTCCTATTCAACTTATATATCAGAATATTAAAAAGAACTGAGTTTACATCCTGAAATCAGTAGCTTATGACCATTGATTTACTCTCCATATTCACTCTACAGATATTTAAAATTGATCCTAAATAATTAGCATTAAATCACTCATGCCATAGCTTCTATAGTTACAAGCATCTATTATAAAGTTAATTCAAGGATTACCTGAAATATGAATTTCTAAATCGGACACGAGTTGATACTGTGATGGAAACCAGAAATATACTTCAATACGATCTCGATCCACTGTGGTTTAATACATCATCTGGTTTGTCAGATCCAAGGATCAAGACACCCTCACCCGAATAATCAAGAACAATCAAAAGACAACGAAACTGAATAGAATTTACCTCGACATTTCTAGGAGTCAACCAGTATTGAGCAATCGTTCTTCAGTGGGTGATTCCTGACTGAACAATTTTACAAGAAATGATCGATTTGCAGGGAAGGTCAATTTATACTAATTCAGGAATTCGAATGACGAATAGTTCAAACCTTCAAAAAGATAACTAGATCGGATCTTACCTCTTCTGAATTTCGAAGACGGGGACCCGATCGATCAAGTGTTCAAATAATAACACTCTGATCTGAAATTCAACAAAACAGTATCGATCCCCAAATTCATAACAATTTTAGTAGGAAGTAAATATTCACACTCACCTAGATCTGTTGAATCGAAAACAACTTTCCAAAGTTCATCAAGAATCCCAGGAACGACAAGTCGATTGACTGATTTTCAAGAGAAAACTGAATTACCAACTCAAAATCCTAAGATTTAGGTCTGAACAAAACTTCTCCATGCTCACTTGATGTTGCTATCGATTTGGTGAAGGTAAAAGAACTCACTCACTGCCTTCTTGCTTCCAAGGAGGCTTCTGCCATTGCCGCCATTAATGCACAGAAAAGAAGGAATTGGGGAGGAGGAAAGAGTGATCAAGAAGAAGAGTGTGGGGTTGTTTATAAAGTGATCAGAAATTTCAAAAGAGGAACAATTTGGAGGGAAATTGAAAAGAAGAGGAGGAGTTTGTTAGGAGCACATGGGAGGAAGCTCGGGGAGTAATGGCCGTTAGAGGAGTTGATTTCAACTTCCTTTTCCTGGTTCACAAGGAAGAAAATAAACCATGGCAAATAAAACTGAATGGTTTTAAGGCTGACTCATGGGCCAAGCCCAACCCATTAAAGCCATGAAAAACTAATTAAATAAATCATCCAATAAATGCATTCAAATGGGTTTTAATTCTATCATGGATTTATAAAACAGAATTGTGGGGCTACACCCGACGCATCCAAGTAAGATCCACGCCAACGAAACCTGCACCTGCACATGGAAATGTGTGGGTATCAGTACTCAACGGTACTGGTGGAGTGAGCTCTTCGCCCACCCATACAAAACCAACACGTTCATTTACTTTGTGCAACATAATCCCTTTATGATTGTCTTTCTATTCTTGCCTTAGGATCGATTTTTTTAGGACATAAACTCTTGGCCTATTTTGTGTCTTTAGACCCTCATCGTACCTTGCACCAACAACTTACTTATACCTTACCTCTAGACCATCCTCGTGTACATCAATGTACCAACTCATGCTTGTCTTTCGTACCATACTTTGAGACACAATAGCGTGGTCGTGTCGTAAACTTGGTCCGTGCTTCAACATCGAGACCGCGCCTCACAACTTAACATTTCTAAACCAAACTTACCTTACAACCCTTCTTGATTTAACTTGAAACGACTCAACTCTGACTTATGCAACTCTATACCAACGACTTAACGCTCGACGCCACATCCCGTGCCAGAGCACGTGTCTTTGCTATAGCTAAATCATAGGCTTCATACTGGTGTTGCAACTGTGCATACCTTTCCTTGACTCAGTTTGTGCCATGTTTACACTTCCTTTGATTCGACCGACACCGTGCATGCGGATAGCCGCTCAGCATGCCAACTTATCTATATGAAAGGTCACTGGCATTAACTAGCCATCATAAACATAGCTAGGATTAGGATGGGTCAGTCAATACAGGTAGCTAGCATGTAATGCCCCAGTCCCAAAATATATAGGACTAGGAGATCGTATACATGCCAGCTACGTATCGAGAGGACTTCAGCCCGGCTCGAATACGTATAAGCTGTCTAAAATAAGGTACATGTTTATAACAACTATCTAAATCTCAATCCACTGAAGATAAACACTTGTATAAACCAAGTATACTAATGCTGGTCAGACATTAGCAAACTGGTTCCTACAAGTAACAAGAAAAGACAATATACAATAAAGTGGACCAGACTCTATTAAATTATCTTGAACAAGCTTCTTAAGAAGAATTAAGCTTGCAAAACTAGGCTATACAGCAGCAGGGTCAAAGTAAAATCAAATATAAAATTGGACGAATATGAAAAGGTATTAACTAAACATATACCTAAAATCCTGGAGAAACAGTCATCAATCATCCATCTAATCTATAAATGAGCTCAGTAAACCTGGAGAGATCACCAGGTCCTCAGAGGGACATAGCAAGATACAAAAAAAATATGTCAAAATATAACAGTATAAAATATACAGGAAAATAAGAAACAGTCGTAAAAGAATAAACTACGACATAGGAAATCTCGACATAAGAAACCTAAGACACTGGCATGCCATTCTAGAAATGTGGTACTAGATGTGACTCCAAGTAAATCGGGGTAACTGCAGCCCGATGGGAGCTCACAGTCCTATAGTCAGTAGGCCGATGGGGTGTCACTCTCGTTTTCTCATTATACGTATTTTCGTATGCGTATACGAGATTTCTGGCATTTATCAGGTGGACCGTAGTTAGACTTGTCTTGCTTAGCCCAGTCTTAGTTTAATCTTGACTTGGTTTATTTGATTGGTTTTGTTCAATTTGACTTAGTTTGGCTTGGCTTGAGATGGAGAGGGTTGATATATAACCCAACTCCTTCTCTCTCTCTTTCCTCATTCACTTCTTCATTTACTTCTTCATCTTCTTCCTCTTAACTTCTCCACCTACCAAGAGAGGCTTAGGCAAGTACAACTTGCTTCATGATGGATCTTCTATTTTATTGTTCTATCTTCTTCTCTACATGATTCTAAGCATCTTTAGGACTTGACATTTTTCATTTTGGTGGATGGATTCTTGTAGATCTAAGTTTGTAGCCTTTTCGATTTTCTTGGATTTTGATCTACCAAACTTCATTATTTTCAAGTTTTGATTGTTCTATGTTGTAGAGAATTAGATTTTACCCAAAATGGACGTTTAAAAATTTAGATTTCGACTTGTTTTGAAGAAGTTATGGCAAAAATAAGATTTGAGCATTTTCTAATTCATCTGTGTTGAATCTGGCAGAGGCGATGAATAGTGTCGCATGGATGCATAGTGCCGTAGGCTTGCATAGTGCCGCAGGAATGAATAGTGCCGCATGGCTTGCATAGTGCCGCATGGATGAATAGTGCCGCAGGAATGTATAGTGCCGCATGGATACATAGTGCCGCAGGAATGAATAGTGCCGCAGGAATGAATAGTGCCGCATGGATGCATAGTACCATAGGAATGAATAATACTGCATAAATGAATAGTGCCGCATGGCTTGCATAGTGCCGCATGGCTTGTATAGTGCCGCATGGATGCATAGTGCCACAGAAATGAATAGTGTCGCAGGCTTGCATAGTGCCGCATGGCTTGCATAGTGTCGCATGAATGAATAGTGCCGCAGAATGCCGCATAGCGCCTATTTTGGCTGTATTTAGCTGTTTTATGTCCTATTTGGCTGATTTGTGGCCAGAATTTCTCCCAACTCCCAACATGAAAGTTGTAGATCTTTGTCTTGGCTTCAAGAATCTTCTTGTTTCACTTTAGCTGGAGTTCATATGCGATTGATAACTTCAATCATAGTTTTGATCTTTTGGCATGTTTTTTGTACTTGACGTATTGAGGTTTCTTCGACTGCAATAAATTTCTTAACATGATTTAATGATCTTGTATAGTTAGAGAATGATTGTACATCCTTTGTACACCTAACACTAACATAGATTCAATTATTATTTTATGCCAATTAGTTACTTTTACTTATCCCTTCTCACATGTCAGGATATGTCTTTCCTTTCGAATATTTCTTATATGATATGATATGTGTTTCCATGCTTTTTCTGAATTTATTGTACTTTACAATCTATGCCATATTTAGAATTTCTAAATAGTGACCCGTTGTGGTGCACTCATGATTTATGCCTTTTCTTTGCTTTATATGATAGTGACCCGTTGTGGTGCACTCTTGAACATGTCTTTCTTTGCTTTATATGGAATGACCCGTTGTGGTGCACTTTTGAACATGTCTTTCTTTTTTTTACATGATAGTGACCCGTTGTGGTGCAATCTTGAACATGTCTTTACATGATAACTCTTGATAATGACCCATCGTGGTGCACTCTTGACGAGTAATTTGACATGATAATTCTTGATGGTGGTCCGTCGTGACGCACCCTTGACATGATAAGTAACCTAACATGTAATCTTGAATGCTGTTACGATGGCTATCTTGACATGCTGATTAATAACTCGTCTTGACATCGTGGGTGATTGTTCTTGAATGTGCTTGTGTAAGCTACCAGTCTCGTCTTGCATCATGTCTAGGACTTGCATCCCTGGTTACCACGGTCAGGGATTCATACTAAATCTGACTAGGTTAATGACTAGATTGATCAAGTAGTTCATAAAGAGATTTTTCAGTCACAGGTAATCCCGTTATCTGGGCGCTTTAATTGGACTTGTAGCCTGTCGTCGAGTAGGGCGCATTTCCAGCACACTGTCATGTGTTGCACCCCCAAGTCACCATGGGATACATTTGTCTCCTGGGCGATGTATCCACCTAATACAACTTTCAACCTGCAGAAGGATAACTGGATAGCTGCAGGGCTTGGGACTGTTGGAACATCTCATTGCATCTTGTTAGTAACTAGGCTTGTGATAACCCTAGTTAGTTAAAGTATCAAGCCGTACTCATTGCTTGGCCGTGATTGATGGATGGAGTCTAGTCTTGTCTAGACCATGCCAGTACATGGTTACTTGGGGCATTTTATAGTTTATGCTTACTTGTCGATAATTGGTTAGAGAAAGTTCTGTTCAGGCGAAGGGTTACAACCCCGGTCCTTGTTTGGTTCATGGGTTGTAACTTGGTTACCGGAATAGTTCCTTAGTTATCTTATCGTTTATCACCCTACTTTCATGCCTCCAGTTTTCTTGTTATTATTATGCTTTGTGTTCTAACTTGCTGGTTTTAGTTCCTAAGTGAAGCCTCCCTTGTGGCACTTGCTCTTTCTGGGGTCTGATCCAGCTGGTTTTGTATGGCCAGATTTCGGAGTAGCTCCCGAGGATCTCTCTGCCTTCCAGCCAGATGGTGAATACTAGAAGAAACCCTGACAACGAGTGGATTTTATTTTGCTCTCCCACTCTAATTGTAAAATTATTCTTTTGAGGCGTTTAGCCGCCGAGCAAGTGTTAGCTCGTGTTGAATACTTATATTTCTTGTCTGCCTACGGGCTGTAACATGATTAACAAATCCTAGGGTTGATCATGTATGACTGAAACTCTTGCTAGTCTTCGCATTTTGTACGACTAGCTTCATGATCACTATTGAATATCTGATGGTCTAACATCTTGTGACTATTATTTACTTGCTTGAGATTGAGACACTAGGCTTGTTCTTGACCATAAGAGACTGATGGCTTGTAGATAAACCCTCATACATCTCGACAGATGTGATCGTATATCGAGGTGGATTACACTTCTATATACGTAGCTGGCTGTGTCTGCCCCCGCTCTCCAGTATTCTGGATCTGGGGCGTGACACGGTTTAAGTGGTGGCCCATGTATGGTCTTGTAAATCAAGATGTGTGGGGGTTTTACCGAATAAATGTCTCAATCAGTACTCGTCCTTGATCTCTACTCGTGTCTCCTAATCTTTCTGAAATCTTGACCTGATCACATGCTTATATCCTCGATCTATCTTGGTCCTTCCTTATTGTTTTTCATGTCATTTCTTCAGCGGCATTGTTCCTGGTCCTACTGATCAGCAAAGCGGAGCACCGCCAGTGGACCAGCAGCAACCTGGGGACCAGCTCCAGCACCAGTACAGCAGCAGTACCAGCCTCCGAGGCCATTGCCGCCTCAGGCACAAGCCTTCCAACAGCAGAGACCCCAGCAGTATTCCCCGACCCAAGCTCAGATGTAGAACCGGCAGAGAGATTTCCAACAGAGTGTCTTCCTTAGTCCTTATGCCTTTTAATTCCTTGCTTGCATAAATGATTGCTTGATTGGTTGCTAGTCATAGATGGTTGTGCTTTAGTAAAGCTTGCTCTGACATCTCTAGCCTCTTGATTAAATTCCGAGGACGAAATTCTTTTAAGGTGGGTAGAGTTGTCACTCCCGTTTTTTCGTTATACGTATTTTCGTATGCGTATACGAGATTTCTAGCATTTATCAGGTGGACCGTAGTTAGACTTGTCTTGCTTAGCCCAGTCTTGGTTTAATCTTGACTTGGTTTATTTGATTGGTTTGGTTCAATTTGACTTGGTTTGGCTTGGCTTGAGATGGAGAGGGTTGATATATAACCCAACTCCTTCTCTCTCTCTCTCTCTCTCTCCTCATTTACTTCTTTATTTACTTCTTCATCTTCTTCCTCGTAACTTCTCCACCTACCAAGAGAGGCTTAGGCAAGTGCAACTTGCTTCATGATGGATCTTCTATTTTATTGTTCTATCTTCTTCTCTACATGATTATAAGCATCTTTAGGTCTTGACATTTTTCATTTTGGTGGATGGATTCTTGTAGATCTAAGTTTGTAGCTTTTCGGTTTTCTTGGGTTTTGAGTTACCAAACTTTATTATTTTCAAGTTTTGATTGTTACGTTGTAGAGAATTCGATTTTATCCAAAATGGACCTTTAAAAAGTTAGATTTTGACTTGTTTTGAAGAAGTTATGGCAAAAATAAGATTTGAGCATTTTCTAGTTCATCTGTGCGAAATCTGGCAGGAGCGATGAATAGTGCCGCATGGATGCATAGTACCGCATGGCTTGCATAGTGCCGCAGGCTTGCATAGAGCCGCAGGAATGAATAGTGCCGCATGGCTTGCATGGTGCCGCATGGATGAATAGTGCCACAGGAATGCATTGTGCCGCATGGATGCATAGTATCACAGGAATGAATAATACCGCAGGAATGAATAGTGCCGCATGGCTTGCATAGTGCCGCATGGATGCATAGTGCCGTAGGAATGAATAGTGCCACAGAAATAAATAGTGCCGCATGGCTTGCATAGTGCCGCATGGATGCATAGTGTCGCATGGCTTGTATAGTGCCGCAGGAATGAATAGTGTCTTATGGCTTGCATAGTGCCACAAGGATGCATAGTGCCGCAGAAATGAATAGTGCCGCAGGCTTGCATAGTACCGCATGGCTTGAATAGTGCTGCATGCTTGCATAGTGCCGCATGAATGAATAGTGCCACAGAATGCCACATAGTGCCTATTTTGGCTGTTTTTTGCTGTTTTATGTCCTATTTGGCTGATTTGTGGCCAGAATTTCTTCCAACTCCCAACATGAAAGTTGTAGATCTTTGCCTTGGCTTCAAGAATCTTCTTGTTTCACTTTAGCTGGAGTTCATATGCGATTGATAACTTCAATCATAGTTTTGATCTTTTGGCATGTTTTTTGTACATGACGTTTTGAGGTTTCTTCGACTGCAATAAATTTCGTAACAAGATTTAATGATCTTGTACAGTTAGAGAATGATTGTACACCCTTTGTACACCTAACACTAGCACAGATTCAATTATTGTTTTATGCCAATTAGTTACTTTTATTTATCCCTACTCACATGTCAGGATGTCTTTCCTTTCGAATATTTCTTATGTGATATGATATGTGTTTCCATATTTTTTCTGGATTTATTGTACTTTACAAACTATGCCATATTTAGAATTTCTAAATAGTGAGTGCACTCATGATTTATGCCTTTTCTTTGCTTTATATGATAGTGACCCGTTGTGGTGCACCCTTGAACATGTCTTTCTTTGCTTTATATGATAATGACCTGTTGTGGTGCACTTTTGAACATGTCTTTCTTTGCTTTACATGATAGTGATCTGTTGTGGTACAATCTTGAATATGTCTTTACATGATAACTCTTGATAGTGACCCGTCGCGGTGCACTCTTGACAAGTAACTTGACATGATAATTCTTGATGGTGGTCCGTCGTGACGTACTCTTGACATGATAAGTAATCTTGATAAGTAACCTAACATGTAATCTTGAATGCTGTTGCGACGGCTATCTTGACAAGCTGATTAATAACTCATCTTGACACCGTGGGTGATTATTCTTGAATGTGCTTGTGTAAGCTACCAGTCTCGTCTTGCATCATATCAAGGACTTGCATCCCTGGTTACCATGGTCAGGGATTCATACTGAATCTGACTAGGTTAATGACTAGATTGATCAAGTAGTTCATAAAGAGATTTTTCAGTCACAGGCAATCCCGTTATCTGGGTGCTTTAATTGGACTTGTAGCCTGCCGTCGAGTAGGGCGCATTTCCAGCACACTGTCATGTGTTGCACCCCCAAGTCACCATGGGATACATTTGTCTCCTGGGCGATGTATCCACCTAATACAACTTTCAACCTGCAGAAGGATAACTGGATAGCTGCAGGACTTGGGACTGTTGGAACATCTCATTGCATCTTGTTAGTAACTAGGCTTGTGATAACCCTAATTAGTTAAAGTATCAACCCGTACTCATTGCTTGGAAGTGATTGATGGATGGAGTCTAGTCTTGTCTAGACCATGCCAGTACATGGTTACTTGGGGCATTTTACAATTTATGCTTACTTGTCGATAATTGGTTAGAGACTAAGTTCTGTTTAGGCGAAGGGTTACAACCCCGGTCCTTATTTGGTTTATGGGTTGTAACTTGGTTACCGGAATAGTTCCTTAGTTATCGTTTATCACCCTACTTTCATGCCTCCAGTTTTCTTGTTATTATTATGCTTTGTGTTCTAACTTGTTGGTTTTAGTTCCTAAGTGAAGTCTCCCTTGTGGCACTTGCTCTTTCTGGGGTCTGACCCAGCTGGTTTTGTATGGCCAGATTTTGGAGTAGCTCCCGAGGATCTCCCTGCCTTCCAGCCAGATGGTGAACACTAGAAGAAACCCTGGCAACGAGTGGGTTTTATTTTGCTCTCCCACTCTAATTGTAAAATTATTCTTTTGAGGCGTTTAGCCGCCAAGCAAGTGTTAGCTCGTGTTGAATACTTATATTTCTTGTCTGCCTACGGGCTGTAACATGATTAACAAATCCTAGGGTTGATCATGTATGACTGAAACTCTTGCTAATCCTCGCATTTTGTACGACTAGCTTCATGATCATCTGTATATAAAATGTATGGGACGCCTTACTACTGAATATATGATGGTCTAACATCTTGTGACTATTATTTACTTGCTTGAGATTGAGACACTAGGCTTGTTCTTGACCACAAGAGACTGATGGCTTGTAGGTAAACCCTCATACATCTAGACAGCCGTGACCGTATATCGAGGTACTTCTATATACGTAGCTGGCTGTGTCTGCCCCCGCTCTCCAGTATTCTGGATCTGGGGCGTGACATGGGGACACCCTAACTATAGTAAGGCTTATTCGCACTCGATGGGACCTCATGAATTAGGTGGTCAGGTATAGTCATTGTCTAATAACATGTCAGGGTCAAGTCAAACAATCACGACCAGGTCAAGTCAATCAAGTACAGGTAATCGGATCAAGTCAAGGTCAAGTCCAAGTCCAAGTAATGAAATCAAGTCAATACACTAGACACGAAAGTCTAAACTAGCATAGTGAAATATAGATCCAGTAGATAATATGAAAAGAAAACATGTAGCATATAAGGAAACATGTAAAGAGAACATCATGAGTATGTACAAGAATCATGTGATAAAACAAGAAATAAATGAACATGAAATAGAATGACTGGAGATAAACATGCATAATATACTATACCGCGGGCGGGCACACATACCCGTATAGCGCGTTATGCGCACACGTTCTTAACTCGCCCGCCTACGCTAGCGTGTTCTTAAACCGTGCACACCCGCATACGCGGGCAAGCGCGGCCCGTGTTCTTAACTCGCGTGCGTACGCACGCATGTGTCGGCCAGTGCCGGGGCAGAGATAGGAACCATAAAAGCATAGGATTCAATCAAACCCTTTCGGACAATTCCTAAGGCAGAAGCCTCACTGGCAAAGGTGACTTTTGTACGGGCTCTGATTGCAGTTGCCACGGTAAGAAAGTAGCCTTCGTTCCAGTGAGATGTAGGAAATGCTTTTCTGAGTGGAAAAGTACATGAGGCACTGTCAAGCCATGCCACCTTCACCAGGGCTTAACTGCGCCTTTCTTCACATCTAGTTAGTCGACTCGGGAATAAACATGCATAATATACTGTACAAGTTGGCAAGGTATACTTGCCTGTGGTGATTATCCCAACTCCGCACTGAGGGTAGGAATCCAGAAAAAGTTTTCAAACCTAAAAATCAAGCAAGATTCATCTTATTATCATGCTTATTATCTAATATTCAATTTAATTCCTATGTTTTAAATCATTTAGGGATTTGTTTAATCTTAGTATTTACTAAATTTATTTAGTTTATAATCTTAATATAAATCCTAGCTACAAGTTACTTCGGAACTATTTATACTATAAGCATGTAAGTTAATTGTTTAGGTTGTTACAATGTATTTACTCGTTAACCAATTTTTCTTCTTAAAGAAGTAAGAGAAAGGGTTTAGAGAGGAAAAATACTTATATATACATTTATTGTTAGAGCATTAGTAATTGAGGGGTCTTTATGTAATACTGCTAAGAGGAGGGGGTGTATATGAAGTTTTAACTATAATGAAAGGTGGCTGAAGCTTCCTTTTATTCTAATTGTATTATAATCCTATTATTTTATTTTAGTTCATATATATAAGAGAATCTTTTTCCTACTCCTCCTAATGTTCTTTTTGTTAAGCTATTCTTCTTTCTACATTTTTATTAACGTGCACAGTAGCTTCTTCTATATGTCTTTCTTCTTCCTACATCTTTATATTTTAAGGAACACATGCATATGTTCTTTCTCCTATAGTATTATTTTCTCATACTCTAAGGTTCTTTCTATTACTATTTCTTCCATCAAAATAATAAGGGATTGCCTATGCTTCCAAAGCTTTGCTAGTATACTCGAGCGGGAAGAGCTTCTCGTGCGTGCTTTTCCTCCGGTTGGAAGTCCTTCGAATCCGGTGACGAGGAGACGGCCTCGGCATCGCATTGAAGAAGCGACTACAGCAGTTGTTGGTGTTTTTATCAGTGCATAGGGCAGCGACTGACTAGGAACTCGACATAGACTGTGTATGCGCAGCTTAGGCTTGGTCTGGCAGGTCGAGTTCGGCGGAAAGGGTGGCTCCGTTGCGTGCTGAACGGGAAAGAAGCGGCACGGGGAACTGTTGTATGTACCTGCCTAGGGGGCGACCGGCAGCACAGCAGATGATTGCTTCGTTAGAGACGGGCCGACGCGGGATCGCGGATGACTGGCGCTGGGTCGATGCTGACATGGGGCGTGGGGTTGCCGTGCGGCCATGGGTGACGAAGAAGGTGGTGATGGTGGTGTTGGCCAGTCGTGGTGGCGGCTATGGTGGGGGAAGGCTGTGTAGTTAAGGTATTTGAAGAGAAAGGAGAGCTGCATGAGGGATATTTGGAAAAGAGAACAGAGAGGCGTATATGTATATATATCTTCTCTAGAGATAAAGATGGAAGCTGTGTTTTAAATAATTTCATATATTTGATATATATATATAAATTTAAGGTAGGGACGGTTACAACATTCCATGCCACACAAACCTACAGAAGAGAGAAGTTTTCTTCCCACATATTTATTGGGATGTTTTAATATATAGAATATTATATAATACTTTTAATATATTTGGTGTAATCTAGAGAATAATTATACTTGGTTATAATAGGATAAGCCTTTAATTTAGTTATAAATGGAATAGCATCAATTAATGTCAACATAATTATGTACACGCATTTCTAATTATTATATATATATATATATATATATATATATATATATATATATATATATATATATATATATATATATATATATATATATATATATATATAGTTTATAAATGGAATAGCATCAATTAATGTCAACATAATTATGTACAACGCATTTCTAATTATTTATATATATATATATAAATATATATATATATATATATATATATATATATATATATATATATATATATATATATATAGATATATATATATATATATATATAATTATGTGACATTAATTGATGCTATTCCATTTATAACTATATATAGATATATATATATATATATATATATATGTATATATATATATATATATATATATATATATATATATATATATTCTACTATATAATAGGAAAACTTAGATGGTGAAACTTTTGAATTCCGAAATATCCTTACATATTTATACTAATTAAAAATAGTTCATTAATCTATTCTACTATATAAGAGCATCTTCAACCCTATTGTCTTGTTAGGTGTTGGGAGTCTTAGGTGGCTCCTATGTGGCATGAGCCACAAGACAACGTCTTATTTATGTGGCAAAACTATATCTCTATAGACAATGAGATAGAAAAACTTTCTCCAATGCAAAAGTATTGAGGAGACAATAAAAAGTATTTTTTTCAACTTCTAAGGCAACTCCTCCACTTCTTCAACTTTTTTATAAATATTTCTATTCATAATTGATGATGTGGAGACAAAGTCATTGTGAAGTGCATTGTCTAGATCTAGACAACCAACTTCACATTCTCCTTGCCATGTCATTGCCATGTCAACTTCATGTTTTATTCTACATTTGCATTGGAGAAGAATTTTTGGAATAAAAATTTGTCATTCCTATGTGGCAACCATTTTTTCTAAACTCACAATAGGGTTGGAGATGCTCTAATAGGAAAACTTAGATGGTGAAACTTTTGAATTCCGAAAATATCCTTACATAATTATACTAACTAGCATATGTGCACGTGCCTTGCACGTATTTTAACATTTCTTAATTAGTTTAGAAAGACTCTTTAGGAAGACCAAAGGGTAGTCTTCCTAATTACTAAGTTGTCCTTATTAAAATTAATGAACTATTTTTAATTAGTATAAGTATGTAAGGATATTTTCGGAATTTAATAGTTTCACCATCTAAGTTTTCCTATTATATAGTAGAATAGATTAAAAATAGTTCATTAATTTTAATAAGGACAACTTAGTAATTAGGAAGACTACCCTTTGGTCTTCCTAAAGAGTCTTCCTAAACTAATTAAGAAATGTTAAAATACGTGCAAGACACGTGCACATATGCTAGTATATATATATATATATATATATATATATATATATATATATATATATATATATATATATATATATATATATATATATATATATATAACCAAAATAATAAATACTCACTCATGGGCTTGGTTGGGTTCTGGCTCACTAAGCTGAAGAGAATAATAATAAATGAAAATTTGTACTAATGGACTTCATGGCCCACAAAATATGTTTAGCCAGTAAATGCAATTAATCACATATTTGGTATCAAGAATATATGGAACCAATATATCTATATAAAATTATGTATAGACTATAGGCCCTATATAAATATATCACCCAAAAATTTAGTGCTCATCAACATGTATTCCACACACATATGGCCCAAAGAATATGTGTACCATATATACGCTAAGGCCCTACGAAACTTTAAATCCATATATAAAATATTGGTTTAAATAATCAGAGAATATTATAATAAAATAATTTATATAAAAATCTATTTTAATAAAGAAAAATCATCTAAAATAAAATAAATACAAAATAATTTCCAAAAATTAGGGTGCTTACATAGCCCCAATGACAGCCCACCGAATTCCTGGTTGCCTACCCAGCATCAGCTATACCGTATTTCTTGTCACGACCCGCACCCAGTGTAAGGGTACAAGTGCGTAACAACGTCCAGCCTACGCCGCAGAATCGGCGGTAGAATGCTGTTCTAGGTCACTATCTAAACCAACTCAAGCAATTATGTAATGTACTTGTCTTAAATCCCAACTCCGAACGGAGGATAAGTATAGAAATAATATAACTCAATCACAGTCTAAGCACGATAGGATATCACAGAATTCTATAACTAAAAGAAAACAATAAAAACTACTAAAAGATAATAACTCAAAATAACTCAAAATAAGACAACTCTCAAATTATTACAATTCAAGTTCCAGTAAAGAAATCTAAAACAGTCTACTAAACTAGTCTCCCGATCACTCCTGAGAGTCGGGGCCAAAGGTAGCTAATCCCTCTCCAGATCCATAGTGAGTAGGGCATACATCCTCAGGGCTAACATCTGTAATATTTCAACAGGTCCAGTCAGGACAGGAACGAATACATCACATCAAGTAAATCCAAGTAAATGATAAAAACTATAAAACAATTATAGACAATTATAGTGATGAAGCATGGGAATTCGAGACAGTTTAAGATGTAAAACTACAGTAAAAGAACAAGGAAAGTAAAAGCTGTGAAACAGAATATCATGTCAATGGAGACTATAAATAAAAGCTAGCTGAACTAGAATAATGTGATATGAGTCCAGTGGTACAATACATGTCAAGTGTGATTCCATTCAACGATCCAAGTAGGGTGATTCTTGTAATGGTTCTTGTGATAATTCTAGTAAAGATTCTAGACAATACTCACAGTGTGTTTTAAAATACTGAGATCGACATATAAATGGCTAGGGGTAATCCGGCACATCATACACTGGCCAAGTGTGGGACGGCTATCGTTCTTATATAATTCACAGGGAGGTGGTTCGAGTATTTAGGAATATTTACATGTCTACTCAAGTATTTTCCCGCCCGACAAATATGAGTGAATCCATAACACGACACGTAAATCGAGAATAAATCTAGCCATAACATGAAGGTGCTTATAGGTGATTCTTGTAATAGTTTTTGTAATATAGGCTAGACAATTAAGATATGTGTGTCGTATACATAAATTCTAGAAAATATCAATTCGTGTTTGTAACCGAGAATCAAATAGAACTGACTAAAACTGAAATATAGAATTTAACAAGTAAATAAAAGAACTATCAGAGAATGTACTCGTCTGACAATCCGAGCTGCTGATGAGGATGTGTAACTGAACTGGAGTGATGTAAACCTATTTAAGGTAACCACAAGTCACAACATGGTCTAACATATTATAAGAAAGGGCTACAATACAATTCGATATGCTTCTAAGTCCTTCTAGGTCAAAGTCAACCTTGGTCAACTCTGGTCAAACCTGGTCAACTCTGGTCAAACCTGGTCAACACTATGTCAACTAGTCCGTTTACTAATTTTTAGGTCACACACAAGTTTTTAGGTCATTCTAAGTTCGTTTGAGTCGATTTGGAACAAGTTTGACCCAAGGTTGACTTTTGTCAACTTGGTCAACTCCTCGATCAACTCGACAAAACTAGGGTCATTGGGTCGATCCTAATATGTCCCAAGACTCCTATGGTCACAAACACAAACCCAAAATCACAAATAGATATATTCACATCATCCAATAGTATTAGTATATATATATATATATATATTTTTTTTAGTATTAGTATATATATATATATATATATATATATATATATATATATATATATATAAAATATATATATATATATATATATATATATATATATATATATATATAGACTTCCATATACACACATACATATATATAAACTTATATGAAAAACTTATATGAAAAGATGGTAGTGTGAGGAGTACGGACTGCTGTTAAACTCCATACATCTGGAATTAATAAGTCCCCAACTCATTTCACACTCGAAACTATATACACACACACACACACACACACACAGATATATATATATATATATATATATATATATATATATATATATATATATATATATATATATATATATATATAAACTTACATATATAAAGTCGTAACCTGGAAAAATCAGAACTCACTCTCAAAACAGCACATTACATATATATATAAACTATATACATTGAAATACATATATACTACTTATGCATATATATATGTATACATATAGGAAAAACTCAATTATACTTGAAAAAGGCAAACAAATAAGTAATAATCCCGCGGATCACTTCCCGCAAGTCCAAAATATCATATATAAGTTAACAAGTCAGAAAATATCGATAAAAGTCGAAGAATCAAAATATCACATTTCTATTCAAAATATTGAGCCCGAAAAACCTAATTTCGACAAAACGATCCAAATCACAAAATACTCAACAATAAATCACGAAACTCGGCAAGCATGTTAGTCTCGACATACGTGACGTGCTCGGGCACTCACGGAGTTGAAACCGTGTCCGTGTCGTGTCCAGAGAATGCGTATCGGAAAACCGATTTTGCGTGTCAAGAGCGCATATATCGCTCGATTGAGCGCCACACACGCAACGAGAAGCCCTGTGCTCGTGCACACAGCTAGGTAGGGTCCCGGGGTAGGGCTAGGACACGCTGACATGATACCACGTCGTGCCTACGCGACATGGCGACCCGCGACAGCCGCACAACCTGAGCGGGCGCGCGCGTGCGTGCGTGCCCGTGGGCGCGTGTCGAGCCTCGTGGCTCACGATTTGAGCCACGCCGCAACTTGGGATCGGGTCCCTGGGTAGTCTAGGTATAAGGCTATATGCTTGTGCTCCTAGAACGGGTCCTCGATGCGCCGTGTCCGCGTACGAAGGCTGTGTCAGCGGCAAATTTTAGCCTAAGTGCACTGATCAGCTGACCAGTGCACGACGGATTTCTCCGCGCTCGCTCGACGAAACGTCATGAAATTTTACGGGCATGTGGGCAGAGGTTGCCCCTATGTGCTCATAAAATTCCTCGCAAGACGGAGCTCTGTGCATCGAGTTATGACGCACAGACAGCAGGGCATGCACGGGACCGTGCATGGGATCTCGTGCACGCGTGTCCGTGTCCGTTCGGATGCCGAAATCGTGCCGATTTCCGATCTGTCTTTACGAAAGTTGTTACAAATCATATAAGGAAGGAATTCATGGAAATAAAATTGAAAATTAACACTTTTCAGTTCTAAGTGGCATTTTGTCGAACATGTGCAACGTGAGACCGATACGTGTCCGATACCACTATCAAACGAAACAAAAATCCTGCCAAACTTTATACACAGATCAAGGGTGCCTATATGGATGCAATAATGAAGAAAATTTAGGAGAAACAATGGTAGATCGGGATTTACCTATTGAGAGTCGGAATCCCAATAAAAGGAATTCCCGAGCGCTTTGTCGGCCGATTTCCCCCAAGAAAATGCCTCCTCCTCCTTCCTAGCAGTACTCCAGCAAGTCCTCTTCCCAACAAGCGCAACGGAATTCGTTTAAGGTGAAACGGACTCCGGATGAGCAAGAGAAAGAGAAATTAGGGTTTGCTCTATGGAGGCTAATGTTTTACAAATGAGAGAGGGGGGCTGCTAGTGGCTTGCCAAGGTAGGGGGTGTTAGGGTTAGGGTTTGCACATGGGCCAAGCACTCCATGAGTTGCTAAAAGGCCCATGTCAAAAAGGGTTAAAAGGCCTATGTAAAAATGACTTTAAATCATTAATTCATAGCCAAAAATGGAATAAATTCTGAAATTAATTCTATAGGTCAACAAATAATTCTAATTATCATATTAGGCTCTTAATGAAGGGTGACTAAGGTCCACCTGATGCTACTCAAAACACCAATCAAGCTACAAGCATCACATTAATTAATAAATTAATAAGAAAATTCAAATAAATACATAATGACTAAAATACCCCTAAATTAAAAATGTGGTGGTTATATTTCTCCCATGGCCGGATCGATTCTTGTGGCCCCAGGTTATCGTCCAAAGAAATATCACCCTTGTGCATAAGTTGTCCATGACCACGCACCTACGAGACTTCATGTCACGCCCAAGAACCAGAATACTCGAGAGCGGGGGACGGACGTACATTGAAGTGCAACCCACCTCGCAATACGGTCACGGCTGTCTAGATGCATGAGGGTTAAACTACAATCCATCAGTCTCTGTGGTCAAGAACAAGCCTAATGTCTCAATCTCAAGCAAGCAAATAAATGTACAAGATGTTAGATCATCAGACATACATGGTAAGGCGTCCCAAACATTACATATTCAGATGATCATGAAGCTAGTCATACAAAATGCGAGACTAGCAAGAGTTAAGTCATACATGATCAACCCTAGGATTTGTCAATCATGTTACAGCTCTTAGGCAAACAGAAATTTAGTTTCAATACGAGCTAACACTTGCTCGATGGCTAAACGCCTCAAAAGAATAATTTACAATAGAGTGGGAGAGAAAAAATAGAAATCCTCTCGTTGCCAGGATTACGCATGGTGTTCACCATCTGGCTGATAAGCAGGAAGATCCTCGGGTATCACTCCGAAATCTGGCCATATAAAACCAGCTGGGTCAGACCCCAGAAAGAGCAAGTGCCACAAGGGAAGCTTCATTAAGGAACTAAAACCAACAGATAATAAATAGAAGAATAAATAAATGAACAGGCTTAAATGACAAGAAGACAGGGTTAGAATAAAATAATTGCTTGCATTAGGAAAAACAAGAGACGAATATAATTCTCATGCTAATCACGAGCATGCATTCAGGCACGGCCAATCAGTCCTACGGCTTGCTATAATTAGCTAACCAGGGTTATCACAGGCCTAGTTACTAGCAAGATGTAGTTGAGATGTTTCCACAGTCACAAGCCCTGCAGCTATCTAGGTTATCCAGGCGAGGTGATTTACAAGAGTTACAAGAGTTATCAAGATTACTGGTGTACTTTCAATACTTATGTTTTCAAGAAGTGCCCCCACATGATAGTGAGCTGGATATGTGCCCTACTCGTCGGCAGGCTACAAGTCCCTCAGGTGTGACCGGGATAACAGGATCGTCTGTAACTGGAAAAATCTCTCTATATGGACTACTTGATCAATCTAGTCATTTAACCTAGTCAGATTCATTATGAATTCCTGACCGTGGTAACCATGAATCCATGTCCTAGACATGATGCAAGACGAGACAGGTAGCTTGTACAGGCACAATCAAGAAATCAACAACGGTGTCAAGACAAGAGTTACTTAGCAAGTCAGGGTAGCTGTCGCAACAGCCTTTTAAGATTATACATGTCATGTCAGGTAACTTGTCATGTCAAGGGTAATTGTCAGGAGTGCGCCTCGACGGCCACTATCAAGATTATTCATGCCATATCAAGTTTACTTGTTACTTGTCAAGAGTGCGCCTCGATGGGCCACTATCAAGATTATCAAGAAGGGTTCATGTCATCATGTCGTGTTCATGTCAAGTTCAATACTGGCAAGTCATGTCATGCTCAAGTTTATCATGTTCCATATCAACAAGTTATCAAGTCGGGTCATCGCAAGTTAGGCCAAGTACAAGACATGTAAGATCACAAGCATGTGCAACAAGAACTAGGAGAACATGCATGGGGGTAAGGGGCAAGGGGTATCATGGCAAACAAGTGGCGCCAGGGAGGTGACAGGTGGCGCCTAGCCAAGTGGCGCCAAGGGAGACAGGTGGCGCCTGGGCTAAAGAGAGCTGGGCCAGGAGGCAATTGGTGCAAGAGCAAGTGGTGCCAGGGACAAGGTGCGCCAGGGCCAATGGGCGCCTGGGCTAGGGTGCGCCTGAACCAGGGTGCACCAGGACCAGGGTGCCAAGGGGTGCCTAGGTACCAAGGGGCGCCTGGGTGCCAAGGGGCGTCAGGGTATAGGTGGCGCCAGGGGTCAAGGGGCGCCTGGGTGCCAAGGGGAGCCTGGGTGCCAAGGGGCGCCAGGGTACAGGTGGCGCCAGGGGCCAAGGGGCGCCAGGGTACAGGTGGTGCAAGGGGCCAAGGGGCGGCAAGGTACAGGTGGCGCCATGGGCACGCACGCTAGGTTACGCGACGCTAAAGAGCACGCGCAACCAAGGAAACATGGAACCAAGGGGTGCGCACGCACTGCTCATCTTCTCCTCTAACAGACCGAGAAGAGCTCAAAGAACCCATAAACTTCAAAATACCATAACTTGCTCAAAACAAGTCGGAATCGGGACTTCGAAGGGTCTAAATTATATAGAACAAGATTTCCTATAGCCTAGGACAACTGGTTTTAGGAAATACCAAGCTTTAATAGATCAAAACCAAGAAAAATACAAAAATATTAAAACTTAGATCTACAAAAATCCATCCATCAAAACCAAAAATGCCAAGTTCTAAAGAAGCTTAGAATCAAATAAAGAAGATAATGGAACAAAGAAACTTGAGATCCATCATGAAGCAAGTTGCACTTGCCTCGGGTTTCTTAGGTGTAGGTGGAGAGGAGTAATGGAGAAGAAGAAGAAATAAATGAAAGAAGTGAATGATGAGAGAGAGAGGAGTTGACTCTTATATCAACTCTTCTCATCTTAAAGCCAACAAAATAAACCAAACCAAGCCAAGCCATGTTGAACCAAACCAAATAAACCAAGGCAAGTTTTAACCAAGATCAAGCTAAGCAAGACAAGTCTTACTACGGTCCACCTGACAATTGCTAAAAATTCGTACACGTATACAGAAAATACGTACAATGGGAAACGGGAGTGACACTTCATCTAGACTCACGTAAATGCATGGCCTAACTTGTGCTATGACTTAAACCTTTTGCATATCGTGCATTGAAACCATACTTGAGCAACATGTGCTCGGAACCATGAGACTCCCAAACGAGGGACCGTCTCGGCGATAAACCATCGTTTGAACTTTCCATTCTTTGAAATCCAGGGAATGGCTATTGCATAGCCTTCCCGCTTAACTTGAACAAAACGTGTTCTTTAGGTGCCATAGACTGTGGCTAACTTTTTACTGAACCAACCGTGGCTCGTGCCTTAAACCAACTTGTGTTCTATGCGACACTACTGCTCAAGTCATACTCTATATGACTAGCCTTGAGATCATAGGACTATGTGGCTACGACAATCACAAAAAACGTGGGACGGTGCTTAGAATACTTCGATAGCCCGACATAACATTTTGCCTAACTCAATCTTGCAACAAACTTGTCACCCCCAGTTTTCAAGAATATGGGTATTTTGGTCATTTTTATTTTAGAATATTTTTGGATTTATTTTATTATTTATGATATTGGTTTGGGGTTATTTGAGTCGAGTTCGAATTTCAACTCAATCCGACTTGTATCGGAGACCCGGGGTAGCTTTGACTCTAGTGGGACCCATTCATTAGTTAGACATGGCCCACATATGACAATATTTAAGTTAGTATGGTTAGACTAAATATTCATGATTAGGTTGGGTTGATTAGAGACTCAAACTAGACTAATTTAGCCTCAAACCAAAACCATAATTTAAGTTGAACCAATAGGAGATTTTAGAGGGGCATTTTGGACTTTCCAAAATGGGACACATAGCCACATGGGCCGGCCATGAAAGGGGGGGGATGAGTCACTTCTTTTTGTTCTTAGCCACAATTTCTCTCTCATTTGTTCTTCCCCAAATTTGAGAGGGACCTCCATTGATTTCATCTTCAAATCAATCCTTTCCTCCATCAAATCTTCATCATTTTTCTCTACTCTATAAAGAGAGGGTGCTAGCCAAGTTTGGGAGGATTTGGCATTTGTTCGTGTCCATTTGGAGATCCCTTCATGTCGGTGTCGTATCGGAAGGAGTTCCCTTAGATTTCACCTCCCAGAAGGTAAAATCTACCCTCTATTTCAATCCTACATGCATATAGGATCATTTTGAACCCATAGGAATGACCTCCATGGTTATGTCTCCATTTGTGTCCATTTCGTGTCCATTTGGAGATATTAGGAGTGTCCTTGATGTGTTCTTGTGTCCATGTGGAAAACCCTCAATATTGGACACACGTGTGTTTAAATAATTTAATACATGTTTTAATCTTAGATTTTTATATGTTAGAGATGTGTTATTGCTTGTCTTTACATTTTTTTCATGTATCATAATATATATTCAAGTATTTATATTATTGAGTGTCTATATATATATATATATATATATATATATATATATATATATATATATATATATATATATGAGATTGATAAGAGTAGCCATAAGATTGATAAGCAATAAGCATAAGCAGCCATAAGCAGTAGCATAAGCAGCAACAACTTTCAGTAAGCAGGCAACAGCAACTTCAGTAAGCAGCAGCAGCTTTCAGTAAGCAGCAGCAGTTGCGGTAAGCATAAGCAGCAGCAGTTGCAATAAGCAGCAGCTTTTCAGCAGTAGCTTATGACAGCTTTTTGAGCCTTTTAGCCATTAGTTTTAACTCCATTAAATCCCCTTTTTCCTTTAAAAATTAGCCCCCTTCCATTTAGCCATTTCCCTATATTAGTTACCCTTGTTAGATAGAGTTTGCTACCAAGTGGTTAGATATTTGTTAGTTAGAATTGTTAGTAGATGTTAGCTTATATGTTAGTGTTAGGATATGAGATGTTAGATTTGAGAGTTGTGGACCTAGTGGAGTGTGCTAGAAAGTGAGGTTAGTTAGTATCTGAATAGAGCTAGTGAGTGTGATACTCTAAGACACTAGGAGTGTGGAGGGGTGAGCTAGTATGGTTGGATAGTGTTAGGAGGGTAGTATCTCAAGATACCATAGGGTGTCTCATGATACCTTAAGGTAATATTGAGAGTGACCAACATGGGGATAAGATGGACTGAATGGGCTAGATACCTAGATTTCTGGGTTGGTAATATCTAGATAGGTTAGTGTCTAGCTACCCTAAGAAGCCTAGGTCAGTCTACCAAGGTTAGGAAGGTTTGCCTTTGTATCGGGGCAAGGTATTGGGAATACTTTGTGAAGGGTAATAGGTAAGGTTAAGGTAATTACCTAGAAGCTAAGGTATGAGTTTAACAGTTTAAGATATGGTTAGAAATTGTTTCCCTTGGTTGGTAATGGTTAGGATTAGTGCTCTTAGACTAGTTTTGACCTCGGTTGACCGTTTTGACCAAAAGTCAATAAAAGTCAATCGAAAGTCAAACTTAGCCTAAAAGTGACTAGAACTTGATCGGACTCAACCAGAGTTGACCAGTTGACTGAAAGTCAATAGTTGGTCAACATTAGTCTAGTTTGACCTAGGGTTGACCTAGAGTTGACCAGGGTTGACCAGTTGACCAAAAGTCAACTGTAAGTCAACCTTTGACCCAGTTTGACCTAGTTTGACTTGGACTGACTTCCTGTGACCTTGTTTGTTCTAGTTTGGCTCAGTATGACCTAGTATTACCTAGTTTGGCTCAGTATGATCTAGTTTGACCTAGTTTGACTTAGACTTGCATGTCATGACTTGATTAGTTTTTCTTTCATTATTAAACCATGTTTTGACTTATGGTATCTCATCTTTAGGTCTGTGATTACTCTGAGCATCTGTTCACCTTATCAACTCAGGACCACAGGCAAGTACATTCACTAATAGTTTTTATTGTCTTGATATCTGCTATATCCGATTCAGTTGTAGTGTCTTACTTGATTCCTGACACGATGGTTCACAGACTAGTATACGTTGGATCCTGTCATGAGATGTTGTTCCTGGATTACTTGGTATATTGGTACATTACTCGACTTGTTACCTGTACTTGTATAAACATGGACTTGGGAGTGGGCTGGCCTCCTGCTCTTGAGTCCCGTATCATGATGTGTCATGTTCGGATCTATTATACTATTCGGGGATGGGGAGTTATTAGTGGTTGTGTGATCAAATTCCTACTTGTTCTTCACACTTGTACTTGTTACTTGTTCATAGCTATACCCTCGCCTCACGGCGGGTAAAGCCTGACCCTACTTGTTCATAGCTTTCCATGGTGGACGGCCTGATCCTGCTCCGTTGTACACTTGTTCATAGCCGGTCAGATGGAACAGCCTGATCCTTATTCCCAAGCCGATCACATAACGCACTAATAATTCATGGCACCTTTTATGTTTACTTTTATATATCATATATCCTACTCAGTTCTACATTCAGTACTTTTCTCACCATGTTATGATCTTCAGTATTCACATCATGTTATATATTTCCTGTTGATTTTGTCTTGTATTTTATTATACCGTCTCTTATAGAATTTGTCAATTCATATGGAACTGCTGTTAGTGTTTGTACTTGCTCATTTTCCTGACAGGATACCGTTGATGTATTACAGATGATTCAGAGGCAGACTGCTCGACCTACTATGGGGTCAGGGCAGATGGAGACTTAGGCCAGGACTGTGACCTGGCAGTTGAGCCACTAGACTTTGCACATCTGGACTAATATAGCTTAGTTAGGTTTGCCTGGACTGCGATCCAGCTAGTATTTTCAGACTGTAGTATTTTATATTATATTTTAAGATTCTGTGATGTGTTTATATCTTTGAGCTTGTGTTGGATCTTGAACTCATTTCCTGTTTTTACTTCTATCATATTTCCATTTTGTGCTATCTATCCTATTTTGTCTTGTGATTGAGTTATGCCATACTATACCTCCGTACGAAGATGACAGGTACCCTTATATTTGTCTAGTTGTAGTATTTATAGACGATCTATACAGCGTTCTACTGCCGATTCTGCGACGTAGGCTGGACGTAACCACGTACTCGTGCCCCTAATCAGGGTGCGGGTCGTGACAAAACTTAATCCGTGGGACGAGCAAAGGCTATGCCAAGCCTTACACCATAGAAACGTGCGTTGAGACTTGAAGGATACTTTGGCTATGCCAAGTATTAGACAGTGGGATCGTACATCCTTTATCAAGCATTTATACGTGCGACGCCTATGACTTAGGCTAATTTCACAATATGTGGCAACTTAGACCAACTTACCTTCTCCTAAGCATAGGACGAAGGACCAAGTGTCATTTTGAAAGCACAACGTGCAACACTTCTAAGCCGACCGGGGGACCTTTCCATATTCTTAACTCAATCGACCCGACTTGGGATTATTCCCTTAGCTACGTGGATTTGCCTCTTTTATTATCAAGCCTACTTGTGTAGTTAAAAACTTTTATTTTATTAGTGTGAAGGCCAAGCTGAGGCAAGTTCACCGAAGCCACCCACCTGAGCGAGGAGTCGCCTCGACCGAGCGGGACTTCGAGCAAGCCATTGCATGGCTAAGTCCGAACGCTGTTGGCATTTCGATTCCTCCGGTCAAACTGAGCGGGACGGGGCATTACAATGGGTGGGGTAAGTCCATGTTGTGTTGCGCTCCACTAATCATATGCTATATCCTTCAGATGAATGCGAACCACTGAAACACTCTCCTCTGGAGGTATCTGAGCTGCCTCTAATAGGATCTCCATATCATGAATCCAACGGTCTGCTGCAAGTGCATCCTCAATGCCGTCGAAGGTAGGCGGGTTCAATTGTTGGAAGATTAAAATACTACTGAGATGCTAGCATTGGGCTATCCTCTCGATCGCTGCTAGAGTCGTCGTGCGCAAATTCTCTTTTCCTTATTATATGAGGTCAATCTGTCGTTACTGCATCTCCATCATTCTATGCATCATCGTCATCGTAGCCATCAAATAGCCTTTAGTGGCTTGCTGGGGTGGTGCATGTACTTGTGATGATCCTGCCTGTGTCTTAGCTTGTGTATGTGCTGTTGTTGGGGCACGAGTATCCATCTCTCTGAACAAGAAAGAGATGAGAAATATCAATAACAATTATAAGAATTCAACGATAGGCGATAAGTGAAAGAGATTTGTGGAAACCAAGAACGGACAAGATATTTCAGGGGAACTTTCCAAATTCAGTCATGGATTGAGATCCTAACACCCAACAAATCTCAAAACGAGACCTATATGGGCCACCACTAAAATCTTGTCACCCCCAGTCCCAAAATACACGGGACCGAGCCACGTGACAACGGCCATCAACGTCTACCGTGGACTCTTGCCCAACAATATACGTATAAGCTGTCTATAGTTGGGTATTCTAGCATGCATAACCTATGCTTGGCCTATTATTGTATCTCAATCCACAAGAGTAATAAAAGCAATAAAGAACATAGAATACTAAAGTTGGGCACCTGATAGCATTTATGTTCGAATATGTCTGAAGCATAAAGGACATGGACATACAAATCAAAGCTCATAAGAGAAGAATTAACATGGGTAGCACATGTCACTCCTCATGAAAACGTACTAAAGAAAGTGCGAAAGATAATGATAAACGATACAAGGTGAGGGTATCCACGACTGCTCGGTTACTGGCGCCTCAACCTGACTCCTCGTGTCTTCGAAGCTGAAAATCCTCAATCCTATGTCACTCGCTTTCCCAAAACTTGGATACACAAATCCAGCCCGTCAATTCGGGAAGAGCGAGGGTCCAAAGGAAGTCGCACCCATAACAGTATATCAAACACAAATATGTAAAATATAAATATGTCCATCCTAACAATATAAGCATAAGAAGAGCATACTACATTAAGATACATGTATGAAATAGGTATAATGTAACTAAAGAAGGGAGTTAAAAAATTTAGCATGAGGATCATACCTGTGTGCGAATGTACCTATATGTGATCCACATAAAATAATATATAAACACAAAATGAATGTAAACAGTGAAACATCAAGTATTGCAGTGAAACACCAACATGCAAAACATCTAAGGAATCAAGTCGTCTCAAACCAAGAAATAGAAGACCATCAAGAAACTATAGTTCAGGCAAGTTGTTCAAAAATACAGGTCAAGCAAGCTGTTCTAGAAACGCAAGTCAGGCAAGTTGTTCCATATCAAGAATCAATCAAAGTTCTAACTACCAAATCAAACACCAACCTCGTCCCCACAACTAAGATTTGCATATTTACCCAGATTTGCCAAAAATTTTGACAGAGTCTCATTTTTATTTTCTATGGTTCAAAAACCTGCAAACACATAAATAAAGCCCATATCCCATATATATCCAATCCATGTCAACAGTGCAATCCGCCGGACTCACCAATACACCCATAAGATAATTATCAACGGTGCAACCCACCGGATACACAAACCCATCGAAATCAAGAGAGTCTAAAAAAAAGTAATACATATATGTGAAGGATATTTTAGAAAGTATCATAAATAGTTATATGAATAAAGAAAACTACTCTACCATAGCCACTATCTTAATTATATTCTCCATTGGCACATATACAGTGATGAAACTAGACTTGCACAATTTGGAATTAAGCATGGATGAATGTGGCTAAACTAAATCTGAATATAGGAGTTCACATTTCAAGAAAATAGGAAGTTATTGAACATGTTAGTTATCTAAGTAAACATGTAATAAATAAGCCTTATGAAGTTACTACTCGAGTTTAGAATTCAAGCAAACATATTATTTAGCTAAGTAACATGTCTAAAATATTAACCAAGTAAACAGTCAACATACTCGCAATTAAGCTAGTAGCAAAAATAAATTAACTAAGATTTTACCTACTTTTAAGGATTGTGAGTAACCACTAAATCTATCCATACAAGTATAACTATGGTAATGTAACTAGTGGTTAACCTTAATTGCGATTATGCGGAGCCAATCAACTGGCAGGTAATAAAATGATGTTAATCCACAAGTAACATTTAAATGCTAATTAGCTAAGCAATAATGACACCAAACTACTAAGCAGTTATTATGATTTTTAAATAAATTAAAAGAGATTCTAGTTAATCATGTTTTGGTCTACTGTTAGGGCTGCGAGCGACCACTCGCCTGAGGATGAAGAGCGCAATCGCGTCTTCGATTATGAAGCTCCAATCCCCTCCACGCGTTCAAGGACGTCTCCAAGGGTCCTTGGGATAAACAAATTATCATTAATTAATACCAAAATTTAATAGAAAAATTTGAAGGAACCATAGGGACATGTTAAGCAATATACCTAGTTGACAATCTCCAAGGTTTGTGGTTGCCTTGGCTGCGACATGGAGGTCCCTATATGGATCCCAGAAGATCGGAGAGGAAGCTTTGACAAGGGGGGTTCACCTACGTCGTCTTCCTGGCTATAAGAGACAAAGGATGACAAAACAGGGCGATCGATAGGTCTGCGTCGACGCGGGGGGTAGAGCGATGTGTTGGCCGTTTGGGTAACAGATGGGGGTTCGACTGGCTGCTGGCAGTGAGCACGACAACGACAAGGCCGATGCCGTTGCGGCTTTTACTACTCCTGTTGTTCCAAATGGCAGCGCCCGGCTGTTAAGGGAAGCTGAGATCGCAAGAGAGAGACAACGACCAAGCTTGGTCATCCAGCAGAGAGGGAGGCTGGCGCCCAATGGGGACGTGGTCGACCGTCAGAGGACCAGTGCCCTGGGGCACGTACGTCGGAAGCACGGACGGATGTCTAGAACCGATCAGCTATCCCTGGGGTGGATGTCCAGGAATGCTTATCAAGGGTGCGCGCCGCCGGGGCCAAGGGGTCGTTGCTGCTCGGACACAAAATAGAGAATGAGAGAGGGACGAGGTTGGGGTGCTTCGTTAACGGGGTTGCTGTGCTGGAACACGTGCCCCTAGAGTGCGACAAGGAAGAACATGAGAAGGGAGTAATCTTGGTAGGAAGGAAGTAGGAGATGAAGAATTTAAGGTTATGGTTAGGGCCTTTCTTTTTGTAAGGGAAATAGAGGGGAAAAGGAACTTTAGGGTTAGAGTTGGGGAGTATGTGGCTGCTCAAAAAGTATGAAGGGAGATATACAAGTTAGGGATTTCATATTAATCGTTGGATGAGGATACAAATGACATAATACGTGGAGGTGTTAGGGTTTGGCTGCGCACTACAATGGGAGATTGGACTTAAGCCTTTGGGTCTTGATCCAAGGGCCGAGAACAAGGGAGCTAAAGGTGATAATCTATGGTCACATGATTTAAATTAAATATGAAATTAATTGGTCAAATATACGCTCCAAAATATAGGGCTACTAGAGGGAGTGTAATGTATTCTAATCACTCCTCCTAGGTTATTAGTTAGGCATGGTCAAGATTTCACTAGGCTGAGAATCAAATGAAGCTAAAATAATAAGTTGAATAAATCATAATTAACCAAGACTGTATTTAATATTTAAAAAAGTTTTTTTTTCCTAAGTAGGGGTAAACACATAAACAAATTAAGGTTGGTCAACTAGGTCTCGAACACACCACAAAACCTGAAAAATATTCTATCATATCACTACATCAAAATACCACATATAGTCACATAATATTCAATTTATTCAAAAAAGTGGGGCTTACAGATTTGTCTAGGTAATCCCAGTAATGCTTATATATATAATCCTCAGATCGCATCGTATCCGAGCCGGGCTAGCTGAACCAATAATAATGTATAGCACATAGCACATAGAATGCACAGGTCCCTTGTAAGGCCATCACGCTAAACAAAACATAACAGTTCCAACTCTCATATATGAAGATATTGGCTCGACATTTAACATGCCAGATACTGCACTCCACTAATAAAGATGATATACAATATCCGTGGTGGCACGTCTTGTACTCCCAGACATTTGTCCGACATGGCCGGTAACGCACGATTTCGAGATTCTGTTCCCACCCAATGCTTCTACTAGTTCACATTGCAATGCTTCTACTAGTTCACATTGCTTAGATTAACCCTATGTTTGTCTGGAATCACATGCTGTGATCACATGAGCATCCTCCTAGACATCATACCTTAGCACGAGTATGCTAAGTATGAGTCCACATCGGCTCAGAGAATCCCAAATCTGGATTCATTCTTAGTGTAATGCAACAAGTAATCAATCAATCCTTACCACGCTAAGGCTACTGACCAACTACCTTGTCCGTGCTGGAAGATGAAATATACTGCCATATAACACGTATGATCATATAGCACCTCAGTGCGCACGTAGAATAACACCCCGGTGCACACATAGGATAGTACCAGCATAGGTAGAACTAATCAAGTCAAGAACCTGGTCAATCAGGTGAAATCCTCTGTTGGTCTCATAGCATTTATATACTAGGTCAAGTATATAGTCAATGACACAAGTGTGACACCATACATGAACAATAGGCATAACACTATGTGCTACTATATAGAAATACCATACACGCACTATGCAGAAATACTATACACGTATTATGCAGAAACACTATGTGCACACCATGCAGAAACACAATGAACGTACTATGTAGAAAATACTATGCACGCACTATGCAGAAATATTATATGCGCACTATGCAAAAAACACTATGCGTGCACTATGCAAAAATACTATGCGCGCACTATGAAGAAACACTATGCGTATACTATGCAAAAATACTATGTGCGCACTATGCAAAAATACTATGCGCACACTTTACAGAAATACTATGCGGCCGATTTTTTGGCCGCAGAGCCAATTCTTGATGCATATCATTCATGTGCATAACATAATATGCGCGAGGAATTGTTCATCGTCCCAAACACAACAGGTCCGAAGAACATAATATTCTCAAAAATTGTTTTGGCCATAAAATCTTCAATATAACTCAAAATTAGGTGAAACAAAATCCAAAATCGTACGAGATTGAATTCTATACAACATGGTTAGTTTTGATAAATACTAAGTTTTAAAATATCATTCGAACAAATTTTCACAAAATTCTACTTTTGAAACTTAGATATACTCCAAACCATCTATCAAAATCGAAAATGCTAAGTACTAAAGATGTAGAGAATGTAAAGGTACACATTATAGACTAAAAATATGTAAGAAAGAATCAAGAAGTAAAATAAGAAATAAATTATATTTTATCTATTTGTGCAAGATGTACTTGTCTAGGTGGTTGAAGAAAATTAATGGGAGTGAATGGAGAGAGAGAGAGAGAGAGAGTATTTATATGGGGTGGGGTGGCTTCACTAAACCTTAACCCTAACATGCCTAATCTAAGTCTACGTGTCATGACACATCATCATAATTAAATAAATAAAAATTCGGATCACAACACGATCCAATATTCCATCATCAAAGCAGTGAGCCACACCTACAATCAGACAAGGACAAGAGGTGACACACTATTCCGCGACGAGACACTGTTCCATGCCATGATCAGTGTGAATACAGGATACAGGCGCATTTGTTACATATACTAGCTACTATATACAGGAACAATGCAAAAAAATAGATATACCGTGAACGGGGAGTGACAGTACCCGAACCCGTCAGCCACCGCGAGTAGCACGTCCACCCTGGGTCGTATTGCTCCCCGCTCGTGTCGTAGAACTTGTTTCCCTTGCCGATGTTGGCCGCCACCCCGCTCCCAAATGCCGACATCGTCTTCTGTAGGTCATTGTTCGCCAACGACGCATTTTGTAGGGTGGGGCCGCGGACCTGCGAGGTCGGGACCGACCCGGCGAGCGAGTTGTCCCTGACGTTGAATGATGCATGGCTGGTCAGGTTGGCGAGGTCAAGGATCGGTCCCGTAAATGTGTTGCTCTACAACCAGAGAAGGGACATTGGTCTATCTTGCCGACGAGGTCGATTTGTCCGGAGAGCCTGTCGTTAGACTTCTGGTTGTTGACCATGGCGGTGAGGAACATGGAGGAGGAGATGACCGAGGGTGGAGGAGCCGAAGAGGGAGACGAATTGGTAGGAGGTGGTGAGAGCAGATGAGAGGCGGTGTGAGTAAGAATGAGAGGAGAGAGAGAGAGAGAGAGAGAAAATATTCTTATACTTAGGTTTAGTTGGTGAGGGTATTCTTGTAACTTCCTTATTGGAAGGGGGTATATTGGTAAATGCCTTTAACCTTCAGTTTTCGGTTTCCAACCGAAACTGAAACTCGCAGCCGAACCTGAAACCGGATAGCAAATAAACGAATTTTCATAACCAAAATCGACTCGAATATTTTTAGACCAGAATCGAAACCCTTATTCGATTCGGGTCGATTTTCGATTGAAAATTGCTTAATGCTCACCCCTAACTGTGAATCATGGCCGACAAGAGTAGATATAGGAAGTAAAGAGAAATTATATATTTGTCTAAAACAACCGAGGAATATTATATTTCTAAAATTTTATTTATGGTACCAAACATATATATTATATAAACCCAAGAATGAATTATATATACAAGAGAAAATATATATATCAACAAAACGTTGTAATAAATAATGTCCAAAAAATAATGCATTGGAATAATTTTTTTGAGAATATGAAAATTTTGACAATATAATATTCCAACTATCAAGCTCCCCTTTAAAATTGGGAGCAGATCTGCCGTCCTTTCCATATTCCTATCATTACGCCTATGTTGTAGATGTGACTTTTCGTATCCATATATATATATATATATATATATATATATATATATATATATATATATATATATAATAAAAGAAATGAACATAATTGGGATATGAGAAGTTCGGACTACGAATATGCACTTTTAGAATTTGGGTTATATACTAATATAGTATAGATGAGTATATGGGTTGTTTGATTGCACTAAAGAAAACTGGAAGTGGTTTTTATTTTGTTCTATGCTGAATTGCACCGAGTTCCGGTGTTTGGTTGATTGGGGATTGAAGATGAGTTTGCTGTGAATTGATTGTTTATAGAGTTTATGTCACCTTTATTATTTTTCTTTTGGCATCAAGGTGTAGGATGGGCCGGTTAGCCCGGTACCCGGCCCAAGCCCGGACCGGCCCGCGGTCAAATCAGCCCGGCCCGGCCCGTCCGAGGCCCGGCCCCCTACCCCCAACGGGTCGGGTCGGGCCTCCCCCCCCAGCCCGGCCCGGCTCGATAATTTTTTTTTATTCGGTTTTAGGCCCGGCCCGGGGCCCGGCTCGGGTGAACCGGCCCGAAGCCCGGCCCGGTTGGACCGGTCCAGCCGACCTTGGGGTGAACCGTTGGAATTTTTTTTTAAAAAAAATGAGCCGACCGTTTGGGGGGGTCTTTTACCAAAATGCCCCTCCCATATAGCCGTTTTTAAAACGTTGGGAGGGGCATTTTGGTCCCAAAATTACCAAAATAATCCTGAAAATTTTCTATAAATAGGCCAAAAATTCTATTTTTCAAACACAACTCATTCCAAATATTTCTCTACGGTGTTCTACGGCTTTCCCTCTCTGGTGCTCTGGTGCTCTACGACTTCCCGATCTCCCTCCCAACTCCATTCCGGCTCTACGGCTTTCCGATCTTCCTCTCAATCCCTTACTTTCTTCTAACAAAGTTTTACTTTATTTTATTTTATATATAGTTGGTGAAGGTTCAAACCCACCTGATCTTGCTGGACAGACTTACCAATTATTTAATACTTTTTTTGACGGTACTCAAATTCCACCCGAGCAAGTAGCAACCAATCCGATTCCGGAGGGGTTCCAACCATCTCCTCCGGAAGTCGCTAGTTCCACCCAACGTCCTGAAAAGAAAAAAAAGGTCTAAGTATTGGAAATATTTTACTTTGATTTTTAAAACTAATCCTGATGGTTCGCTTGTTTTAGATGCCAAGGGTGAACCAATACCGTACAAGGCGCAATGCAAGAAATGTTGCAACCAATACGCATGAAGAAGGGCGGTGGCACCGGGACCATATCCAGACACTACGACACTTGCTACGGGAAGGACACACTTCAAGCGTCCCAAACCCAAATAAGCTTTGGCACTACCGGTTCTTCAATGGGTAACTTTACTTACTCAGCTGCTCGGCATAAAACTGAATTAACTAAACATATTATTCGTGAAGTCACGACGGGTGAAAGCAAATCTTTACGAGATTATGCATCAATTTCTCTAAACCCCTTCTTTACTAGAGTGAGTAGACAACAAGCTCGAAATGAGGCTATTCGTCTCTTTAACGAGCGGAAAGCCGCTTTGAAAGCGGATTTTCAAAATGTTAGTAAGTTGTCTATTACTTCTGATATTTGGACTACTAAGTGGAGTTATGCTTACATTTGTATTACTGCACACTATATAGATGCACAATGGATGTTGCAAAAATGCATCATCTGTCTTAAAATTATAGAATGTCCACACACAGGCGCTGTAATTTCAAGTGAGATTTCAAAACACGTTCGTGAATATGATATTCATCCTAAAATTTTTTCTATCTCTTTGGACAATGCATCAAACAATACTGCTGCTATGTCTTCTTTGTCAGTGATTTTTCAGCCTATTTTAGAAGGTAGACTTTTGCATGTTAGGTGTGCTTGCCATATCATTAACTTAGTTGTTAAAGAATGTTTAGAATTTTTTGGTCCCCATTTAGACACTCTGCGACAATGCTTGCTCCACCTAAACTCGTCTCCAAGTAGACAACAAAGTTTTGCATGCACGTGCGCACATTTTGGTATTACTTTTAGAAGATTTATGAAGGATATACCAAATAGGTGGAACTTCACCTACTTGATGTTGAAATCTGCAATTCCTTTTAAGAATGCTATTACATATTATTGTAATTCGGATGTCAACTTTGACTATCAAGTTACTACTGATGATTGGGTAGCACTGAAAGTGTTTGTGAATTTTTAGAAGTTTTTTACAATGCTACATGTATTTTTTCTGGTGTTTATTATCCCACATCTTGCTTAG
Organism: Iris pallida; assembly: GCA_029216955.1. Classification (NCBI taxonomy): domain Eukaryota; kingdom Viridiplantae; phylum Streptophyta; class Magnoliopsida; order Asparagales; family Iridaceae; genus Iris; species Iris pallida. Next base: position 36,865,835 of record JANAVB010003400.1, on the reverse strand, counting down.
CTTTACGTGAACTTTGTAACATGTCTTATTTATTTTCTAAATATAGAGATCATCCAAATTTTTAATATGCGGTGAGAAATATGGAAGCCAAATTCAAGAAATATTGGGGGTGAAGTACCTCTTTTATATTGTTTGGCTTCCATATTTGATCCTACAATCAAATTGGATGGCGTAGAGGTTTTATTAGATGGATATGGAGAATATATAGGTATAGATGTTACTGACATGAAACTAGAAGTTAAAGTTGCGTTGGACAGGTTAGTTATACTGTACGAAGAAGGAGCAACGTCGACCCGACCAACTCAGGGGGGGCTAGTAGTAGCTCCGGCTTGGCGTCTAAGCTATCAGCAGCCGGTCGCATATTACAAAGGAAGAAACAAAAGCATTCTTCCCAACCTACTCAAGAGTTGTCTCTTTACCTTAATTCTTATCAAGACGAAGATGAGACTCCAGATCACTTCGCCGTTTTAGAATGGTGGAAGAGACACGACAAGAGATTTCATGTTCTTTCTACCATAACATGTGATCTACTGATGGTCCCGGTGTCTACGGTAGCATTGGAGTCCTGTTTTAGTGCAAGTTCAAGGATGTTGAGCGTTAGGAGGAGCCGCTTGAAGCCCGATATCTTGGAAGCACTAGTGCGCGTACAAGATTGGATGAACGTCGATAAAAGAACCCAAAACCAGAAAGATGAAGAAGATCATGATGTCCACGAGCTGGATTTGGAATCGCTTTCATTGCATGAAGACGAACAACAATGAGACTACGGTGCAAGGTATTAGGTATGTACATTTAAACTTATACTTTTATACTTAAAATATTTCAATTTTAACTTATACTTTTAAATTTTAACTTATACTTTTCAAATTTTAACTTATATCAAAAAATATTTTTTATTTTTAAAATTAAAAGAAATATTTTTTAACTCCGCCTATGCCAAGCAAGCATTTGCCGGTCCCAAGCCCGGATAAAGGAAGAGGGAGAAATATTTTTTTACTTTTACCATTTTTTTTTTCAAAATTAAATTACAAAATTTTTTGAAAATAATTTAACAAAAAAACTTTAAATAAAGTAAGGAAAAGAAAAAAAAAACCATCAAAACCGGGCCGGCCTGGTTCAACCGGCCCGAACCGACCAAGGCCCGGCCCGGCCCGTGGACCGGCAACCCACTGGTCCGGTCCAGTGGGCCGGGCTGGACCTATAGGAGCTGAACCGGGCCGGTCCTGGCCCGGCCCGTTTGAAACTAAGGGCCGGTTAGGGGTGCAACTTGGGCGGGCCAAACCCGAGCCCGATCGGGTAAACCCGTTAATGGGTTGGGTTAGGGTTGAAGATACTCGGGTTCGGGCTCGGATTTGGGTTAAAATATTTGAACCCGATCAAAAATCGGGTTGGGCTCGGGTTCATGTGTCGGGTTACCCGAAGAACCCGAAACCCGACATATATATATATATATATATATATATATATATATATATATATATATATATATATATATATATAAACTTTTTAAATAAAAAGTTTAAATCCTAAATTTCTTCACACAAACTCTTCAACTCCTTATCCTAAATCTTATTTCAGTTTGTATTTTGTAATGATCAAGACTTGATTGTTATTTGATTATGTGTCTAATATTACTTTTGTTTAAAATTATTTCAAATATTATATTAGAACCCGATAAACCCGATGTACCCGACCCAACCCGAGTTCAACCCGATCTTCCGGACTCTGTCTTGGGCTTCATATGTGGAACCCGAGGTCGGGCCGGGCTCGGGCTCGGTCTAGGCTTATGATTCACCGGGTTGGGCTCGGGTTGACCTCAAGCCCGACCCAACCCGCCCGAGTTGCACCCCTAGGGCCGGTCCTGGACCGGCCCGAGCCCGGTCTGGTCCGCCGAATTCGGCCCGTGGGCCGGCCCGGCCCGGACCGTATGCACCTTGATTTTGGCATCCTAATTTTTGTAGAGGAACTTCTCTAGGAACTTTCTAGGTGGCCGCGGGAGAGAGAGAGAGAGAGAGAGAGGTGGGGGAGAGTAACGTCATTTAATAATAATAATAATAGTAATAATAATAATAATAATAATAATAATAATCTATTCTACTATATAATAGGAAAACTTAGATAGTGAAACTTTTGAATTCCGAAAATACCCTTACATGCTTATACTAATTAAAAATAGTTCATTAATTTTAATAAGGACAACTTAGTAATTAGAAAGACTACCCTTTGGTCTTCCTAAAGAGTCTTCCTAAACTAATTAAGAAATGTTAAAATGCGTGCAAGGCACGTGCACATATGCTAGTAATAATAATAATGTTAGTTGGGTGTAACCTCAACATATTCAAAAGTGAAAAACTATATCACTTCTCAACTACCACTTCAACAATCATCCAAAAAAAAATAATTATAAAAAGTTATAACTTACTTCAACAATCATCTAAATAAAGGAGGTCATAAAATCAGGGGCGGATGCAGTCATATGGTGGGGTGGGCTCCAGCCCACCCCAAAAATAAAAATTACTCTTTTCTTCCATATGTTTTTGTGTGTCTGAATTTTTTTTATATGGATTAGCCCATCCTAATTTATTATAGCCTACCCATATTTTAGTTTCTAAATCCGCCCCTACATAAAGTATAAATACGCATGACGCACATATAGAGTAAGTACGTCTAATATATTTGAAGGAAGGATGTCAACTTTTAATAGTTTTAGGCCTCGTTTGGTTCGCGGAATCTTCCGATTGGGAAAGAAAAGTGATTACTTTTCTATGTTTGGGCGTCCAAGGAATTGAGGAGGAAAGGAAAGTAATTCCCAATGGAAGGAAAATTAGGGGGAAAAGTGATTCCATCCATCCAAGGAAGGAATTACTTTTCCACATTGAAGTATTCACTTTTCTTTCCAAATTCCTTGGCATTGCCAAACATCGGAAAAGAAAATCAATAGGAATAAAAATTTTTCAAAGAAAAAAAATGACAAGGAATTGATTTCCTTTCCCTTTCATTCCGCGAACCAAAGGAGGCCTTAAGGCTAGTTTTAATATAACGTGAGTATTTCTCATAAGTCGGCGACAATCATGGGCTCAAAGTTGAACCTTGTTTCAAAACCGACCCCTTTCCTAAATTTCCCTCCAAACCATGGGCAGTCATTTATACCTATTTAGCACCATCGCATCGATTCCTGTATCGCCAGCCGTCCGTCGCCAATATCAAACGGCTTAAGTTGCACCACGTGTCCAAAAAAAACCCTTATAGCTAATTCCCAGAGAACCTCTCGACTCTTTCCCCTCTCTCTCTCCACCACCACCACCACCACCACCACCAGAGAAGCCAAACCCTCCCATCATCCATAAAAATTCTCCGTCCTCTCCTTTTGGCGGGAAAAAGAGAGAGGAGGTTTCGAGAAATGGCGAAGAGAGCGAGGAAGAAGGGCAAGAAGCAGAAGCCCCCGAAGGAAATTGAGAAAGATACAGAAGCGTCGATCCCTAGGGACAGTGAGAGATGCACGAGGAACGACGGGAAGCAATGGCGGTGCAAGGATCGCCGGGTCGACGGAGAGAAAATGTGCGAGCACCACCTCCGGTATCAGAGGCGCTTGGCCAGGGTTTCTGCCGAGACAAAGGAGGAATCTTCTGATGGATCGGCTAGGGTTAGCAAACTTTTTTTTTTTTTTTTTTCTCTGTTCCTATATTGGATTTTTTTTCCTGATTTGTTGGTGGATTAAACTTTAGTACGAGGAGGAGAAGGAGGAGGAGGAGGAAGAGGAGACATTGAAGGATGCGATGAAGAAGATTCAGAAGACGGGAAAAAAATTACCGAAAAGAGAACCGGTGAGACGTAGCAACTTTTTTCTGGAATCGTATCTGTTGTAACAGTGTGATCTTTTGTACTTCCCATGTTATTATTATGGTGACCTATGTTGCATCACACGAGCACAACACAACACAATACGATGCAGGCACGGCCATGACTTTGGTGTCATTGTCGTGTCAGATAAGTGCCTGATACGACGTGACATAGACACTGAACCGAGTTTTTCAGTGTCCATGCTTCGTAGCGCCTGATTCATTTTATTATTGAATTCGATGTAGAAAGTAGGTGAAGAAAATCATGATAAAGTTGTTGAGAAGGTTGAGGAAAAAGAAACTTGGCTGAGAAAGAGAGCTTCAGGAACTGGAAAAGCGTTGAACGCTAAAATGGAGGCTAAAATGGAGGCTTCTATGCGAAGGGTGAGATAGTAATTTCTTTTATTTTTATTTCAAACGATACTATTATTACATTCATCTTTACAAGTATGTGAACTATGAAAAGCATTTTTTTATATATTAAGCGTTCTCATTACGTGTTCAGCCTATGGCTGGTTACTGAGTAATCGGATTAAGCAACAATTGATCGCAATTAGGTGGCCACTTGGAAGTTCGGCATAAAACAACCCAATTAACCAGTCTATTATTCTGTCTGTTAGTCACTTTCTTGTTAGGATTTGAGAACACTCATAAAATGTAGCTATATTTATGTCAACTGTAAAACAGTTTAGAAAAAAAGAATACAAAAACGAGGTTCTTACCTTTTACAAGAACTACTCGATTTGATTATTTGTACCATCTCTACACATTCACGCGTCTCTCATCTTTTCCTTTAAAGTTCTTCATCATCGTCCTCTTTCCTTACATTTGATTTTTCTTCTCCAACATCTGAATCAACTCTGAAAGTGGAGGTGGATCAAAATGATCAAGATGATCTTCTTCATAATTGCTAGAAAATAATTTCTTATGGAAATTTAATATAGGTTTTCAAATTATTACTGTTTTTTCCTTCTGTTTTTGACTGTTTAATCGAGTGTCAGGGATCTAACATGTGATCGCTGAAGAAATTCACAAAGTTACGAAGGGAAATACTAATGGAAGGTAAAGATGGGAGAAAAAAATGTGAGGTATTCATAAAATGTAGATGGTCCTAGTAAAGAAGAGGAGGCTTTTTCTGGAACAGTGAGAATAACTATTCTTGTATTGTTAACTATGTTTTGGTAAATTTCTGTTAAAGGAAACTTTTTAATCATTTCTCTATACTTTACACATGTTTGTTCCTTAACTTCACTGTTGATTGTCTTAATTTGCCTGAGGTTTTGGTGAAAATATTCAATGATGCAGATGAGAAGGGTTAGCACAAGAGAGAGAAAGGTGAATAAGGGTTTGGAGGTGTGAATCAATTTCTTATATTTCTGTAGCATTTTGTTGATATTTTTAGTTGGTTAATTTTGATGTGATTTTTGGGTTGTAGAGTGATGATGATTTCAAGGATGAGGTCGGGGGGAAACGGAAAAGAAGAGCAGACGATGTAAGCAAGGCAATCGGAGAGTTAAGGATGAATCATCAGGGGATTTAAGTTTGGAATAAGTTTAAGCCTAGGATAACTAATTCTTTTCTATTTGATATGTTCCTTTACTTTTTTATGCTCCTCTTATTGAATTCTGTACATTTGTATGTTACGATAAATAGGGTTCAAAGAATCCTCCGACGGGTGAAGATGCCTTAATGTGTCATCAGTGCCAAAGGAATGACAAAGGAAGGGTTATATATTGTTTGAACTGCAAGAAGAAGCGATTTTGTGTTCCTTGTGTTGAACGTTGGTGCGTCGATTTTCTCATCTTCCCTCTCTTTTCTGGTATATTGTACTTTTGGTCGTTACCTTTTATCAAAGCAGAAATACTGTCATATCAATCAAGTCACAAGGCTCTTTGGTTGTTTGTTGTGCTCCATAAGCTTTTCGTTGGACATGCCATCTAGATAATCTGTTTTTAAAGTTTGTCTGCCCTTGTTTTTCTATTGTAGGCTACACTCTTATATGTCACAGAATGGGTTTGAGTTCTGCATTTTCACAAATAGTGTTTTTGAGCTCATTTGTAAAAGTATGTCTGTTTGAATTTGGTTATGCAATTTAGATATTATCCTAACTTTGAAATTTGTTTGTCTTGTTTAGTAAAATGTAGGCGAGTCATTAAATAACAATATTTTGGTTTTGCTCCTCATAGTTAGTGTCTTCTGGATGTTTGTACATTAACATGTCCTTTTACTTGAATGAAAGGAGTACTATAGAGTTTGGAGACAGATTTCTTCGATGGATGTAATGGCAAGATCATAGTTTATTAGTTAGTTTCCTGTTCGAGGATATGGATGTGCCTAAGATGTTTTCTTGAGGGAGTGTCTAGATTTTGTAATAGTGAACTTTGTGAGATGGAGCTTCAATTTGAGGTAATGTGATGTTGACTGTTTTTCCCAGTATATTGAAGAATCCAAATATAGAGGTTTACAATACAATGGAAAGCCACTCACTTTTCATATTCTTGATATAAGATTTCTTATATTTGGTGTCATTTTGATATTACATTATTTTTAGTGTAAAATGTATTTTGTTTTTATCTATATTTCCTTATCTACTTTTTCTTGGTGGTTGGTAGGTATCCCCATCTATCCGAGGATGAGTTTGCAAAAAAATGCCCATTTTGCCGCAATAATTGTAATTGCAAAGCATGTTTGCGAATGAAAAGGGTTTCGAAAGTATGCTTTTCTGTTTTTGGCCTCTATTATGAGTCCATATTCCTGGTTCAGTGTCAATAATATATTTTATTTGACAAATTTTACTTGATTTTCAATTTTCAGCCTCCTGAAAAGGAAATTGCAGTTGCTGAGAAATTGCAGTATTCACATTATGTGTTGGATTTACTGCTTCCTTGGTTTAAAGAATTGCGTGAAGAACAAATGGAAGAGAAGGAAATTGAAGCCAAGATTCAAGGTATTATTTTTGCATACTGGATTACATTTTCCTGCTGCTATTTTCTGTCCTGACATCTTCCTTTTATTTAGGTGTGGATTCAACTGTGGTAAAGATAAAACAAGCTGTTTATCAGAAGAATGAGAGAGTATATTGGTATAATGATATCCCTTAGTAGTATTGACTTCTTATATTTCGTCTTCTTGTATTTATGATCGAAGTAAGAAGTGGCTTATTGTCTCATGACATGGGCTTCATTTTGTTTCAGCGACAACTGTAAGACCTCTATAGCTGATTTTCACAGGAGCTGCCCTAGCTGTTCATATGACCTGTGCCTTTATTGTTGCCGAGAACTTCGTGAAGGCCGCCTACCTGGGGGTGACTGGAAGACACTCTCACAGTTTGTAGACAGAGGTAAAGAATATTCACTGGAAGGTAAGGGATTTGCTCTTGGAGGAGTTGAACATAAGAGCAAAAGTCGAGATAGCAGTTCTGTTAGTAGTATCGTTTCTGAAGAACCTCCCATAGGATTACAGAATTGGAAAGCTAACAGTGATGGCAACATTCCGTGCCCGGCTAAGGATATAGGTGGTTGCTCTGGCTCACTGTTGGAACTGAAATGCATGTTTCCTGAGGAATTGCTTCTGGAGTTAGAAGCAAAGGCAATTTTGATTGTTGAATCACAGAATTTTGTAAACGTCTCCAACCTATCTGCTCGCTGCTCTTGTTTCACTGCATCCGGAGAGAGAGAGAGTAATATATCGTGGAAGGCATCTCACAGGCAGGATTCTTGTGACAATTATCTATACTGTCCCACTGCTAGAGATACTCAAAAGCATGAAGAGCTGTTGCACTTCCAAAAGCATTGGGCGAAAGGTGAACCAGTAATTGTTCGCGATGTTCTTGAGTTAACCTATGGTTTGAGCTGGGAGCCAATGGTTATGTGGCGTGCCTTACGAGAGAGAACAAAGTCAAAGGTTGCATCTGAGCAGTTTGCTGTTAAGGCAATTGATTGCTTGGATTGGTGTCAGGTTAGTTAGTACATCACAATACAATTGTGGAGGCACAATAATGCAATAATTGTTGAAACTTACTGTGAGCCTGTTATACTAAGTGTGCTACTGGTTTTTTTTAAAGGAAAATGATATAGTGACCCAACTCCCTGCCAATTGTAAATTCTTCTAAGGTGGATCTTTGCCATCATAATTATCATAATTTGTTATATAATAATAATAATAAAAAATTATATTCAAGGTGATTTCTGATAGGAACTTAAGATCAGTGTCCATAAACAAATTATTTTATGAATTTAATGGTTCTCTATTTCACTACACCAGATATATTGTTTCTTAGCATCTAGGACGCACAAAGCACTCCAAAAATATGGATTACTTTGTCAGACACATTGGACACAATCTGGACACTTCAAAATGCACTAGAACACACCAAAATAGGTGCCATGTCCGTGCCATCATGTCAATACCCTGTTGTGTCATATTTGAGTCTGCAATATTGCTTAGCATTATACATGTCTCTATTTAATATACATTTAACACTAATGTTTTGTTGTATTTTGTAGTGGAGATATAGTAGTACTCTTGGGTTTATATAGACCTTGTTTAGATTGTGACTACCATCTTTGTAACATGAGATTAGGTGTTGTAGAATTTAATTATATCTGAATCCGAGGGTGAACTGTTCCTTGTGTCGCAGGTGCTGATTACTTTGCTAAATTGTTTATCGAACTGCATAAAACATTTTATATTTTATGTTTGTTAGAGTTATTATTGTTATTTATCTTATGTGGGTATAATAGTAATTTTGGATGTACTGCATATCAATATAAATAACATGAGATGCAACCTAAGGGTTTGATGTCCTTGCAGTCTCTTTTCTCATATTCTCTCTTCTCCTTCTTTTCTCTTTCTCTTCTTTCCAAACTCCATTTGGTATTAGAGCATCTTTTGAAGGTACTGTACATCCCATCCTTTTTTCTGTCTATTTTTCGTCAACTTTTTATGAATCGTCGTTTGTTGTTCGTGGCTGTGTTCTAAAAATCGGCCTAGGCGGCCCCCGGCCGCACCGAAAAGGTCCTAGGTGGCCGGCCTAGGCGCTAGGCGGCCCTAGGCGGGCCTATTTTAAAATTTGAAAAAAAAAAACTAAAAAACTTACCGGTGGTGGACCGGTAAGGTGGTGGTAGACCGGTGGTGGTGCTGCTGACGGCGGTGGTGGTGGTGGTGGTGCTGCTGACGACGGTGGTGGTGGTGGTGCTGACGGCGGCGGCGGCGGTGGTGGTGGTGCTGCTGACGACGGTGGTGCTGTTGCTGACGACAGTGGTGGTGCTGCTGACGGCGCTGGTGGCGGTGAAGGCGGTGGTGATGTGATGGCGATGGAGGTGGTGGTGGAGGCGGGAGAGGAGATAGGGAGGGGAGGAGAGGAGAGGAGAGGAGAGAGGGAGGAGAGGGAGAGGAGATGAGAAAGGGACCAGAGAAAGGAAAGGAAAGGAAAAGGAAAAAAGAAAAAGAACTCTCCTCACAGATCGAACAGGAAAGGAAAGGAAAGGAAAGGAAAAGGAAAGGCAAAAAGAAAAAAAAAATTAAACTCTCTTCACAGATCGAACAGTGGACCTCACCATACCCAACTCATGTACTTAAACCCAACATGCTAACCAAATTGTCAAGTAGGAGTCATGTTTATATATGACATATACATGTATATATATGTTATACCCATATATATATATATATATATATATATATATATATATATACCTAGGCGCCCTAGGTGCTAGGCGGGCCCTTGGCGTACCGTCCCTACGTAGCGAAATTTAGAACCTTGGTTTGTGGTTCGTTTATGAGATCTAGGGTTTCTATAGTTCTCCGTTGGTTGTTTGTTGTCGTTTGTGGTTCATTGTGGGATCTAGGATTTCTACATATCTCGTCTTTTTGTTGCATCTACAAGTATGGCGGGGACCGAATCTTCTGGCAAGGTTAACAGTGCTGGTGGTGGTAGCGGAGGTGGTTCTCCTTTTACTGTTATTCATAATGATGAATTGGAAAAATCAATTATAGCGGTGAAACTCAATTGGACGAACTACCTTGTCTGGTCCAAGTCTATCAAAGTAGTGTTGAGGGCGAAGAAGTCGAGGTTTTTGATGGAAGAACCTCTGTCTGAAATGTCTGTCAATTATGAGGACTGGATGAGTGCTGATGCATACGTAATGTCGTGGTTGTGGCATAGTATGGAGCCACACATTGCTTCTAATGTTCAGTGGTGTGAATCCTCCTTGTTGGCCCATTGGTCATGGTCAAATCTGATTTTAATAATTGATCAAACTCTGTCTCGATATACGAATTAATTCAGATGTTTACTTACGACGTTTTGGACACTGATCAAAGATGGATATCTACTCAGTTCAGGACCGAACTGTTTGTCACTCAAGATTGTATTTACTTAAAGCAATGTAATTTTTATTTTATTGAGTCTAGGAATACATTGTACATCAAGTCGTACTGGCAAATAGGCTATCCGAAATCGTTTTTCAAAACTGACATATCTTTCTAAAATGATCTATGTTTTTGAAAAACATCTATTTTACAAAAAGCTTCTGAAAGATTTTCAAAAAGCCAAAAATTATTTTTTACAAAATCAAATGACCAAACCCTGACAGAACTCGGCCAGAGTTCGGCCAAGTTGAACGTTATGTGAACGTTTGATTTTGAACTTGGTCTCCCTTCAGTTGCGGTTGGTTACAAAGAGTTCTGTTCGAATTCTGCCCGAATTCTGTCAGAGTTCTGCCTTTGGAAAAACTATAAATAGAGAAGGATTTCGATCATTTCAAAACACTAATTCACTTTCATCTCTTCTCTTCTCAAGCTTATGTTTCTTCCAAAGAGTTTTCAAAAAGCTTCCATTTTTAAATCCCAAGCTAGTTACAATTCTCTAGTCGATTTGCCAGTGCAGTACAGTCTAGAAGTTTCAGAGCGATTGTAATCAGAGGCTTGATTGAAGATACACTCTTCACAATTGAAATTGGTCGAGTTTTTCGTATCAAAGCTCGCGTCTGTAGAAGTTGCAAGGACTTCGTATGAAAACTTGCGGGATTTTCCAATAGTGGATTCAACTGGAAGCTAGAGTTCTTCCGACTGGACTAGTCCTCACAAGAGGGAAACCAGTATAAATCTCTGTGTTTGCGTTTGTCTTCTGATCACTCTTTTTTATTACTGTTATTTATTTTGTGATTATTATTATATCTGTGATCTAACTGCTAACTAGTTTTTTAATTAGCAATATTCCGCTGCCTACTCTATTCACCCTCCTCTAGAGTATTCTGCTTTACGATTTCGTTCCTACAATTGGTATCAGAGCGGATTATACAGGTAAAACAAGGTAAAATCGCATCTATATTATGTTATTTTTCAATTGTTATATAGATCACAGTATTACACATGGCAACTGTAAAATTCACAAGTGAAGGCCAAGCCACAAACAGACCTCCACTGTTTGACGGCACAAACTACATTTATTGGAAAACACGTATGAGTTTTTCCTAAAATCTCTTGATTTTGACTTATGGTCTGTAGTTATTGATGGCTACAAAAAGCCTCCTCGTATTAATGTTGATGGAGTTTTAGTTTAAAAACCCCATGACAAATATACAGAGGATGAAAAGAAAAAGACCAGTCTTGACGCACGTGCTATTAACGTTTTATTTTGTGCTTTAGACAGAACTAAATTCAACAGGGTGTCTACCTGCACAACATCAAATGAAGTGTGGAAACTTCTCGAAGTAACCCACGAAGGAACAACACAAGTCAATGAGTCAAAGATCAGCAGACTTACTCAGGAGTACGAGGCGTTCAAAACGAAGCCAAGTGAATCAGTCACTCAGATGTTTACGAGATTCTTGGATATTGTAAATCCTTTGTCGTCATTAGGCAAGGAATACAGTAACCATTAAAAGATTCGCAAACTTCTACGAGCTCTCACAAATAACTGGATTCCAAAGGCTACAACAATCATTGAAGGAAACGACCTCTCAACAATGTCTCTGGAAACACTCACGGGTAAGCTACTCACTCACGAGTTAGAACTTCAAGACTTTAAAGATGCTACACCAAAGGAGAAGTCAGAAAAGTCGATCGCTCTCAAGGCTCAACATAGAAGAACGATCAAAGATGATTCTGACGACAGCGACTCTGACTCTGAAGATCAAGCTCTTCTGGTAAGAAAATTCAATAAGTTCATGAGATTTAACAGGAGAATAAAAGATAGCAACAACAACAACAACGAGGAAGATCCTATTTGCTACGGATGCAAGAAGAAATGACACATGAAGAAAAATTGTCCAACAGCATCATCATCAACAAGAAAAAAACAGCAAATATGACAAAGGCTACCTGAAGAAGTCTACATCAAGGAAGTACGCCAACACAAGCATATGGCATGAAAGCGAAGCCAGCGATTCAGAAGACGAACAATCAGATGACGCTACAAATGTATGCTTGATGGCTTGCGATCGGGTAATCACTAATCCTCTATTTGATCCTTATGATGATTTCACCTTTGAGCAACTAGGAGAGGCTTTCAGTGACCTGTTAAATGATTACAGAAAACTGTAAATATGAAACCTCTAAGAATGTACTCAAAGAGTACAAAGGTGAAATAGGAAGACTTACCGACCAACTAGATCATGTTAGAAATAATGACTCTTCAATTGAGTCTGGTGAGCTTTCATCTATTAAGTTATTGTTACACGAGACTATTAAGTTATCCGAAGAAAAAGACTAAACTATCATCCAGCTAAAGGAAGACCTATCTATGGAGAGAAAGAGTCTCCAGTGTGCACAAGTCAGAATAGAAACACTTACATCTGACTACACTAGATTATATGACATCTCCAAAAAGTTGAAAATTAGTTTAGGAAAACGGCCTGAAGTTGCTGCTTCCTATTCTAACACGTATCAATTACCAAATCATCGAAACACGCCCAAACCAAACACTGTCAGACCAAACCATACCAAACCTACGCCCAAGAAGACTAATAAGCATGCATTCTTCTATACTAGCAAACCAAAACCTACCAATCATGCACCTCACACAACTTTCAACACTCAACATGCAAAGTGTCATTATTGTGGCCTCATTGGTCATATATCCTCTGCATGTAGAATCAGAAAGTTAGTAGATTTAAATGTTTATGCATGAATACCAAAAACTAACCAGTCAGGACCCTACAAGAAATGGGTACCAAGAGTTTCATCTGCAAATTGTTTTGTAGGTGGGACGCCCTTCACATGCTAGAAGCAAATGGATCCTCGACAGCGGTTGCTCACGACACATGACCGGTGATGCTTCATTATTCGCAACACTGTCGAAGAAGAATAAAGAAGGATACGTCTCCTTCGGTAATAATTTAAGAGGGTACATAATCGGTATCGGTGACATTGGTAAGGCTCCCTATCCTGTGATTAAAGATGTCTGTCTAGTTACCGAGTTAAAACGTAATCTGCTCAGCATAAGCCATTTAGCTGATCACGGTTATGGCATTAACTTCGTCAAAGACAAATGTACTATAGTTGATGGTTCAACTGGTAGTACTATATTTGAAGGTATCAGGGAAGACAACATATATGTTTTCTATTTGTTAGAAAATGCTAACAAAACAAGTAGATGTTTGATGGCCAAAAGCATTGAGAGTCAACTATGGCATATGAGACTCGGTCATGCAAACATGGACACAATTTCAAAACTATCTATAAAGAAGTTGGTACGCGGCTTACCAGACATATCTTTCAAGAAGGATACGGTATGTAGCGAATGTGAAAATAACAAAGCTACCCGATCCGTCTTTAAATCCAAGAACGCTGTAAGTACCACTAGACCTCTACAATTGTTGCATATGGACTTATTTGGACAAAGTAGAATTGCTAGTCTAGGTGGTAAGTTATATGCATTTGTCATTGTAGATGATTTCTCTAGATATACATGGGTATATTTTCTTGCACGCAAGAATGATGTATTATCAGAATTCGTCACCTTTTGCAAGAAAGTACAGAATAAAAAAAGGTTCATGATTACTCGCATTCGTAGTGATCATGGCGGCGAATTTGAGAATGCAGAGTTCAAGCAATTTTGTGACACGGTTATTTGCATGAATTCTCTTGCCCTAGGACTCCACAACAAAATGGAGTTGTGGAACGTAAGAATAGGACTCTATCTGAAATGACTAGAGTAATGTTAAACCAGTTTAGTCTACCCAGATACTTTTGGGCTGAAGCTGTCAATACAGCGTGCTATATTCTCAATAGGGTTCTAATTCGACCTATATCGAAGAAAACTCCCTATGAACTATGGTTTGATAGAACACCCACTGTTTCATATTTCTAGATTATTGGTTGTAAATGCTTTATTCTTAATACTAAAGACAATCTGAGTGAATTTGATGAAAAGGCCGATGAAGGTATATTTTTAGGTTATGCAGGAAAGAGCAAAAGGTACAAAGCCTTCAACAAAAGAACCACTACTAAAATAAGGCAAATTAGCGATGTCAGGATACGTCGCTAATTAAGGAAAATATGTCGCTAATCGTAATTAGCGACGACTTTAGTGACGAAACATGAAGGTTGCGAAAAAGCTAGTCGCAGATGACAAATTCGTCGCCCTCCGTCGCTGTTTGCGACGTGACCACAATGTCGCTGGGTCGTCGCAAAATTAGCGACGGAGGACGACGGAATTGTACGTCGCCAAATTAGCGACGTAGTGTGACTACTTAGCGACATTATTTTTTTTTATGTGATGACATGGCATGCCTGCCACTTCAGCAGTGTAGTGACGTACAATGACTAAATTAGCGACGTCAGGATTCTACCACGTCAGCTTCTGAGCGACGGATTGTGACGGATAGCGACGTAACTGCGCTAATTAGCAACGTCAGGATACGTCGCTATACGTTGCAGATCGTCGCTATACGTCGCAGATATTATAAAAAAAATTTAAAAAATGTGTATTTTTGTTATGCTGTGTGTCTGTGTTTATAGTGTGTGTGAAGTGCAGTGTTCGAACCATCGACAGTTTCGCTTACTGTTCTATGTTTTATCTTGGATAGAAAGAGCAACAGTTCAGGATGCACTTCTCAGAGCTTCCTCTTCATGTCCTTCACCTTCTCGGGATCCTTTACGACGTCCCGAGAAAGTGAAGGATGTGAAAATGAAGCTCTCAGAAGTACATCCTGAACTGTTGCTCTTTCTGTCCAAGATAAAACATACAACAGTAATCGAAACTATCGATGGTTTCGAACACTGCATTTCACATACACTGTAAACACAGACACACATCATCACAAAAATACACATATTTTTTAAAAATTTGGGCAGCACCTCCTTTGTATATCAGATCATCGCTTATAACCCAGCGTAGGTATATTTGTCATCCCCGTCGCAGATATCATCATAATTAACAGTCTCCCATCATAACAGTTTACAACTAATAGATGAATAACAGTCTCCCATCATAACAGTCTACAACTAAATATCATACATGTACTCAATGAAAATACCAACAAAGTAAATATCACAAACATACATGTCCAACAAACATACATATGTCCAACAGAGTCAAATAAGAATGAAAATCAGTGTACCAATGATCAATGGGCCCATAGGGCCAATACATACAAAGATGATAAAAAAATCTACTGGATCACTGAGGACCCCTGTTGCGCATATGAGATAGCATGTACTCATACTGCTCTTGTGTGAGCTGCACCATAGGGGCAGCAGGAGGCAGTACAACGTCTGGAGTCGGTGCCGTCGATGGACCGGGAGAACGTATCTGCTCCAGCTCTCGCAGTCGCTCAGCATGCGCAGCAAGGGTACTCACCATCCTCTGAGAACTCTCCTCAATCGAAGTATGTATCTGAGTGAGTGAGGCAGACATGGTCCTCTGCGATCCCTCCAGCTCGACCTGTCTACGTTCTGTGCGCTCCGTAGACTCGGTGAGCCTGTGCAAGCTGGCAGCTGTAGCCTGCTGCAGACTCATCAGCTCCTGTATACTGCGCTCGACTGCATCAAATCGTCCGGTGATCATCGGATCGTCGGATCGTCGCTCTGCCGTATGGTGATCAGAAATCTGCTGCTGCAACTCGCGACGCAGCTCGTCGATCTGACGACCAATATTCTGAGATCGTGATGACGCCTGCGAAGCTGGAGACTGCGCACTAACAGAGGGGGCCCGGGATGACTCTGAAGCCAAATAGGCGTCGTAGGATCCCGTACCGTAGTCTATGTAGTAAAAAACCGATTTAAATCGAATTTATACCCGATTTATATCGGTATCGGCCTGGAACCGTTTTTTTTTTGAAAAAAAATCGAAAAATTATCGGTCCCGATTTAATCGGCCGATACGACCGATTTTTTTCGAGATATTGGTTTGAAAAAAAACCGATATCTCACGGTCCATTTGCTGATGCATATATGTTAGGTTTTGAGAGAGAAAAAAGAAGAAGGGACGGCTCTTCAGAGAGGGAAAAAAAGAGAGAAGAAGGCGTGGAAAAAAAAAACATGCTAAGTTCTTGATTCTTCACTTCTTCTCCTTCTTCTTCTTCGGATCTTCTTCTTCTTGTTACTCGACATCACAAGTTCTGCTGTTGCTGCTGTTATTTTTTTTTTTGCTTCTTCTTCGATGGATAAACTGATGAAGTTTTTTTTTTTGGCTTCTTGTTCTTCGGATGTTTTGCACTGTTTTTTTTTTTTGCACTGCTTTCAGAGAGAGGGGAACGGGTGGTGCTTCAAATGATGTTTTGTTGCTTTTTTTTGCACTGCTTTCAGAGAGAGGGGAACGGATGTTTTGCTGCTGTTTTTTTTTTTGCACTGCTTTTTTTTGCTTTTTGCTTTTTTCTGTTCTTCTTCTTCTGTTCTTATAATTCCTGCATATATTTTTGATTTGCACTGCTTTTTCTTGTTGTTCTTCTTCTTCTGCTGTTCTTCTGTTTTGCACTGTAATTGTAATTCCTGCATATATTTTTGCTGTTCTTCTTCTTCTGCTGTTCTGCTGTTCTTCTGTTTTGCTGTTCTTCTTCTTCTTCTGCTGTTCTTGTAATTCCTGCATATATTTTTGTTTTGCTTTTTCTTTTTTCTGTTCTTCTTCTGCTTTTTCTTGTTCTTGTTCTTCTTCTTCTGTTGTTCTTCTTCAATTCCTGCATATTTGGACAAAAAAGAAAAGCACTATTACAAATTCTTGCATATTTGGATAAAAAAATTGAAGAAGTTATTTTTTAGATCAAATTCCTGCATATTTGGATCAAATTCCTGCAATTGCTGCTGCTGCTGCATATTTGGATCAAATTCCTGCAATTCCTGCATAGTTCCTAATGCATCTCTAAATTTCAGCATACTGCAAATTGCTGCTGCTGTTCCCGGATATTATTCAGTTAATTTTATAATTCTTAAATTCAGAATGTCTTCGAGAGCTTCAAATGAGGTAGTTCCGGTTAAGATCAATTCGAATGATGTTGGGTATCGCTATGGAACGGTTATGGATCCCACAAAAAAAATCAAATTACTTGCAATTTTTGCCAAAAAGTAATACCGGATGGGATATCAAGATTCAAACAACACATTGTTAATCAAAGGGGACAAACAAAGGGATGTGATAAAGCTCCTATGCTTGTGCAAAAGGAAGTACAAAAGGCAATGGATGAAGCAATAAAGAAAAGACTTGAGAAAAATAGTCAACAATATTTTAAGCCGACCAAGCTTAAATGAGGACGAGGAAGAAGAGGATGCCGATGACGATATTCAACCAACACATGCTAGTGTTGCTACATCATCAAGCAAGAAGAGGAAGGAAAGTAGCAACATAAGAGGACCAATGGATGTAATCTAGAAACCTAATGTCGGAAAAATGCAACAAACGACATTGGATGCTAGCAATCCAATCAAGAAGAAGTTGAAGATGGAGGCTTGGATGGAGTGGGCTAAATTTTCATACGAGTGCGGTATACCCTTTAATGTTGTGCGTAATTCTAGATTTCAACGCTTTATATATTGCGTTGGAGAGTATGGAAGAGCTATGCCTGCGACGTCCTATCATAATGTGCGAGTTACTTTGCTTCAAGATGTTCTGAAGGAGACAAAGGCTTTTGTTGATTCCTTTAGGCCCAAATGGAAGGAGTATGGATGCTCCATCATGTCAGATTTTTGGACAGATACGAAGGGTCGTTTTTTGATTAACTTTTTAGTTAATTGTCCACAAGGAACGATTTTCTTAAAATCTGTTGATGCTTCAGACCAAATTCATGATGCAGACTACATTGTTGGATTGATTAATGAGGTGATCGCGGATGTGGGAGAGGAAAACATTGTCCAGGTAAACATGTTAATGTAGTAAATATGTGACTTATTAGTTATTTATGTACATTATGTTTTCCTAATTTAAATCAATTTTCTTTTTGTGTTTGTAGTTTATCACGGACAATGGTTCTAACTTTAAGGCCGCGGGAAGAAAATTGGAGCTACAACATCCAAAGATGTATTGGACCCCTTGTGCTGCACATTGCATCAATTTAATTTTGCAAGATATTGGTAGTGATATCGACAAGGTTAAGAATGTGTTGTCTCAAGCCAGGAAGGTGGTGGTTTATATTTATAACCATTTGATGGTTTTGAACATGATGCGAAAGTTGAGCGGTAACGAGTTGCATAGGCCTTGTGTAACTAGGTTTGCAACCTCCTATACATTGGAGAGCATATGGAAGAACCGGCAGTACTTGCAACAATTGTTCGTTTTTTCTAGATGGGTTCGCAGTTCATTTTCAAAGAGAGAGGATGGAAAGAAGATTGCAAGGATTATTGCAAAAGAGTCATTTTGGAAAAATGTGGAGTTGGCTTGTAAAGTGTTGGCTCCCTTAGTAGATGTCTTGAGATTGGTGGACAGGGAAGAACAACCTTGCATGGGCTATATATATGATGCTATGGATAGAGCACAACTCCAGCTTGATAAGAACCTTGCTGATGAGCTTGCAGTGCTAATCAAGGCCATGGCGATTGTTAAAAGGAGATGGGTTGAACAACTAGAACACCATTTGCATGCAGGTATATTTTAATATATGTTTTTTCAATATTTATATACACATGAATGTTACTATATTCATATTTATATGCCAACATTGTATTATATTTTTAAATGCAGCTGGATATTATCTTAACCCAGCCATATTTTATAAGCATTCAACATCAGAGCTTAATCACACTAGGAGAATGCTTAATGAAGCTTTGATGAGGCTTGTGCCAGATTTGATTGAGAGTATTAAAATCTTATCGCAATTGTCGGAATATAGAGAGGCATTGGGAGATTTTGGAACTACTTTAGCTATAAGAACAAGAGAAACGATATCACCATGTAAGTTTCTTTCCTTACCAATTAACCATTCCATTTATATTTTACATTACATCTCTCTTAATTCTTATTGATGTGGGGAGAATACTCAATATAGATGAATGGTGGATAAGTCATGGCAATGGTACCCCGGAACTACAAAGCTTTGCAAGGAGGGTCTTAAGCCAAACATGTAGTGCTTCGCCTTGTGAGCGAAATTGGAGTGCATTTGACAACGTATGCAACTTTCTTTCTTAATTTGCTTTTAAAAAAAAAATCAAGCTAGCTAGTTACAAATAATACGTATGCTAATTTGATAATTTCAGTTGCATACGAAGAAGAGGAATTGCCTTTTGCAAGCAAAATTGAATGATCTTGTTTATATTCAATATAACATGAAGTTGGAGAGACGATTCTTGGAGGGAAAGAACAAAGCCAAAACTTTTGATCCTATTATTTTGAGAGATGTTGAAGAGAATGATGATTGGATTACTCCAACCGAAACAGAGCTTGCAGAGTTTGTGAGGGCAGGTGATGATTTAACTTGGGAGCAAGTTCGTGCTTCAATGGGTGCCGATGACATTGAAGGACCAAGCACAAGAAGCACAAGGTCACGAGGTGTTACAGATCCACTCTCACTTGTTCACGACGATGAGGGTGAAGAAGATGAAGATGAAACTAGGGAAGAAAGTGATGAAGATGGTGATTGTGAGAACGAGGACAATGAAGTTGAAGTTGAAGTTGAAGCTAATGAAGATTATTAGTCTAGATGTTTTCATGTTGAAACTTGAATTGGGCTCCTTTTGGTTTTCATATTAGTTGAACTCTTGAAGTGGGTACTTTTATATTGTAATGTTGGTTTTGGTATGAATTGGGCTCTTATTGCATACTTTATGATAGCTAATTATTAATATGTTGTTTATATATATATATATATATATATATATATATATATATATATATATAAATTGTTAAAAATGTAAACCGATATTTACCGTTATAAAACCGATATATCACCGATATATCAATAACACTACTGGACCGTTATCATAAAAAAAACCGTTATTAACTGCATAGACCGTAGTACGTCCCTTTTGAAGACCACCAACGGCGGTCATCCAGAGGTCGTCCGGCGATGGAGCTGTAGGCGGCTGGGAGGAAGTACCAGCCCCTCCCTCTGCTGGCGCACTAGCAGCAGCAGCAGCCTCCTCTTGTAGCCGAAGAAACTCGGTCTATAACAATGTTTGCTAACGTCTAAGTGTTTGTTAAAGTCTATATTGATATATATTTTCCTGTTTTCTAAATTATAGTAAATTAATATAAAGAATAGAACGTACATATGCCTGCGTCGTCCTCTCGTCAATGAACTCCCCAGCCCTCCGATGGGTAACCAAGAAGATGGTCACCATGTTGGGGTCCTCATCCTTTTTTACCTGTTAAAATATATTATCTATTATTAGTATTAAACATTCTATCCAACTATATATAAAATAATGTCCGTCATAGGAAACGTACCAGACGACGAAAATGCTCCGTCATAGGAATGGAGCCACCACACCACTTATTGGCGCTCGACCGCGCTACCTTGGCCTTGTCAGACCGCTCCTGGTACCTGGCCTCGCCGAATCTAGCCTTCATCGCAGTCCACTGCTCTGGCGTGATCCAACCATGGATCTGCTTTCCGGAGCTATCACGAGACTTCTGGTCGTGGATCACATCACGAATGAGCTTGCCGGCGACGGCAGAAAATTGGGCCTCGATCTTCGCCGTCCGTTGTGGTGGATAGAAATAGGCCCTCTACAAGAAGTAAAATAGAAAGAGTTGTATAATATACACAAATGATTATTAAAATTTAAAAATAAACAAATTTTTTACCTTGAAGTGGGCCAACCAAAAGGCCTTCCTATCTGCAGGAGCATCTGAGTAGTTAATCCAAGGCCCACCATAGTTCTGCCTCAGAAATAACCCCAGCTGTCTCTGTACTGCAGGAGGCCGATATCTATACAATAATAAATTTCATGAATATATATATATACATATAATCAT
The DNA here is from genome assembly GCA_029216955.1 of Iris pallida. NCBI lineage: Eukaryota > Viridiplantae > Streptophyta > Magnoliopsida > Asparagales > Iridaceae > Iris > Iris pallida. Next base: position 36,844,649 of record JANAVB010003400.1, on the reverse strand, counting down.
TTAAGAAATATATATTAACTAATTAACTTACTTTGTAGGTCCGTCCGTCCAAATCTCCATACGCGTCTCGTCCGGGGGAGCGCATGGAGGGTCGCTCTCACCTCCTGCCTGACCAGGATCAGTCTGATCGCCGTCCTCCATATGCTCGGCGTCGGCTCTCCCCATAGAGCCGTCGGCAGGAGGAATGTTGGATGTGGGAGGAATGCTGGACGCGGGAGGAATGCTGGACGATAAGGGAAGAGTCGCCAACTTGCTGGAACTGCCCTGTCCCGGTAATGGACCGGGAACAGAATGGTACACTGGCGTACTCGGAGATGAGGATGAGGGTACGGAATCTGCATCCCTAGCCCGACGCACACGGGACTGCCTAACATAATATCCTCCGCGTCGTCCGGGTCGAGTCATACCTGATAATAACATATGACAATAAAACAAATATACATATTTATATGATAGACATCACAGATTTTTGAAAAATATCATAGTCACAAAAGTGTCACTAAAGTGTCAAATATGATAAAACAAACGTACAGATTTAATCCTCTTCTGAAAATTCATCTAGTACGTTTAGCTCATCTTCTTCTTCCTCTCCTCTACATCTTCACTTTCATCTGCATATTCCTCTTCAGATAATTCTACTTCTTCTACACAATTAGATGTGTAATGAGGAACTTCCGTCGTGTCCACTTCTATAATATTTGTTACAAGAGGTAGTTCATCCTCTTGATAAGCTATATCGTCAACCTCAAAGGTATTTCTAGCTTTGGTCTTGCATACTGTCCACCAGTTCGACCTTGTTGTTCCCCGTTTAGGATAACTTGTGCAGTACACGAGCTGAGCCTGACTTGATAGGACAAATGGTTCATAGGCTTGATATCGACGTCGATAGTTTATATCCACAAGATCGTGCTTGTATACTTTCCAACCTTGACCTTCAATCGGATCGAACCAATCACACCTGAATAACACAATCTTAGCAGGCTCTATTCCATAACTATATGTCAGCTCCACAATCTCCCGTAGGACGCCATAGAAATCGTTGTCCGCATCAACATCTTTGTAGTTCGAAGATCTGATACACAAACAGCTGTTTTTGGTGGAATCGAGATCCACAAAGTTGTCTCTGATCGGACAAGTTGTTGACTTGAACCTAAACCCATTCACACAGTAGCTTGACCATATTTTTGCAGCATAAATTGGTCCCTTGGCTAGCGTTCTAATAGACTCTTTCTCAAGTCTTGCGTATGGACGATCGACCTAAATACCACGAAAAAATAAATTAAGCTCATCCTCAAGTGCATATACAGAAAGGTAATTACAGAGTTCTCAAGTCTTACATATGCACTCAACCATGATGGAAAATAACGCCTCATTTCTTGTTCTAGTTCTTCTTCTGTTATGCGTGGCCTACCTGACCTCACATCATCATTAAATATGCTGAAAACAACATCGTTCAATTAATGTAATAGTATAATAATCAACACTATTAAAATAATGTAGACGTATTAATTACTTACCCCTTCAGCTTCTCTACTTCATCATCGTCGCAGTTGAGTAATACATACACTTGAGCAGCCCTTAGCTCATCATCATTCAGATATCTCTTCTTCATTTTACCCGATGGCTTTCCTGGAGCATTGAATACCTTCAGTATTCAGATATCTCTTCTTCATCTTACATTCATGATCTCCGTCGTCGTTTCTAGAAGCTCTCGTTCTATATTAGTTGCAACATGAGGCTTGAAATACATCGAACAAAAGTTTGTAATCTCCTCGAGAACATAGGTTTCACAAATAGAACCCTCGACCCGTGCCTTATTTTTCACCTTTCTTTTTAGGTGATTCAAATGTCGCTCGAACGGGTACATCCATCGATATTCGACGGGTCCACCAACACGTGCCTCATAGGATAGATGAATCAGCAAATGCTCCATAAAATCGAAGAATCCAGGAGGAAACATCCTCTCTAGCTTGCACAGTATTACCGCAATGTCCTTCTCTTGCTTTTCTAGACGATCAACGAGCAATTTCTTAGAACAAAGATCCCTGAAGAATATGCTAAGCTCCGTCAATGGATCCCAAACTGCCTGCGGTAAGAATTTCCGAAATGCAATCGGAATTAACCTCTCCATGAATACGTGACAATCGTGGTTCTTCATACCCGTCAATTTGTTTTCCTTCGGATCGACACATCTCAGATTTGACACATATCCGTCTGGAAATTTTAGGCCCCGGATCCACCGACAAAGTCTCAATTTATCCTCCTTGTCCAGTAAGAAAATTGACTTCGGCAGGAACTGTTTTCCATTCTCCTCTATCAAATGCAACGCAGGGCGTTTGCATATTTCATCTAAGTCCAGGGCCTTGGGATTGTCTTTCGTTTTTCCCTTACATCCATCACAGTATTAATTATGTTATCAAACACATTCTTCTCAATATGCATGACATCAAGATTATGTCTGATCAGATTGGTACTCCAATATGGCAGATCCCAGAATATGCTCCTCTTTGTCCAGTTATGATCTCTACCAAATCCATCGCACTTGTACCCAGTTGTAGGATCTTCGATAGCATTTGGAAAATCTCTAACCTCCTCCCATATCGTGGCTCCGCACCACCTTGGCGGTGGATCACCCTTCTCTACAACGCCGGCACGGAATGCATTCATGTTCCTTCTGAACGGATGATCTTTTGGCAGAAATTGCCGATGACAATCAAAGAAGCACGATTTTCCTCCGTGTTTCAAGCGGAAAGCCTTAGTACGGTCCATGCAATACGGACATGAGAGACGGCCATGAGTGCTCTATCCAGATAACATTCCATAGGCCGGAAAGTCGTTGATGGTCCACATAAGGGTTGCCTTCATCTGAAAATTCTGCTTCCTGGAAACATCGTACGTGTTAGTGCCTACTTCCCATAACTGATTCAACTCATCTATCAAAGGCTGTAAGTACACATCAATGTTCCTCTTGGGATTGTTCGGACCAGGAATTATAACGGTTAGAAACATGTACTGAGTCTTCATGCACATCCAAGGCGGTAGGTTATACGGAGTGATAATCACAGGCCAGCACGAATACTGGGATCCCGAAAGACCAAAAGGAGTAAAACCGTCAGAAGATAGCCCAAACCTGACATTACGCGGATCTGAAGCAAAATCAGGATACACTCGATCAAAGTGTTTTCACGCTTCTCCATCGGATGGGTGATCTAACACTCCTTCAATCTGTTCTCGCATGTGCCAACTCATATTTTCGGCCGTCTCTTTCACTATAAATAATGTTTGCAACCGCGGCGTTAAAGGCAAGTAGTGCATTGAATCGGTCGGTCTTCTTGCACCGGTAGACCTTCCTGTACTAGTTGTCTTATAGCGATCAGTACCACAAAATCTGCACACATCTGCGTCCTTGTCGTCTTTGTAGTACAGCATGCATCCATTGCGACAAGAATCGATTTTCTCGTATCCCATCCAGAGCGATCTCACCATCCTCTTAGACCGATAGAAGTCTTTAGGTAACTTAGCACCTGCCGACAAGATCTCTATAATCAACTCCAACACTCGGTTGTAGCATTCTTGCGATATGTTAAAATCTGACTTAATGCTCAACAGTCTTGTAACCACCTCCAACGGTGAATGATCCTCACAACCAGGATACAATGGAGTCCTTGCATTCTCCAGCAACTCCATGAACTTTGCAGCATCGACATTCGGTGCCTCCTCAGCTGCATCATGAACGAAACTAGGCCCCGCAGCGTCGAAAACCATGTTCACGCACCCGTCGTCGTATGCATGATTATCTGAAACAAAATTAGGTCCCGCATGCATAAACGGCTCAACATAAGGCTCCGGCTCTGATGCTAAAGACACAAGTTCTCCGTGTGCGGTCCACTGATAGTAATTAGGCGTGAAACCCCTCGAGTACAAATGATATGTCACTTTCACTTCTGGATAATATTTCACGTAATGACATTTCACACACGGACATTTAATTTTGGTGCCGTCCATGTACTGAGGGAACGCCTTGGCAAACTGCAGGAACTGCTCTACTCCTGCTATGTATTCATCCCGCACACCGCACATATCATCAGGACGACGATTGCACATCTATGAACGACACCGCAAGTAGTAATTCATATCCATTTGGAAATAATTCTGCAGAGATGGACACACAATTATCCAATAGGCACAAATTCGTATCATAAATACCTACACTAGTATTATAACTTGATATCTAAGTTCCAAAATCCTACCATACTTGCATTAAAAAATCACCACTTAACCTATTATCTATATATCCTCGTATCCTTGTCTACCTTGTATCTCACTTAATAATATGTGTGTGTGTGTTTTTTGCACTCTAAGTATTTATTATAATGAGTAGTGTATCTTCATAATTTGAGTAAGGAGGCGCCTTTCTCGACTTCCGAGGTCGAATCTACCGCTGTGGGCAGGGCCGGCCCTAGGGCAAGCCCAACAAGCCAGTGGGCTTTGGGCAACCCCCCGGCCCTAGGGCAACCAACCGGTCCATAAATTAAACAAAAAAAAAATCATCCAGCAAAAGGAAATGAAAGGAAAGGAGCTGGAAATGAAAGGAAAGAAAAAAGAAAGTAGCTTGAAAGGAAAGGAAAGGAAATGAAAGGAAATGAAATGTGCTGGAGCTCTGAAGGATGATTCTCTTTATCTTCGAATTATTTGAAGAAAAATACAAGATTGTTGGTCTTTACTTGTGGAAAAATATGGTATTTGATGTAGCAATGTTGTATTGTTTTATTTGAAACATGGTTAACTTTTCTTTGGATGGTGGCTTCAGTGTCGGTCTTTCTGATCATCTGTCTAATTAGGTTTTTAAGATACCTCCTGCTTGAGAATAGTTCAGTTGTTGTGCAAACATGTGGTTTGCTTCATATAAATGTGAGCTTTGTCTTTTTAGTGTATTCCTTCATTTTAGCCTAAATGGGATTGGCGTGACAATTTTATGAGATTGTTAGGTTGCTGCTGCATGTAGCATCCTAGAAACAATAGTTTGTCCACTAAATGTTTAAAGCATTCCTTGATACTTTACAGACTTGAAAGTTATTATGGAAAGTTGAGATGTAGAAAGTCTCAGTTCTATGTGGGTCTATATAGTACATACTCGATCTCTTTCCAGCCAAATCAACATATAAAACCTTGAGAATATTTGTGTTCTTATGTTATTTGGTACTACTGAACTAAACAGTCTTAGTTCAAGATCTAGTGAGTCCAACGTTATCTACCATCTTAATAAGATGATAACCACATTTTTTATGTAGTGTCACTCCTTGCAATAAGGGGCAACCAAAGTTTGTTCCGGTTGGGACAACCCATCATCGTGGGCCGGCCCTGGCTGTGGGATCTTGCATTTCCACGAGCGTGATCTAGCAAGAAGCCTGATCGTCTTTGCTGATAGAGAATTCGAGAAAGATGATGAAATAAGAAATAGAAAGTATGTTGCAGCAGCCTTCCATTACAAATCTTTCGTCTCATCCAATGATGCTTTACACTGGATGTACACACTATTTATGCCAAAGATTAAGAATTCTTTGATCAATCAGAGTCAGAATTCTTTGATCAATCAGAGTCGGTTTGCTAAACGCCCCTTTCAGCTCCTCTCCATTGTAAATGAATTCAAGACCATAAATTCTCGTGGCATCCCTATTACCCAAGACGCCTCAGCGAGTGCATATCAGATCATGAGTTATTTTTTAATGGATGAGAAGCTTGCTATGAGAACAAATCTCATCCGATCTTCGGATGGCAAAATCCAAGATATTTATTCATTCTTACTCAAAGAACTTTAGGAATTCATGAAAAACGAGATGGAAAAAGAAGGGAAGGATAATCTCTTAACGACTGTTAGCGCGCTCCTCGATCGTCAGAAAGTGAAAGGTTTTGCTACATGGGGGTATGTAACCCATTGGTAGCTTGACACTTACCTAATATCCAATCCTTAGACTACAGTAATAACCCATACCTTAGCTACTAGTAGGTAATACTCACTCTATTATTACCTTATCATATACTATCTATTATAGTATCTTATACTCATCTTGCAACCCAGGCCAAACCATAGTGCATAGCTGTACCTGCTAAGGCAATATACCATTGCATTGCCTGTAGGCAAGTGCCTGAGTCGAAGTTAAGACCTGTCATATTGCAACCCAGGCCAAACCGAGCACTTCCCTGCCTATACATATCCTGTTAGGAACACCCCCAGTTTAATCCAAGGCTGAACCTCACTCCTCTGCTTATACAGATCCCTTATATACAATTTAAATCCTTAACTAACTCATATATATATATATATATATATATATATATATAACGCTCTCTTGCCTTCAAGATACCAACTCTCCTCTCTCTCTATTCTCTATTTTTGAGTTACTTTTAGAAAACCAACCTGTCCTACTCTCTTGCCTATCCCCTCTCACTGGACACATCTGACACAAGGAGCCTCACATAGGGGCTCATACAACCTCTGATATTGAGTTACTGACCTCTAACACATGTATCCTAACTGTTACTCTCATGCCCTGCTAATTTCTGACACTAACACATACTAACCTCACTCAAACTCGCTCATAATGATTTTCTGCAGTACAAAACTGACACCACTATGCAACACACATTCCTAATGCATGGACTTAATTAATCTCACTCTCTGATACCCTCTAACAAAGCCACTAATACTCAACTCTACAGGAATACTGATACTTTAGTATCTCTAAGACACACAAACACTCACTGATACAAGCTCCTAACTATCCAACGAGGTCACTTCACTCCATGTCCTGCACAGGACATATAACCTTCCTTCACGGTCATTGATAGCCACATAGGCCAACTCTCATAGGCTCTAACACATGTCCAATAGTGGCATGTTCACGCTCTTCTCTACTTCATTTTCACTAGCGGAGAACCGAAGCACACGTAGTTCGAATCTAGGCCGTAGCCCCGGTGATGTGGTAGGCAGTGGGTGCTGCTCGAGAGGACGTGGCCCATGAAATATACGCCGACGGAAGGGTGAGGCGGCGACGGCGGGTGGGGGAGGGAAAGGGAAGTGGGTGCGAGGAAGAGGGAGGGTTATAAATGTAAGTGTCCGTGTCCGTGTCTAGATAGCTAGGGCTAGGGTTAGGGTTTACCTGAAGAGGGCGGCTCGGTCGGAGGAGGGAGGTGGCGAGGAGGAGGGCTTCGTCAGAGGAGGGAGGCGGCGAGGAGGGGGGCTTCGTCATCGGAGGAGGCTGCTGTCGTCGGAGAGAGAGAAGGGGGGAAATGAAAGTATTTTTGGGAGAGAGAAGGGGGAAATGAAAGTTTCGAACGAGATATATTAAAACATTAGCGACATCTGCTTTTGACGTCGCTGAACGTCGCTATGTAGCGACATAACTTAAGTTATGTCGCTGAACGTCGCTATTCAGCGACGTACTTTATCTCATGTCGCGGAACGTCGCTATTCAGCGACGTTTTGCGATGTCTATCAAAAGGAGTTGCTATATTCAATATTTAGCGACGTTATTTTATTCCGTCGCTACATTACGTCGCTAATAGAGCAGATTTTAGTAGTGAACCATGATCATCGAAGAATCAATTAATGTCAAGTTTGATGAGCTAAATCAACACTTAGACGATGACGACAATGAAGACGTAATAACACCAAGTACAGCTACTGCAAAACCTTCACACAAAGATGCAGAACCTTCAAACAAAGAAGTCGGAACCAGCAATCCTGAGGATACGCTAAAAAAGATGAGATTCTTGGCAGATCATCCAAAGGACTTGGTAATTGGTGAGATTACCAAGGGTGTAAGTACTCGTTCCTCTAGTAAAGATATAGCTTCTTGTGTTGCCTTTATTTCACAGCTTGAACCCAAAAATATTGAAGAAGCATGTAGGGATAATTTTTGGTTAGATGCTATGCAAGTGGAATTAAACCAATTCGAACGGAATCAAGTTTGGGAACTTGTTCCCAAGCCCATTGATCATCCGGTCATTGGCATCCGTTGGGTATTTCGAAACAAACTAAACGAGAATGGTATCGATTACGATGAGACTTATGCCTCAGTTGCGAGATTAGAATCCATTTGCATGTTTTCATAATTTCAAGTTATTTCAAATGGATGTCAAAAGCGCATTTTTAAATGGTTTTATAAAAGAAGAAGTTTATGTAGCTCAACCTCCCGGTTTTACTGATTTCAAATATCCTGATTATGTTTTCAAGTTGAAGAAAGCCTTATACGGTTTGAAACAAGCCCCTCGTGCTTGGTACGATCGTCTAAGCTCTTTTCTGCTTGACAACGGTTTTTCAAAGGGAAAGGTTGACACTACATTATTTATAAAATCTTTGAATAGCAACATTCTTTTGATTCAAGTCTATGTAGATGATATTATTTTTGGATCTACTGATGAATCTCTTTGTCAAGAATTTTCAAAGTGTATGCAGAATGAGTTTGAAATGAGCATGATGGGAGAGCTGAAATTCTTTCTTGGACTACAAATCAAATAAACCAACAATGGGACGTTCATAAATCAAGCAAAGTACACAGGATCTATTAAAGAAGTTCGACCTGGAAGCAGTCAAGCCACTTAGCACTCCAATGGCAACTTCAACCAAGCTTGATATTGATGAACAAGGCAAACCCATCGACATACGTAAGTATCGAGGTATGATCGGTAGCTTACTGTATTTAACTGCTAGATGTTTAGTGTTTGCTTGTGTGCACGTTTTCAAGCCAATCCTAAGGAATCACATCTGTGCGCAGTTAAGCGTATCTTTCGATACCTTAAAAGCACTTCTTCTGTCGGCTTATGGTATCCCAAAACCACATCATTTGACCTAACTGGTTATTCTGATGCTGATTTTGCCGGATGTAAAGTAGATAGAAAAAGTACCAGCGGCACATGTCATTTCCTAGGAAAAGCTCTAGTCTCTTGGTTTAGCAAAAAGCAAAATTCTGTCGCATTATCAACAACCGAGGCTGAGTATATCGCCGCAGGACGTTGTTGTGCACAAATTTTGTGGATGAAGCAAACTTTAGAAGACTATGAATTGCATTTTACACACATATCCATTTTCTGTGATAACACTAGTTTTATTAATTTGACTAAGAATCCAGTATGTCATTCTCGTACTAAGTATATCGAGATTCGACATCATTTTCTTAGAGATCATCAACTAAATGAAGATATAGACCTTGTATACATAGACACACAGAATCAATTGGCTGACATACTCACAAAACCTCTAGCGGAAGTTCGTTTCAATTATTTACGTCGGGAATTAGGAATTTTAGACATCAATAATATTAATTAATTTTGTTTTATGAATTAATTTATTCAATACTCAAAAATTGTTTTCGAGACAAGCCTTAAAAGAGTGTGTCACCACGACTACGGTCGAAGCGAAGTGATATTTAAGAGTTCCCCGGCGAACCTCCGTTAGCTGGGACAGTACTCCTATAGCTAATCTGAAACAGATTCTGAGTAAAGAATATTAATTTATAAAATAATATTAATTATATTATTTGATATTTAAAATTACTAAACTTTGAATTAAATATTTGAAATGAATTGATGAAAAAGATGTGGCCCATAATTTTTTTTTATATAGCCAGGAGAGCCCTTGGCGAATTCGGCCAGAGTTCGGTTGGGTGTATATATATTTCAGTCAGAACCCGAGGCACCCATCTTCTTCATCCCTTCCAAAACCACATCACAGCAGCAACAGTCGCCCGAAAACCCTAGTTCTTCTCCACCTTCCTTCTTCCAATCTACGTGGAGATCTTCGTCCAAAATTTGGATTCGTGCAGATAATCGCGTTCTCAGAAGGTATAATTCATTCTCTCCTCCACTTTCAAATTTTTAAGGTTTCTAGTTTTTGGGATATAATGCCCAAGGGATTCAATCCTTTCAAGAGGAAGAAGACCCATGCCAGTGAAGAGGCATCGTCTTCTGATCCGCATACGGATTCCCTCTTTTCTCTGGTCCAATCGGATAACGGTGCATCGGATGAGTTTTATTTCAAAACTCCCGACCAAGCATTACTTTGGTATGCCGACTTCATTATGCGTACTATATGTACCGGATCTCCGATCAAATGGACTGTATTTTCTGACCACCGTCCTTACTTTGAGGCATTAGGGTTACATCACTTTGCTACTTTACAATTCTCTATAGCTACTAATGCCATTAGACTGTTTTACTGTAATTTCGTATTAGACACTTTTACCGCGAGAACTCGTGTCGACGGGATAGATATCGAGTTCAATGATGAATCGCTAGCGGAAATCCTTGGTCTTCCAAACGAAGGTGCCCCGCTCGATGACATCACTGACTTCGATTTCCCCGAGGGTACGACTCTCGTTAGTTTCAAGAATGAGCTTTGTGCGCCCGCACGTGCTCGTCCTGGAAAGTTTAAGGCCAATAACTTGAAGTTGTTTAACTACGAATTACATCACATCATCTATTCCACTCTACTTCCAAAATCCACTTCAAAAGATGATGTCACTGCACTCGAGCTTTCTGCTTTATATCACATTCTTAAGGGGATTCCTTTTTCTGCTCCTAAGACTATCATTCAGACGATCGGTAGATGTCGCGGAAGAGACCGCAACCTCTCTTATGCGATGTTCATCCCACGCATCTTTCAGAGATTTGATATTGACTTATCCACTTGTGCTTTGGACCCTGAGCCCAAGTTCCTCAAGCTTTCTCGTCGCAGTATTGCCACTGCTCCTCCACCTCCTGCACCTGCTCTTACTGCACCTGGTCTTCAGTTTTACCCTATGACCTTTGAGGGTATTCACCAGCATCTATCAGATCTGTAGACATTCTTCGTTGACACTTCCAGGGAACATGAGTTCCGTGACGTGACTCGGTTCCAGGCTATTGCCAACTTCTTTGCCGATCTTCGATTTGCACAGACGGGTCACTCTGCTAGCTCTCTTCCTCGAGACCCTTCTGTATCTGGCTACCGCATTGATGATGCGGCGGTCCACTCTCTGTTCCAGCCAGGGAACACATACGATTGGTATCGTACTTCTGGTGCTACCCTACATACTTCTGGAGCTGGTCCATCTGGACATGCTGGCACTGCAGCCGATGATGATGAGGATGACTTTTGAGTTGTTACTTTTTGTGACTGATGACTTTGTCTTATGTTTACTTGGAAATGCTCCAACATTCCAAGATAGTATCAGTACTCTTTTTATTTGGATATGACATTTGGATGGACATGTTTTTTTTACGACTCAGTTTAGCATATGACTCAGTTTAGTTTATTGTTCAACACTTTATTTGTTTCAGCTTTATTATAGCATTATCTTTCTTTATGCTTCCATATAAACTGCCTGTGACAAATACCATGCCTGTGTTGTTTATACCATATCTGTTTATCCTATTTTTCTGTTAATGTTTATACCATGCCTGTGTTGAATGTCTTTATTCATTTTTTTTGTTTCTTCACTGCTTGTTACTTATGCATTTATTGCGGGAGCTTTCTCGTTGCAATTATTTTGCTAAGTGACCACAGGGGAGAATAAGATCTAACATCTTCATGGATACAGGTTATGAACAAATTTTTACATTTTATATCTCGGTACTTTCGGTACACTTTTGAATTGATCAAGACTAAAGATGTTATATCGGTCAAGGTTTGTCAATTATCAAAATGGGGGAGATTGTTGGCCCATTGGTCATGGTCAAACCTGATTTTAATAATTGATCAAACTTTGTCTCGATATACGAATCAATTCAGATGTTTACTTACGACGTTTTGGACACTGATCAAAGATGTATATCTACTCAGTTCAGGACCGAAGCTGTTTGCCACTCAAGATTGTATTTCCTTAAAGCAATGTAATTTTCATTTTATTGAGTCTAGGAATACATTGTACACCAAGTCGTACTGGCAAATAAACTATCCGAAATCGTTTTTCAAAACTGACCTATCTTTCTAAAATGACCTATATTTTTGAAAAATATCTATTTTACAAAAAGCTTCTGAAGGATTTTCAAAAAGCCAAAAATTATTTTTCACAAAATCAACTGACCAAATCCTGACAGAACTCGGCTAGAGTTCGGCCAGAGTTTGGCCAAGTTGAACGTTATGTGAACGTTTGATTTTGAACTTGGTCTCCCTTCAGTTGCGGTTGGTTACAAAGAGTTCTATCCGAATTCTGTCCGAATTCTGTCAGAGTTCTGCCTTTGGAGAAACTATAAATAGAGAAGGATTTCGATCATTTCAAAACACCAATTCACTTTCATCTCTTCTCTTCTAAAGCTTACGTTTCTTCCAAAGAGTTTTCAAAAAGCTTTCATTTTCAAATTCCAAGCCAGTTACAATCCTCTAGTCGATTTGTCAGTGCGGTACGGTCTAGAAGTTTCAGAGCGATTGTAATCAGAGGCTTGATTGAAGATACACTCTTCACAATTGAAGTTGGTGTCGTTCTTCGTATTAAAGCTCGCGTCTGTAGAAGTTGCAAGGACTTCGTATGAAAACTTGCGGGATTTTCCAATAGTGGATTCAACTGGAAGCTAGAGTTCTTCCGACTGGACTAGTCCTCACAAGAGAAAAACCAGTATAAATCTCTGTGTTTGCGTTTACCTTCTGATCACTCTTTTTCATTACTGTTATTTATTTTGTGATTATTATTATATCTGTGATCTAACTGCTAACTAGTTTTTTAATTAGCAATATTCCGCTGCCTACTCTATTCACTCCCCTTAGAGTATTCTGCTTTACGATTTCGTTCCTACACTCCAAACAGATTTGGACATCTCTAGAAGAATCATATTCACAGAAGCGAAACATGGCCCGTATCTATGAGTTGTCCGAGTTATTGTTTAATACAAAGCAAAATAGGAAGCATGTGCATGAATATTTGGCTTCAAAGAAGGCTTTGTGGGAGGAACTGCTACAATATCATTATTTTACTACTGATTTGAAGGAAGCTCAGCGATAGAAGGAAGACTTTCATGTTTCACTTATCCTAGCCGGCTTGGATTCTGCGCTCGAACTTTATAAGGCTCAGATCCTTGCTGGAATATAGTTACCTACGGTGGCAGATACTTTCTTCCATCTCAATCGTTCCTTCCTAGGACAGAGTTCTGTGGTATCGAGTAATGATTCTTCTGACCTAGTTACTAGTGCTGCTAGTCGTGGTAGAGGACGTGGTGGTCGTGGTGGTAGAGATGGTAGTCGTAGTTTTGGTCGAGGAGGTGGTTATGGTGGTAGAGACAATGGTGATGGTGGTGGCCGTGGTGGTGGTCGCGGCCAACCACGAAAGTGGAACTATTGTGGAATGTTCAGTCACATCAAAGACTACTGTTGGGACAAGTGGGGTAAACTAGAATATGCACATCAAGTGCATGATGAGAATATGCAGTCAGCAGTCTCAAGTCACCACTTATGCTCCCCGAGATGTTACTTCAGGTTTCAATTAGACTTTCACGTCCGATACCTTATCTCCATTGGAACAAATCCTCCAGAAGTTGAACGTGCTTGTTAGTACCACCTCTTAACCTACTGCAACCATAGCACATACAGGTAATCCTGCATTCGTAGGAACCTAGTCACCATCCACCTCTTGGATCATCGACTCAGGAGCAAGTCCTCACATGTCTGGTATAAATTCTCTCTTTCATCATCGTAGTCCTATAAAACATAATATTATCTTAGCTGATGGGTCTACTCATCCTATGCTTGGAAAATGTGTCATTCATCCTACTCAATCACTGTTATTATTTGATTTATTATGTGCCTAATTTTTCTTTTAATTTGCTATCTGTGAGCCAGCTAATCAAATCTCTCCCATGTTTTGTAACATTTTCTTTCAATTCTTGTGTTTTTTATGACATCAGGATTCAGGATGAGAAAGATGATTGGTTTGGGGCATGAAAAAGATGGACTGTATTACTTGGATCTACCTGAAAATGCTTTCATTTCTGTTTCTACTTCTCCGTTGCAGTGACATTATCGTCTAGGTCATCCATCTTTGGTTAATTTGCATTAAGTTGTTCCTAGAGTCATGTTTCTGTTCTTGAATGTGAAGCCATGCAAGCATCACCGTAGTTCTTTTCCTCGTCGTGTTGAGAGTCGTCAGTTACAGTCATTTGAACTTGTTCATTCTGTTATTTGGGGTCCGTCTAGTCAAAAGTTCGAAAGGATTTCAGTGTTTTGTTATTTTTGTTGATGATTATTCCAGAATAATTTGGTGATTTTTAATAAAAGAAAGATATGAGTTTCCAAATGTGTTATTCATTTTTTATAATGAAGTCTATGTTCAGTTTGATAAACGTATAAAATTTTTGCGTTCTGATAATGCTTTGGAGTATACTCGTATCTTTTGTAAATACTTTCTGTGTTGATCGTTGTATTATTCATCAAACCAGTTACGTTCACACCTCTCAGCAAAATGGTTTAGCCGGACGCAAACATCGACACCTTTTAGATGTGGCTCGAACTCTCATGTTTAACATGCATGTCCCTAAGCAGTATTGGGCAGATGCTGTTCTTACTGCATGTTATCTAATTAATCGCATGCCATCATCTATATTAAATAATCAAGTTCTATTCCCTATATTACATACAGGTGTCCCTCATTTTTTCTTACCTTTTCGAGTGTTTGGGTGTGTCGCTTTTGTTCACAACTTAGAACCTAATCGAGACAAGTTGTCTCCTCGATCTATGAAGTGTCTTCCTTGGTTATCCTCGTACCAAAAAGGTTAGCGTTGTTATAGTCCACAGTCACGCAAGTATTATGTCAGTGCAGATGTTACCTTCTTCAAGTCTACCCTTTTCTTTCCCTCATGAGACCGTCTTATTTCATTTTTATCAGATTTGCTATCTTCCATACCACTTTCGGTCATTCCTGAATCAGTTTGTCTCCATTCCTCCTTTACAGGTTTATCAGAGATTCAAGGACAGGCCAGTGGTTCTGCAGAATTCAGCCTTCAACCAATCAGCTTCCGAGCCTGCGGTTTCTGTTTCCATCACTACAGATTCAGATGATATTCCTATTGCTTTTAGAAAAAGCAAACACCTTTGTACCACAAAGAGCAAACATCCCATCTCTAATTATGTTTTCTTACATCGTGCTTCCTCATCTTTTCATGCATTTGTTGTTTCATTGTCTTCCATTTCCATTCCCAAAATTTATATGCAGACAGTGGGTTGTCATCTTCTGGTTGGAAAAATGCAATGGATGAGATGTGTGTTTTACAGCAAAATCAGACTTGGGAGCTTACACCACTTCCTGTTGGGAAGCAGACAGTGGGTTGTCGATGGGTGTACACTGTTAAGCATCATTTGGATGGTTTGTTGAGCGCCTCAAGACACGATTGGTTGCAAAAGGGTATACTCAGACATAGTGTGGATTATATGGAGACTTTCTCTCCAGTGGTTCGGCTAAATTCAGTTTGGATTCTTATTTCTGTGGCGATTATTCATCAATGGCCTATGTATCAGCTGGCTATAAAGATTGCTTTCTTGCATAGTGACTTACAAGAGGAGGTTTATATTGATCAACCACTAGGGTATGCTGTGGCTGGAAGTGAAAAACTCGTATGTCGATTGAAAATATATATTATATGGGCAGAAACAGTCGCCACGAGCTTGGTTTGACAAGTTCAATTCAATTCTTATTCAGTATGGGTTTCAGCGCACCACATCAGATAATGTAGTATTTTGTCATTCTTTCTCGACAGATATTATTGTGTTGATTGTTTTTGTTGATGATATCATTATATCTGGGAGTGATTCTGCTGGAATTGTAGACTTGAAAGTCTATCTTAGTCGTCAGTTTCATACTAAGGATTTGGATCTTCGATATTTTCTTGGAATGTGAGTATCTATCGTAGCGCAAGTATGTTCTAGACTTTCTCAGAGACTGGAATGTTGGAGTGTCGGCCAGTTGAGACTCCTATGGATTATCATGACAAGCTTGATGCTGTCAGGGTAGAGTTATTTGAGGATGTTGGACATTATAGACGGCTGGTTGGAAAACTTATACATCTTACTGTTACAGGACCAGACATCTCCTATGCAGTTGGAGTAGTTAGTCAGTTTATGTATGCCCCTCGCAATCACATTGGAAGACTATCTCTCGCATTCTATGATACTTGTAGGGTGCACCTGGAAAGTATTTGTTGTACAAACCTTCGCAGCTTATGGTGACGGGATTTAATGATGCTGATTAGGCAGGTAGTCGCATTGATAGGAGGTCTACTTTAGGTTATTGTACATTTGGGGTGTCAATCTTGTCACATGGCATAGTAAGAAGCAGAATGTTGTGGCTCGTTCTAGTGCAGAGGCCGCTGTGCGATGGCTCATACAACTTCTGAAATAATGTGGGTGCAGTCTCTTCTTCATGAGATGAGAATTATGGTTCCTATTCCTATGAACATGTATTGTGACAATCAGTCGACCATTTTCATCGTCAGTAATCCGGTGTTTCATGAGCGGACTAAGCGTATTGAGGTGGATTGCCATTTTGTTCGTGATTTGTTGATGAAGAAATAGATCGTCACTCCTTATGTTCGGTCTGACAATCAACTGGGTGATATCCTCACCAAACCACTTGCTCGTGGTCCATTTTCTGATTTAAACAAGCTGGGCATGTCTGATCTATATGCTCCAGCTCGAGGGAGGGTGTTAGAGTTATTATTGTTATTTATCTTATGATGGTATAATAGTAGTTTTGGATGTACTGCATATCAATATAAATAACATAGATGCAACCTAAGGGTTTGATGCACTTGCAATCTCTTTTCTCGTATTCTCTCTTCTCCTTTTCTCTCCAAACTCCACTTATGTGAATCGTACTGTATGTTAACGTTTGATACTTTGATGTGTTTTTAACATATTGCAGGTTGAAATAAATATTCATCAGTTTTTTAAGGGGTATACAGAGGGAAGAACTCACAGAGATAAGTGGCCTGAGATGCTTAAGCTAAAGGATTGGCCCCCAGCTAGTTCCTTTGAGGAGCGCTTGCCTCGCCATGGCGCTGAGTTCATTGCTTCTTTACCTTTTCAGGAATATACAGATCCTAGACATGGATTTCTTAACCTTGCAGTGAAGCTTCCTGAGGATGCCCTGAAGCCCGATATGGGGCCCAAAACATACATTGCTTATGGACTTGCCAGAGAGCTAGGCAGGGGGGATTCTGTCACCAAGCTCCACTGCGATATGTCTGATGCGGTATGTAAATTTCTTGCAATAATTGATTTATTTCTGCAAGTATAACAGTTCTTTATATTACTACTTGTCTATTTATCTTTATTTTATTTACCTGTATATATATATATATATATATATATATATATATATATATATATATATATATATTACTCTTTTGCCAATTGATTATTATTCCTAATAAAAGTTCTAGATTAAGCAGTAACAAACTTTATGGTTAGTACACACACACACACACATATATATATATATATATATATATATATATATATATATATATTACTCTTTTGCCAATTGATTATTATTCCTAATAAAAGTTCTAGATTAAGCAGTAACAAACTTTATGGTTAGTACACACACACACACACACACACACACACATATATATATATATATATATATATATATATATATATATATATTACTCTTTTGCCAATTGATTATTATTCCTAATAAAAGTTCTAGATTAAGCAGTAACAAACTTTATGGTTAGTACACCTGATATTAAGCTAAAGTTCACAACCTAATATAGGACCATTAATTCCATCAAATTAGAGTGTAATCAACAAAAGGATGCTTATTACGTTCGATTATCCTTCGAGTTATTTTTTGTTAATGTTCCATGTTTCTTGTGATTTTTCATGGTAGACAATGATGGATGATGAATAAATTGCTGATATTTGTTTTTGTTTGGAAGGGACATTATTGGTACTTTCTTGCAATTAGTTTAGACAACTATGTTGCATGGATATGGGAAATGGTGTCCGTATCCATATCTTGTCCATATTCGTGCAACATAGTTAAGTACATATTATGTCTGTCTGAAAATGTCCGTATTCCATATCCATATCGTGCCCTCGTCATTATATGTGTCTGTATTCATGCAAACATATGTAGACAGCAACTGGTCATAATGAAATTGACGTTGCATCTGTTTTTTGTTGTGTAAATATTTGTGAGTCTTCCTAAGTATAGAAGAACACTTTACTATTTGTGATAGTGTCAACGTATCACGTGTAATAAAGTCCTTGTTTCACAAATTTATCTTAATGTGTCCAATTAACAGATGACTGGCTATTGATCTTGGTTTTCTGAATGAGTTAAATTTAAATTACTTAGTGAGGTTCCATTTTGAACATGGTCCTTGATAATGTGTTCTCTATCTTCTTCTTTACTCTTATTTTTTTGTTTAATTTTTTTTTATGCTAATCTTGTTTTTACTCTCTGATTTAGGAATTTTTGTTCATGCTTGTTATCTTGTTCAGGTCAATGTCTTGACACATACAGCAGAAGTAACACTCCTCCCTCGTCTTCTCTCTAATGTGGAGAATTTGAAAAAGAAACACAGAGAACAAGATATACGTGAACAACTCTGTACTATTCCGACAACTCCTGAGGTTTCTTCAGGTGCATCTGTAAAGCAAGAACAACCAATGTCCTCTAATTCAATGGACCAGCATTTATATATTGATGAAAGTTTAGATCAAAGTCGTGAAAGTGTTACTAAGATTAATGAATCTCTGGATAATGGAGAAAAAGATAATGGTGGCAGGACTTTGAAAAAGAATGACATTGTTTATAGTAGGAGGAAGCGGCGAACTCATGTTGCTGGTGTTGATCTCAGGGAGGTAAATGGTTGCATGTTAAGCAAAGAAAGGACTGAAGATTCTGTTAAGTCAGCCGAGAGAACAAAAACCGAAGGTCAAAGTGAAAGTATGCAACAAAAGCATGATCTTGATGAGTGTGTAGTAAATGGTGCAGAAAAGACGAACATTGTTGGTGAGAAGAGGAAGGACCAAGAAACTACAGTAAATGTAGGTGTGGAGCAAGAACATACAGATGGCGGTGCTCTTTGGGATATATTTAGGAGAGAAGATGTTAAGAAGTTACAAGAGTACCTTACAAAGCATTCTAGAGAGTTCAGACATTTACACTGTTCTCGGGTAGAGAAGGTGAGAACCATCTTAAATATTCAAGATACTGTTATACTCCATCCATGTGGGACCAGGTGAATAATTATTTGTTATTACTATTATTTTTGATCAGGTGGCTAATCCTATTCACGATCAATCTTTTTATTTAACCGTGGAACATAAGAGGAAATTGAAGGAAGAGTATGGTTAGTATATTTCCATTATTTGATTATACCTTTGGTGCATTATTAGTTTCTCTGGATTTAAAATTCGTAAAATTTATGTTTCTTTAGGTATCGAGCCTTGGACATTTGAGCAAAAACTTGGTGAGGCTGTCTTCATTCCAGCTGGTTGCCCCCATCAAGTGAGAAATCTGAAGGTATGCTAAATGTGTTGCATGATTGTAGCAAACTTAAACCTCTCTATTTGGAGTCTCATATCTGAAGGTATGCTAAGGGCTAGTTCGGACTGCAGTTACATTTCACTCCATTTGCTCAAATGCCCATTTCCTGGAATGCTCATTGGCTAGTGTTTTACGCCTTTGAGCCCCAAAATGAATCATACGTTTGAGAAACACACATCTGGAATCGAAACAGTTTGGCTGACCTCCTCCATTTGGCCAAATGGAGTCCCAGATGAAACTCAACTACAATCCAGACTGGCCCTAAATGTATTGCATCAATGTAGCAAACTTAATCCTCTCTATTTGGAGTCTCATTTACACGTATTGGTCCATGCAACTTTACTTTGCCATCTTAAGTACTTTCTTACAATCTCACAAACTTCAACAGGATGTGCAAACTTTGTGTCATGTTGAAAAACAATTCCCCTTCTACTTGTAAAAGAAAATGGATATTTCATTTTGCATAACCTATACCATATTTGAAATGTGACGGATGATTTTGACGTCATTTGAGGCTATTCTTTCTTCTGCAGTCATGTATAAAAGTTGCTCTTGATTTTGTCTCTCCTGAAAATGTTAGTGAATGCATGCGGTTAACCAAAGAATTTCGGTTACTTCCTCAAGGTCACTTGGCTAAGGAGGATAAACTTGAGGTTTGGGCGCCTTTTCTGCCAGCTTTCTTCCCTTTAATATGTTTTGTTATTCGAATGCATGTTAGATTCTATAAACTTTTGGATATACTTGGTTCATTTTAGGAACCTGGATCATTCTCCATCTACTAAATGAGCATTATGAGTTGGATCATATTTGAACATTTATTTATTCTGCACTGATGTTTTAATGTATTGTTTACTAGGTTAAAAAAATTGCTCTGCATGCGCTCGCCCAAGTTGTAAGGGATTTACATGATCAAAAATCCAAATCGATGTAAGCTGTTTCTGACCTAATTTTTGATGGCTTTGATGCCTACAGGGTCTTTAGTGTCTTGATGATGCTGGAAGATCATGATGTTATGTTTTTCTCCCATCTCATACATTGATATTTCAGTATATATTCGGTTTCTGGTAGTTAAATCTGATGAATCACAAAATATCTACTTGTTTTTTTTTTTATCACAAGTGAAGTCCCCAAAACTCTCTAACTCGTCTTCTCATATTTAGTATACATTGGAATTCATCCTATGATACACAAATCTACTCATACGTTTGGAAGCCTGCAACTAACTATATTATGCATTGCCCCAGGACCAAAGCTGATGTTAAAGAGGGATCAGTTACAGAATGTGGCTTGGAAAACGTGCTAAATGACTGAAATGTTTGCCATCACCGACCCAGCAGTCATCTCGGTCCTCCCCAACATCTTGCAACACCGATGATGAACCATAGCAAAGATTAGAGTTACGATACTCTCTTTTGCTAAACATTTTGTAAAGGAACTGGGTTAACCGTGCACATGGTTGATAACTGTAGCTTATAATGTTGGTGTTTTTTATGTTTTTGGCCGTAGTCTTCTACTGCAATTGTTTCAGTTCCTTTCACATTGGAAATTGCAGCAAGTGGGAAGTGTGAGAGAATGGCATTGTATGTATTGGGTCTGATGGTGTAGGTAGATTGTGTATGTGCTACGAATCCTTAGATATGATATTTCTGAGTCTAAAAGTTA
The DNA here is from genome assembly GCA_029216955.1 of Iris pallida. NCBI lineage: Eukaryota > Viridiplantae > Streptophyta > Magnoliopsida > Asparagales > Iridaceae > Iris > Iris pallida. The sequence goes on along the minus strand of JANAVB010003400.1, from coordinate 36,823,461 downwards.
AGAGACAAAGTTTATGCTTCATCAGAATGGTTGTCCAGTGGTTCAGTGATGGCTGTGTTTGGTTGCCAGCTAGTGGGCTGAAGTGAAGAAGTGACTTCATAATTTTTTATTTTTTTTTGGTAAGTAGTTTTTGAGACATTTTTTAGTTTTAAAGTTTTTGACCCCTTGGAAGTGGCAAATTCAATCACTTCACCGTTTGGTAGAATGGAAGTGCAAAGATTTAAAATGTGACTGTCTTGTGACTTTCTCAAGCAACTCCTGTTGTGTTGCACCTGGGATTCTCTCCAAATATATCAAGTGCTACTCCAAATATATCTGTTATGCCGAGCCACAAATTATAGTCATTATTTTTGACTTTAGAATTTTGCCAAGTGCAGGACATTTCTACTATTCATATGTTTTCTGCCCTGGCTCATCTATTGGTCAACAGTAGCACTACTATTATTATTTTCTGTACTTTGTGCTACTGTTGATTTTAACAGTAAACAAAGACCGGCAATCTGCTTCTGATCCCATTTCGTATCTATATATTTAACTGATGGATATTTGTATATAACTATATATAGATAGGAGAGCATGCTAAATTCTGTGAAAATTTGTACCTGTTGGCTGTTGGGGCTTCTAGTGAACTATCTGGATATGCATCACCATTGCGTTAGCACCATTTGTTTGGTTGGACTTATGGGCAAGGTTGGGTGAAATAGTTTCTTGGTTGGATAGATAATGGGCGGGTTATGAGGATGGGGTGGCTTATGTGAATGGATGGCTTTACCGAGGATTCTTGGAGATGATGTTTTGCTTCATGGTCTGTTAGCAATTTCATGTTATCTCAGTTTTCATTTTTTTTGTTTTTTTTTTTGTTTTGGTCTATGATGAGATAATGTATCCTAGATTTATGCTCCATTTTTTTTTTTTTTTTTTTTTTTTTTTTACATTTCGGTCGGGATATCTCATTTTGGATTCGAAAAAATTTACTGTAGGATAAAAAATTTGTTAAAAATTTGCTAGAAGATAAGATGTTTAGGAATTTACCTGGAACGATACGTTCAGCCAGACTGTGTGGCGGAAAATGAGCATGCTCAAATTCCGTCAGATGGTGTGGCTGAAAATGAGCAATGCTCAAATTCAGCCACACGGTATGGCTGAAATTGGACGTAGTGGTTTGTGTTGGTCGGGTATTGATTTTTTTAGTTTGAGTTAGTTTGGGTTGATTTTTATTTTTTTGGTTTTTATTTGGCCTCGGTTTTTTATTTAGTTAAGTTTGTTGTTGGTTTTTTTTAGGTTGGTTTTATTTATTTTGGTTTGGATTTTGGATTGGTAGTTTGGTTTATGTTTGTTTGTTGGGTTGGGACTTGTTTATAAGCAATTTCTTTCCAACGTTACAATTCTAACGTTACATTTTCAACTTCCAATTCAAACGACTATATCATACCACAATCCTATGTATAAGTATCAAACCAATCAATTTTTTCATCTCTAAAATTTTCTCATTCACTTTACAATATCTCTCATTCAGTAAGAGGCTCATTCAGTCTAGTTCGTTGAAAGCTGAAGCTCCTCTCGTCCAACCTCCATTTGAAAGCTCATCTTCTTGTCAGCATGGATCAAAAGCTAACAATACTATGCTCGCTTGGAGGTGTACTAAATGAGTTAGCTTATGAAGGAGGTTTAATTCAAGTTCTTTTAGTTGATCGAAATATTTCGTTTCTTAGTTTACATAATATAATTATTGATGAATATTCTATCGATTACGAATTTATATTAGTACATATTTTCGTATATAATTGTATAAATGTAGATAGTAAACAAACATGAAAATTTATTCTTGAAGTTAATGCACAATCACCGTATATTAATATCTATGTCACTCTACCCCTATCAAGAAATAATAATGTAAGGTAGTATACCTGCTTCTAATATAAATGTTAACGTTGGTCCTAGTTCTTCTCACCAAGTTATTCCATTTACTGAAGAAGAACATATAGTAGATGATGATAGTAACGATGATAAAAATAGTGATGATCTAATTGAAAATTTAGATAATGAATTTGATAATTCCGTTGATAGTCTTAGCACTCCTGAATTATTTATTGGAAAACAATTTGAGAATCGTTATAAATTTAGAAGTTTTATTAGTGATATAGCAATTAAACATAATTTTACTTGTTCGGCTACTTTAAATAATGCTACTGGGATTATATATAAATGTAATAGTTCAAATTTTCATTAGTAGAGTTTTGAATATGATTAGAGTAAAGGTTAAGAGTGGGATAGATTAGGATTTGCGTTTATATTAGGGTAAGGGTTTGGATTAGGTTATGGTTTAGTTTACGGGTTAGGGAGAGGGTTAGGGTTGGGGTCTAGATTAGGTTTAAGATTAGTCTTAAGGGTTAGGGTTGGAATCTAAATTAGGTTTAAGATTAGCCTTAGGATACAATTTCTTGGGTTAGGAGTTATCATTAGTGTTTGTATTATGGTTAGAAAATTAGGATTTAGGATATGAGTAATAAATTTAATTTAAAAATAATTAAAAAATTAAACTAACCATGAACACTTCACTTCTTCTTCTTCTTCTTCTCCTCGGTTTCTCTTCTGCTCCTCCTCCTCTTCCTGTGAATACTTCACACTTCACAAGAACCTCTTAACTCCTCTCCCAACCACCAACTAACCCACCCCATTAAACCATCTCCATTTACTATCTGAACCAACCCAACCTAGCGAACCGGACCGGCCATGTTGGATTTTCGACAGACCATTTGTCGAAATTTTGGAGTCATGTCGAATTTTCGACAGACGGTCTGTCGAAAATTGGGCATGGCTCCAATTCCGACATGCGGTCTGTCATCTTCTATCGTTTCTCCAAATTTCTTGAACTTCTATCGTTTTTACTAATTTTTAACAAATTATTTATCCTACAACAAATTTTTTGTTTTGGATTAGTTGGTTATTTGCACCTCTCAGCACTCTTTGGACACTTCCATGAATATTTTATTTTATTCAATAAATAATAATAAATAAAATGTCAAAACAAAATAATTTCAAATGAATTATATCTATAAATGATAACAAGCAAATTGAAAATATACAATACAATAAAATATATTTAAGATTTATTTAGGATTTTAGTAACTTTTAGATATAACTTAAAAATTTAAATTAGATAGTTGAAAAATAGAAAATCACTAATTAAGTAGAGAGGGGTGGGTCAATAAAAAGGGAGGGAGAGAAATAATTTTAAGTCTATTTTTGTATCTTTTAGCGAGAAACACCATCCTGTTTATTATATAGATTTTGGAGTATCAAAATTTAAAATTTTATGCCACATCTTGTTGGAATTTTATCTGTTGATACAATTCAGATATTGGTTGAATGGCTTTAATATATTGTGGACAATTTTCTTACTCAAATTCCATACTCAATTTCCATACAATGAAGGATGTGTTTTGGACAATTTTATATCAAATTTTAGTTGCAAAATTGTTGAAATAGTTTTATTGTTGGAGTCTAGTCTCGATTCGAGGTGTTGGAGGACAGTCTGGACATCGCAAAAGACATAGGGGAATTCTATTGAAAACTGACCGAGTTCGGTCTGGCCAAATTCGGTTCGAACTCTCAATTTGTCACAGAACCTGTTGGGTTTGACCCAACCGAATTCGGTCAGAATTCGATTTGAGTCGGTCTGTTGGCGGACAGATTCACTATAGGCCTCAAATCTGTATCAAATCTTCTTTGTGATCAAATTTGGATGTCCAGGATTGAGTCTGGGCTATTTTAGGATTTCTAAACTCTAAATAGATTTCTCAACCTATAAATATATGTTGTGGGTGGAGGCACAAGGCAGAACACAACGGAGGCTCAATACAGGAGATTCAGGGTGTTCGTCCACATGAAAATTAAGAGAAAGTTCATACTTTGCTCTTAGGGCTCACTATCCAAGATAGTTGGAAGTGAAGATATGTTCTGGGAATCGTTTATCTCGTTCATGGAGATCACTACGGGTAGGACGAGTGATTTTAAGTTGTAATCTTCTGCCTTCTTCTTGAGTTTGGTGAGGGAGTTGAACCTTTGGGCAAATGATTCAACATATTTGTATTCAGTCTTGTATCATAAAGTTATAAAGAGTGTGATTTGTCCAGGTGATCGGTCACCGAAAATATTGTGTTTGATCTGACTTGACGTTCTTGTTTGACAGTGGTTCGTTATCTTCAGGTTAATTGGTGTAGTTTTCGTTGCAGTCAGCTTCAAACACGTGGATCAAAACGCTTCCTAGGCGTTGTGGTACCAACTGTTGGGAACGAAGCGCGAAAAACGTTTCCCCAAACTAGAGAGCCCTGTGAGAGAACCGAGCAAAAGCACACAAACCAAAAATGCTAAACACGAATCGCAGATACAAAAAATTTTACGTGGAAAACCCATATGGGAAAAACAACGGGACGATCAGAGTCCAACCCTGTAGAACCTCCATTAATGGAATAAAGAGAATACACCCTCTACAACTTCCTGTAGTATCCTGCTAAGTCCAGAAAGCTCCGAATTTTTGCAACTGATCCTGGTGTCGAACACGTCTCGATGGTCGCTATCTTTTTTAGATCTACTGAGATGCCATCTCCTGTGATAACGTGGCCTAGAAAGTCCACCTTGTCCAAGAAGAACTCACACTTGATAGTGTCACGCCCCAGAACCAGAATACTGCAGAGCGGGAGACAAATACAGCCAGCTACGTATATTGAAGTGCAAGCCACCTCGCAATACGGTCACGACTGTCTAGATGCATGAGGGTTTATCTACAGGCCATCAGTCTCTTAAGGTCAAGAACAAGCCTAGTGTCTCAATCTCAAGCAAGTAAATACATGTTACAAGATGGTAGATCATCAGACATACAAAGTAAGGCATCCCAAACATTACATATTCAGATGATCATGAAGCTAGTTATACAAAATGCGAAGACTAGCAAGAGTTCCAGTCATACATGATCAACCCTAGGATTTGTTAATTATGTTACAGCCATTAGGCAGACATGAATGTAAATTCAACACGAGCTGATACTTGCTCGGCGGCTAAACGTCTCAAAAGAATAATTTACAATAGAGTGGGAGAGCAAAATAAAATCCACTCGTTGCCAGGGTTGCGTCTAGTGTTCACCATCTGGCTGGAAGGCGGGGAGATCCTCGGGAGCTACTCCGAAATCTGGCCATATAAAACCAGCTGGGTCAGACCCCAAAAAGAGCAAGTGCCACAAGGAAGGCTTCACTTAAGAACTAAAACCAGCATATTAGCACATGATACATAAAGGATAACGAAAAATATGAGTTAGAGAAAATATGGTGATAAACGATAAGATAACTAAAGGACTATTCCAGTAACCAAGTTACAACCCGTAAACCAAATAAGGACCGGGGTTGTAACCCTTCACCTGAACAGAACTTAGTCTCTAACCAATTATCGAATAAGTAAAGCATAACAGTAACGGGCTGAAGTAACCATGTATTGGCCTTATCTAGGCAAGACTAGACTGGACTCCATCCATCAATCATGGCCAAGCAATGAGTACGGCTTGATACTTTAACTAACTAGGGTTATCACAAGCCTAGTTACTAAAAAGATGCATTGAGATGTTCCAACAGCCACAAGCCATGCAGACTTAATGCAGGTTATCCAGATGTAAGTTGAGAGAGTTGGATTAGGTGACTTGGGGGTGCAACATATGATAGTGTGCTGGAAATGTGCCCTACTCGACGGCAGGCTACAAGTCCAATTAAAGCGCCCAAATAACGGGACTGCCTGTAGCCGGGAAATCTCTTCATGAATTACTTGATCAATCTAGTCATTATCCTAGTCAGATTCTGTATGAATCCCTGACTGTGGTAACCAGGAATTCATGTCCTATACATGATGCAAGACGAGACATGTAGCTTATACAAGCATAAACACCCACGGTGTCAAGACAAGAGTTACTTAGCAAGTCAAGATAGCCGTCACAACAACATATCATGATTATCATGTTAGGTTACTTATCAAGTCAAGAGTACGTCACAGCGGACCACCATCAAGAATTATCATGTCAAGTTACTTGTCAAGAGTGTACCACGATGGGTCACTATCAAGAATTATCATGTTACTTGTTACTTGTTAAGAGTGCGCCTTAACAGGCCACTATCGTGTTCTATCCTTACATTATCATGAATGAGAGAAGCTTGCATAAAATAGCTAGTAGCATATTCTTGAAGCCAAGAAAAAGATCTACAACTTTCATGTTGGGAGTTGGAAGAAATTCTGGCCACAAATCAGCCAAATGGGGCACAAAACAACCAAAAACAGCCAAAATAGGCACTATGTGGCACTATGCATCTATGCGGACTGGCACTATACGGCCAGACACTATGCAGCTATGCGGACGGGCACTATGCAGCCAGGCACTATGCAGCTATGCGGACCGACACTATGTGGCCAGGCACTATGCATATATGCGGATTGGCACTATGCGGCCAGGCACTGTGTATCTATACGAACTAGCACTATGCGGCCAGACACTATTCATCTATGCGGACTGGCACTATGCGGCCAGGCACTATGCATCTATGCGGACTGACACTATGCGGCCAGATACTATGCATCCCTACGGACTGGCACTATGCGGCCAGGTACTATATATCTATGCGGACTGGTACTATACGGCCAGGTACTATGCATCCTTGCGGACTGGCACTATGCGGTCAGGTACTATGCATCCATGCAGACTGGCACTATACGGCCAGCACTATACATCCATACGGATTGACACTATGCGGCCAGCACTATACGGCTATGCGGCCAGCACTATTCATCGTCCCTGCCAGAACCAGGACAGATGAACATAGAAGATGTCCAAATCTTATTTGGTCATAACTTCCTCAAAACAAGTCGAAATCTAACTTTTCAAAGGTCCATTTTGGATAAAATCGAATTCTCTACAACATAAAACATCAAAACTTAAAAATAATGAAGTTTGGTAGATCAAAACCTAAGAAAACTGAAAAGGCTACAAACTTAGATCTAAAAAAATCCATCCGTCCAAACCGAAAACTCCAAGTTCTAAAGATGCTTAGAATCGTACAGAGAAGAAGATAGAACAATAAAATGGAAGATCCATCATGAAGCAAGTTGCACTTGCCTAAGCTCTCTAGGTTGGTAGGAGAGTAATGGAGGAAGAAGAAGAAGTAATGAATGAAGAGAGAGAAATAAGGGGTGGTTGGGCTTTAAAGGGGGAGGGTTTACTCATAATGAACCAAGCCCAATCAAACCAAGCCAAACCAAAATAAACCAAGCCAAGTCATGACAACCAAGACTAGGCTAGCAAGTCAAGTCCAACTACGGGTCACCTGACAAACGTCAGAGATCGCGTATACGCATACGAAAATATGTATAACGGGAAACAGGAGTGACAACTCTACCCACCTTAAAAGAATTTTGTTCTCGAAATTTAATCAAGAGGCTAGAGATGTCGTGGCAGGCTATATTAATCATAAGCAATCTATGACTAACAGTCAATCAAGCAATCATTCATGCAAGCAAGGAATTAAAAGCATAAGGCATAAGGAAGACATTATATCTTATGAGTCAAACAGGTGTGGATATTGCGAGCGGATATCATCCTCACGCTCCCACGTTGACTCACCTAAAGAGTGGTGACCCCAAGCAATACGGACTAAACTAATAGTCTTGTTATTGAGTTCCTTCTCTCTTCGGTCCAATATGGATACGGGCCTTTCCTCATACGAAAGGTTGGTACCAACAACCAATTCCGAATGATCAAGTATATGGATCGGATCCGGGATATACCGTTGAAATTGGAGTCATGTACCTCATGTAACGACGGCGGACAAGTGAGACGATATGACACATCACCTACTCGCTTGAGAATGTCAAACGACCCTATATACCTAGGACTAAGCTTTCCCCGTACACCGAATCGAATGACGCCACGGGTAGGCGAGATCCTAAGGAACACGTGGTCGCCGACTGAAAACTCAAGTGGACGCCGATGAAAATCGGTCCAATGGCGCTGACGATCTTGGACAACTCGAAGATGATCTATGACTTGTCTGACCACGTCGATTGTCTGCGTAACCATCTCTGGACCAAGCATCTGCCTCTCACCTATATCATCCCAGGCTAACGAGGATCTGCACTTCCTGTCATACAGTGATTCAAAGGGTGCCATCTGGATACTGGCCTAGAAACTATTGTTATAGGAGAACTCCACTAGGTGCAGGTGATCTTTCCACGAACCACCGAAGTCCAGCGTACAAGATCGCAACATATCTTCAAGAATCTGAATCGTGCGTTCTGACTGACCATCTGTCTGCGGATGATATGCGGAACTGAACTTGAGACGAGTCCCCAAACTCTCTTGAAGACTCCGCCAAAAGTGCGATGTGAATCTTGAATCTCTGTCTGATATGATACTAACTGGCACTCCATGCAATCTAACAATCTGCCTGAGGTACATCTCTGCCAGCTGATTTGTCGACTGACCAATTCTGAAGAGGAGAAAATGAGCTACCTTCGTGAGACGATCAACTATAGCCCATATAGCATCTCTCCCAGCTGGGGATTTAGGTAACCCAGTTACAAAATCCTAATGTGCTCCCATTTCAATTCTGGGATCGGTAAAGGTTGAAGAAGTTCAACTGGTCTCTGATGTTCATCCTTAACTTGTTTGCAAACTAAACATCGGGAGACAAACTGGGCTATCTCCCTCTTCATGCCATTCCACCAGAAATGCTGACGGATGTCTCGGTACATCTTCGTGCCACCGAAATGAATTGAATACTGAGAACTGTGAGCCTCTGCCATGATCTCCTGTCTGATGTCACCACTGGGTACACAAAGACGCCTCCCATGTCAGAGTGTACCATCCTCATGAATGCATAACTCTGCTCTCCATCCTGCTACGCATTCTGCTCTAAGCCGCTAAAGCTTAGAATCCGTTGGTTGCTCCATTTTGATCCTCTCAACTATACTGGACAGAACTTGCATACTGGCCATCAATGCCACATTGGTAGGGAGAACTATCTTTATCCCCATCTTCTGAAGGTCTGCTAATAACTTTGGTTGCGCTGTTAGGAAATAAACTTCAGCTCTTTTGCTCAATGCATCTGCTACTACTTGGCCTTCCCAGGATGATACTGCAGGTTGATGTCATAATCCACAAGTAGCTCTAGCCATCTCCTCTGACGCATGTTAAGATCCTTCTGAGTAAATATATACTTTAGACTCTTGTGGTCGGTGAAAATCTCCACTAGATCTCCATACAAATAATGCCTCCACAACTTAAGTGCAAAAACCACCACTGCCAATTCCAAGTCATGGGTTGGATAATTCCTCTCATGATCACGAAGCTGACGTAACGCATAAGCTACTACCTTACCATGTTGCATCAATACGTATCCCAATCCTCTGCCTGAAGTATCACAATAAACTAAAAATCCTCCAGTCCCATCTGGAAGCGTAAGAATGTGGGCCGTCATTAATCCTTGCTTCAACTTCTCGAATGAACTCTGACACTCTGCTGTCCAAGCAAACTGCACATCCTTATAGGTCAACCGCGTCAATGGGACTGAAATTCGAGCAAAGTCTGATACGAACCGCCGGTAATAGTCGGCTAATTCTAGAAAACTTCGAACTTCTGCGACGGTGCTGGGAACTGGCCATGTCTCTATAGCCACTATCTTATGGGGGTCAACTTCCACTCCACCTCTGGTGATGATGTGACCTAAGTACGAAATGCGATCAAGCCAAAATTCGCACTTATTGAACTTCGCATACAACTGGTGCTCTCTGAGAATCTGAAGAACTACACGGAGATGTTTCTCATGCTCCGCCTCACTCTTGCTATAGACTAAGATGTCGTCTAGAAATACTACCACGAACTGGTCCAAATAGGGCATGAAGATACGATTCATGAGGTCCATTAATACGGCTGGCGCATTGGTCGCTCCAAATGGCATAACAAGGAACTCCCAATGTCCATATCTTGATATGAATGCTGTCTTCTGGATGTCTTGCTCTCTAACTCTGATCTGATGGTACCCTGATCGCAAGTCAATCTTCGAGAATACTGCCGCCCCCTTGAGATGATCAAATAAGTCATATATTCTTGGTAGAGGATATCTGTTCTTGATTGTTACAGAGTTCAAGGTTCGATAATCAATACATAATCTTGACGTACCATCCTACTTTTTCACAAGAAGCATCGGGGATCCCCAAGGCGATCCGCCAGCACGAATGAATCCCTTGGTTCTGAGTTCTTCAATCATCTTGTACAAAATCTCCAACTCCGAGGGTGCCATCCTATAGACTCTCTCTGACACTGGTGTCGTCCCTGGAATCAAGTCGATAGTGAACTCTATCTCCCTCTCCGGTGGCATACTTGGAAGTTTTTCGGAAAATACATCGGGAAACTCTTCTACTACTCTGGGAAACCGAACTGCCTCTGCTACTGCCATCCACAAGACTGGGGGAGAAGGTTCAACTCCACCTCTGGAAAAGGAAAACTCCGGTCCGCCTGGAATACCAAAAATAATTCTGCCAATTTGGCAGTCTATTCTACATACTGATTCTTCAACCAATTCCATTCCTAGGACCACATCATAATCGGCCATCGGGAATTCTATCAACCTAGCGGGAAACTCTCTACCGCTAACTACGATTCGACACGAGGAAACACTACCAAAATTTATCGTTTTAGCGACGGCCACATCCGTCGCTAAGACGACGGTAAATACAATTAGCGACCGAGTACCGACGGATATTGGCCAAAAACATCCGTCGGCAATCAGCTCGTCGCTAATAACCTTTCGTCGCTAAGTTGTCGTCACATGACGGACTAGCGACGGATATTCGACGTTACAATACGAAGCCTTAGCGACGGATGTCCGACGGACTTTCGTCCACTTCAGCTTTTAAGTACTGAACTGTGTAGGCTATAACGACGTACATTTCCGTCGGAAACCCGTCGTAACAGCGTATCACATTGTATCATTCCGTCGCTAATGCGTCGCAAGGCGTCGGTAATTAACGACCGCTTTCCGACGGATTACTGATGAACTATCCGTCGAGCAGGTTCTGGAAAAGCTTGGCATTTCCAGCACCATGGCGACAGAATCGTAGTCGCTAACCCGTCGCTACTGCGACGCGACAGCGACGGATTTCTGACTGATTATCCGTCGCCATGGTTCTGAAATTGTCATGCATTTCCAGAACCATGTCGACGGATTTGCCGTCGCTACGCCGTCACTATTTAGAGGACTGATTAGCGGCTGTCTACCAGTCGCCCTGGCGACGGCGGTTCCGTCGCTAGTCCGTCGAAGCTTATACCACCAGAACATTACCGACGGATAATCCGTCGATAACCCGTCGCTGCCTGGAAACATTTTAAAAACTCTAGATAGCGACGGATTACCCGTCGAAAACCCGTCGGAAACTGGGATTATCCGTCGCTACACGGTCACTAGTCCGTCGCTAACTGGGTTTATTGGGAAAAAAAAATTGCAGCACTTTCCCTGTTCACAAATATATGCATAAACCAAACCAATATATAATGCACACCAATTATCCAACAATCACACAGACCAAATATATAATACAGTCACATTATCCAAGAATCACATAGACCAAGTAATGCACATACGAATTTAATGCACACCAATTATCCAAGAATCATATAGACCAAACCAAATTAATATAAAATAGACATCAATTATCCGGAAGAGTAACCTAATATCCATCGTTATAATCCGATCATTGCACAAATATTCCAAAATTTTCACAAATATTCCAAAATATATAGGAAAGAGTTGGCCAGTTACAGTAACCTAATATCCAATCCTGGCGACCGATCATAACACAAATATTCCAAAATTTTCACAAATATTCCAAAACACATAGGAAAATCGACTTTCGTCTCAACAATGACCACAAGTCAGATGATGAATTCTCACAGCCAGGGTCAATACTTATAAGTACCTACGGTCCAGGAGGTTGATCCGCTATAGTACACCCATGTACGATCAACGAAGTAACGATCCATTTCAATTTGGATGTGAAAATCTGTATCGTAAGACAAACTAAACATAATCAGTTCTATTTCACATGCTTAATTGCCAAGTATGGGAACGAATGGCTCAGAACACAACCCAAAATTCATTCTAGCATACATTAGTGTGAATCATCTACGTTCTGTACATATAGTGTAGTATATGTTCTTATCGTATCTAGTATCTGAAAGATGTAACAGAATCAAGATGAACTCACATAGATTACAGGTGCCCCACATTTGAGTGCTACACCAAGACTCACCGTGATGAGGTTAGTGATTTATTTAACCTAATATAGTAATCTTGTAATTTAAAGTTGGAAGAACGTGCAAGTAGCCTTATAGTTTCTGCCTCGCCAGTCGAATGGCTTAATTGCCAAGTATCGGAACGAATGGCTCAGAACACAACCCGAGATTCATTCTAGCATACATTAGTAAGTTCATCTTGATTCTGTTACGTCCTTCAGATACTAGATACGATAAGAACATATACTACACCATATGTACAGAACATAGATGATTCACACTAATGTATGCTAGAATGAATCTTGGCTTGTGTTCTGAGTCATCCGTTCTGATCAGGCATCTTCCTTCTCCTCTCCTCCACCATGGCTCTGAACAAATTTGCTCCTCCCTCTACTTTCCTTCTTCTTATTTGACTCTCTCAGCAACATATGACATCCAGCTCAAGTGTAGAGTCGGGGGAGAAGAAGTGGACAGAAAGAGGAGGGGGAAGCAGCACAGCCGGCGGCATGACCCGGAGGAAGTACAGAGGTTTTCTTCAACAGCCGTAGGAGAACTATAAGGATATATCTTTTTAGCGACATATCACATTGTCAAAGACCCTTAATGTGACAATCATGTTACCGCGGTGTCGGAAGACTAACATGTTAGTCTTCCGACACCGCGGTAACATGATATTCACATGAAGGGTCTTTTGACAAGATGACATGTCGCTAAAAAGATATATCCTTATAGTTCTCCTACGGCTGTTGAAGAAAACCTCTGTACTTCCTCCGGGTCATGCCGCCGGCTGTGCTGCTTCCCCTCCTCTTCCTGTCCACTTCTTCTCCCCCGACTCTACACTTGAGGTGGATGTCGTATGTTGCTGAGAGAGTCAAATAAGAAGAAGGAAAGTAGAGGGAGGAGCAGATTTGTTCAGAGCCATGGTGGAGGACGAGGAGAAGGAAGATGCTTGATCAGAATGGACGGCTCAGAACAAAAGCCAAGATTCATTCTAGCATACAATAGTGTGAATCATCTATGTTCTGTACATATGGTGTAGTATATGTTCTTATCGTATCTAGTATCTGAAGGACGTAACAGAATCAAGATGAACTCACTAATGTAATACTAAGACATCATCTACTACTATATAAGATATAGTGATAGGTTGTCTTATCATCATTGCCGAGGGATGAGGGTCGGAGGACAGTCAACTTTATCTAAGGCTACTTGTATAGTTTCTGCCTCGTCAGTCGAATGGCTGCAGGGACTATGTCCTGATCACCATTAGTGTGAATCATCTATGTTCTGTACATATGGTGCAACACTTTTCCTGTTCACAAAAATATGCATAAACCAAACCAATATATAATGCACACCAATTATCCAAGAATCACATAGACCAAATATGCACATACGAATGGCTGCAGGGACTATGTCCTGATCACCATGTCGTACCGTAGATTAATGCAAATGGAGCTGGAGCCAAAATACAGAAACCAAAATACAGAAACCAAAATACAAAATATAGAATTCAAAATAGGACCCTCTGTGAGAACGGATGGCTCAGAACACAACCAACCGGAGAGGATACCCTGAGAGATCCATCTGAGTAGGACGTATACTCTGAGAGATCACCTTTACAAGAATGATATCAGTAGTGGGATTGAGTGCTGGAGGGGATACCATCAGAGTATACGTCCTACTCAGATGGGTCTCTCACCGTTACTATTTTTTTCTGACTGCATGGTGGATGTGCTCCGTCAACAGAATCTGACTCCAAGCCAAAACTTTGCCCCGGAGCTCAAGTGGACATCCTTCGTGTAGAGCTCGAGTGAGAGGTTCATGACAGCATGGTGGTCTCCTTTGTCAAAGTATCCGTGCTCGTCCCACAACCAATGTGGGATGAGCACGGATACTTTGACAAATGAGACCACCATGCTGTCAGGAACCTCTCACTCGAGCTCTACACGAAGGATGTCCACTTGAGCTCCGGGACAAAGTTTTGGCTCGGAGGAAGAATCTGTTGACGGAGCACATCTACTATGCTGTCAGAAAAAATTAGTAACGGTGGGAGACCCATCTGAGTAGGACGTATTCTCTGATAATATCTCCTCCAGCACTCAATCCCACTACTGATATCATTCTTGTAATTGTGATCTATCAGAGTATACGTCATACTGAGATGGATCTAGTATTCTCTCTTGTTGGTTGTCGTATCATCATTGCCGAGGGATGAGGGTCGGAGGACAGTACAAATAGTCTAATACAAAAACAACTCAATATGTAGTCCAATACAAATAGTCTAATACAAAAACAACCCAATACAAATAGTCCAATACAAATAAGTACTAATAGCTAATGAGAACCACGCTGCTCACGCAAACGCTCAGTGATACGTTCACGCAACCACCTCGAAAAAGCGAGATTTTTGGCGCGAGGAGAGCTGTCGTCCCTTGCAAGGACTGCATGAAGAGTCCTCTCGGTCTCACTAGCTACCGGTGCTGGATGAATAGAACTCCCGGTCTCACTAGCAACCGGTGCCACTTCCTCCTTAACTGTAGGAGGAGCCACCTCAGCATTCACTGTTTTCCTCAAACGACGTGCCGCTCCTCGGGTCATGGGTGCCATCTGGTAAGATCGATAGTCACAAATAATATAATTGTAACAGAAGCAAGCTAACTAAAGGAACCATCATGTAATTTGAGTACATTTTCGAAAGCCGATAAAGTATAAAAAATTTGATTTTTTGCCAAGTGTGAGAACGGATGGCTGAGAAGACAACCCAAGATTCATTCAAGCATACATTAGTGTGAATCATCTATGTTCTGTACATATGGTGTAGTATATGTTCTTATCGTATCTAGTATCTGAAGGACGTACGTAACAGAATCAAGATGAACTCACATAATGTAATACTAAGACATCATCTACTACTATATAAGATATAGTGATAGGTTGTCGTATCATCATTGCCGAGGGATGAGGGTCGGAAGACAGTCAACTTTATCTACGGCTACATAGTTTCTGCCTCGCCAGTCGAATGGCTGCAGGTACTATGTCCTGATCACCATGTCGTACCGTAGATCAAATGGAGCTGGAACTGGAGCCAAAATACAGTACTACTTCACCATGTCGTACCATTTTACTCTCTCCTCCTCCCCCCCTCCGGCGCTCTCACTCTCTCTGGCGCTCTCACACTACTAATCCCTATGTGTTTTAAGTGTGAGAACGGATGGCTCAGAACACAACCCAAGATTCATTCTAGCATACATTAGTGTGAATCATCTATATTCTGTATACATATCATGTAGTATATGTTAACCTTATCGTATCTAGTATCTGAAGGACGTACGTAACAGAATCAAGATGAACTCACTAATGTAATACTAAGACATCATCTACCACTATATAAGATATAGTGATAGGTCGTCGTATCATCATTGCCGAGGGATGAGGGTCGGAGGACAGGCAACTTTATCTACGGCAACATAGTTTCTGCCTCGCCAGTCGAATGGCTGCAGGGAATATCCGTCACCATGTCGTACCGTAGATTAATGCAATTAATGGAGCTGGAAATATCCGTCGCTAACCGGTAACTAGTCCGTCGCTAACTGAGATTGTCACATACACATATGTATATCACAGCTAGATGTATAGATATATACATCTATACAGAAGCACACAACTGATAGAACTCGCACTGTCCTTGAGACAGTGAACATATATACCATGAATCCAAACCCCATATATATTCACATTTACTAATCCAAACACCACCAAACTAATGGAACACCCAATATGGATAACACATTATTTAGCCAATATATAAACTCAGATGAATTTGAGAAGCAAAGCCACCCGCCGCCCCCGACCAAAGCCCGCCGCCCCCGACCAAAGCCCGCCGCCCAGTAGTTCGGTTGCATATATATATATGAAGAGTGCTTATGGGTGTGCGTCGGTTGCAAATAGCCCCGACGCACCCGCCCCAAGCCAGCCGCCCAGCCCCCGACGCCGCCGCCCCAAGCCAGCCGCCCAGCCCCCAACCCAAGCCAGCCGCCCAGCCCCCGACGCCCCCGCCCCAAGCCAGCCGCCCAGCCCCCGACGCCCCCGCCCCAAGCCAGCCGCCCAGCCCCCGACCCAAGCCAGCCGCCCAGCCCCCGACGCCCCAACCCCAAGCCCACCCGCCTCCCAGACCCCGACGCCCCCGCCCCAAGCCCACCGCCTAGACCCCGACCCAAGCCAGCTGCCCAGCCCCCGACGCCCCAACCCCAAGCCAGCCTCCCAGACCCCGACGCCCCCGCCGAGCCCCCGACGCCCCAACCCCAAGCCCGCCTCCCAGACCCCGACGCCTCCGCCCTAAGCCCACCGCCCAGCCCCCGACCCAAGCCAGCCGCCAAGCCACGGACGGTCCAGCCCCAATCGCGCCGCCCAGGCCCTATAACTGAGAGAGAGAGAGAGATCGAGAGAGAGAGAGAGAGGGGGGGTTACCTTCGGGAGAGAGAGAGGAGAGGACGCCGACGCCGATAACCTTCCCGACGCCGATCACCGAAGCCGACACCGGCGAGAGAAAGAGAGAGAGAGAGAGAGAGAGAGAGAGAGAGAGAGGAGAGAGAGTGAATTTGGGAGGAATGCGAAAAGTTTCCCCCGCCGTTCCATTTAAAGTCTGGAACGTTTATTTAGCGACGGACGAGCGACTGGTAAAAGACCGTCGCCAATCGGTCGCCTTTTTGGATAAGTGTCGACTGCACATCCGTCGCTAAGGCGTCGAAAATATGTCCCGCCAATTTTCTACACAATTTTAGCCAAACTAATCGACTGTGTAGCGACGACTAAAACTCCGTCGCTAAACACCGACACTCTAGCGACGGATGTGCGACCTTTCCTCCCCCTAAAATTAAAATAAAAATGACAAAGGATTGTAGTCGGTAAGCAGTCGCTGAGCGGCCACGAAACCGTCGCTAATACCGACGGAATAAGTCCGTCGCTAATACTCCGTCGCTAAATGAGCGTATTTTGGTAGTGAAAATACTTGATCGGCGGCTAAACGCCTCAAAAGAATAATTTACAATAGAGTGGGAGAGCAAAATAAAACCCACTCATTGCCAAGGTTGCGTCTAGTGTTCACCATCTGGCTGGAAGATCCTCGGGAGCTACTCCAAAATCTGGCCAAACAAAACCAGCTGGGTCAGACCCCAGAAAGAAGTGCCACAAGTGAGGCTTCACTTAAGAACTAAAACCAGCATATTAGCACATGATACATAAAGGATAATGAAAAACATGAGTTAGAGAAAATAGGGTGATAAACGATAACTAATACGTCCCGAATGAGTTGGCAATACGTTTAAGAGCCGCCGGAACGAAGCAAATGAGGGGGAGATTGGGTAGGGTGCAACGCCCCAGTCCCAAAATACGTAGGACTAGAAACGTATCATGTCAGCTGTATACATACAAAGTATACTCCAATATATGGATATCTCGTATGTACACATAAGCTGTAAAATGTAGTAACCATGAAGGTAATCTCATCGACAAACCAATATATATCATAAAATCAACTTATTAAAGTCATTTGTACAAACGTTGGGTGGAGACAAAGTCCACTACCAACTATCTCAAAATAAAATGCATAAGAAGTGAATCGATAAAATATCAAACGAACCAAGCGCAATTCTCTTCGAAGGAAGGGAGAAGATCACGGCCTTGGCTAGAAGACCTGCAGTAAATCATGAAAGCATACACCTGGAGAGATAACCAGGTCCTCAGAGGGACGTAACAAGATACAGAAAGAACATGCCATGTAACTGCATAAGTAAAAATACTATAAACTACAACATAACAGGGTACCTAACCATCTATATGATATGCACTTTGAGGACAACATTCTATGCAGGGGCTGTAACGGATTCACGCAAGCAAGTAATAAAGAGTGGCCGTCAAGTAGCGCTCATCCGAGACACTATCGGCCGGGCAGCAAGTAGGGCCGTCAAGTAGCGCTCATCCGAGACACTATCGGCCGGGCAGCAAGTAGTGCTCATCCGAGTCACTATCACTCATAAATGTGTAAAAAGTAAATGTAGCCCCTACGCTAGTAGCTGTCCCCTCCCCCCAATGATACTATATATGTATCGTAACCACGACACACCAACATGTGTCGTTTCTACAACACGGTTTATATTCAATAACTGTCAAGTCTTCTAACATGCATCTATTGACAGTTATTCCTACGCATGCGCACGGGTGATCAGCCAACACGCAAGTGACCACTACATGATACTCACAACTCACACACAACTCGTGATACAATCGTGACAAGTTAATGACATGCACTCTATTGACGGTAGTCACTTAACTCTAGGTCCACATGCAAGAAGAAAATAATAAACAAGGAATATAAAAACAATAACTGAAATAAAATGCAACTAAATGTAAGCAGTAAATATGGCAAGGTATCTTGCCCGATTTCGTGCTGTAAATATGAAATGCTGCTCCTGCGTCCACGCCTCCGGAACCCGACGCTCCTAGATAATTAATTAACTAAATTAAGTCACTACTTATGAAACTTACGATACGACTTAATTAGTCAAAGTAATGTGTTAAAATTATATTCAATCTCTCACGGAACCATTTAGATCCATACAATCACACACAGGTTCCACGAGACATCGAAACACAGTTTTAGGGTTTCTAACTTTTAATTAGTCGGTTATGTCCCTACTTCAATAACATACTTAAAAATTATATAAAAATCATAAAAATAATATTTAAACTAATTTTCTACAGATTTATCTCTAAAATTTTAGAATTAATATTTCTAAAGACATTTATGACTAGTTGATTAATAAGTCAGCTAGTCTACCCGAAACTCGCCCGGAACATAGTTAATGACTCAAAATTGCTAAAATAACCAAAAAATATATTTTAAACAGCAATAAAATAATTTTTTATAGAATAATATCAGAGGTACAAGGGTTGAGTTATACTACAAGTTTGGGACATTCTAGGTCAGCCGGTTACCCGAAATTAGCTAGTTTTGACCTACAATTTTTTCGACCAGATTTGAGTTGCTAAAATCGTGGAAAAATACTTAAAAATCCTAATTTATGTATATGAACACACATAAAATTCAGTTTCAAAAATAGGCACCAATAGCTCATAGTTCCTTTACAATGGGGTTAATTTTGATCCTACCGACACATGAATATTATGCATATATTTCATGAAACCTTTATGGATGATTATAACTAACAAAAGCCATCAAAATATGATTTCTACAAAATTAATAACATATTTTCTACAGAATTTTAGCAAAGGTTTTTAGAAGAAAAGATTTGGGTTCTTACCAAAGATCCATGCTAGAAAGGGTGATGATGACTTATCTTCACCAAAACTCCAATCTTTTCCGCTATCCTCGCTTGTTAATCCTCTCTTGGTGAGTATGAGAGAGTTGATAATGGCTATAAAGGATTGGATGGG
Organism: Iris pallida; assembly: GCA_029216955.1. Classification (NCBI taxonomy): domain Eukaryota; kingdom Viridiplantae; phylum Streptophyta; class Magnoliopsida; order Asparagales; family Iridaceae; genus Iris; species Iris pallida. The sequence continues at coordinate 36,803,684 of JANAVB010003400.1, read as the reverse complement.
GGAGATGGAGTTTTTAGGGTTTGTTTTGAGGGGTTTCGGGGATGTATGGTGGAGGAGATGAGTTTTATGAAGGATGGAGAGATGTGCAATGGAGGAGATGATGTATAGATGCTATGGGGAGTTTGTTTCTGCAAAAATTATGGAGAGGGAGAGGGGTTTTGGTTGGCCAAAGGTGAGGGAGAGAAAGATTAGGATTTGGTTAAGGTTTGGGATAAGTTGGTATATTTAAACTTATCCTTAAATGAATTTTAAGCAATCTAGGATTTAAATCCTATTTAATTTGATGCATTCGGCCATGGGGGGGTTGCTTGGCCGAAATTATCATGGTGGGGGTCCACTTGGCATGATTTGGTTGTTTGGTGAGTTGGCAAGTTGATTTTATTGAGGATTTAAAAAGGGGTTTCCTAAATAGAACTATTTAATTCTATCTATGTAATTACACTACAAAATCTGAATTAAATACAAATAAATATAATTATTAATATTTATTAATGCCCAACATGCCTACATAGGGTTGGGTTTGGCTTGGAAGAGGTTTGGGAAGGTTTGGTGCAACCGGGTCTCCTAAAAACTCATAAAGGCTTTCTTAACTAATTAATTAAATAAAAATATAACTTGTGCCATAATTTGAATGGTTAACATGCAAGAGATTACAATACGACCATGGCATTCCTAACATGGCTAGCATACTAGTTAAAGCACCCGACTACGCTAGGCATGCCATACTTTCTAGTCGTCTTGCATATTCAAACTCAACCATGGCTATAGTCCTTTTATATAATATAAATAAGATAAAAATAAATTATTAAATAAAATCCAAAAATAATTTAAATATTCCTTTAATTATAAGGGTTTTACATCCTACCCAACTTATGATAATTTCGTCCTCGAAATTAAAAGTAATCATAATATCAAGAATTGCGAGATTTTGTATGGAGGGAGAGTAGGTACGTCAAATCTTAGCTCAATTTTTGAAAGGATGGAGGGGTGGTTGTCATAGGAATACCAATTGACCTAATATTCTACAAGATGGGGTATGCTTCCTTCCAGACTCTACCCAATTTATAGAAGTTGGCCACCCGTAAAGATCGTCGTCATTACAAGACCTTGAGGTGGACAATTTCTAGGGAGGGGCACGAGAATAATGGACACTTCTGACCGCAGTCTTGGATTCTAAGTGAGCCTCGATAACACCATAATGTTCTTGGTCAATAACAACTATAAGAAAGTTACTACAATCAAACATTGCCACTCTAAGGGTCATGCTTCTGACAAGCTGGTAGCGACCTCTTGTTGGAATATACTAAGGTGTGTCGGTTCAGAAGGATTCGTTCTACGTCTAACATGGGAAACTAAGAAGTGAGCTTGAAAACTTAGGGAAGAAGAATTTATGGCCAAGTGATGAGAATCGATGATAATTAAAGAACTCAGGCTATAGAATATGATTAGGCAAGTGTTTTGAAAACTCTAAGTCAAAACGACTAACATGTGTGGGTTGACGTTTGGTGTTGTGTAGGAGGCATGCGCTTGCTTGTTGGAAGGCATACGTCATAGGTGTGCGTCTTGCATAGATCTTGAGTATTCAGTTTAGTTAAGGGAATGGGTCGATATTTGCATGGGTGAAATTGAATAGGTCGAATTTGGGTCTCTATGGTTTGTTTTGAGGAAACAATGTGTCATACACGTGGTGTAATTTTTAAATGGAGCACTGGAAAGTTCGTTTGCGTGGGACATGTATGTCATGTGAGTAGCATGACTAGTCTAGTTCGTGAGTGTGAACTTTGTCGAAAGGAAAAGCCTAGCGTTGTGCTTCAATTATCAAAATCACGGTCGAGAGTATCACATGATACGAATATGGGTCGACGTTATGAACCATTGAATTATTAGTCTAATTGGAACCAATCATTTCCAACCACTTGTTAATTCCAAAATCTTATGTTCCTTAGAGAGGCTTGCGATCTATTTGTCTCAAAATTTTTTTTTGCTATTGATTTAAACAAAAATGATTCTATGATTGACTTGAAGAATTTAGGTTGCAATCTGTTACCGTAGTTATCTAAACGCACGAGCAAAGGGATATAAAATGAAAAATAAAAGATCATTTCATAAATTCCATACAGAGGAAGAACTGTCACGATTGTAATCCCATTCTGAGAGGTAGAGTATAACATGTTCTACCCAACTTATAGAAGTTGGTTAATCGGGGAAAGCACAGTAATAGGGCTTCTAAGAAGGTCAAATTTCAAGGAGGTATAGGAAGTATGAGGTATTTCCAATCATAGTCACAGACTCTATAGGAAGTCTAGGTATTATCTATTTAATATGGCCCATATATTAATTATGTTTGGTCAAGACAGTATGAGAGGTCTTGGTCAAGTATATCCGGAAGCAAGTTGGTACCGAGAGATGCATAACATAGGCTACGAAGAGATGTAGTTACGAAATCTATGGAAGGAGAATTAGTGAGCCAAGAGGTGGGACCTACATAATAGGGGTGAGGGCCTATTTCATCAAGTTTGGTTTTATAGTCCCAATATGGCGATGGGCTATGATGGGTTTAACTGAGTCTCAATAGGTTCCCTAATTGGACTTCAATCTTTGATTGCATGAACTTTAGATTTTAATCTATAGTGGCTGGACAAAATTTTGTGGAATTTTAAACCATCCATATTAGGTTAGGGTAATGTAGAATAGGTTCAAATTCAAGTGGTTGGGCAAATTTCCCGTCGGGTTGGTAGAATAGGTTCTGTAAGTCGTGAGATGTGCCTTCTGTGACTTTTGTGTTTAAGTAGCATTAGCACACAAGGCCTCTATTGAGTGGCACACTAGTGGCATGTGCGTAGAGGGCTTCGAGTAGATCAAAACCATATACTGGGCCAAAAGATTTGAGTCAAGGTTGGATCTCTGCAGTCCAAAAGTACATCGGTGTTATGGTAAGGGTTATCGCTAGTCCCTTTTGACCTGAAAGTCGCATCATAATAATAGAGTCCAAGGAGATGTGTTTGTGTGGGACATGATATGTCTACTTGAAGGTGGACTCGTTTAAGTTTTGCATATAAATTTTGTTGGAAGGTAACAGCTAGTATTACACTTCAAATATGAAAGTCACGGTAAGGGCACCAAAAGATCTAAAAAGAAAGTGGGAGTTCACGAGTCACTAATTTATCATCCTAGTGAGAACCAATTTACCTCAATCAATCGGTGATCCCCAAATTCCTAAAAGTAAGAATGGCTTACAATCTATTCACTCTAGAGACTAGGATATGGTTTTAGGAATAATAAGGTTAGGAATATTTGAGTCGCGATATCGTACCTTGACATTTGGTAATAATAAGTCATGATGTGATCGATAACATGATAGGGTAGTTGTGAATCAGTTTCGAGAATTGTACCCCGAGTCCTAATAAATGGAAATGATCGCGTACAATGGTACCTGAGTCGATAAGATGGAATGACCCGCTTTTCCATGGTATACGAGAGTCTATCGATGGAATAACGAACTCTAAAGCACGTCATGGGAAAGATCCCTAACTACTAAGTCGTGAATTTCTATTTGTGTCAAACTTGCCAGACTATAGTCGCAAGCGTTCTAGAGGTATTAAATGTAGTGCTCATGCATCACTTGTTGATTACTAATACAACATAATGACGGAGCATCATGCTACAGATTTTGGCTAAGCTGGTGAATGTGTTGTTCTAATATTATGTCACTTCTTTGGTAATAAAATTTTGTACCTAGAGTAACATCTGCTGAATCTCTAATCTTGGAATGGGTGTCTACCACGGTCCTTGTAATGCTTGTCCTTGTTTTGGTCTATTCTTCTATGTCTAAACTGTGGGGGCCTAGTCAAGTAAGGTTTGAGTTAAGGCATACGGGTTGCTAGTTAAGCCAAGAATCAAGATGAATATTTGGAGACTCACAATAAATGATTCCTAGAGATTAGATAGTCTCATAGGTTTGTGGTTTACCAAAGGGTAAGATCTTACTCATCTTTCAAGCTCAAATGACTAGAAGGTCACGATATTACTATTAGGGTCGAGGGAAGGACGAGCAACTTTAGGCAAGGTTGTAGTTATATGGCTTGGCCGATGGTTGCTATACTTGTGCATATAACTACCATGGCCATGGGGATACTCTGTATTTATCTATCAAATACGAGCGTTCGTCTTTCCAATCAGTGAAAGACAAAAGCAATAAAGAGTTCAAGAAAAATGTCATTGAATACAATTACGTAATTCAAAGGCGAATGTGTAATTCAAGAGGAATTGTCAATGCAGTCACGGATGAGATCCTAGATACCTCTATATCTCAATCCACGTGGGATAATCATATGAAGAGCGAACCAAGTGCACTATGGTTGATCAGACCATAATACATTGATTCTAATTAGACAATATGCTTGTGGGCGTCCCCAGTATACATATGTCCTGAACAAGTTTGACAAAGAATAAGCTTGCAAAACTAAGCTATAAATAGCGTCGTTATTCATAGTAGTTTAAAGTATAAGTACGGGAGAATACGTTGAAAGCAGTAATAAATAGTTCGAGTTTCACAAGGATATAGTCTTATCTGGTGTGCATGCATATACAGTCGTCCTACTGGTTCTTGTATCAGGCCTTAGTTGACCAATGGGTATGGGCTACAAAATCTCTATATTCTAGGTAAATATCTCTCCTACACTAGCATATATTTATTATCACTCTGTTACACTTTAATACTAGGTTAAAAGGATACAGGTGGTAGGTTGTAGTCATACTACTCAACTTATGAAGTCAACTAATGGAGTAATTGAGGAATATAACACGTATACTCGTATGATTTATCTCCTAACCTCCCTATTCAGCACGAAAGAAGATAAGATTTACAGTGAAAGGAATCAAGCAGAAGGAAGTCAAGATAATCAGACGAGAGTTCGAGATTTAGAATTGAGGGAGGAAGTCAAGCTTGTGGATGAGATTCCTATATCCTAATCCTATATGCAGGTTCACATCGGTACAGTAGCATAATCGATGTGACAAACTCGACCTGTATGGGCCACCACAAAAACATGTAACGCCCCAGTCCCAAAATACGTAGGACTAGAAACGTACCATGCCAGCTGTCTACATACGAAGTATACTCCAATATATGGATATCTCATATGTACACATAAGCTGTAAAATATAGTAACCATGAAGGTAATCTCATCGACAAACCAATATATATCATAAAATCAACTTATTAAAGTCATTTGTACAAACGTTGGGCGAAGACAAAGTCCACTACCAACTATCTCAAAATAAAATGTACAAGAAGTGAATCGATAAAATATCAAACGAACCAAGCGCAATTCTCTTCGAAGGAAGGGAGAAGATCACGGCCTTGGCTAGAACACCTGCAGTAAATCATGAAAGCATACACCTGGAGAGATAACCAGGTCCTCAGAGGGACGTAACAAGATACAGAAAGAACATGCCATGTAACTGCATAAGTAAAAATACTATAAACTACAACATAGCAGGGTACCTAACCATCTATGTGATATGCACTTTGAGGACAACGTTCTACGCAGGGGCTGTAACGGATTCACGCAAGCAAGTAATAAAGAGTGGCCGTCAAGTAGCGCTCAACCGAGACACTATCGGCCGGGCAGCAAGTAGTGCTCATCCGAGTCACTATCACCCATAAATGTGTAAAAAGTAAATGTAGCCCCTATGCTAGTAGCTGTCCCCTCCCCCCAATGATACTATATATGTATCGTAACCACGACACACCAACACGTGTCATTTCCACAACACGGTTTATATTCAATAACTGTCAAGTCTTCTAACATGCATCTATTGACAGTTATTCCTACGCATGCGCACGGGTGATCAGCCAACACGCAAGTGACTACTACATAATACTCACAACTCACACACAACTCGTGATACAATCGTGACAAGTTAATGACATGCACTCTATTGACGGTAGTCACTTAACTCTAGGTCCACATGCAAGAAAAAATAATAAACAAGGAATATAAATACAATAACTGAAATAAAATGCAACTAAATGTAAGCAGTAAATATGGCAAGGTATCTTGCTTGATTTTGTGCTGTAAATATGAAATGCCGCTCCTGCGTCCACGCCTCCGGAACCCGACGCTCCTAGATAATTAATTAACTAAATTAAGTCACTACTTATGAAACTTACGATACGACTTAATTAGTCAAAGTAATGTGTTAAAATTATATTCAATCTCTCATGGAACCATTTAGATCCATACAATCACACACAGGTTCCACGAGACATCGAAACACAGTTTTAGGGTTTCTAACTTTTAATTAGTCGGTTATGTCCCTACTACAATAACATACTTAAAAATTATATAAAAATCATAAAAATAATATTTAAACTAATTTTCTACAGATTTATCTCTAAAATTTCAGAATTAATATTTCTAAAGACATTTATGACTAGTTGATTAATAAGTCAGCTAGTCTACCCGAAACTCGCCTGGAACATAGTTAATGACTCAAAATTGCTAAAATAACCAAAAAATATATTTTAAACAGCAATAAAATATTTTTTTATAGAATAATATCAGAGGTACAAGGGTTGAGTTATACTACAAGTTTGGGACATTCTAGGTCAGCCGGTTACCCGAAATTAGCTAGTTTTGACCTACAATTTTTTCGACCAGATTTGAGTTGCTAAAATCGTGGAAAAATATTTAAAAATCCTAATTTATGTATATGAACCCACATAAAATTCAGTTTCAAAAATAGGCACCAATAGCTCATAGTTCCTTTACAATGGGGTTAATTTTGATCCTACCGACACATGAATATTACGCATATATTTCATGAAACCTTTATGGATGATTATAACTAACAAAAGCCATCAAAATATGATTTCTACAAAATTAATAACATATTTTCTACAGAATTTTAGCAAAGGTTTTTAGAAGAAAAGATTTGGGTTCTTACCAAAGATCCATGCTAGAAAGGGTGATGATGGCTTCTCTTCACCAAAACTCCAATCTTTTCCGCTATCCTCGCTTGTTAATCCTCTCTTGGTGAGTATGGAAGAGTTGATAATGGCTATAGAGTTGAATGGGGGAGATGGAGTTTTTAGGGTTTGTTTTGAGGGGTTTCGGGGATGTATGGTGGAGGAGATGAGTTTTTATGAAGGATGGAGAGATGTGCAATGGAGGAGATGATGTATAGATGCTATGGGGAGTTTGTTGCTGCCAAAATTATGGAGAGGGAGAGGGATTTTGGTTGGCCAAAGGTGAGGGAGAGAAAGATTAGGATTTGGTTAAGGTTTGGGATAAGTTGGTATATTTAAACATATCCTTAAATGAATTTTAAGCAATCTAGGATTTAAATCCTATTTAATTTGATGCATTCGGCCATGGGGGGGTTGCTTGGCCGAAATTATCATGGTGGGGGTCCACTTGGCATGATTTGGTTGTTTGGTGAGTTGGCAAGTTGATTGGATTGGGGATTTAAAAAATGGTTTCCTAATATAGAACTATTTAATTCAATCTATGTAATTACACTACAAAATCTGAATTAAATACAAATAAATATAATTATTAATATTTATTAATGCCCAACATGCCTACATAGGGTTGGATTTGGTTTGGAAGAGGTTTGGGAAGGTTTGGTGCAACCGGGTCTCCTAAAAAGTCATAAAGGCTTTCTTAACTAATTAATTTAATAAAAATATAACTTGTGCCATAATTTGAATGGTTAACATGCAAGAGATTACAATACGACCATGACATTCCTAGTTAAAGTACCCGAGGCATGCCATACTTTTTAGTCGTCTTGCATATTCAAACTCAACCATGGCTATAGTCCTTTTATATAATATAAATAAGATAAAAATAAATTAGAATTAAATAAAATCCAAAAATAATTTAAATATTCCTTTAAATTATAAGGGTTTTACATAGGGTGACCCAGGCGGTAACTGTCGCTGAGTCGACCTTGGTGTTGAAGTTGGGAGACCACTTGATTATCTTCATCTGGTGGAAGTCTACCTTCCCGGTGCCTATGGACCGTCCTGTGGTCCATGTCGGAGGATAGGTGTAGCATGATATGCCTAGGGTCTAGGGGGGCAACCCTGTACTCCGTCGTTAGCCGCCAAGTAGTAATAACCTCTGCCACTCTGGCGAGCTTGGGGCAACCAGCTGAGAACTTGAGAACGAAGGAGTAGGGGAATGAGGTGGCCAGAGACGAGAGCTCCTGGTCGGAGAACGGCACAGTCGGCATGGAAGATGCCTGCGGGTACTCCACATCGGGAAGGGGGACGTCTGGGAACAGGAGTCCCGTCTTGGGGGCCCTGTCAGGACGAAGGATGTCGGCGAAGGAAGTGGTCGGGCGGGCAGGAGGGCCTGGAGCAGGGGGGAGGGGAAGCGACCGAAGACCCAGAGCCCGGGAGAGGAAGGCCTGCGCCAAGGGAGGGGGGTGCTGACCTCCTGCAGGCTCCGGAAGAACGCTTGTAGGAAGCCGAGGGGGGGCGGGAGAGGGCCGGGGATGGGTGGCGCAAGAACGGAGAAAGCGCCCAGCAGACCTGCCGCTTCGGAGAACAACATCACATCAGAGGAAGGGGTGGGGGCAGAGAGGATGAGGGGGGAGGCCCAAAGCTTGCGCGAGGGGAGGGGGGCGCTGCGCCGAACGACGGAGAGGTTGGGGGCAGAGAGGATGAGGTGGGCGCTGCGCCGAACGGGGATGGAGAAGGATAGGTTGCGCCCACCCCGACTGAACAGACGGGTGGGAAGGGAGAACCGCACCCAATGTCGGAAGCGCCAGGCGCACCCAAAGAGCCACCGACAGGCGCACCCCCGACCGGGCCGGCTGCGCCAAAAGAGGAGGGCCTCGGGAAGGCCGCGACAAGAAGCGCGCCCCAAGTCGAGGGTGCAACAGCGCCAGAACCCGATGCAATCCGAGCAGCGCCCAGCGCGATCCCCGAGGGGACAACCTCGCCCATGGCTGCACCAAGAGAGGAAAGAGGCTGGGGCCCACGAAGATGCATGCCCTAAGCGGGACGCTCAACGGCGCCAACCAGAGCAGGATCCGAGGGAAGGACAACAAACCGGGGTGCGCCAAAAGGCGTGGACCCACCAAAAACATTCGGGGGTGCGCCAAAAGGCGGGGACTCACCAAAAACATCCGGGGGTGCGCCAAAAGGCGAGGACCCACCAAAAGCAGCCGGGGGTGCGCCAAGAGGCTTGGACCCACCCCAAAAGAACGAGCCCGCCTCCTTATGAACTGTGCCACGAGAGGACAGAGGCACTGGCCCACCAGCTTGCGCGCCCCAAGCTGAGCGCTCAGCTGCGTCAATCTGCACGGGTCCCAAGGAAGGGGGAAACAACACCTGGGGGAGCACCAAAAGACAGGGCCCCACCACAACAACACGGGATAGCTGCATCCAGCAGCACCGTTCCTGGCACGTTGCCAGACAGCATGCTGCCCCAAGCCATGCCAGTGGGCACATCCCCCCACGCGGGCACACAAGACGAGGACATCGGGCAAGACGAGAAGTTTGAAAATTGGAGGAGGGGAGGAGGGCAGGAAGGCAGAGAGGTGGGGGCGAGGACGGGGGGGGGGGAGGGGAAAGGGGCGGTGGGGGATCTGAGGGAGGGAGGGAGCTGGTGCAGCTCCGAAGAGGAGGCGCCGGAAGGGCTGAAGTAGGGGGCGGCCCCTGGGGCGGGGAACAGGAAGAGAGGAGGGAGAAGGGGAGGGGGAAGTGGTGGAGGGGGGGGGCGGCTGGGAGGGGAGCGAGGGGCGAAGGGGGGGATGGAGCGAAAGCTGGAGGCGGGGGAAAGAGGGCGGAGGGAGGCGCCGGGTCGAACGCGATCCCCAACAAGGCCAGGAGATCCGGAGGGGTTGCCATGGAGAGGGGGGGGGGGGACTAGCGAGCACCCGCGGCGGCGGGTGGGCCGCGCTAGACAGAGCCGGCGAAATCGCCCGAGCACGAGAGCGGCTGCATCACTATATTATATATATATATATATATATATATATATATATATATATATATATATATATTAAATTTGGTCATTCTAAGGCAAAAAGGTCTAAACTAAACTGCTTTGGGGTCAGCTCCTGGGTCTCCTGAGCTCCATAATGTATTGGAAACATGGCTTCTTAATCATCGTCTGAAAAATGTTATCCAATCAGGATTGGAGAAAAACATATTGCTAATAGCAGTTCCAATACATGATAAAGACTAAAATAGTAAATAGTAATGAGAAACATGATGAAAAAGGAATCATCAAACTATGGTACACAACATGTAGTGAAATAGATAATTAATACAGTAAAAAAATAGACTAAAAGTGTTTACCACAAAAAAGAATCAATGCGACTAGTAACCAAATTTCTCGTGAGGATGTAGGAACGGATTACCATTGGGATCCTATTTTGACGTCACATTCTAAGGCTGGAGTGCACTTGCTCAAGGCACTACCCAACTTATAGGAATCAGGTTGGCAGTGAAAAGTTTAGTCATAAACTATTTATAAGATTCATGGAAAGGTCTGTCTCTAAGAATATTTAAAGAAGATTAGGTATTTCTGACCGTATTCATAAATTTTCTAAGAAGCCTAGATACTACCATGGTGTTATTGGGTTAACAACCCTATAGGGGAAATCATTACTAAATTTGAATTTCTCATATATAGATGATCTTCTATAAGATAAAAGAGAATGATTTGGTCGAGTATAATTGGGTGAGAACTGGTATTAAGGACCAACTGTCAAGCATACATAATCTTGACCCGAGAACTATACCCTTAGTATATTCCTCAAATGTTAAGCCATACAAACTAACAATCTATCTATATAGTCTGGCTACACAATTTCATAATCACACCAATTACCTAGCCTAATTATACTCTACAATATAACTATAAGGTTTTTCTAGTTTAGTTATTTAAAAATAAAAGGTAACAGGAACTTAAGGCTGGGTCAAGCAAACCATACCATTATCAAACGATTTTAGGGTCAAGCAAAGCAGGAAGGATTGTCGAAATATTTCTAAGACCAATGTGAAGTCAAGCGAGATGCATATGACATATTGTAACGCCCCAGTCCCAAAATATGTAGGACCAGTTATACGAGTACATGCCAGCAGCACTTCACCAATGGGCCAAGCTACACAACAAGCCCATTAGCGAAATACTTAAGCTGTAAATCATGATAACACCCAGAAATACAACACAGTCCACAGGTATTTATATCTAATCACGTCCACATAGTCCACAAAGAGATCATAAATAAGGAAATGTCTCAAATATCCAGCAATAAAAGTAATAAAGTCTGTGTGGGTAAAACATCCTGAAACCACAGAGATAGAAACAAAGTACAAATCAACTATAAGTCTGATGAAAAGAAAAGGAAATAATGTAGCTAGACGCATGATTATGAGAAGTCCTCTGGCACTATCTCGTCCTCCTGTGCCGGTATGCCTCCGGTCTCAGCTCCCGAACCGTAAACCTCGGGTAGTCTTCAACTTCGTCTAAGCCTGGGAAATAGCCAGGTCCTCAGAGGACTAACAAGGAGCATAATATACATGCCAAGGTACTGAAATAAAAATATGAACTAAGGCAATCTACTGTATCCGTCTATGTGCTATGCAAGTGAGGTACTTTTCTAGAATACCGGACCCCTTCCACTAAGGCTCACTAGCACCTCAGCAGGGTATTGTCCCCAGTACCTGTGTCATGGCACCAAGGATAATCAATTCTCGACAGTGGTAATCCCTTACTCTGCTACAGAGATAAAGGTCACTAAACAACGGGCCACACGATAATAGGTTTGATGTTGTAGTCAAGTTCTCCCCAATTCCCATGTCTAGAATCTAGCAATGTCAAGTCTGTACAGTCATCTCGAAAGTAAAAGTAATACTAATAAAGAAATCTAGAATGCTAACATGAGGTCAATACCACGAATAGTCATGTAACCTCGCATCATGAATGTGTCGGTGTCCTGTGGTCAATTGTGTCAATGGACACATCAGTATGTACGTAATGCCTAATGTCAATACTCGATGTCACTATCATGACATCGGCATCCGTCTATAAATGGACACTAAGTATCAACGTCCTACGTCATGCAATATTAATAAAAAAGAACAACAAGATAGAAAAGAAAGATCTGTAACGAAGGCAAGGCACGCTTGCCTGTAACTGCTGTCTACGGGTAAGCCTGTCCAACTCTGGTGTCCTTGTCGATCCTCCCACGCTCACCTATAATAATACACTATATTTAATATTCTATTTCAATATATCATATTTATAAATTATATGAGTATCTATGCCTCCTAGTTGTCATAACGTTGCTACGATACTATATCTATTATATAAGTACATATAGGTACCAAATCCTCTCGTAAATACTTTACAATTATAACAAAATAATATATTTAAATTCTGGAGTTTATCTATGAATATGATTTTTTTAATAGGAAAACCCTTTCACAAGAGATCTTATATCAATGCCGCATATGACTTTCTCAATTTGACCAATTAATTTAGTTACGAAATAATGATAAAATAAAATTAATAAATTCTGTAAATTTTTTAGAAATGAGTTAAAATAGTATTTTTAATGTTAAACCTTGCACAACATAAAGTTTAATATGGATTCATGGAGTTTTGACACTTTTGGACACAAGGAAAACAGAATTTTTCGGAATTCGGTGACACGGCAAATGTCATGAATTTTTAGAAATAGTAAACGGATGTGAAACCTAACATTCAGATATGCGTCGGAAAGGTATCAACGTCTAGATTTTGAATAAAAATATAAAAATGTTAGAAACTGAACTTAGATAGACGAAAAGTAGCCTGCAACAGAATTCTTCGGTTCTGGATACACTATCATAGAATCGATGCCACGGGCAAACCGCTTAGAACTAGGGGATCCGGCAACCAGAGGTTGGAGTAGACACACAAAGGTAACTCTCAGATTTGGTTTGAGAAGAAACAGATGATAAAAAGTTGGTGAAACATCATGTAAAAGTTGACTAACTAGCTGTGACGTTTCAGACTTCGATTCGACGGAGTTTCGACCCAACTAGCGCGTTGTGCACCTCTCTAACGGCCGCAATATTGCTCCTACAGTTGCTAGGGTGGAAGAGAATATCGAGGGGGTCGCAAGAGTGGTGGTGGTTGGTGCAAAAATCAAGGAGAAATTATATTTTGTGAAGAAACGGGGGTTGGCTCGGGTTTCGGGTTGGGAGGTTGTGGGCACATGCAAGTAGGGGCTACGTGGGGTGTTTGTGGTTATGAAGAGAGAGGAAAAGGTTAGGGCTGGGTTTGTATTTATATTATTAGGGCATGGGCTTTGGTTTGATCTAATTTGGATATGATTTGGTTCTCCAAATTATATTATTAGTAATAGGCTTCCTATTTTGGATAGTAGCTTGACCAAGTCAAAGATATAAGAGAATATTGCATATGGCTACAATTTAATCCTCAAAATTCCATTAAATATATGTATACTTGGTCTTGGTACTCCTAATTTGTAGAAACATGAAAAATATGGAGTTCATGCGGATTACAAATTGCTGCATAGGTACATTGGACCAAACAGGTCCGCATGAAGGAAAGCCGCATGACCGTTCAAAGACATACGCAGCCCATCAACAAACAGCTGTAGAAGGAAAATATGCGACCAAGGAGGAGCAGATCGACTGATAAAGCTGACAAGTCCTGGCAAAACATGACGGTTCTGACACTTTGACAAGAAAGATGAGACGTGGGACGTCGGCCAAAAGCAGGGTTCGTACGCCTCCATGTGGCCAGAAGAGTGTCATCTAGGCCGCATGACACTTATGCAGCCCCGAAATTTCCTGCAGCCGAGAGTAATTGTGATTCAGGCCGCATGCTTGAGTTTCATGTGACCCCACATGATGAAAGACTGAGAACACCATACGCAGCGGGACACGTGGCAATCTGACCAATTCTTTAACTACCCAGATTTGCTGCAACAAAATCCTAACAAACTGACAGATGGCAGCCCAAGAACGGGTCTTTGCGTGCTAATCAGCCACGTGGCCGCAAGCCATCCATGCGGCTCAAAATCCATCCCATTATAAATAGCAAGGTGACATACCCCTGCAATGGCGGGCAACCTTAAAAAAAACAATATCTTTATGAGCCAGAGACTGCGTCAGATAGTTCACAGAGTAAGGCAGAGTTGAATAGCACTTTCCCGAGCCTCTACCGTCACCTCTCAGAATCAAAACTAAACAATTGTACTTAGATTGTTTCCTAGGCTTTCTTTCTAGGCCCCTTTCCTTGTACAAGTGAGTTTGCAATCAATTCCAGTGTTCTACAATACCTGTTGTTGATTTTTATGGCAAACACGATGGCGACTCTGCTGGGGACATCCTTCTCTTCCGATGAGAAGTTGGTGACGCAATCTGACGCATCCAAGCTCGACTCTAAACAGCAGATGCTTATGGTCCGCTTCGACCAACATGCCTTCGAAGAATTGCTCTCTGAAGGGAGCGCCAGCCCGTCTCGAAAGCAAGCCAACCCGAAGAGGACTCGCAAGGCGTCGGTACGCAAAACTGTTGCCCCCGACCAAGTTCTCGAAGAAGCTCCTTCTACAGCCCAAGTCGGTGACCAGAACTCTCCTGTGGCTCTGTCTCCAACCGCAGAGGACCCCACCGTCCCCAAATCCAGCAGAGGAAAATACTACGATCTTGAGTTTTTGGGGGCACAAGGGAACTCCATGCGAACAAAGAGGAGGCCGCAGAGAGGAGATGGGCAGTCTGCCCATGCAACGGCCAACTCTGGCCGCAGGCAGACAACTCATGCGGCAACCAACTCTCACCGCAGGAAGATGATCCATGGGCTATGCGACAACCAATCCTGCCCACAGACAGGACGTTTCATGTAGCCCTGTCAGAAGCTCTGTGTTCGACCGCCTCTCATGCGGGTCCGACGCCATACGGTCCACCAAAGATGCGGGATGTATCAGTCTGGACTTTTTTTTACTATGCGCCTTTGAGCGGTAAGTAAAAAAGGTCTAGAGCATTGCGGGTTCAACCAGCCCAGTCAACTGTCCAAGTTGTTGACTGTCAGTGGGCCCCGTTAACTGTTATACGGGCTCCTGACGGAAAGTTGTACAAAACCACCCGTGTCCAGTGCCCCAGGGCTAACGGACAGGGTGGGTCTTTAAAGTCTCCCTCTAAAGATCCAGAGAAAGTGTTTTTACTAGCCATGGATCAGGGAGCAAATATGATGCCTAAGCACTCGTGCGCTCGGGATCCCCGAGCTCGCAAGTTTGGTATGAAGGCAGAGCAACTTCCTACCGACTTATGTGACGTGATTACTCACAAGCGCAAGACGGCAGCATCAGCATGCAATGAGTCCCTCTCAGGGCGTCGTTGCACTCAAGTCATCATCAATTGCTGCTGCGACAAATCAGCAGCACCTGAAGATCGGCAGTCAGTTTTCCAGCGACAGCAGCAGCCAGCACCTGTCCGACAGG
Organism: Iris pallida; assembly: GCA_029216955.1. Lineage (NCBI taxonomy): Eukaryota > Viridiplantae > Streptophyta > Magnoliopsida > Asparagales > Iridaceae > Iris > Iris pallida. The sequence continues at coordinate 36,788,204 of JANAVB010003400.1, read as the reverse complement.
TGCAAATTCCAGGGGACGAAGAGTTTCCTTTTACCTCATGTAATTCAACTCAAAAAGTTCCTTCTGGTAAGGAAGGAAAGAAGACACCCGGCCATCTCGGCCAGCATTGTAAGGAGACCCTCATCTGGGGGGTTCCCATCAACCACATGGGGTGTCTATTTAGGCACTCGATCCAAGAAGAAGCTTCCGGCACATGGGGGTGCATCTTCAGCCTCCTTGAGAGTAGATGAAGCTGGGGGTAGCAGCCCCCTCAATGTATGCAACAACCCGGTGTACCAAGAGCAGGGGGTAGAGATCCCCCAAAACTCTGCAACAGAATCGAATTTCCCTGAGGATCACCACCCTCACCAAGACGATGCTGCTTCCTGCACAGGGGGTAGCACCCCTTCTGAGTCTGACAAAGATGATATTCTGATATTTCCTGACAATTTCTCTATACAAGGTAAGACACCGAGAGTACCTCTGCCACAATCCCTTCCACCTCTACCCACGTCAGGACAGTCTTCATGGCTGACGATGATCATGAAGCACCTTCTGACCGACAACAGCTAGAAGTGCTGGAAGCCATGCTCCTGTCTTTGGTTAAGTCCGTGGACGAGATCAAAGCCGCCTTGCCAGCTCAACCATCAAGGATGTCCGGACAAACAAGCCTGGGGACCGCAGTCAACGCGGATTCCAACACGACCGCCCCTCCTTTGGGTGATGATCCCGTAGCACCATCCATTCCTTCAGCTGCAGATGAAGCCAAGGAGGCTAGGAGGGAAGTCCAGGAGCTTCGAGTGATGTTCAATGCCCGAGACTCCTCTCGGGATCTCAGAATACGACAGCCATATCCCGTCGCATGAAGGGACGTACATTTTCTACCACGGTACAAGCCGTTCCATATTGATTCTTATGATGGGAAGACCTCTGCTAGTCGGTACATGACTTACTTTGAAGTCACCACCGACCACTTGTCGCATAGTGACGCTATCCTCACGCGATTATTCATTGGTGCACTGGAGGGAATCGCGTTCGACTGGTACCGCAACCTTCCCGACAACTGCGTTCACTCCTTGACGACTTCAAGCACATGTTCCTGGAGAGATTCTATGAAGTGGGGCATGATGTGACGATGTCATCTCTCATGGACGTCGTTCAGGGAGAAAGGGAGCTGACGAGGAACTATATCGAGCGGTTCCGCCAAACCGCGATGAGATTGCCCCAAGGCAATCCCGAGAGCTCCCTAATTGAAATCTGCCAGAAGAAGCTTCTCCCTGCAATTAGCCTCTGGATGGGAGACGATCAGTTCAGAGACTGGACGACTTTCATCATAAGTGCTACCAACGCGGAGGCAAAATTGAAGAAGGCTCGTCTGCTGGGGTTACACATCCCAGACGGAGAAGATAAGGGCAGACGTCCTGGTCCCACTTCCAGTAACAACAACAATGGCACCACCACCAACCGGGACAACAAGGGCAAGCAGGCCTTGGTCACTGATGCGACTCAGAAGCCCGAACAAAAATAGGCAGAAGGTCAGTGGCCCAAGTTCAACTACTTGTTCGAAGATAGTCATGTCAAACCTATCTTCGACATGCTCTTGCAAGGGGGTAGGATCCAGCTCCCGCCACCAAGGCGCGAGCCTCGAGCAGCAGAAATAGAGGACCCAAAGTACTGCCACTTCTACCGCTATATCCATCATGCCACCCAGGATTGCTTTCAATTGAAGCGGTACATCCAGAGTCTTATCGACTCCAAAGCTCTGTCGATAGACTTCGAAGAGGTTACTGTGGCGGCGAACATGGTATCTATTCAGTTCGGTGACTTCCCTCTAACAAGCACTCCTGACGGGGTAATACCTGTCCCCCGGGCAACGATAGAGGTTACTAATCTTCCACCCGCCCGGAGCCAGACATCCGGATTGCTACCCCTCACCACATCGCGAGGAGAAATCATGTGGGCGCATCCGGACTTGGTGCCCAAAGTTCCCCGGGGGTGTCATCCCCTACCAACAAGAAGAAGGGCAGGAATTCTAGAGCCTGCCATACAATTTCAGCCGAAGCTAAAGAAGCCGCAGATGTTGTTACCCGGTCTGGAGTGCAAGTCCAGCCCGTACGGGGTAGTCCAGCTGAAGATCCTCAGCTAGCAATGTTGCCTCCTCCTGATGTTCCGAGGCCATCTCAGCCTCCGCTGGCGGATAAGTCCAAGTCAAGGGAGACCCGCTTTGACAGACAACTCCGCAATGATGCACCGCAGGGACTGGAGCGACTTACAACTTCGACATATTAGCACAACTGGCTAATGCGTCAGCAAAGTTGTCGCTATACGAACTCCTAAGGCTCTCCAAGGATCTTCGTGTCGCATTAAGCGAAGCACTCCAGAATGTTGATGCCTACTTAGCTCAGGTCAAGCCTCCAGGGAAGACCCGCCAGCAGATCTACAGGATGGTGGTAGCCCAGATGCAATGCCCAACATCGTATTTACTCCGCAGGACATGTTGATTAAGACCAACTTACATGATCGCCCTTTGTACTACACTGGATACATAGGCGACATCAAGGTGGATAGGATGCATATCGACCCGAGATCGTCAATAAGCATCATCCCGAAAAGCCTGCTCCAACTTCTTGGCATCCCTATGCACCGGCTAGCAGCAACCAACACTGCCATAAGCGGGTTTAACTCAGGGAGAAGCTATCCCCTAGGGAAGATCCGGTTGAAGTGCCAGATTGGTGACCCGAGGACAGAAGTTACCTGCTACGTCATAGATGCAGACACCTCCTACAACATCCTCCTTGGACGTCCGTGGATACATGACTATATGATCGTGCCATCCACTCTTCACCAGTGTTTCAAATATGTCAGTAAACATGGTTTCGTGAAGACCGAATTCGCCGACATTGATCCCTTCAAAGGGGTTGAATCTTATTACTCGTTGGAGGCTTGTCTATATGACGAATCTAGAAAACACATAATGGACGAGCCGGAGGCCATCGTAGGGCCAAAGGAACCCTTGAGAATCTGTCTCCAACCTCGCAAACCGGGTAGGGCCGCACTCCTTGTCGCAACCCTACATAAATAAGTGCTCGATTCTCCTGTCACACCTACGCAATCGGAACCAATGGTCATCCATCTCCCGAGATCCAGTCAGAAGCCAAAATCTATTATAGGACCAATGGTGATCCGGCTGCCAAAGTCCAATCAAAGGCAACAGGAAGATGCGAAGCCCTCAGTAACACCGATGGTAATCCGACTGTCAAAATCTGCTCCATGGCGACTAGAAGACACAATATCCCTTGCCGGGCCGATGGTCATCCGTCTTCCCAAGGCGAGCCAGCAGCCAAGTGTTGATCCAACACTCCCAGGCAGATCAATACCTCAAGCAGAACCCTTAGTGGTCAAGTTACCCAAGATAGCGGCCCAAACTCTAAGCTCGCAGGGGGTAGCCAAGGAAGATGGAGAACTCGCCAAATATGTGGTTGCACAGGCGGATAGCCCTTCTCTGGATGATGTAATCCCGGTGGACAAAATTCCTTATTTCATCAATAAGAGGCTGCCGTTAGACTATTCTGAGTATGATAAGCCTAATCTAACGTATGCCATACGGGACCGTCTGGACGTTAGCCTGCACACGCAGGTGACAACCGTCCATATCCCGAATCGACTTACTCCCATAAAAGGCGCTTATGGTCCGGTCTCAGACAGAAGAGGATGGGATCACACAATTATATTTGGCCGAAAAGAAGATCCTCAATCTTTCACACCACAAGAGTCCGACCTCGGACCCGAAGCTGGAAGACTACCGCTCTACTTGTATAGTCCTCAGGCCAAGTACTTCATGCAAAAGCAGGGGTACGACATGGAGGCTACTCCGGGTCTAAATTATGGCAGTGGTCGACGATTGCCGCTACAGCCGCCAGCACCGGTAGGAAAACCTCAGGATCATTATCACAAATCCAGACGTGGCCTCGGGTATGCTACTCTACCTACGATGCCCGAAAGTTCTGACGACGAATGTGAGCGGTACTCCCATTCGTCCGAGTCACCCATTTACGACTCTGATAGCAGTATTGGGGATATATTCAGATGGACATTTTCTGCCAATATGACATCCGCTGATATCAAAAAAGAAGACGAAGACCTACTTAAACCTCTTGAGTTGGAGCCGTGGGTCCAGCAACTAGATGCACAATGGGAAAAATGCTTTGAACTTCGTGATCCTCCCACTAAAGATGAGGTTATGCAAGTTAATCTCGGCAATGAATCCTCTCCAAAGCCAATCTTCGTCAGTAAAAGTCTGACAGACGACGAGCGGGAGTCGTTATTACAACTCATCAGAGAATACATCGACGTCTTTGCTTGGAGCTATGAAGACATGCCAGGGCTGAACCCCGAGATTGCACTCCATAAGCTCAACATCTATCCGGATGCAAAACCAGTCAAGCAATAATAGCGGCAATTTCGTCCAGACATCATGAATTCCATCGAGACGGAAGTAAACAAGCTTATAGCTAGCGGTTTCTTCCGTGAAGAGCAGCACCCAGACTGGGTAGCCAACGTAGTGCCAGTCATCAAGAAGAACGGGAAAATCTGAATCTGCATCGATTTCCACAAGCTGAATACGGCATGCCCTAAGGATGAATTCCCTCTTCCGATCACCGATATAATGATCGATAATACGTGCAGCTTCGAGCGTATGTCCTTTATGGATGACTTTTCGGGATACAATCAAATCAAGATGGCTCCTGATGACGAGAAGCATACATCATTCCGAACGCCGTTCGGCGTATATTGTTATACGGTCATGCCCTTTGGCTTGAAAAATGCCGGTGCAACATATCAATGGGCCATGAGTATCATCTTCAGAGATCATTTACGCAAGACGGTGGAGTGTTACGTAGACGACATCGTCGTCAAGAGCCGCTCCAAAAACGATCATTTACATGACTTGAGAACAGTGTTTGACCTCATGCGGGCACACAACCTGAAGATGAATGCCACCAAGTCCTTTCTGGGGGTGTCCAGTAGAAAGTTCATGGGCTTTGTCATTACTTTCCGGGGCATTCACATAGATCCCGACAAAACAAAAGCAATCTTGGAGATGAACCCACCAAAGAACCTCCACGAACTCCGCGGCCTTCAGGGAAGACTAGCCTAAATCAGGAGGTTTATATCTAACCTCTCGGGGCGATGCCAACCCTTCACTCAACTCATGAGGAAAGATGTCACTTTTATATGGAACGAGGAATGTCAGCGTGCCTTTGATGATATTAAGGAGTACCTGATGAATTCGCCAGTTCTGGTAGCCCCGGTCGCCGGGAAGCCCTTCCTGCTCTATGTACGGGCGATGGAACATTCCTTCGGCGCTCTGCTAGCCCAGAATAATGACGGGGACATGAACAAGCCATTTACTATCTCAACCGGATGATGGTAGGACCTGAACATCGGTACACTGCCGTGGAGAAGGAGTGCCTTGCCCTAGTGTTTGCCATTTAGAAAATACGACACTATGTGACAGGGCAGACCATCCATGTGATTTTACGAGTCAATCCCCTCAGGGTTCTCATGACCAAGCCTGGCGCACTCAGTTCTCGTCTAGCCACCTGGCCGATACTACTATCCCCTTATGACATGGTTTTTGTTTCGCAGAAAGCTATCAAGGGTCAAGCCCTGGCTGACTTCCTAGCAGCCCAGCCCGGCTCAGAAATAGCCAGAATTTATGAAGAAATTTCTGATGAAGTCGTCACCTCGAACATGACTTCGCACGACGCCATTTGGCGGATGTTCTTCGACGGTGCTTCAAGAACGGAGCCACAAGGTGATATCGTCGCTGGAGCCGGGGTGGTATTAATTTCTCCCTCCGGACTAGTAGTCAATCAGGCGTATTCTCTTACAGAACCCTGTTCGAACAATATAGCCGAATATAACGCTCTAGTCATTGGACTCCAACTCACGAAAGAAGTGGGAATCAGATACCTGGAAGCTTATGGTGACTCACAGTTGGTTGTTAACCCGATCCGAGGTTCATACGAGGTTCGCAATGAGGACCTGATTCCCTATTTTCAGACAGCAATGGCCATTATTTCAACCTTGGAGGGGTTCTTTATAGAGCACGTTCCTAGACTTTAAAATATCGAAGCCGATGCCCTGACCGGTCTCGCCGCTTCCTTGGCACTCCCAAATAATGCTCATCATCTAGTCGACATAATAGGCCATGAACTGGTCTGTCCTAGGAACAATCTTCAACTGGGTATGAGTTGCTCTGCCCAGATAACCAATGACATACAAGACTGGAGACGCCCGCTCATCGACTTTGCGGTCTATAGAATTCTGCCAGAGATTGTGAAGGAAGCTACCTCCATCAGAAGACGTTCCCTCAGATTCTTCTACGATACGGAGACGAAAATGTTGTATCGGCGATCCTATGATGGGCTACTACTAAGATGCCTGTCAAATACAGAAGCCAAAGAAGCCCTACGTGAAGCTCATGATGGTACTTGTGGGGCTCACCAACCTGGACCGAAACTACAAGATCGCCTTCACCGGATGGGTTATTACTGGCCCACAATGGTCGCAAATGCAGTTGATTATGCAAAGAAGTGCAAGGCTTGCCATGCAGATTTTATACATCTGCCATCTGAATTCTTGCACCCGACAGTGGCCTCTTGGCCATTCGAAGCATGGAGAATGGACGTCATTGGGCCAATCACCCCACCGTCGTCTAGAGGGCATCGGTTCATACTTGCATTCACCGATTACTTCTCCAAATGGGCAAAAGTTGTTCCATTGGCTGAGGTCAAGACATCGAACGTGATTAGCTTTATAAAACATCACGTCATCTACCATTTTGGACTACCCCGGAGGATTATCCATGGTCCGCAGTTCGCAAGCAATGCTTTCTACCGATTTTGTGATAAGAATCGGATCCAGAACATGGCATCGACAGCATATAACCCCTCGGCCAATGGTCTGGCTGAAGCATTCAACAAAACCATAATCAAGCTCCTCAAAAAGTTCGTGTCTGTAAACAAACGCGATTGGAATGAAAAGCTTGGTGAGTGCCTATAGGCGTATCAGATGACGATTCGGACGGCTACAGGAAATACACCGTTCTCCTTGGTCTACGGGAGCGAGGCAGTCCTCCAATTAGAAACTCAGATCCCCTCACTTTGAGTGGCCCTCACCTACCGGTTAACGGCGGACGATAACTACCGCCGACGTCTACAGGAGTTAGAAGCATTAGATGAGAAGCATTTACAAGCTCAACAAAGCATAGAGCTCTACCAAGCGCGCATCTCTCGGGCTTTCAACAAGAAAGTCAAGCAGAGGATATTCCAAGTGGACGATCTTGTCTTGGCCATTCGCAGACCAATGGTCATGACTCACAAGATCCCCGGCAAATTCCAGCCTAAGTGGGAGGCTCCGTTCGTCATCGAGACCGTATTCTCCAACGGCGTGTGCCGTCTCGCAAAACAAAATGGAGACTTGCTCATGATGCCTATCAACGACAAGTTCCTCAAGAAATACTATGTCTAAAAGACACCTTTCAATGATCTCTCGGATTATGAGTCATACACCCGCAGATATCGCTGAACTTACACTCTGACTTCAAATCTCCCAGATTGTTGAGTTACGTACCCTCAGTACTACTGAACTTACTCTCTGTTTACTCCAAATGAATTCTCTTGGTCGTATCTATGTACCCCCTGGTCATATCTTTTCCACCACCAAGAATTTGCCTCAAAATCTATTGCCCGCACCACCGGTGCGCAGAAGGGTAATAGGTCCACACAACTTATCCTAATCTATTGCTCGCACTGTCAGTGCACAAAAAGGGTAATAGGTCCACAAAACTCCCAACGAAAAAAGCAACAATGTCCATATTACCTCTGAGTTGTTTTCCCGTCCATCACAAACAAATCACCAAATGCATAGAACTTCCACGTTGATAGCAGCTCTGAGTTGTTCTGTGTATCCCTATCATGCCTACCCCTAACATGTCCTCATTACCTATGAGTAGAAAGGCTTTGTTTTGACCCGTATTTACCACGTCCTCATTACCTCTGAGTAAATACGTTGGTTTCCTCTCCGCTTATTATCAGTACTCGCATCGCCAGTACACAAAAAAGATGATAAGTCCACAAAAAAATTATCCTAATCTATTACTCACACCATCGGTGTACCAAAGAGTAGTAGGTCCACAAAATATCATTCAAATCTATTTGCTCGCATTTCCAGAGTAGTAGGTCCACAAAAATCCCCTAGTGGGATGTCCTTTACAAATACTGTATTAGGCCCTCTAGTTCAAGCACCACAAAATACCACAAATAGAATGGAGTGAGCATACTCTGGTCATTCAAGATCAGTTACATTTATAGGACTACATCGACAGCAAAGAAGGGAAAATATGGCAATACATAGTTGGGTTTGACAACGCTTCATCTTCAAGCAGTTTCGTGGCCCTCGAAGGAAGTCATGTTTTACTGCTGAGAAGCAAACAAAGCTGTTGAATCTCCAAGGAGCTGCCGAGAGGAGGGTAAATATAGCATGCTATCCTCCCCTCCATATTGCGGATGCTTTAGCTCCGCTTCCCCAAGGGACCATACCTTCAAAACATGGTCCCTGATGGTGATTTCGCCTACCTGGAGAGCCGTGAAGGCGCGATGTTCATAACGACGCCTGACCACTGTCCAACTCTCCGAGGTATAAAGGCTCTTCCTACCATCTGGGGAAAACTCTTCCGAAGCATGAAGAGTCCTGAGTTGTTTGATGTATATGCCAAAAAGGCATGGGAAAAACTCTTCCGAAGCATGAGGAGTCTTGAGCTCTCTAATGTAAGCGCCAAAATGTTGTACTTTCACTCCATCACCGACACCGGTCCTGAAGAAGCTTGCCAGCTAAACCCCTACAAAAAACATGAGAAGAAGAGTGATTCAGCACCGAGAAAACAAAGAACTCTGTTATGCGGCCTAGCCAGTTAGACGGCCCAACCAAAACAGAACTCATACAGTCCACAGTTATGAGGCCGGCTTCATGAAACACTCATGCAGCATTTATACGGCTCAGTCATTATCATGCGGCTCAGTCATGAAAAACTCATACGGCCCAATCAGTCACAGGGCGATCATACGACCCAATCTTACAGTATTCATGCGACCCAATCATAAAGTGCTCATACGACACCTATGCGGCTCGGTCGTGAAAAGTTCATACAGATTCATCTTGAGGCACTCAGCCAGTTCAAAGTTCGAATAAGCAGCGGTTATGCGACTCAGTCTATGCAGCCCTATCGTATAGAACACATGTGGTCTAGACAAGATAGGGCATATATCGACCAAGTTTATAGCAGAGGCAGTATATGACAACCCCATGCACGAAATCTCAGTCATCATCTGCTCACCATCCTTACCCTTGGGAGAAGATTGCACATCAGAATGAATCGAAGGAGTGTCTACCGCTCTCGACGGGGAAACAAGTCTCTCCCCTTTGGCCGCCGCACCAATCGACTTTGAAGCTTTTGGAGCCATAGCAGAAAGTATGACGAAGTCAAAGGAGGAGAAGGTGAAAGAGGAAAGATTCTCTCTGAATGACTCCTATTTATATACTTGCTGAAGAGAGACTCTTTGATTTTCGAGATCATTGAAGATAGGGGCAACATTTGGGGACTTTATCCCTAGTAACCGTCGAGTGTCTCTTCAGTTTTCGAGATCATTAAAGATAGAGTCGACATTTGGGAACTTTATCCCCAGTAACCGTCGGCTTCATCTCTAAAATAGATCCACAACCGAGTTAAATACAGCGGTAACAGCTGGCAGACTCTTTGCGGCCCAAAGCGTCCCTTCGACTCAAGATTTATTCTGCGACTCAGGATCCCCCTACGGCTCAGTATTTCTCTGTGACTCAAGTTTGAAAACCACTTCCTGCAATTTGAAGACTCCCTACGGCTTGACATATTTTTCATGCTTCTTATTCAAAGTATTCCAAATTTGCAATTTGGAAACTTTGAAGGGGGTCTTGTAGAAACATGAAAAATATGGAGTTCATGCGGATTACAAATTGCCGCATAGGTACATTGGACCAAACATGTCCACATGAAGGAAAGTCGCATGACTGTTCAAAGACATACGCGGCCCATCAACAAACAGCTGTAGAAGGAAAATATGCGACCAAGGAGGAGCAGATCGACTGATAAAGCTGACAAGTCCTGGCAAAAATGACGGTTCTGACACTTTGACAAGAAAGATGAGACGTGGGACGTCGCCCAAAAGCAGGGTCCGTACGCCTCCATGCGGCCAAAAGAGTGTCATCTAGGCCGCATGACACTTATGCGGCCCAGATTATGCGGCCTCGAAATTTTCAGCAGCCGAGAGTAATTGTGATTTAGGCCGCATGCTTGAGTTTCATGCGACCCCACATGATCAAAGACTGAGAACACCATACGCAGCAGGACACGTGGCAATCTGACCAATTCCTTAACTATCCAGATTTGCTGCAACAAAATCCCAACAAACCGACAGATGGCAGCCAGAGAAGGGATCTTTGCATGCCAATCAGCCACGTGGCCGCAAGCCGTCCATGCGGCTCAAAATCCATCCTATTATAAATAGCAGGGTGCCATACCCCTGCAATGGCGAGCAACCTTCAAGAAAAAAGCAATATCTTCATGAGCTAGAGACTGCGTCAGATAGTCCACGGAGTAAGGCAGAGTTGATAGCACTTTCCCGAGCCTCTACCGTCGCCCCCTAGAATCAAAACTAAACAATTGTACTTAGATTGTTTCCTAGGCTTTCTTTCTAGGCCCCTTTCTTTGTACAAGCGAGTTTGTAATCAATTCCAGTGTTCTACAATACCTGTTGTTGATTTTTATGGCAAACATAGTTAGGCTCAAACTAGTAGGGTTGACTAGGTTAGGGTCCGAGTAGCATTACTAGTCAAATTGGACTCGAAAATCAATTTAATGCGTCTCATGTGCCATTTGCAAATAAGTAGCACATGGAAACTCGGTTGGATGGTACGTACACCCTAGGCATGTGCATTGTAGACTCAAAATGGATCAAAACCATTTATTGGGTCAAACGGTTTCGATCTATGTCAAGTCCCGAAATCAATTTAGAAGTTGGGCCTAGAATTACGATAAATGATCAAATAACCTAAGTTGACCCGAAATTATCGAAGCCAGAAGAATGTTGAAAAACAAATTTGGACGGGACATGATATATCAAACTGAAGGTGGACGAGTTTAGAATTCCAATATGGAATTGGATTTGAGAAAACAATATTTGTTGTGCTTCAAAAGTCAAAACTACGATAAACTACTATCATAGTCATTATTAACTCTAATATTTAAAATATCCATATAAAATAATTAAAAATAAAATTCAAAAATCAGGGGGCTTACAACCTACCTACCTCAGAAAATTTTTTCTTCGAAATTAAAAATAACATAATTATATGGAAAAATCTTTTCATATGAATAATTAGGCTAAGACTTACCGATATCTACGAATAAGTGGGGATAACGCTCACGCATAGAATCTTCACGTTCCCAAGTTGATTCTTCTGAAGAATGGTTCTCCTTGCAACACGAACCAGTCTAATCGTCTGCCCTCTGAGCATCTTCTCGCTAGTATCCAAGATACCTACCGGCTCCTCCCCGTATGATAAACTGGGTCCCACCGTGGTCTCAGAGTGATCAACCACATGATTGGGATCAGTTACATACCTCCTCAGCTATGAGACATGGAATACATCATGCACTCCCTCTAGTGATGGGGGTAATGCAAAATGATATGCCACATCTTCTACACGCTCAATGATATCGAACGGTCCAATATACCTTGGACTCAACTTCCTCCTACTCCCGAATCTAAGAGTGCCCTGAGTCGGTGAAAACTTCAGAAATACATGCTCTCCCTCCTTGGATTCTAGTGGTCGACGATGCGTATCGGCCCAATGCTTCTGCCTGTCTTTAAAGATGACTTTGAATCCGCTTCACTTTCTTGACTGTCTGTATCACAAGCTCTTGTCTAAGTATTTGTTGCTCTCCCCTCTGTCCTTTTGCGAAGTCTTTGAAATCTTGCATCTGTAGGTAACGTTGTCTTGATTCTATCCACCAGTGAAGACTGTACTTCAAGATTGGCAAGTACTTATTATTGTCCCAGCATAATGACTTCTATTCCAAGCTCCTGAAGATCCTCTAATAACTGTGGCTGAGCTGTCAAGAAATATGCAGTAGGCTTCCTAGTTAAAGCGACCACTACTACATTTGCCTTGCCATGATGGTACTGCAAATCTATGGCATAGTCTGTCATGAGATCCAACCACCGCCTTTGTCTCATATTCAACTCCTTTTGCATGAAGACATACTTCAAGCTCTTATGATCCGTAAATATCTCCACACGCTCTCCATACAAATAATGACTCCACATCTTCAATGCAAAGATCACAACTGCTAACTCCAAATCATAAGTAGGGCAATTCTTCTCATGTGCCCTTAGTTGCCTCGATGCATAGGCTATGACCTTCCGTGTTGCATCAAAACACATCCAAGTCCACTATCCGATGCATCACTGTATACCACAAATCCCCCCGATCCAGAAGGAAGCGTCAAAATAGGTGTTGAGGTCAACCTCTTCTTCAACTCTTCAAAAGCCTTCTCACATTCTTATGTCCACTGGAACTCCTGATCCTTATGGGTGAACCGTGTCATCGGCTCTGCAATCCGTAAAAAATTCCCTACGAACCTGCGGTAATACCCTGCAAGTCCGAGAAAACTCCTAACTTCTGCAACCGATGTTGGTGTCGGCCAAGACTCTACGGTAGCTATCTTTTCCTGATCAACTGAAAGTCCTTCTCCCGAGATAGTGTATCCAGGAAAAGGAACTCTTTCAATGTAAAATTCACACTTACTAAGCTTAGCATACAATCTCTCCTTCCTTAATACTCCCAACACAACTCAAAGATGCTTCTCGAAAATAAGCTAGGAAAAAAAGGGTTAAAGTGTTTACTGCAGAAGAATTCTAATACCACTAGTCGTACCTTTCTATCGTAGGTATAGTATTATAACCTATTCAATAATACTCGTCAGTTCACTCCTAGCAATTTCTCCTAATAGGCTCTACGCATCCGATATCCAGACACTCATATTCGACTCATAATCTTACTAGGATCCATATCTAAGAAACTTATCCGTTTCTAGCTACCCAACATCACAATCACACCAATAATCTAGCTTAATTATATTCTATAATATAACTATAAGGTTTGTCTATTTTAGTCATCTAATAAATAGAAGGTAATGGAAGCCTAAGGCTGGGTCAAACAAACCTATATAACAATTTCAAACTACGATAGGGTCAAGCAAAGTAGGAGGGTTTGTCGAACTATTTCCAAGAACGACGTGAGGCCAAACAAGATGCATAGGACGCAGTTTAGGTAAGACTCGAGAACCATATATCTTCGTGATTATGTCACGTGAAGTTACTGCCACGCCAGTGTGCATCTGGCTGCAAATAACTTTCTTGTTCCATAATACGACGGATGGCTGCAGTGCACATCTGCTATGCCAGGTAATACAGGTTCTTGAGCTTATCTTGGCCAAATCCATAAAAGATTTCTGAATTGACTTTTTACGAAAATACAGGATAAGAGATCAACATGCATAGGTTATAGGTCAAGTAGAATTCAAGAAACATATTTAGCCATGATACTGTTATCTGAAGTCTTGCCTCGCCAGTATTTCTAAGGCTGTAAAAACTTTGATTCCGTAATACAAGGATAAATATAATTCCTTAAACTTTTTCTTAGACCAATCCATAAGACACTTTCCAACAACTTAGCACAAAAAGAACTGGAAGAATTACTCAAGAAGTCAACATGGAAGTGTTGAGTCAAATGAGTGGGGAAGAACACAAAAGCAATCATCTTGAAAAAGAAGATAACATGGAAACATTCATGCTGAAGAGTCGGAGAGAAGTCTATAATCTTGTTTGTGGATGTATCCTCAAGTCCTATTCCTCAATCTATTGTGGGATCGTAGTATAGATATCACCACGACATCGCACAATTCGTGAAGACTCCACCTGCACTTATGACTTCTAATGACTGTGCTCCTGCTTTCCTAATGTGATAGTAAGGGAAGATACATCCATTATGAAGATTCATCTTACTAGCATGAATATGTAAGGATTACAGTAGAACATATCAAACTGGATGCAAATCAAAAAGTCAAGTGCGAGTTTGAAACGAAGTCACGGAAGATATCGAGCATGTGCATGTGATCCTATGGGTCTTTCCAATTATAATTGCAGGCTCACGTCGGTAGAGTAACATAAATGAAGTGATTAACGTAGACCTGCATGGGCCACCACAAAAATATGTAACGCCCCAGTCCCAAAATACGTAGGACCAGGTATACGAGTACATGCCAGCAGTACTTCACCAATGGGCCAAGCCACACAACAAGCCCATTAGCAAAATACTTAAGCTGTAAATCATGATAACACCCAGAAATACAACACAGTCCACATGTATTTATATCTAATCACATCCACATAGTCCACAAAGAGATCATAAATAAGGAAATGTCTCAAATATCCAGCAATAAAAGTAATAAAGTCTGTGCGGGTAAAACATCCGGAAACCACAGAGTTAGAAATAAAGTACAAATTAACTATAAGTCTGATGAAAAGAAAAGGAAATAATGTAGCAAGATGCATGATTACGAGAAGTCCTCTGGCACTATCTCGTCCTCCTGTGCCGGCACGCTTTCGGTCTCAGCTCCCGAACCGTAAACCTCCGAGTAGTTTTCAACTTCATCTAAGCCTGGGAAATAGCCAGGTCCTTATAGGACTAGCACGATGCATAATATACATGCCAAGGTACATAAATAAAAATATGAACTAAGGCAATCTACCGTATCCGTCTATGTGCTATACAAGTGAGGTACTTTTCTAGAATACCAGACCCCTTCCACTAAGGCTCACTAGCACCTCAGCAGGGTATTGTCCCCAGTACGTTTGTCGTAGCACCAAGGACAATCAATTCTCGACAGTGATAATCCCTTACTCTACTACAGAGATAAAGGTTACTAAGCAACGGGCCACACGACAATACGTCTGATATTGTAGTCAAGTTCTTCCCAATCTCCATGTCTAGAATCTACCAATGTCAAGTCTGTACAGTCATCTTGAAAGTAAAAGCAATACTAATAAAGAAATCTAGAATGCTAACACGAGGTCAATACAATGAATAGTCATGTAAACCTCGCATCATGAATGTGTCGGTGTTCTGTGGTCAATTGTGTCAATGGACACATCAGTATGTACGTAATGCCTAATGTCAATACTCGCTGTCACTATCATGACATCGGCACTCGTCTATAAATGGACACTAAGTATCAACGTCCTACGTCATGCAATGTTAATAAAAAAAGAACAACAAGATAGAAAAGAAAGATCTGTAACGAAGGCAAGGCACGCTTGCCTGTAACTGCTGTCTACGGGTAAGCCTGTCCGACTCTGGTGTCCTTGTCGATCCTCCCACGCTCAACTATATTACACTATATTTAATATTCTATTTCAATATATCATATATAAATTATATGAGTATCTACGCCTCCTAGTTGTCATAACGTTGCTACGACACTACATCTATTATATAAGTACATATAGGTACCAAATCCTCTCGTAAATACCTTACAATTATAACAAAATAATATATTTAAATTCTGGATATTATCTATAAATATTTATATATTTCTATAATGATATTTTCAATAGGAAAACCCTTTCACAAGAGGTCTTATATCAATGCCACATATGACTTCCTCAATTTGACCCATTAATTTAGTTCCGAAACAATGATAAAATTAAATTAATAAATTCTGTAAAAATTTCAAAAATTAGTTAAAATAGTATTTATAATGTTAAACCTTGCACAGCATAAAGTTTCATATGGATTCATGGAGTTTTGATACTTTTGGACACAAGGAAAACAGAATTTTTCGGAGTTCGGTGACACGACAAATGTCATAAAATTTTAAAATAGTAAACGGATGCGAAACCTAACTTTCAGATATGTATCGGAAAGGTATCGATGTCTAGATTCAGAATAAAAATAGAAAAAGGTTAACCACTGAACTTAGATAGACGAAAAGTAGCCTACAACAGAATTCTTTGGTTCTGGATACCCTGTCGTAGAATCGATGCCACGGGCAAACCGCTTGGAACTAGGGGATCCGGCGACCAGAGGTTGGAGTAGACACACAAAGGTAACTCTCAGAATTGGTTTGAGAAGAAACAGATGAGAAAAACTGGTGAAACATCTTCTACAAGTTGACTAACCTGCTGTGACGTTTCAGACTTCGATTCGACGGAGTTTCGGCCCAATTAGCACGTCGTGCACCTCTCCAACGATCGCAAGGTTGCTCCTACAGTTTCTAGGGTGGAAGAGAATGTTGAGGGGGTCACAAGCGTGGTGGTGGTTGGCACAAAAATCAAGGAGAAATTATATATTGTGAAGAAAGGGGGATCGACTAGGGTTTCGGGTTGGGAGGTTGTGGCCGCGTGCAAGTAGGGCTACGTGGGGTGTTGGTGGTTATGAAGAGAGAGTAAAAGGTTAGGGTTGGGTTTGTATTTATATTATTAGGGCATGGGCTATGGTTTGATCTAATTTGGATTTGATTTGGTTCTTCAAATTATATTATTAGTAATAGGTTTCCTATTTTGGATAGTAGTTTGACCAAGTCAAAGATATAAGAGAATATTGCATATGGCAACAATTTAATCCTTAAAATTCCCTTAAATATATGTATACTTGGTTTTGGTACTCCTAGTTAGGCTCGAACTAGTAGGGTTGACTAGGTTAGGGTCCGAGTAGTATTACTAGTCAAATTGGACCAGAAAATCAATTTAATGAGTCTCATGTGCCATTTGCAAATAAGTAGTACATGGAAACTCGATTGGATGGTGCACCCTAGGCTTGTGCATTGTAGACTCAAAATGGATCAAAACCATTTATTGGGTCATACGGTTTCGATCTATGTCAAGTTCCGAAATCAATTTAGAAGTTGGGCTAGAATTACGATAAATGATCAAATAGCCTAAGTTGACCCGAAATTGTGCGAAGCCAAAAGAACGTTGAAAAACAAATTTGGATGAGACATGATATATCAACTGAAGGTGGATGAGTCCCGATCAAAAAAAAAAGGTGGACGAGTCTAGAATTCCAATATGGAATTGGATTTGAGAAGACAATATTTGTTGTGCTTCAAAAGTCAAAGCTACGGTAAACTACTATCATAGTCATTATTAACTTTAATATTTAAAATATCCATATAAAATAATTAAAAATAAAATCCAAAAATTAGGGGGCTTACACATAGTCTAGATAAAATTTGAGAACCATATACCTCGTAATCATGTTATCCAGAGTCTGTCCCGCCAGCACGCATCTGGCTGTAAAACTCTCGATGGCATAATTCAACGGATGGCTGCAGTGCGTGTTTGTCATAACAGATAATATAGGTTCTCAAACTTATCTTTGGCCAAATCCATGAGATTTTCCAAATTAGCTTTTTACGAAATATGTGAGAATAGGTCAAACCAAATGCATAGGATGTGGTTTAAGTAAAATTCGAGAAACATATGTAGCCATGATGCCGTTATCTGAAGTCCTGTCTCGCTACTATTTCTCTAGCTCTAAAAACTTTCAATTCCGTAATACAAGGTAAATACAATTTATCGAACTTTTCTTGGACCAATCCATAAGACATTATTCCAACGAGAAGGATTACTCAAGAGTTAACATGGAAGGATAGGAAAGAAAGAACACCAAAGCAATCATGTCGAAAAAGAAGATAATATAAAAGCAATCGTGCTGAAGAGTTCTAAGGAAGCCTATTATCCTAGTTATGGATGTATCCTCAATTGTTTGCAGGCTCGCAGTAGTATGACTATCCTAGGTACCACCATGACTTTGCACACTTTTGCAAAGTTTGACCTGCATGGTCCCCCACAAAAACATGTCATGCCCAGTCTGAATTTACGTATGACTAGGATACGTTAACATGCCAGCTACGTATTTAATCAGACTTTAGTCCAACTCAAATGCGTATAAGTTGTGTAAATCAGAACATGTGTCCATGTATCATAATAACATCCACAACAGTAGCTGCACTATGAACTATAAAAAGATATGAGTAAGGAAGAACATAATAGAAGGCATTACTAACGATAACTAAAGATCCCGAAGATGTAGCTCCCACTATGCTATGTCAGATCTCAGCCATAACCTAGAGAGTCACCCGGTTCTCAGGGGACATAGCAAGATATATAATATACATGCCAAATATAACAGTAAATAACATGCATGGGAAGACAGGTAATAGTACAAGAAATAAATACTGAAGAAAGTACAATATAAGAATAAAACATAAAGGAAGTGATATGTCGTCGAGAATTGTGCTAATAAATGTGACTACGAGTAAAATCATGGTAAATCACAACCTGGTGGGAGCGATCGACCCTATAGATCGCAAGTCGGTGGGGGCTAACAACCTATAGTAGTTCTCTATCGCAACTCGGTAGGGGCTAATGATCAAGAGTGGTCAAATATAGCCAACGCCGATAACAATATCATTGCCTAGAACTACGAGTCAAGTGAAGTCAACCAAACCTGGCAAGTCGAGGTCAGGTACAAGTCAAATCTAGGTCAAGGCATATCAAGAGATCGTAGCACAGGGTTAAGCAAAAACTAACATGACCTATACACGAATAGCAGTGGTATATGGAATAAATAAAAATAACGTACGTGCATGTGTAATGAAGGTAAATAACAATGACAAGAATAATTAGAAATAGGTAATCAAATACGATAGAAAAGAAACAAAATATAGGAAATACATGAAAATATTATACAGTTTGGCAAGGTATACCTTCCTGTCATCCAAGTCCCCGTTGAGTCCGCAATACTAAAACCTATCAAGAGTTCACATATAAAAAAATTATTACTAATATTTTAATTACACATAGTATACATGGGTTTCCTACAAAGCATGTCTACATGCTTCAAAGATTCCTAGACCTAGTTTTGTGGTTTTTAACCTCCGAAGTTCAAGGTTAAGTCTTCAACTCAAGGACATGCATATAAATCATATAAAAATCATAAAAATATAATTTTAACATGATTTATACTAATTTTAACCTCTAAATTCCATATTCAGAATTCTAAGTATATTTTATGGTCATGTCTAGATTATAAGTACTAGTCTTGTTCGAAAATTGTCCAGATACTATCAAATCATGGCTATGACCTATATATATCTATCAAATCGTATATAAAAATAAATGAAAATCTGATTAAAAATTAGAAAAAAATATCTTTTTTATATACTAAAGTTAGCCCCTATTTATGAGTCAACTATGTCAAAAATTTAACCAAAAACCTAGCCTAATGTCCCATATTTTTAGGGTTCAGTTTTGACATGAAAATAACATAAAAATAAGTTTAAAATACTTTATTTACAGTAAATAAACACATATAAATTCAATTTTTAATTTATAACAAACCCTCAAGTAATCGCACAAAAAAGTCTCAAACTAGTCCTACCATAATCCAATCTATCAACACCTAACATGCAATCTACATGGATAATAATATATCAAAAATGGTGAAAAGAAATAGGTTCTAGAACAATAGATTGACAGAAATCTAAGAGAATCATGCCATGGAGATTTGAGAAGGAAAGTTCGAATCTTTACCGAAAGATTGAAGGATTGGGTGACGATGCTTCTTATCCAAGAAATACTCCTCCTTGCTTGTGCTTGGTTTGCAACTCCTTGTTTGATGGGTTGAAGATGATAGCAATAGAGTTTTGATGGATTTGGCGGAGGAGATGTTGGCTTGTTGGAGGTTTAATTGTGTTTGGTGTAGAGAGTATAAATGAGGGACTTTTGGATGACGGAGATGATTGGAAAGTTGTTTGGATGGGTTGCGATGATGAGGGGATTCTCTTGGTCGGATGAATAGAGAGGGGAAAGGTGGTATTCGGCTGCTATGGAGAAGAAAGAGTGACTTTTAGGGTCAGGGTGAGGATTTTGAGGAGGTAGTATATGGGTGCATGGGTTTATGGAATAAGTTATATAGGCTTATAGGGGTGGTCGGTTGTAACTCCCCTTTTCACAATTTCAATAAAACTCTATTTTTTTGACCTATTTTAATGTATTATTAATTACTATTATTTAGTCATCGCAAGAGGGAAGGGCAATTTTGTAATTTGGGTAACATGGATTAGAGTTGGAAGTTTCTAAATGTTTAATTAGTTATGAGGGTTAATTAATTAGCCATGTGACTAATCCCCACAGTTAGTTATAGCTAACAAACAAATTCCTTAACCACTTTGTAACAACTTTCTAACTAACCCAACCTCCTCCATGACCACCCTAACTAACTTGTAACTAACTCCTAACCTCCTAACTAACTTTCCTAACAACCTTCCTACTGAATGCACCTAGCCAAGAATTAGCCTAGATTAATTAGAGCAATTTTAATACAGTTTATAATAAAACCAATTGTTTTTGTAAAGAAACTAATTGTTTTGTAAATACTCAATTCCATTCCCCAACTCTATAAATATAGGGCCAATCCCTCTGTTTCCCTTCATCACCAACGAGGAGCGAAGCCCTGCCAAAATTGTCATCAACCACTCCCTTCTTCCTTTGTTCTTCTTCCTCTCCACCTTTCATCCACAACCCTAACCCTAGATTCTGGCCATGGCAGAGGTGGCGTAGCTTCCCGAGCGACGATTCCCTGGTGAACCGATGGCGAGCTCTCTAGTGACCGGCACCCTCTCGGCGGAGACTTCGTAACGGTGACCTCCTCCACGTCTTTCCTGCGACTAGACGACTCTCCACCGAGCGCAGACCATTCCGACGACTTCTCCTCCTCCGGCCTCCAGGCGAAGAAAACTCCCTATGCGCGTTGACGACAAGTCCACAATAACGACGATTCCTCGGGTACGACCAGTCAGTGGCCCCCTCCGGCAAGTCGACGGTGGTGATCTTCCTTCCTCGGCAAATTTGCGGTCGCAGCAAGCATAATCATGTGTTTTCCTTGTTCTTTTTCTCCTTGAGTTATGTTTTCGATCTTAATCGAATTGATCGATCGAGGGATCAGTTTAATCCACTAATCTTGGTTTCGAATTATTGACCAGTTATTCTTGATTCTTGCTTCAATTCTATTTTCGAGCATTGAAAGAAAACAATTCCAACATAAACTCTTTATTCTTGCTTCAATTCCAACATACTCGTGACTTGTTGTGTCTAAATCGGACACGAGGGTGTTTGGTGATAACTCATCAAGGACATGTATAATTCTTCCATGAATCTTCTCTTTAATTTTTTGTTTGATTCTTGATAGGGAAACCAGTGTTGTGTCATGTGTCAAACATTGGACTCTATGATTGACACCCTCAGTCTGACACAATGCCTAGAGACATGGATGCGAAGGCAGTATCAAACTCAAATAGTTTATCCTGACATTAGTAACCCAATTGATCCAATCCTAAACGGGTGCGTGTCTGATCTGGTTCATTCGTACAATATATTGACTCATTAATACATAACTTGTGTCATACCTAGGGAACGAGTCAGAACTCGGGTATTACGAGTCATATGTGTGTCTGACACCGAGTGCATTCTCTGGTTGTGAACAGAGCGGGGTCCAGAAGAATGACCAAAACTCTTAATTTTAAATCCAACAGTTACATTAGACTGGGTTTGATAAGTCCCTTGATAAGATTTTCATCATGGGCTGTGCTTGTTAGCCATGAATAGTTGAGTAAACTAGGAATTAATTGGTTTGTTACCAATTAGGTTAGTAATTCTTTTATCAGTTATTTTCTAAAGGTATTAGCTATTAATAGGAATAGAATTTGGTAATAAATAGGTTTAAAAATTATTGGTTAGAAATAAGGGATTTAGAGTAATAAGATTTTCTTTAATAAGAATTTTTGAATAATAATTTCTAAGGAATATTGTGTCTCTTTGACATAGATATTTCTCTGCACATTGGACTTGATTCCTACGACAATCCATGCAAGTACATTATGACTGAATTTATACTTTATAACTGTTATACATGTTCATATTGGACACATAGCTAAAACAGAGATGGTACTCGGTTGTGTATGCCCAAGGGTAACCTAAGGGAAGAAGTCATGCAGAAGGCTCATCAGTCACAGTATTCTATTTATCTAAGGATAACGAAGATGTACAAGGATCTTTGTGAGCATGTATGGTTATATGGGATGAAGAGAGAAGTAGCCAGATTTGTCTCCAGGTATTTAGTATGCCAGCAGGTTAAAGCTGAACATTAGAGATCCGAGGGATTACTCCAGCCTTTGCCTATCCCATAGTGGAAGTGGGAGCACATTACCATGGATTTTTTCTAAGGCTTACCACGAACACCTAGCAAGAAGGACGCTATATGGGTCATAGTGTATAGACTAACAAAATCAGCTCACTTCATTCCATTCAAGGTACGTGGACTATCGACTGAGAGGCTAGCAGAGCTCTACATGAGGCAGAGATAGCAGGTTTACTTCACACTTCTGGAAATGTCTACAACAGAGTTTGGGCACTCAGTTGAAGTTTAGTATTACTTATCACCCACAGACTGATTGACAGTCTGAGAGGACGATTCAGACCTTAGAAGACATGTTGAGGGTCTGTGCTTTAGATTTTGGAGGGTCCATTTGCACCTGGTGAAGTTTGCTTATAACAACAGTTATTAGGCCAGTATAGACATGACACCTTTTGACACGCTATATGGTCGACGGTGTCGAACGCTTTTATCTTGGGATGATGTGGGAGAGAGAGTCTTACTTGGGCCAAAGATGGTTGTGGATGCAGCAGACAAGGTTAGATTGATCAAGGGCAGACTCAGAGTTTCTCAAGACAGGCAGAAGCACTAGACAGACAGTCACCGAAGGCCTCTTGAGTTCATTGTTGGAGACTTTGTTTTTCTGAGAATATCTCCAACCGGGGGCACCATCCGGTTTAGGAAAAGAGAGAAGCTTAGTCCTCGATATATTGGCTCATTTGAGGTAGTTGAGTCGGTGGGTCCAGTGGCATACAAGTTGGTACTTCCACCTAGTCTGGAAGGGGTCCATAATGTTTTACATGTCTCTCAGCTTAGGCGGTACATTGCAGATCCTAGTCATGTTGTAGATCATTCAGAGCTTGACGTAGGACCCAGCCTCACATATAGGGAGCAACCTGTTGAGATTCTGGATCACAGGGAGAAAAAGCTGCGAAACCAGACCAAAGCCTTGGTCAGAGTAGCTTGGAGGCATCACTCTCCTGGGGAATCTACTTGGGAGAGAGAGGATGAGATGAGGAACAGATACCCACATTTGTTTGAGACTTTTGTTTGATGTACTTGTCTATCTACACTCCTTAAATTTTGAGGACGAAATTTTCTAAGAAGGGTAGACTTTTAACTCCCATTTTCACAATTTTAATAAAACTCCCTTTTCTTACCTATTTTAATTTATTACTAATTACTATTATTTAGTCATGGTAAGACGGAAGGGTAATTTTGTAATTTTGCTAGCATGGGTTATAGTGGGAAGTTTCTAGATGTTTAATTAGTAATGAGGGTTAAATAATTAGCCATGTGACTAATCCCCAAAGTTAGTGATAACTAACTAACAAATTCTCTAACCACTTACAACAACTTTCTAGCAACTTCCTAACTAACCCAACCTCCTCCATTAACTACCCTAACTAACTTGTGACTAACTCCTAACCTCCTAACTAACTTCCCTAGCAACCTTCCTAAGGAATGAACCTAGCCATGAATTAGCCAAGATTAATTAGAGCAGTTTTAATATAGTTTGTAATAAAAACAATTGTGTTTGTAAAGAAACCAATTGTTTTGTAAATACTCAATTCCATTCCCCAACTCTATAATATCGGGCCAGTCCCTCTTTTCCCTTCATCACTGACGAGCGGCGAAGCCCTGCCGAAATTGTCATCGACCACTCCCTTCTTCCTCCATTCTTCTTCCTTTCCACCCTTCCTTCATAACCCTAGCTTCTGGCCATGGCGAAGGTGGCGTACCTTCCCGAGCGATGATTCCCTGATGAACCGATAACGAGCTCTCCGGTACTGCACCCTCTTGGCGAAGACTTCAAAATGGCGACCTCCTCCACGTCTCTCCTACGACTTGACAGCTCTCCACCGAACGCAGACCGTTCCAGCGACTTCTCCTTCTTCGGCCTCCAGGCGAAGCAAACGCCCTGTGCGCATTGACAACATGTCCATAACAACGGCGACTCCTCGATGGACGACCAGTTAGTGACCCCTCGGCAAGTTGACAGTGGTGATCCTCCTTCCTCGATAAATTTGCGGTCATAACAAGAATAATCATGTATTTTCGTTGTTCTTCTTCTCCTTGAGTTAATTTTGAATGTTTTCGATCTTGATCGAATTGATCAATCGAGGGATCTCCACCAATCTTGGTTTCGAATTATTGACCAGTTATTCTTGATTCTTGCTTCAATTCTATTTTCGAGCTCTTAAAGAAAATAAATTCAATATAAACTCTATTTCTCTGTTCTTGAGCACAAGGTGCTTGATTGGTTGTCACAGAGACATACTCGTGACTCGTTGTGTCTGCATTGGACACGAGGGTGTTTGGTGATAACTCATCAAGGACAAGTATAATTCTCACTATGAATCTTCTCTTTAATTTGTTGTTTGATTCTTGAAAGGGAAACCAGTGTTGTGTCGTATGTCAAACATTGGACTCTGTGATTAACACTCTCAGTCTGACACAATGCTTAGAGACATCGACGCGAAGGCAGTATCAGACTTAAATAGTTTATCCTGACATTAGTAATCCAATCGATCCAATCCTGGACGGATGCGTGTCTTATCTGGTTTATTCCTGCATTTGACATATTGACTCGTTGATATAGGACTTGTGTCATACCTAGGGAGCGAGTCAGAATTCGGGTATTATGAGTCATATGTGTGTCTGACACCGAGTGCATTCTCTGGTTGTGAACAGAGCAGGGTCTAAAAGAATGAACATAACTCTTAATTTCAAATCCAACGGTAATATTAGATTGGGTTTGGGCTAAGTCCCTTGTTTATATTTTTAACATGGGCGGGGCTTGTTAGCCATGGATAGTTGAGTAAATTAGGAATTAATTGGTTAGTTACCAATTAGGTTAATAATTCTTTTACCAGTTATTTGCTAAAGGTATTAGCTAATAAGTCAATAGGAATATAATTTGGTAATAAATAGGTTTAAAAATTATTGGTTAGAAATAAGGGATTTAGAGCAATAAGATTTTCTTTAATAAGAATTTTTGAATAATAACTTCTAAGGAATATTGTCTCTCTTTGACACAAATATTTTTCTGCACATTGGACTTAATACCTACGAGAATCCAGGCAAGTACACTATGACTGAATTCGTACTTTATAACTGTTATGCATGTTCATATTGGACAAATAGCTGACACGGAGACATGGGTTGTATTATTGTTCTTCTATTGTACTCATTGTTATTGTCGAAATTTGGGGAAATATATAGTTTACATGTGATCAAAGACCTTAGTCTAATATTGTCGATAGCTTAATCGCACATCGTGCACGTGCGATTAAGTCGTATCATACTGATTGTACCATTGTTCTATTGTACTCCCTAAGTCGATCACATGTAAATTATTATTTCAAACAATGTTGCACTTAGTGGCTTTCCATTGCTATATTGTCACTGCTTCATTTACGTATTAGTTATTAGTAGCATTTATTTACAGTAGTACCATTCATATCATAGGGTTGTACTTTGCTCATTTCCTGACTGGATATATTGCAGGTGAGTTTGACGCTGACATGTATAATAGCTACTATGGTCCTATAGATAAGGTGACCAGGGATGACCTAGCTTAGGAGGTGGAGCTAGCTGCGAATCAGGAGATCTAGAGCATGATGTCATTGTAGTATCCTTAGGGTGATTTGTGTTGTTTGATGTCGTATCTTGCTGATTTGGATGAAGGTAATAATAGCTTAGGATACACTTTATCTTTTACCGGATCTGTTTTCGGACATTCATTGTAAAAGTGTATTCCTCAAGCATAGTGAAACTATGTGATGTGTTGTGATATGATATAGTACGCGATAGTGTTGTGATGAGGATTGATATTGCTCTTTATATACTATTGAGGTCTAGACAGTTGACTACCGCCATCAACGACGGCGGGGATGGACGTGTCCGCCTCGTATCCAATTATTTGGGAGCCGGACGTGACATCGGCCCTCATGGACTGCTATTAGAAGGGGGCGGCTAGGGGTGGCTGCTCCTTATAGGGCTGGCCATAGTTGCGTTGGGTTGGGTTGGGTAGGTTATGGTTTTGTGTTAGAGTTGCTAGGTTAAGGTTAGAGATCCATTTAGATAGCTACTATATATAGAATCTCTCTATATATAAATAGATACACAAAATAATATATACATATATATATATTATATATATATATATATATATATATATATATATATAAAATATATATATATATATATATATATATATATATATATATATATATATATATATATATATATATATATATATATTTTTTTTTTTTTTTATTTATTTATATATATATATATATATATATATATATATATATATATATATATATATATATATATATATAAATAAAATATATATATATATATATATATATATATATATATATATATATATATATATATATATATATATATATATATATATATATATATATATATATATATGATATACATATAATTATTTGACTTAAATAGTATTTTTTTTGGAATTTATAAATATTTTAATTAAATAGTTATTATTATAGATGGCCTTAGTCATGGTGAAATTTTGAAGTGTAAGATGACTAGGAATTATGATACGAAGAGTGTAGTCGTGTGCTTTGACTTGTGTATTAGCCATGCTAGGGAAGGCGTAGCCATGACAGTGTCCCTACTAGGAAAACCAGTCAAAGTTGTGACTTAACCCCTATAAATAATTTAATTAGTTATTTATTAAGATTATGACTTTTATGAGACCCGGTTGTACCAATTTAGCCATGACTTGATCCGAACCAAACCTAAACCTATGTAGTCATATAATGCGTCCAAAGACGTCCGTGTAGATATACATTGTATATTTTTATAGTGATATTTTATTTTAATGACCTAGTAGGCAATTTTATAAAAGGTAGTCCTATGTGTGTGTGTGTGTGTGTGTGTGTGTGTTGTAAACCCCCTGAATTTTTTGATTTTTTTTTACTTATTGAAAAGTTTTTTTTATTAAAAATATTTAGTCATCCTCTTATTGGGAATAAAATTTGTTATTATAGGTATTTGTGTTTTATGTAAATATTAAATAATTATAGGATGGAAATATTTTCTAGATATAGATAGGGAAATGTGTTACAAAAAGTTTTAGACTTGTTTTCGAAATTTATTTTAGATTTTTATATAATTTTGAAGTTTAGGATTTTTTTTTCCAAAGTCTTTTAAAAAAATAGAAATAGAAATAATATTAATAATAATATAAATATAGATATGTAAATATATTGAAATACATTATATAAAATATTTTAGATACTTTTTAGAAATTTTATTTTATTTATTTAATTAAAGTATATACATCGGGTATATGCACAATAAATCAATTGTATATTTTGTATATAAGGATTATTTATCTTTTAGAATAAATAAATATATTTTCATGATTATGAAAGTAATATTTTTTATAAAATATTTATAGATTTTTTTTTGAAATTTATTTGGAAAATTCTTAGGAATTATTTTGGTATTTTTTATATATAAAAGAAAAAAGAAAAAAAAGGAAAAAAAAGCACAAAGAACAAACAAAAGTTTGCTACTGTTCCCACGTGGAACAGTAACTATTTAGCTGAACCCGATCCTGCAAAGGCTTGTTTTCCTTTCTTTTAATTTTTTTTTTCAAATCTTCATTGATCTAAATCTCATCCAATTTTCCACCAATCTTCCACAAAATTTTTTCCCTCAATCCCTACTAGGTTCTCTTGTAGATAAAGCCAAATCCATTCCAAATCATAATCAAAATCCTACGTAAATCTAGTTGAAATTTGGTTTTAAAATTAGTGTATAAATAAGAACACGATTTAAATTTTTCTACGGAATCCACGAAACTTACTCAAATAATCAAAACCCTAGCCATAACCCTAGGCCCCCTGCGCCACCCCCCTGCCATCGGACTTCCTTGGGCTATCGCCGCCGGCCGTAGAACTGCCATTTTTAGTTTTTATTTTAGTTTACTACTTTCTGTTTTAAATCACTTCCAAAACTGAAGAAAAATAGTTTTCTAAAATAAAATTTTTTGATACGGGGTCCGTCCAGATAAATCGGGCGACTCCATTGCAAATGAGGGCATCGAAAGGTGCTTACAGACTTTGCGGACGTATGGGCTTTGACGCAATTCGAATTGGTTGCGTGTGTGTGACGAATTTGACCCGTATCTATCGAAGAACGTCGTATCGTCCTTTTCCAAAATTTCCTAATTGTTTTGTGCACATTCGTCATCTCGAGATGAAGCTTGCGCCATCAGAACCATGTTGTTTTTCTGGTCTTGTGAGCCAAGTTTGGTCCGATTCTGAGACAGTTGACCGGATCGCCGTTTTGCGGGCCCTACGATTCGATTCAACGGACGATTTTGTGCACAGCTTCTCGGAATCCAAAACTGGACATACCATTGAGTTCATATCGTCAAACCGGACCCGTAGACATATAGTTTGATGACTTTAGAGACCATATGGTTTGGCACACATTTCGGTGCAAAGCAGGTCGAACGACGAACATCATTTTGACACAAAATTACCGTTTTGCCCCTGTGTCTAGAATTGGACTTATGGATAGTCAATCGTATACATTTCTATTATTCCAAAAACGTTGGTGATGTTTGTTTCAGCATCCGGGGACGTTTGCGGAAGTTCCATCCTTGTAGCTACTCTTGACTTGTTGATTTCATCTACTAGACGTCGTCAAAACACCAAACAACTACCAGACAAGTATACCTTGCTATGATTTCTGATTGTGCATATTTATTTCAGCATGTTTACTTATTTATTTTATTTTATTTGCTTAAACTGCGCGTCTAAATGACACTTGGGTGCAAGCATCGCTATGTCGACCTATGTTAGTCGTTTTTTTCGTTACTTTTATTTATTTTATGCATATCGACCTAGAATTAAGAGACGACCTCATGTGTATGAAGCATCTCTATGTCTTCATTGGCCCTGACACTTGCGTATCACGAGTTGTGAGTCTCATATAGATCTCGAACATGTGTATCGACTGGCTATCGGTGCGTACATGCCGTGCGATAGGTTTTAACTGCTAATAGATATGCATGTTTAGAGGACTTAGCAGTTATTAGAAATAACGTGATGTGGATACAGCATGAGTAGAACATGGGGAAGGAGAAGACAGCTATTAGGAATAGGGCCTTCCATTTATTTATTTTTCTCTAGTCGCCGCTAGCAGACTCAGTCGAGTGCTAGTGTGCCGTGCATTTACTTTCCTCTAGTCGCCATTAGTGACTCACCCGAGAGCTAGTGTGTCATGCATTTATTTTTCTCTAGATGCCACTAGTGTCGGTTGAAACGCTAATGCGCCGTGCCTCTATTTTTGGAAAGCCCCTGTGCGGAACGTTGTCTTTAAAGTGCATTTTCACATAGATGGTTAGGAAGCCCAGTTGTTGTTTACATTTCAGTAATTGTAGCATATTTTTCTGTATCTTGTCATGTCCCTTTGAGGACCTGGTGATCTCTCCAAGTATAGACGACGAGCAGTATTCTGAGGAGTACGGTTTCGGACTAGACTCTTCCTTCGCAGCCGAGGAGGTCTCACCCTCAGAGTTTATTTGATTTTCTTTTTAGTTGATGGACTATGTAGTTGCTACTCTTTTCTTTGTTCATTTCAGTTGATTTCCTTTAGTAGCTCGGTAGTGGATTTCCTTTAGTAGCTCGGTAGTGGATTTGTCTCCGCCGGACAGATATTTCATTTTATATTCATTTGAGACATTTGATTAGTTATTTCTTTTATTTGCCATTGTCGATGAGATATAGATATTGCCTGTGACCATGTTATTTTGTTATGAGCTGGAGCTCTTTTATTACAGCTTATGTGTGTATACGTAGATTCCATATATTGGAGTAGTCTGCGTATACATACAGCTGGCACGTACGTATTCCTAGTCCTACGTATATTGGGACTGGGGCGTTAAATATATTCTTGCTATTTAAATGATACTTTATTTTGAAAATAGGATAAATAATTTTCTTAAATATCTTGGTGCATTTTTGGGGTTTCTTAGGCTATATATACTTGTATGTAAATATATTAAATAAAAAATATTAAATAAATGTATGTACAAGTGTTACCATATATATATATATATATATATATATATATATATATATATATATATATATATATATATATATATATAAATTAGGAAATAAATATTATTATGTATGTACATATTTCTATTTCTATAAATAAACTCCATACTAGAAAAAGAAAGTATTAAGATTCTTTTTAGGATTTTATGGAGTACATATTCTTTTTAAGATACTGGAGAGAGGGGGATAGACACAGCCAGCTATGTACATTGAAGTGCAACCCACCTCACAATACGGTCACGGCTATCTAGATGCATGAGGGTTTATCTACAATCCATCAGTCTCTTATGGTCAAGAACAAGCCTAGTGTCTCAATCTCATGCAAGCAAATAATTGCTACAAGATGTTAGGTCATCAGACATACAAAGTAAGGCGTCCCAAACATTACATATTCAGATGATCATGAAGCTAGTCATACAAAAATGCGAAGACTAGCACGAGTTAAGTCATATATGATCAACCTTTAGATTTGTCAATCATGTAACAGCCCCTAGGCAGAAAGAATTAAGTTTCAACATGAGCTAACACTTGCTCGACGACTAAATGCCTTGAAAGAATAATTTACAATCGAGTAGGAGAGCAAAAATAAGAAACCCACTTGTTTCCAGGGTTACGCCTGGTGTTCACCATCTGGCTGGAAGGCAGGTAGATTCTCGGGTATCACTCCGAAATCTGGCCATACAAAACCAGCTGGGTCAGACCCCAGAAAGAGCAAGTGCCACAAGGGAGGCTCCACTTAAGAACTAAAACCAGCATAAACGAAATAGAAGAACTGATAAAAGAACATAATTAAATAACACAAAAGACATGCTTTAAAGAACACACTAGCTTGTATTAAGAAAAAAAGAGGTGGAATATAATTTCCATGTTAATCATGAGACAATCATTCAAGCACGGCCAATCAAGTCCTACGGTTTACTAACATTAGCTAACTAGGGTTATCACAGGCCTAATTACTAACAAGATGCAATTGATGTTCCCGTAGTCACAAGCCCTGCAGACTATCAAGGTTATCCAGGCGGGGTTACAAGAGTTACAAGAGTTACAAGTTTACTGGTGTACTTTAGTACTTATGATTCAAGAAGTGCAACACATGACAACGCTGGAAATGTGCCCTACTCGTCGGCAGGCTACAAGTCCACAGGTGTGGCCGGGATAACGGGATCGTTTATTACTGGAAAATCTCTCTATATGAACTACTTGATCAATCTAGTCATTAATCTAGTCAGATTCATTATGAATCCCTGATCGTGGTAACCAGGAATCCATGTCCTAGACATGATGCAAGACGAGACATGTAGCTTGTAAAGGCACAATCAACCACGGGATCAAGGTAAGAGTTACACTAGCAAGACAGGAACAGCTGTCGCAATAGCAATCAAGATTATACATGTCATGTCAGGTTTACTTGTCATGTCAAGAGTATTTGTTAAGAGTGCGCCATGACGGACCACTATCAAGATTATCAAGATGGGTTCATATTGTCATGCTCAAGTTACTAATTCAAGATCATCAAGTGGTCAAATCGGGTCACCGCAATTTAGGCCAAGTACATAAAAATACAAGAAAGATCAAAGACATTCATGGGTGATTTGAAACTATCAGTTACATATGAACTCCAATTTAAGTGAGACATGAAGATTCTTGAAGCCAAGACAAAGATCTACAACTTTCATGTTTTGAGTTTTACGAGATTCTAGCTACAAATTAGCTCAAATGGGCAAAAAAGTCATTCGCGCACGGGCACGCGGACAAAACTGCCTACGACGCACGGATCGCGCAAGCACGACGCCGGGCGCACGACCAACGAATTGCGCGGGCGCGCGGCACGCGAAAAGGACAGCGCGCGGATGCACGGCACGCATGGCGCGGAGGCATGGCATGCGGGCGCGTGGCGCGCGAAATGCGCTGCCGATGCACGGCGCGCGGCACTGTTCATCGTCCCGACAGCACCGAAGATGTGCCGAAACCCATGAACACAAAAATGCTATAACTTCTTCATAGGAAGTCGAAATCAAGCGGTTCAAAAGCCAAAATTGGGTAGAATTGAATTCCCCTAACATGGAACCATTAGTTTTCGAAAATAACAAAGTTTAAGAGATCAAAACCAAGAAAAACCGAGAAAACTGCAAACTTAGATCTACAAAAATGTAACCATCAAAACCAAAATCTCCAAGTTCTAAAGAGGCATAGAATCAAGCAAGAAAGACAATGGAACAGTAAAATTTGAGATCCATCATGAAGCAAGTTGCACTTGCCTAGAGCTTGGTAGGTGGGAGGAGTAAATGAAGAAGAAGAAGAAGAAGATGAAAAAGTAAATGAAAAATAAATGAGGAGAGAGAGGAGTTGGTATAACCTATCCATCTCAACCCAAACCAAAACAAGCCAAGCCAAGCCAAGCCAAGCCGAACCGAAGCAAGGGAAAATTAAACCAAGACTAGGATAAAGAAGACAAGTCAAAATACGGGTCTCCTGACAAATGTCAGAAATCCATACACGTATACTGGAAATACGTATAACGAAAAACGGGAGTGACAACTATGCCCACCATAAAAGAATTCCGTCCTCGGATTTTAATCGAGAGGATAGTGGTGTTGGGGCAAGCTATACTAACTACAGGCAGTCTACGACTAGTAGTTAATCCAGCAATCATTCATGCAAACAAGGATTTAAAAGCATAAGGCATAAGGAAGATATTATACCTTATGAGTTAAACAGGTGTGGATATCGTGATTGGATATCATCCTCACGTTTCCAAGTTGACTCATCCAAAGAGTGATGACCCCAAGCAACACGGACTAAACTAATAGTCTTGTTCTTGAGTATCTTCTTCCTTCGATCCAATATGGATATGGGCCTTTCCTCATACGAAAGGTTGGTACCAACAACCAATTCTGAATGATCAAGGACATGGCTCGGATCTGGGATATACCATCGCAATTGGGATACATGGAATACGCCATGTACCTCACATAACGACGGCGGAAGAGCGAGACGATAGGAAACATCACCTACTCGCTCGAGAATATCAAACGGCCTTATATACCTTGGACTAAGCTTTCCCCGTACGCCGAATCGAATAGCGCCATGGGTAGGCGAGATCCTAAGGAATACGTGGTCGCCGATAGAAAACTCAAGAGGGCACCGATGAGAATCGGCCTAATGATGCTGACGATCTTGTGCAACTCGAATGATCTCTAACTTGTCTAACCACCTCAATAGTCTGAGTAACCATTTCTGGACTAAGCATTTGCCTCTCGTCGACGTCGTCCCAAGCGAAAGGTGATATGCACTTTCTACTATATAGTGCCTCAAATGGTGTCATCTGGATACTGGCCTGAAAACTGTTATTATAGGAGAACTCCACTAGATGTAGGTGATCTTCCTACGAACCACCGAAGTCAAGTGTACAGGATTGTAAAATATCCTTGAGAGTTTGGATCGTGTGCTCCGACTGACCATCTGTCTGTAGATGATAAGCTGAACTAAACTTTCGACAAGTCCCCAAACTAGACTTCGCCAAAAATGTGATGTAAATCTCGAATCTTGGTCCGATACGATACTGACTGGCACTCCATGCAAGCTGACTATTTGCCTGAGGTACATCTCTGCAAGCTGATCCGTTGACTGACCGATTCTGAAAGAAAGAAAATAAGCTACTTTGGTGAGTATGTCAAATATAGCCCATATAACATCTCTTCCAGCTGAGGATTTAGGTAACCCAGTTACAAAATCTATGGTAATGTGCTCCTATTTCCATTCTGGGATCTTAAAGGCTGAAGAAATCCAGCTGGCCTCTGATGTTCATCCTTAACTTGCTGACAAACTAAACAACGAGAGACAAACCGAGCTATCTCCCTCTTCATGCCATTCCATCAGAAATGTTGACGGATATCACGATACATCGTCGTGCCACCGGGTTGAATTGAATACTGCGAACTGTGAGCCTCTCCCATAATTTTTTGCCTGATGTCACCACTGGGTATACAAAGATGCCTTCCATGTCAGAGTGTGCCATCTTCGTGAATGCATAGTTCTGCTCTCTGTTCCGCTTCATATTCTGCCTTAAGCTGCTGAAGCTTAGAATCCGTTGACTGAGCTATCTTGATTCTCTCTAATATACTGTACTGAACTTGCATACTGGCCATCAATGCCACATTGGTCGGGACAACTACCTCTATACCCATCTTTTGTAGATCCGCTAATAACTCTGGCTGTGCTATGAGGAAATAAGCTCCAGCTCTTCTACTCAACGCATCTGCAACTACGTTAGCCTTCCCAGGATGATGCTGCAAGTTAATGTCATAATCTACCAATAGCTCTAGCTACCTTCTCTGGCGTATGTTAAGATCCTTCTGGGTAAACACATACTTAAGACTCTTGTGGTCGATAGAAATCTCTACTCGATCTCCATAAAAATAATGCCACCAAAGCTTAAGTGCAAAAACCACTGCTGCTAACTCCAAGTCATGGGTTGGATAATTTCTCTCATGATCACGAAGCTGACGTGACACATAAGCTACTACCTTGCCATATTGCATTAAGACGCATCCCAAACCTCTGCCTGAAGCGTCATAATAAACTGAGAATCCTCCAGTCCCATCTGGAAGCGTGAGAATGGGTGTCGTCATCATTCCTTGCTTCAACTTCTCGAATGAACTCTGACACTCTACTGTCCAAGCAAACTGCACATCCTTACAGGTCAACTTCGTCAATGGCGCTGAAATTCGAACAAAGTCTGACACAAATCGTCGATAATAGCCCGCCTATCCTAGAAAACTGCGAACTTCTACGACGGTGCTGGGTACTAGCCATATCTCTATAGCTACTATCTTTTGGGGGTCTACTTCTACTCCACCTCTGGTGATGATGTGACCTAAGTACGAAATACAATCAAGCCAAAATTTGTACTTGCTCAACTTCGCGTACAACTGGTGCTCTCTGAGAATCTGAAGGACTACTGGGAGATGCTGCTTATGCTTTGCTTCGCTCTTGCTATAGACCAAGATATCGTCTATAAATACTATCACGAACTGATCCAAATAAGGCATGAATACGCGATTCATGAGATCCATAAATACTGCTGGCGCATTGGTTGCTCCGAATGGCATAACGAAAAACTCCCAATACCTGTATCCAGATCTGAATGTCGTCTTCGGGATGTCTTGCTCTCTGACTCTGATATGATGGTACCCCGATTGCAAGTCAATCTTCAAAAATACTGCGGCCCCACTAAGTTGGTCGAATAAGTCATCTATCCTTGGTAGGGGATATTTGTTCTTGATTGTTACAGAATTTAAGGAACGATAATCAACACATAATCTTGACATACCATCCTTCTTTTTTACAAGAAGCATCGGGGCTCCCCAAGGTGATCCACTAGCACGAATGAATCCCTTGGTTCTGAGTTCTTTAATCATCTTGTACAGGATCTCTAATTCCGATTGTGCCATTTTGTAGACTCTTTCTGATACTGGTGCCGTCCCTGTAATCAAATCAATGGTGAACTCTATTTCTCTCTCTGGCGGCATGCCTGGAAGCTCTTCAGGAAATTCTTCTACTACTCTGGGAAACTGAACTGCTTTTGCTACTGCCATCCGCAAGACTGGTGGAGAAGGCTCTACTTCGCCTCTGGAAAACGAAAACTCCTCTTTGCCGGGGATACCAAAAATAATCCTGCCAACATGACAAACTATTCTTGCATATTGATCCTTCAACTAATCCATTCCTAGGACCACATCATAGTCAGCCATCGGGAATTCTATCAATCTAGCGGAAAACTCTCTACCGCTAACTATGATTCGACACGAGAAAAAGACTCTATCTACTCCCACAAGACCGTTACCAGTAAGTATATTGAGCCTTACTGATAATGACTCGGACTCCAGTCATATCCGTGTTGTGAATCGTGCAGACATAAATGAATGCGATGCACCCGAATCAAATAATACCGATGCTGGAAAAGAGTTGATGAGAATGGTACTTGCCACCACGTCACCTGATGCCAATTATTCTGCCACGGTCAAAGCCATAGCTTGACCATGTCCTCTTGGTGTTGGTCCCCTCTGCTGGTTACCTCTCTGTCTGTTCTGAATCTGAGCTTGGGTCTGAACATACTGTTGTGGCCTCTACTACTGGAAGGCCTGGGCCTAAGGCGGCAATGGCCTCGAAGGCTGGTACTGTTGCTGCTACACTAGTGCTGGTCCCCTAACCGATGGACTGGTTAGGGTTGATGAAGATGAACTGGCTTTATACGGGCAGGACCCTATCATGTAGTCCGGTACCCCACAAGCCAAGCACAACCCCTGTGCTCTATAACACTCTGAAACTACGTGTCTGGGCTTCCCACAATGCGAGCAGCCCATTACGGAAGATTGCTTCTACTTCTGTTGCTGAGAATATATCGGAGTTGAGTGCTGAACCAACGAAACTGTGGTCGTCCTCCTAGGAGCTCCAATGGTCAAGGCCCTAGCTGCTGGGGCCAGGACTGATGACTGAGATAACTATCCATGAGGCCTCTTCCATCCTCTAGTTCGATTTACTATCCTCTGGGAGGTATATTCATGCCACCTTGCTGCTCGCAAAACTGCATCCAATGTCTGGTGCTCGAACTGCTCCACCGCTGGAATAATCTCTAGGTAGAGTCCCTGCTGAAATTGCTGCGCCCGGTCCAATTCGGTCGCCACTAAGGTGGGAGCAAACCGACTAAGCCTAGAAAACTCGGTCGCATATCCATCGACCGTCCTTCCCATCTGCTTGAGATTACTAAACCTTGTCTGCAAATCATACCGGACTACTGCATCAAAGTACTTCGTTTTAAATTTGTCACTGAATACCGCCCACAATACAAGCGACACCAAACCAATTGCTTGTATCGCCCACCCGCTGCGGGTTAAGTCCAATAACTGCAGGCGTACAATGACCACCTTCTCTTCCTCTAGAATCCTAGATACCTCCAGAATGACCTCTTTATCCTGAAGCCACGCGTCAGCAGCAACAGCATCTTCACTGCCGTCAAAGAAAGGAGGGTTCAGGTGCTTGAAGTTGTTAGCCACATTGTTCCCTTGATAACCAACTCTGCCCATAGCTGCTTGTACTGTCTACTGCAGGACATCGCCCCGACGATCTTGTGATGCAAGCAAGTCCCGGATGAGTCCCATCAGGGCTCTATTGTCAGGCTCTGTAGGCTGGGCTGCATGAACTGGTGGCTCTGGATCCTCGAAAGGTACCTGCACCTGTGTTACTACTGCCGGCTGAACAGTTTCCTGAGTTATTATTTTTTGATGCATACTTTGCATCATAGCGAGCATGTCCTTCAGTGATTGTTCAACTGCAGAGAGACGTTATTCTGTATTAGCAGTTGACGTCTCCGGTTCATCTCCGATAGCATAGGATTCAACCTCCCTTGAACATACAGAGGGATTGGTGTAGAGGTATGAATCAACACTATCAGTTTCTGACTCCAAAGACTGGGTACCCCCAGCTTCTGAATCTGAAGATTGCAACTGTCTTTGACTTCTTGACCGGGTATGCTGATATACCCCTTCAAAAGTATCAAGGAGTCGGTTGAACTGTTGTTGGCTTGTGTAGGAACGAAATTGTAAAGCAGAATACTCTAGAGGGGGGTGAATAGAGTAGGCAGCGGAATATTGCTAATTAAAAAATCTCATTAGCAGTTAGATCACAGATATAATAATAATCACAAAATAAATGACAGTAATGAAAAGTGATCAGAAGGCAAAAGCAAACACCGAGATTTATACTGGTTTCCCTCTTGTGAGGACTAGTCCAGTTGGAAGAACTCTAGCTTCCAGTTGAATCCACTATTGGAAAATTTCGCAAGTTTTCATACGAAGTCGTTGCAACTTCTACATACGCGAGCTTTGATACGAAGAACTCGACCAACTTCAATTGTGAAGAGTTGTTTCTTCAATCAAGCCTCTTATTACAATCGCTCTGAAACTTCTAGACCGTACCGCACAGGCAAATCGACTAGAGGATTGTAATTGGCTTAGGATTTGAAAATGGAAGATTTTAGAACTCTTTGGAGAAAATGTAAGCTTTAGAAGAGAAGAGATTGAAAGTGAATTGGTTGATTTGAAATGATCAAAATCCTTCTCTATTTATAGTTTTTCCAAAGACATAATTCTGGCAGAATTCTGGCAGAACTCTGACAGAGCTCTTTGTAACAAACCACAACTGAAGGGTGATCAAGTTCAAAATCAAACGTTCACACAACGTTCAACATGGCCGAACTCTGGCCGAGTTCTGCTAGGGTTCTGCCAGTTGATTTTGAGAAAAATCATTTTGGCTTTTTGAAAAGTCCTTCAGAAGCTTTTTGTAAAAAGGATACTTTTCAAAAACATAGGTCATTTTTAAAAGGATAGGGTGCTTTTGAAAAACGATTCCGGACAGCTTATTTGCCAGTACGACTTGGTTTACAATGTATTCCTAGACTCAATAAAATGAAAAATTACATTGCTTTGAAGGAAATACATTCTGAATGGCAAACAGCTTCGGTCTTGAACATAGTAGATATCCATCGTTGAGCAGTGTCCAAAACGTCGTAGGTAAACATCTGAATTGACTTGCATTGATATCGAGACAGAGCTTGATCAATTATTAAAATCAGATTTGACCATGACCAATGGGCCAACAATCTCCCCCATTTTGAGAATTGACAAACCTTGCCGATATAACATCTAAGTTTGGATCAATTTAAAAAAAATTGTTCATAACCTGTATTCATGAAGATGTTAGATCTTATTTCTCCCCCGTTGTCACTTAGAAAAATAATTGCAAAAGAGAAAGCTCCCCTGCAATAAATGCATAAGTAACAAATAATGAAGAAACACAAGAAATAGATATAAAACATTCATCATAGGCATGGTATAAATAGTTAGAAAAGATAAGAGATATTGTATAAACAACACATGAATGGTATTTGTCACAGGCAGTTTATATGGAAGCATAAAAAGAGAGATAATGCTATAATAAAGCTGAAACAAATAAAATGATGAACTGAATAAGTGAATTAAAAGAAACATATGCCAAATTGAGGCATAATAATAAAAACATGTCTATGAAGAGTCACAGATAATAACTAAAATAAAGAGTACTGATAATATCTTGGAATGTGGAGCATTTCCAAGTAAACGTAAGACAAAAGTAAACAGTCTCAAATTAGTAACATCTCAAAAATCATCATCCTCATCATCATCGTCTTCGGCTGCAGCGCCAGCGTGTACAGATGGACCAGCTCCAGAAGTACCAGCACCAGAAGTATGAGGAGTGGCACCAGAAGTACGATACCAATCGTAAGCATTCCCTGGCTGGAACAGAGAGTGGACTGCCTCATCATCAATGCGGTAGCCAAAAACAGAAGGGTCTCGAAGGAGAGAGCTAGCAGAGTGACCCGTCTGCGCAAATCTCAGATCGGCGAAGGAGTTGGCAATGGCCTGGAACCGAGTCACGTCACGGAACTCATGTTCCCTGGAAGTGTTAACATAAACTGACTGTAGATATGATAGGTGCTGATCTCAAATGTCATAGGTAGAACTGAGGAGGACCAGGTGCTGTAGGAGTAGGTGCAGGAGGAGCAGGTGCAGTAGGTGGAGGAACAGTGGCAATGCTGCGACGAGAGAGTTTGAGGAACTTGGGCTCAGGGTCAAGAGCACAAGTGGATAGGTCAATGTCAAATCTCTGAAAGATGCGTGGGATGATCAACGCATAAGAGAGATTGCGGTCTTTTTCGCGACATCTACCCATCATCTGAATGACAGTCTTAGGGGCAGAAAAAGGAATACCCTTAAGAATGTGATATAGAGCAGAAAGCTCAAGTGCTGTGACATCATCCTTGGAAGTGGATTTTGGAAGTAAAGTGGAATAGATGATGCGATGTAATTCATAGTTAAACAAGTTCAAGTTATTGGCCTTGAACTTTCCAGGACGAGCACGTGCGGGCGCACAAAGCTCATTCTTGAAACTAACGAGAGTCGTACCATCGGGGAAATCGAAATCAGTGATGTCATCGAGCGGGGCACCTTCGTTTGGAATACCAAGGATTTCTGGTAACGTTTTATCAATAAACTCGATATCTATCCCTCCGACACGTGTTCTCGCGGAAAAAGTGTCTAACACGAAATTACAGTAACATAATCTAATGGCATTAGTAGCTATAGGGAATTGTAAAAAAAAGTGTTGTAACCCTAATGCCTCAAAGTAAGGACGGTGGTCGGGAAAGACAGTCCATTTGATCGGAGATCCGGTACAAATAGTACGCATAATGAAATCGGCATATCACAATAGGGCTTGGTCGGGAGTTTTGAAGTAAAACTCGTCCGATGCACCGTCATCCGATTGGACCGGAGAAAAGAGGGAATCTGTATGCGGATCCGAAGACGATGCCTCTTCACTGGCATTGGTCTTCTTCCTCTTGAAAGGATTGAATCCCTTAGGCATTCTATCCCAAAATCTGGAAACCCTAACAATT
Organism: Iris pallida; assembly: GCA_029216955.1. NCBI lineage: Eukaryota > Viridiplantae > Streptophyta > Magnoliopsida > Asparagales > Iridaceae > Iris > Iris pallida. Next base: position 36,747,230 of record JANAVB010003400.1, on the reverse strand, counting down.
GGAAAGTGGAGGAGAGAAGGAATTATACCTTCCGAGAGTTGGATATGTTGTAGAGGACGAAATTCTCCGCACGAATCCAAAGTTTGGACGAAGATCTCCACGCGGATAGGAAGAAGAAAGGTGGAGGCGAACTAGGGTTTAGGGGGCATGGCTGCTGCTGTTTTGATGATGTTTGGAAGAATAAAGAAGAGGGGACCTCGGGTTCTGACTGGTACATATATATATCCAGCCGAACTCTGGCCGAATTCGGACCGAACTCGGGCCAAATTCGCCAAGGGTTGCCTGGCTATAAATATATATATATATATATATATATATATATATATATATATATATATAAAATATATATATATATATATATATATATATATATATATATATATATATATATACATATATATATATATATATATATATATATATATATATATAAAATAATAATGAGGCCACATCTTTTTCATTAATTTGTTTCAAATGTTTAATTCAGAGTTTAGTAATTTTAAATTTCAAAATAATATAATTAATATTATTTTATAAATTAATATTCTTTACTCAGCATCTGTTTCAAATTAGCTGTAGGAGTAATGTCCCAGCTAACGGAGGTTCACCGACGAACTCTTAAGTACCGCTTCGCTTCGACCATAGTCGTGGTGACAGACAGACTCTTTTTAGGCTTGTCTCAAAAACAGTTATTGAGTATCGAATAAATTTATTAAGAAAACAAAATTAATTAATATTATTGATATCTAAAATTCCTAATTCTCGACGTAAATAATTGAAACGATCTTCCGCTAGAATTTTTGTGAGTATGTCAGCTAATTGATTGTGTGTGTCTATGTATACAAGGTCTATATCTCCATTTTGTTGATAATCTCTAAGAAAATGATGTCTAATCTCGATATGTTTAGTACGAGAGTGACATACTGGATTCTTAGTCAAATTAATAGAACTAGTATTGTCACAGAAAACGGGTATGTGCGTAATATGCAATCTATAGTCTTCTAAAGTTTGTTTCATCGATAAAATTTGTGCACAAGAACGTCCTGCGGCGATATACTCAGTCTCGGTTGTTGATAATGCAACAGAATTTTGCTTCTTACTAAACCAAGAGACTAGAGCTTTTTCTAGGAAATGACATGTGCCGCTAGTGCTTTTTCTATCTACTTTGCATCCGGCAAAATCAGCATCAGAATAACCGGTTAGGTCAAATGACGTGGTTTTGGGATACCATAAGCCGACAGAAGAAGTGCCTTTAAGGTATCGAAAGATACGCTTAACTGCGCACAGATGTGATTCCTTAGGATTAGCTTGAAAACGTGCAAATAAGCAAACACTAAACATAATGTCTGGTCGACTAGCAATTAAATACAGTAAGCTACCGATCATACCTGGATACTTACGTATGTCGACAGGTTTGCCTTGTTCATCAATATCAAGCTTGGTTGAAGTCGCCATTGGAGTGCTAAGTGGCTTGACTGCTTCCATGTCGAACTTCTTAAATAAATCCTTTGTGTACTTTGCTTGATTTATGAACGTCCCATTGTTGGTTTGTTTGATTTGCAGTCCGAGAAAGAATTTCAGCTCTCCCATCATGCTCATCTCAAACTCATTCTGCATACACTTTAAAAATTCTTGACAAAGAGATTCATCAGTAGATTCAAAAATAATATTATCTACATAGACTTGAATCAAAAGAATGTTGTTATTCAAAGATTTTATAAATAATGTAGTGTCAACCTTTCCCTTTGAAAAACCGTTATCAAGTAGAAAAGATCTCAGACGATCGTACCAAGCATGAGGGGCTTGTTTCAAACTGTATAAGGCTTTCTTCAACTTGAAAACATATTCAGGAAATTTGAAATCAGTAAAACCGGAAGGTTGAGCTACATAAACTTTTTCTTTTATAAAACCATTTAAAAATGCGCTTTTGACATCCATTTGAAATAACTTAAAATTATGAAAAAATACAAATGCACATAACATGTGAATGGATTCTAATCTCGCAACTGGGGCATAAGTCTTATCGTAGTCGATACCTTCTTCTTGGTTGTATCCTTGAGCTACGAGTCGAGCCTTATTACGAGTCACTAAACCATTCTCGTTCAGTTTGTTTCGGAATACCCATCGGGTGCCAATGATCGGATGATCAATGGACTTGGGAACAAGTTCCCAGACTTGATTCCGTTCGAATTGGTTTAATTCCTCTTGCATAGCATCTAACCAAAATTTATCACTACATGCTTCATCAATATTTTTGGCTTCAAACTGCGAAACAAAAGCAACACAAGAAGCTACATCTTTATTAAAGGAACGAGTGCTTACACCCTTGGTAATCTTACCAATTACCAAGTCCTTTAGATGATTAGCCAAGAATCTCATCTCTTTTGGTGTAGTCTCAGGATTGCTAGTTCCGACTTCTTTGCTTGGAGGTTCATCTGATGCTTGATGTGATGGTTCTGCATCTCTGTGTGAAGGTTTTATAGTAGCTGTACTTGGTGTGATTATGTCTTCATTGTCATCATCGTCTAAGTGTTGATTTATCTCATCAAACTTGACATTGATTGATTCTTCAATGATCATGGTTCTTTTGTTGAAGACTCTGTATCCTTTGCTCTTTGCTGCATAACCTAAAAATATACCTTCATCGGCCTTTTCATCAAATTTACTCAAATTGTCTTTAGTATTAAGAATAAAACATTTACAACCAAAAATCTTGAAATATGAAACATTTGGTGTTCTATCAAACCATAGTTCATAGGGAGTCTTCTTCGATATAGGTCGAATTAGAACCCTATTGAGAATATAGCATGTTGTATTGATAGCTTTAGCCCATAAGTAGCTAGGTAGACTAAACTGATTTAACATTACTCTAGCCAATTCAGATATAGTTCTGTTCTTACGTTCCGCAACTCCATTTTGTTGCGGAATCCTAGGGCAAGAGAATTCATGTAGATAACCGTGTGTGTCACAAAATTGCTTGAATTCTGCATTATCAAATTCGCCGCCATGATCACTACGAATGCGAGTAATCATGAATCCTTCTTCATTCTGTACTTTCTTGCAAAAGGTGACGAATTCTGATAATGCATCGTTCTTGCGTGTAAGAAAATAAACCCATGTACATCTAGAAAAATCATCTACAATGAAAAATGCATATAACTTACCACCTAGATTAGCAATTCTACTTGGTCCAAATAAGTCCATATGCAACAATTGTAAAGGTCTAGTGGTACTTACAGCGTTCTTGGATTTAAATACGGATTTGGTAGCTTTGTTCTTTTCACATTCACTACATACCGTATCCTTCTTGAATGAAATATCCGGTAAGCAGCGTACCAACTTCTTTGTAGATAGTCTTGAAATTGTATCCATGTTTGCATGACCGAGTCTCATATGCCATAGTTGACTCTCAACGCTTTTGGCCATCAAACATCTACCTGCTTTGTTAGCATCTTCCAACAAATAGAATACATATATGTTGTCTTCCCAAATACCTTCAAATATAGTACTACCAGTTGAATTATCAAATATAGTACATTTATCTTTGACGAAGTTAATACCATAACCGTGATCAGCTAACTGGCTCATGCTGAGCAGATTATGTTTTAACTCGGTAACTAGACAAACATCTTTAATCACTGGATAATGAGCCTTACCAATGTCACCGATACCGATTATGTACCCTCTTAAATTATTAGCGAAGGAGACGTATCCTTCTTTATTCCTCTTCGACAGTATTGTGAATAATGAAGCGTCACCAGTCATGTGCCGTGAGCAACCGCTGTCGAGGATCCATTTGCTCCTAGCATGTGAAGGGGGTCCCACCTACAAAACAATTTGCAGATGAAACTCTTCTTGGTACCCATTTCTTGTCGGGTCCTGACTGGTTAGTTTTTGGTATCCATGCATAAACATTTAAATCTACTAACTTTCTGATTCTACATGCAGAAGATATATGACCAATGAGGCCACAATAATGACATTTACCATCTTGAGTGTTGAAAGTAGTGTGAGGTGCATGATTGGTAGGTTTTGGTTTTCTAGTATAGAAGAATGCATGCCTATTTGTCTTCTTGGGCATAGTTTTGGTATGGTTTGATCTGACAGTGTTGGGCGTGTTCCGATGATTCGGTAATTGACACGTGTTAGAATAGGAAGCAGCAACTTCAGGCCGTTTTCCTAAACTAATTTCCATCCTTTTGGAAGTGTCATATAATCTAGTATAGTCAGATGTGAGTGATTGTAATATGACCTGTGCACACTGGAGACTCTTTCTCTTCTTAGATAGGTCTTCCTTTAACTGGATAATAATTTGGTCTTTTTCTTCGGATAGCTTAACAGTCTCGTGTAACAACTTAATAGATGAAAGCTCACCAGACTCATTTGAAGAGTCAATATCTCTAACATGATCTAGTAGGTCGGTAAATCTTCATATTTCACCTTTATACTCTTTGAGTACCTTCTTAGAGGTTTCATATTTACTACGCATTTCCTGTAATCATTTAGTAGGTCACTGAAAGCCTCTCCTAGTTGCTCAAAGGTGAAATCATCATAAGGGTCAAATAGAGGATTAGTGATTACCTGATCGCAAGCCATCAAGCATACATTTGCAGCGTCATCTGATTGTTCGCCTTCTGAGTCGCTGGCTTCACTTTCATGGCATATGCTTGTGTTGGCGTACTTCCTTGATGTAGATTTCTTCAGGTAGCCTTTGTCATATTTGCTGCTTTTCCTTGATGATGATGCTATTGGACAGTCTTTCTTCATGTGTCATTTCTTCTTGCATCCGTAGCAAATAGGATCTTCCTCGTTGTTGTTATTGTTGATGTCTTTTGTTTTCCTGTTAAATCTCATGAACTTCTTGAATTTTCTTACCATAAGGGCTTGATCTTCAGAGTCGGAGTTGCTGTCATAGAGTCGTCTTCGACAGTTCTTCTATGTTGAGCCTTGAGAGCGATCGACTTCTCTGACTTCTCCTTTGGTGTAGCATCTCCAAAGTCTTGAAGTTCTAACTCGTGAGTGAGTAGCTTACCCATGAGTGTTTCCAGAGACATTGTTGAGAGGTCGTTCCCTTCAATGATTGTTGTAGCCTTTGGAATCCAGTTCTTTGTAAGAGCTCGTAGAAGTTTGTGAATCTTCTCATGGTTACTGTAATCCTTGCCTAGTGAAGACAAAGGATTTACAATATCCAAGAATCTTGTAAACATCTGAGTGACTGATTCACTTGGCTTCATTTTGACCGTCTCGTACTCCTGAGTAAGTCTGCTGATCTTTGACTCCTTGACTTGTATTGTTCCTTCGTGGGTTACTTCGAGAAGTTTCCACACTTCGCTTGATGTTGTGCAAGTAGACACCCTGTTGAATTCAGTTCTGTCTAAAGTACAAAATAAAGCGTTAATAGCACGTGCGTCAAGACTGGCCTTTTTCTTTTCCTCCTCTATATATTTGTCATGGGGTTTTTCAACTAAAACTCCATCAACATTAATATGAGGGGGCTTTTTATAGCCATCAATAACTACAGACCATAAGTCAAAATCAAGAGATTTCAGAAAGAAACTCATACGTGTTTTCCAATAAGTGTAATTTGTGCCGTCAAACAGTGGAGGTCTGTTTGTGGCTTGACCTTCACTTGTAAATTTTACAGTTGCCATGTATAATGTTGTGATCTATATAACAATTGAATATAACTGCATTTTTACCTTGCTTTACCTGTATAACCCGCTCTGATACCAATTGTAGGAACAAAATCGTAAAGCAGAATACTCTAGAGGGGGGTGAATAAAGTAGGCAGTAAAATATTGCTAATTAAAAAATCTCGTTAGCAGTTAGATCACGAATATAATAATAATCACAAAATAAATGATAGTAATGAAAAGTGATCAGAAGGCAAACACAAACACCAAGATTTATACTGGTTTCCCTCTTGTGAGGAGTAGTCCAGTCGAAAGAACTCTGGCTTCCAGTTGAATCCACTATTGAAAATTTTTGCAAGTTTTCATACGAAGTCCTTGCAACTTCTACAGACGCGAGCTTTGATACGAATGACTCGACCAACTTCAATTATGAAGAGTTGTTTCTTCAATCAAGCCTTTGATTACAATCGCTCTGAAACTTCTAGACCGTACCGTACTGGCAAATCGACTAGAGGATTGTAATTGGCTTGGAATTTGAAAATGGAAGCTTTTAGAACTCTTTGGAGAAAATGTAAGCTTTAGAAGAGAAGAGATTGAAAGTGAATTGGTTGATTTGAAATGATGGAAATCCTTCTCTATTTATAGTTTTTCCAAAGACAAAATTCTGGCAGAATTATGGCAGAATTCGGACAGAACTCTGACAGAGCTCTTTGTAACAAACCGCAACTGAAGGGTGACCAAGTTCAAAATCAAACGTTCACATAACGTTCAACTTGGCCGAACTCTGGCCGAACTCTAGCCGAACTCTGGCCAAGTTATGCTAGGGTTCTGCCAGTTGATTTTGAGAATAATCATTTTGGCTTTTTGAAAAGTCCTTCAGAAGCTTTTTGTAAAAATGATGTTTTTCAAAAACAGAGGTCATTTTTAAAAGGATAGGGTGATTTTGAAAAATGATTCCGGACAGCCTATTTGCCAGTACTACTTGGTGTACAATGTATTCCTAGACTCAATAAAATGAAAAATTACATTGCTTTGAAGGAAATACATTCTAAATGGCAAACAGCTTCGGTCTTGAACATAGTAGATATCCATCGTTGAGCAGTGTCCAAAACGTCGTAGGTAAACATCTGATTTAACTTGCATTAATATTGAGACAGAGTCTGATCAATTATTAAAATCAGGTTTGACCATGACCAATAGGCCATCAGCTTGGAGTCCGGGATGAATTGCGTCTTGGACGTCGTCCTCTATTGATATGAGATGCCATATTGACTGATGCATATGACAACTCATGTTCTTGATCATCAACTTGTTGCTGAGACACATTGTAGCTTAACCGGTCAAAAACTGACCGTTTAGAAGCCGAACAACAACATTTGATTACAATCTGGTGACACTCACAGTGGTGATTTTCTTGGGGGAGTGTCACAGGAGATTTTCAGTTTTTACGCTTTTGTACGAGCAACTCGCGTAAATCAGAAGGAGTAGGAGTTGTCTTCTTTATTATATTTGAGACAGAGAAATGTTTAGTCCCTTGTGTATAAAGAAGATTACTAGCTGCATTAGCAGAACCAAATTGTACATTTTTACGCGCCTGGAGTTGCGTGCGTAAATCCTGAGATTTTTGTGCACAAAGGACACCATCAGCATTACGCATAATCTGAAGGTTTGGTACCTTGCGTAAAGCAGTGTAAGAAGGCTGTTGGTGGAAAACTGAAGTTTTACCAACTATAGAATTCTTGTTTTTACGCTGCATGCGTGCAGGCAAATTCACTTTAGATGCAAAGACATCATTGTAAATTTTATCTACTCTGTCACCGACAGGAGATTTACCTTTACGTGTAGAGCGCAAAACATGAATATGTGCCACGTCACATATGGAAGATTTTTCCTTTACGCGTAGAGCGTAAAACTTGGGTGTCTACCACGTCATAGACGGGAGACTGATTTTTACGCGCAGAGCGTAAAGCTTGGGAATCTACCACGTCACAGACGGGAGACTGGTTTTTACGCGCAGAGCGTAAAACTTGGGAGTCTACCACGTCACAGACGGGAGACTAATTTTTATGCCCGGGGTGCATCACTGAAGTAGAGACTGCCTCGTCACATATGGGAGCCTCCACGACAGGATTGGGAAGGATTCCTTTTCCTTCAGAGACAGCAGGGAGATCAGAGGATGCTTTGGACTTAGGAATCCAAACTTTTCGCACCTTCCATGATTTTTGAACATTGGAGCAGCGAGTACTACCCCAGTTCGGAGCATTTCTTCGTAAGCAGTCTGGTCGAAGTGAACAACCCGAGTCTTCTTTGTCGATCAGACCGACACATTATCATATTGAGCAATTGCTTTCTCGTCAGAGGAGAAAGTCGTCCCCAGTAGAGTCGCCATTTTGTTTCACTTAACAAAATGCCTAAAATTGGCTTTTGAAAGAAAACGAGAAAAAGTACAAAAGTACAACTTGTTTCTGGGAAGTATTGCTATGGAAGTCTGATCTGAGAGCGATCACTTTGTTCCTTGGACCACACGATGATGATGAAGAAAACTGCTTGAAGAAGATGAACAATCGGAAGAACTAAGTCGCGAGAAAGGTATCGACACAACGGCACTGATGGTACAGTCGAATGCTTTCATGCTTTGCTTCACCCTGTTCTTGAGAAAAGTTGAAGAAATGCTTCTAGGAATATCACTCTGAAAGTATGAGTTTTCTCAAAATCTCCTCTTCTGTCTCTCTCTTGATCCTGACTTGTGTTAAAAATAAGTCTATTTAAAGACTGGACCCTCTGTGCGTAAAAAGCAACATAATCAGGTCTCTACGCAAGCAACTGTCACCCACGATTGAAAATCAACTCTAAGCGTGATGACCCGTGTCCCATAACTTCAGCAATATAGGGAGAGCATGTACACACGTTCCTTGATAAGTGTGGCATGAAAGCCACGTAAGCAGACCACGTTCTCATGTAGCCAGAAAAGATTGGGCGTAAAAGTGACCCAAAATAGATTTCCTGCATAAAGTAGCAGACTGGGCGTAAAATAGCCCAAAATAAACTTCCTGCGTAAAGTGGCTGAAAAGTAGACTTGAGCGTATAATTAGCTCAAATAAACTTTACGCGCACAGAAGCCTTGAGCGTAAAAGCTCGAATAGCTTTCGTGCGTAAAAGAAGTAGTCTCTTGAGCGTAAAGTAACCCATCTGTACATAAAACGACAAGTGTTGGATTTGGTGTAAATTAAATCTACTTGGCTTCTATGCAATCCGCTGTCAGAAAATCATTATGTCAAAATAGTATTACGTGCATTAAATGCGATATGGACATCCTGTCTCCCGCATAAAGTTTTGAGGATGGCTCTCGCGTAATGTAACTCGCGTAGAGTTTTACTTTGTTTGATTTCTGCATAAAGTCTGTCTTTGTGTGAAGTCCTCAACTTCTTTGACTTGGCTTATGAAGTACTTTTTACGCTCCTACAACAACGACTCGAGAAACAGGTACAAATTCTAGAAGACGAGGAGTTTCCTTTCGCCTCCTGTAATTCAATTCGTAAGGTTCCTCCCGGCAAGGGGGGAAGAAGACAGGCTCTTCAAGCCCGACAATCTCAGCCAGCACTGCAAGGAATCTCTTATCTGGAGGGTTGCTGCCGATAGCCACAGGGGGTGTCTATTTAGGCACTCAATCCAGAAAGAAGCTTCCAGCACCTAGGGGTGCACCTTTGGCCTCCTTGGGAGTAGACGAAGCTAGGGGTAGCAGTCCGCTCAATATATGCGATAACCCGGTATACCATGAGTATACACAGGAGGTGGAGATTCCCCGGAACTACACTACAGACTTGGACTTTCCTGAGGGCGACCACCCTCGCCAAGATGATGTGGCTTCCTGCACAGGGGGTAGTACCCCTTCCGAGTCAGAGGAAGATGACATTCCGATATTTCTCGACGATTTCTCTATACAAGAATATGACACGGAGAGCACCTTGGCTACGGTCCCTTCCACCTTTACCCATGTACGGACAGTCTTTATGGCTGATGATGATCATGAGGCGCCCACTGACCGACAACTTCTAGGAGTACTTGAATCCATGCTCTTGTCCTTACTCAAGTCAATAGACAAAATCAAAGCTGCCTTGCCAACTCAACCAGCTAGGACGCCCAGACAAACAAGCTTGGGACCCGCAGTCAACGCGGACTCTAACACGACCGCCCTCCTTTGGGTGATGCTCCTTTAGGAGCATCCGTTCCTTCAGCTGCAGATGAAGCCATGGAGGCAAAGAGGGAAGTCCAGAGCTTCGAGCAACGTTCAATGCCCAAGACTCCTCTCGGGACCTCAGAATACGGCAGCCGTATCCCGGCACATAGAGAGATGTGCCTTTTCCACCACGGTACAAGCTGTTTCATATCGATTTGTATGATGGGAAGACCTCTGCGAGTCGGTACATGACTTACTTTGAAGTCACAACCGACTACTTGTAGCATAGTGACGCCATCCTCACACGATTATTCATTGGACCATTGGAGGGTATTGCGTTCGACTGGTACCACAACCTTCCCGACAACTGCATCTATTCTTTTGACGGCTTCAAGCACATGTTCCTGGAGAGGTTTTACGAAGTGGGGCATGATGTGACAATGTCATCTCTCATGGACATCGTTCAAAGAGAGAGGGAGCTAACAAGGAACTATATCGAGAGGTTCTGCCAAACCGCAATGAGATTGCCCCAAGGCAATCCCGAGAGCTCCTTGATTGAAATCTGCCAGAAGAAGCTGCTCCCTGCAATTAGCCTCTGGATGGGCGACGATTAGTTCAGGGATTGGACGACCTTCATCATAAGTGCTTCCAATATGGAAGCACAGTTGAAGAAGGCTCGCCAGTTAGGATTACACATCCCAGATGGAGAGGATAAGGGCAAACGTCCTGGTTCCACCTCCAGCAACAACAACAGTCGCAGCACCTCCAACCGGAATAATAAAGGCAAATAGGCCATGGTCGCCGATGCGAGCAAGAAGCCTAAACAAAAACAGGCAGAAGGTCAATGGCCAAAGGTGAATTACTCATTTGAAGATAGTCATGTCAAACCTATCTTCGATATGCTCGGGGGTAGGATCCAGCTCCCTCCACCAAGGCGCGAGCCCCGAGCAGCAGAAATAGAGGACCCAAAATATTATCACTTCTACCGCTATGTCCATCATTCCACTCATGACTACTTCCAATTAAAGCGGTACATCCAGAGTCTTATCGACTCTAAAGCTCTGTCAATAGACTTTGAAGAGGTTATCATGGCGGCGAACATGGTGTCAATTCAGTTCGACGACTTTCCTCTAGTAAGCACTTCTGATGGGGTAACACCCATCCCTCGGGCGACGATGGAGGTTACCAATCTTCTACCCTTCCGGAACCAGACATCTGGACTAGTACCTCTCACCACTTCGTGAGGAGAGATCATGTAGGTGCACCCGGACTTAGTGTCCGAAGTTACCCAGGCAGTGTCATCTCCTACCAACAAGTTGAAGGACAGGAAGTCTAGATCCTGCCATACAATTTCAGCCGAAGCTGAGGAAGCGGCAGCTATTGTTACCCGGTCTGGAGCACAAGTCCAGCCCACACTGGGCAGTTCAGTCGAAGATCCTCAGCCGACAACGTTGCCTATCTCGGATGTTCCAAGACCGCCTCAGCCTCCACAGGCAGATAAGTCCAAGCCAAAGGAAACCCGCTTCGATAGGCCACTCCGTAATGATGCACCTCAGGGGATAGAGAGACCTTACAACTTTGACATATTACCACAATTGGCTAACACGCCCGCAAAGTTGTCGTTATACGAGCTCCTAAGGCTCTCCAAGGATCTTCGTGCCGCATTGAGCGAAGCACTCCAAAATGTTGACGCCTACGTAGCTCAGGTCAAGCCTCCAGGGAAAGACCCGTCAGCAGATCTACAGGACAGCAATTGCACAGATGCAATGCCCAACATCATATTTACTCCACAGGACATGTTGATCAAGTCCAACTTGCATGACCGCCCCTTGTACTACACTGGATACATAGGCAACATTAAGGTGGATCGGATGCATATCAACCCTGGCTCGTCAATAACCATCATCCCGAAAAGCTTGCTCCAACTTCTTGGCATCCCTATGCACCGGCTAGCGGCGACCAACACTGCCGTTAGCGGTTTAAACTCGGGAAGGAGCTATCCCCTAGGGAAGATCCGATTGAAATGTCATATTGGTGACCTGAAGACGGAGGTTACCTACTACGTCAAAGATGCAGACACCTCCTACAACATCCTCCTGGGACGTCCGTGGTTACATGACTATATGATCGTGCCATCCACCCTTCATCAGTGATTCAAGTATGTCAGTAGGCACGGCTTCGTGAAGACTTAATTCGCCGACATCGATCTCTTCAAAGGGGTTGAGTTTTATTATTCTTTGGAGGCTTGTCTATATGAAGAATCCAAGAGGTACATAACTGACGAACCGGCGGCCATCACGGGGCCAGAGGAACCCTTGAGAATTCATCTCGAGGCCTGTAAACCGGGCAAAGTCACACCCCTTGTCATAACTTTGCATAAAGAGGTGCCCGGTTCTCTCGTCTAAGCTGCGCAGTCGGAACCAATGGTCGTCTGACTCGCAAAGCCAAGAGCCAAAACCCGTCATAGGGCCGATGGTGATCCGATTTCCAAAATCCACTCAAAGACAACCGGAAGACACAAAGTCCTTTGCCGAACCAATTATCATCCGTCTTCCCAAGACGAGCCGGCAACCAAGTGTCGATCCGACACCCTCAGGAAAGCCAATACCACAAGCTGAACCCTTAGTGGTCAAGTTGCCCAAGACAGCATCCCGACCTCTGAGTTCGCAGGGAGTAGCCGAAGAGGACGTAGAACTCGCCAAATACCTGGTGGCACAGGCGGATAGTCCCTCTCCTGATGATGTAATCCCTATTTTCAAAATTCCTTATTTCATCAATAAGAGGCTGCCGTTAGACTATTATGAGTATGATAAGCTTGATCTAATGTATGCTGCACGGGACTGTCTAAACGTTAGCCTGTACACACAGGTGACAACCGTCCATACCCCAAATCAACTTGCTCCCATTAAAGGCGCTTACTTCATAGTCCCAGACAGAAGAGGATGGGATCAAACGATCATCTTTGGTCGAAAGTACTTCATAGTCCTCAAGCCAAGTACTTCATACAAAATCAGGGGTATGACTTGGAGGCTACCCCGGGTCTGACTCACGGTAGCGGTCGACGATTTCCTCTACAGCCGTCGGCACCGGCTGTGAAACCTCATGACTATTATCACAAATCCAGAGACGGTCTCGGGTATGTTACACCACCAATAATGCCCGAAAGTTTCGATGACGAATGCGAGTGGCACTCTCATTCGTCCGAGTCACCCACTTATGACTCCGATAGCAGCATTGGAGATATATTCAGATAGACATTATCTGTCATCATGACATCCGCTGATATTGAATAGGGAGACGAAGACCTACTCGAACCGCTTGAGTTGGAGCCATGGGTCCAACAACTGGATGCACAATAGGAGAAGCGCTTCGAACTACGAGACCCTCCCACTGAAGACGAGGTCATACAAGTTAACCTCGGTGATGAATCCTCTCTAAAGCCAATCTTCGTCAATAAAAGCCTGACAGACGGCAAGCGGGAGTCGTTGTTGCAACTCGTCATAGAATACAACGACGCCTTTGCCTGGAGCTAGGAAGACATGCCAGGGCTAAATCTCGAGATCGCACTTCATAAGCTCAATATTTATCCGGAGGCAAAACCAGTCAAACAACATCAGTGGCGGTTTCGTCCAGACATCATGAACTCCATTGAAACAGAAGTAAACAAGCATATAGCTAGCAGTTTCATCAGTGAAGAGCACTACCCAGACCGGGTAGCCAACATAGTACCAGTCATCAAGAAGAATGGAAAGATCCGAATTTGCATCGACTTTCGTAATCTGAATGCGGCATACCCTAAGGATGAATTCCCTCTTCTGATCACAGACATAATGATCGATAATACGTGTGGCTTCGAGCGCATGTCCTTTATGGATGGCTTTTTAGGATACAATAAAATCAAAATGTCTTCTGATGATGAGAAGCAAACGTCATTCCGAACACCGATCGGCGTGTATTGTTATACGGTCATGGCCTTCGGACTGAAAAACGTCGGTGCTACATATCAACGTGCTATGTGCATCATCTTCAGAGATCACTTACACAAGACGGTGGAGTGTTACGTTGACGACATCGTCGTCAAAAGCTGCTCCAAAAATGATCACTTACATGATTTGAGAACAGTGTTCGACCTCATATGAGTGCACAATCTGAAGATAAATCCCACCAAGTCTTTCCTGGGCGTGTCTAGCGGGAAGTTCTTGGGCTTTATCATTACTTCCCGGGGTATTCACATAGACCCCGATAAAACAAAAGCAATCCTGGAGATGAATCCACCAAGGAACCTCCGTGAACTCCGCGGCTTTCAGGGAAGACTAGCCTACATTAGGAGGTTCATATCTAACTTCTCAAGGCGATGTCAACCCTTCACTCAACTCATGAGGAAAGGTGTCTTTATCGTATGGAACGAGGAATGTCAGCGTGCCTTTGACAACATTAAGGAATACCTGACGAATTCAACAGTTCTGGTAGCCCCGGTCGTCGGAAAGCCCTTCCTGCTCTATGTACGGGCGATGGAACACTCCCTCGGTGCTCTGCTAGCACTAAATAATGATGCCGGACATGAACAAGCTATTTACTATCTCAACCGAATGATGGTAGGACCGGAACATAGGTACACCGCCGTGGAGAAGGAGTGCCTCGCCCTAGTGTTCGCCATTCAGAAAATACGACACTATGTTACAGGGCAGACCATCCATGTTGTCTCACGAGTTAATCCTCTCAGGGTTCTCGTGACCAAACCAGGCGCACTCAGTTCTCGGCTAGCCACCTGGGCGATACTATTATCCCCCTACGACATGGTTTTTGTTCCGCAAAAGGCTGTCAAAGGTCAAGCCCTGGCCGACTTCTTAGCAGCCCATCCAGGCTCAGAAACAGCCAAAATTTATGAAAAAATCCCCGATGAAGTCGTCGCCTCAAACACGACTTCACATGATGCCATTTGGCGAATGTTCTTTGACGGTGCTTCAAGAACGAAGCTATAAGGTGATATCGTCGCTGGAGTCGGGGTGGTATTAATTTCTCCCTCTGGACTAGTGGTTAATCGGGCGTATTCTCTTACAGATCCCTGTTCAAACAACTTAGCCGAATATAACGCTCTAGTCATCGGACTCCAACTCACAAATGAAGTGGGGATCAAGTATCTGGAAGCGTTTGGCGACTCGCAGTTAGTTGTTAACCAGATCCGAGGCTCATACGAGGTTCACAACGAGGACCCGATTCCCTACTATCAGACAGCAATTGCCATCAATGCAACCTTAGAAGGGTTCTTTATAGAGCATGTTCCTAGGCTCCAAAATATCGAAGCCAATGCCCTATCTGGCCTCGCCGCTTCCTTGGCACTTCCAAATGATACACTCATCATCTAGTCGACGTGATAGGCCATAAGCTGGTTTGTCCCAAGAACAATGTTCAACTGGGTACGAGTTACTCCGCCCAGATAACCAACGACATACAAGACTGGAGACGCCCGCTCATAGACTTTACAGTCTATAGAATTCTGCCAGAGAATGTGAAGGAAGCAACTTCAATCAGAAGCCGCTCTCTGAGATTCTTCTATGATACGGAGACAAATGTTATATCGACGATCCTACAATGGGCTACTATTAAGATGCATGTCAAATACAGAAGCCAAAGAAGCCTTACGCGAGGCTCACGACGGTGCTTGAGGGGCTTACCAACCTGGCCCGAAATTACAAGATCGTCTCCGCCGGATGGGTTATTACCGGCCCACGATGGTAGCAGATGCAGTTGATTATGCAAAGATGTGTAAAGCTTGCCAGATTCACACAGATTTCATACATCTGCCATCTGAATTCTTGCACCCAATAGTGCCTCTTGGCTATTTGAAGCATAGGAAATTGACATCATTGGGCCAATCACCCTACCGTCGTCTAGGGGGCATCGGTTCATACTTGCTATTGGACTGCCCTAGAGGATTATTCACGACAATGGTCCGCAGTTCGCAAGCCACGCTTTCTATCGATTTTGTGACAAGAATCAGATTCAGAACATGGCTTCGACAGCATATAACCCATCGGCTAATGGTCTGGCTGATGCTTTCAACAAAACCATTATCAAGCTCCTCAAAAAATTCATGTCTTCGAACAAACGCGACTGGAATAAAAAGCTTGGCGAGTGTTTATGGGCGTATCGCACTACGATTCGGACAGCTACAGGAAATACACTGTTCTTCTTGGTTTACGGAAGCGAGGCAGTTCTCCCATTGGAGACTCGGATCCCCTCACTTCGCATGGCCCTTACTTACCGATTGACGACGGATGACAACCACCGTCGATGACTACAAGAACTGGAAGCCTTAGACGAGAAGCGTTTACAAGCTCAACAAAGCATAGAGCTCTACCAAGCGCACATCTCTCGGGCTTTCAACAAGAAAGTCAAGCAGAGAAAATTCTAAGTCGGTGATCTCGTCTTGGCTGTTGGCCGACCAATAGTCACGACTCACAGACCCCCCGGCAAATTCCAGCCTAAATCGGAGGGTCCGTTCATCATCGAGACTGTATTCTCCAATGGCGCATACCAGCTCGCAAAGCAGAATAGGGACTTGCTCATGATGCCAATAAACGACAAGTTCCTAAAAAATACCATGTTTAAAACATCCCCATACTACCTAGAGTGTCGAGTTATGTACATCATGTACCTCTGAACTTACACTCTGTTCCCTCCAACGGGACTCACATTGCATCTCTCCGAGTGACAAGTCATGTATATTAATACCTCTGAACTTCCGTTCTGATATTTCGATTGTCATATATCACGTCCATATTACCTCTGATATAGACAATCTCCCACCTTAACACATGTACCCATCTCGGGATAAAAGACATGGTGTTAAGACCACAAAACCTATCACGTCCATATTACCTCTGTTGGATTTCGTCTCGAATCTATTACTTGCACCACCAGTGCGCAAAAAGGGTAATAGGTCCACCAAAAATCATTCATGATTATCGTGTGTCACGTCCATATTACCTCTGATACCGATAGTCTCCCGACTTAACACCTGTGCCCAACCCGGGATAAAAGACATGGTGTTAAGACCACAAAACCTATCACGTCCATTTTACCTCTGTTGGGTTTTGTCTCGAATCTATTACTCGCACCATCAGTGCGCAAAAGGGTAATAGGTCCACCAAAAATCATTCCTGATTATCGTGTGTCACGTCCATATTACCTCTGATACCGATAGTCTCCCGGCTTAACACCTGTTTCCAACTCGGGATAAAAGATATGGTGTTAAGACCACAAAATCTATCACGTCCATATTACCTCTGTTGGATTTTGTCTCGAATCTATTACTCGCACCACCAGTACACAAAAGGGTAATAGGTCAACCAAAAATCATTCCTGATTATCGTGTGTCACGTCCATATTACCTCTGATACCGATAGTTTTCCGACTTAACACCTGAGCCCAACCCGGGATAAAAGACATGGTGTTAAGACCACAAAACCTGTCATGTCCATATTACCTCTGTTGGGTTTTGTTAAAAAATCTATTACCCGTACTGCCAGTGCGCAGAAAGGTAATAGGTCCACAAAAGTTATTCTAATCTATTACTCGCACCAGCAGTGCGCAGAAGGGTAATAGGTCCATAAAACTTATCCTAATCTATTACTTGCACCATCAGTATACCAAAGATTAGTAGGTCCACGAAACGTCATTCTAATCTATTTGCTCGTATTTTCAGATGCACAAAAGGGCAATAGGTCCACAAAAAGTCCCTATTGGGATGTCCTTTATCAAACACAAAATGCCGTATTAGGCCCTCTAGTACAAGCACCACAAAAATACCACAAATAAAGAATGGAGTGAATGTATTCTTTTTATTCAAAATCAGTTACATTCATAGGACTACATCAGCAGCAGAAAATCTAGCAATACATAGTTTGGTCAGTTTGACAGCACTTCACCTTCACCAAAAAGCAGTTTCGTGGTACTCGAAAGAAGTCAAGTTTTACTGCTGAGAAGCAAACAAGGCTATTGAATCTCCAAGGATCTGCCCGGAGGAGGGCAAATATAGCATGCTGTTCTCCCCTCTGTATTGCGGATACCTTAGCCCCGCTCCTCCAAAAGACCATACCTTCAAAACAACATCCCTGATGGTGGTTTCGCCTACTTGGAGAGCCGCGAATACAGGACGTTCATGATGACGCCTGACCACCGTCCAACTCTCGAGGTATAAAGGCTCTTCATACAACCGGGGAAAAACTCTTCTGAAGCATGAAGAGTTCTGAGTTGTCTGATGTGTATGCCAAAATAGCACAGGGAAAACTCTTCCGAAGCATGAGAAGTATTGAGCTGTCTGATGTATGTGTCAAAATGCTGCATTTTCACTCTATCGTCGACACCGGTCCTGGAGAAGTTTGCTAGCCAGATCCCTACAAAACATGGAAAAAAGGGGGTTTAGCAGCGAGAAGAAAACAAAGGACTCATTTTTCAGCTATATGGCCTAACCAAACAGAACTCATGCGGCTCAGTCATGAGACACTTAGGCGGCTCAGTCATGAAGTGCTCAAGCGGCTTAGTCATGAGGCACTTATGCAGCTCAGTCATGAAGTGCTCATGCGGCCCAGTCATGAGGCCGACTCAGTCATGAAGTGCTCATGCGGCTCAGTCATGAGGCACTTATGCGGCTCAGTCATGAAGTACTCATGCGGCTCAGTCATGAGGCACCTATGCGGTTCATGCAGCACAGTCATGACGTGCTTATACGGCTCAGTCAAGAGGCACTTATGCGGCTCAGTCATGAAGTGTTCATGCGGATCAATCTTGGGGCACTTATGCGGTTCAAGTTCGAATGAACAGCGCTTATGCGGCTCAGCCCATGCGGCCCTATCATACAGAACACATGCGGTCCAAATGAGATAGGGCATGCATCGACCAGGCTTAAAGCACAGAGGCAATATATGACATGCCCGCGCATAAAATATGTGATATAGCCATTCAAAATTTCAGTCGTCGTCTTTCCACCGTCCTTACCCTTGATAGGGGGTTGCACGTCGGAATGAATGGAAGGAGAGTCTGCCGCTCTCGACGGAGAGGCAAGTCCCTTCCGTTTGGCCGCAACACCAGTCGACTTGGAAGATTTTGGAGCCATGGCTAAATTGAGACAGAATAATGTAGACGAAGGAGAAGAAGGTGAAAGAGAAAAATCCCTCTCCGAATGACCCCTATTTATAGAGTTTCTGGAGAGTGCCTCTTCGATTCTCGAGTTCATTAAAGATAATGATGATATTTGGGGATTTATCCCTAGTAACCATCGACTTTATCTTGAAAAGTGCCTCTTCGGTTCTCGAGATCATTAAAGATAATGACGACGTTTGGGGATTTATCCCTAGTAACCGTCGGCTTCATCTCGAAAAGAGAACCCAAATCCAAAACCGAATTAAAAATTAAATGCAGCAGTGACAGCTGGCAGATAGGATGGCGTCTATCTGCAGCTCATGATTTCCATGTGGCTCAAGATCTCTCTGCGGCTTGAAAATTCCCTGCGACTAAAGGTCTCACCTGACTTGAAGGCTCCCTACGGCTAGCCTTTCTCTTCCATATTTGGTAGTGCTCTCCATCGAATTTCTCTAACTTGTTAAAGTTGGAATTGATGAGAGCAGCACAAGAGTTTTCCATCTTGTAAAATCTAGCTTTGATATTGTTATTCTTGGGGCGTAATTTTTCGATGAAAAACTGATTTATGCAACACATCGAGCAAGGTGCACGACAGAGATCCCGGAGGATTTTGAGAAAAGAAATCAATTGTAACACTTCGAAGAAGGCACAAAAGGTTTCGTAGAAGCTGCGATAAAATTTCACTAACAGTTTCTGATTAGATCATAAATGTACTCGTTCAGAATGAGTTGCAAGTGGATGAACAGAAAATGAAATGGAAGGAATGAGGAAACAACCTACTGGAGTGAATGATCATCGGCGCTCAAAGCTAGATTCGCCCCACACGATCAGCTTTCAGGAACCAGCAAGTTCGACGAAGAACCTCGGAACGCTCTACTCTACTGACTCCTCGGATGGCACGTACTCTCTTTGTTTCTCTCTTCTCTGCTCTTAACTCTGAAAAATTTTGTAAGGAAATTATGAATTGTGTGTAAAGGGAGAGAGAGGAGAGAGACATAAATATAGGCATGCGCAGAAACCGCCTGGTATACGAAAATTTCAAGATGTGGGAAAAACTGTACCAGAATGTTTCATAACCGTTCAAATCGTGCACAGACACGACTGCACCAATTGGCGCACAACGCGCACCATCTGCATGACCAGCGACAATTGTGCCAACTACGCCCGCGCGCACTTGCGCACAACGTGCGCAAATTGCCGCACCAATTGCCGCGCCATCGGGCAGTGCCATCTGGCCGCACCAACTGGCGCGCCATCTGGGCACGCGATCAAGTCGTGCCATCTGGCCGCGCATTCAGGCAGCGCATACAGGCGCGCGAACGGTTGCGCAAAAGCTCGTACAACGAGTGCAACTTAAGCGCACTATGCGCCTATGATGACGTGCTAAGTGCAAAGTGCACCAACAAAATGCCACATTACGTCTCATGAGCCCATGAGCCCGAGTCCGAGTCGCAAAGCCCCTACGGGGCTTCGCTTCGATGGAAATTAATTCCAAGAGCATCAAAATGCGTCATTGTTGGGTTAGCCCTCCTTCCAGGGAAGCAAACGCCTCGTCTCGAGTCAGGGCGAAGACGCGCCCTTGTGCATTAGGACGTCGGTCTTGGTTGTTGGGTTGAGTGGGCTGAGCAGGTCGGGGCGCTTGTCCTCGATTCTCTTGATGGTTTTATTGTGGCGGGACATTGCGATTCAGTCGAGGATTTGGGCAGTGTCGAGCAAAGTGACCCTTCTGTCCGCAAGTGTAGCACTCTACCTTGGCAAAGCAGTGGTCGTCAGTGTGCCCAAGCTAGTGGCAATTTCTGCATCGCGATAACGAGTTTCGGCCTTTATAGCCGCTAGTGTGTGGACACTTTGACGCGTAGTTGTTGCCTCCCGTATAGCTAGGACGTTTGTGATTGGAGTGGCACACAACGTCGTCAACAACGGAAGGATGCAGGCTCTCAAGACGGAGAGCGTGATTCAGAGCCTCGCCCGTGGTCTTGTACTCCGG
The DNA here is from genome assembly GCA_029216955.1 of Iris pallida. NCBI lineage: Eukaryota > Viridiplantae > Streptophyta > Magnoliopsida > Asparagales > Iridaceae > Iris > Iris pallida. The sequence continues at coordinate 36,726,289 of JANAVB010003400.1, read as the reverse complement.
GACCCCTATATGCGCACCGATAGAGTGTCGCAGACCCACTTCGAACCGTCGCACATGGCACTCCTCTGTAGGAAGAAACGCACCAGCAAATTTGGACAACTTGTTGAATTCTGTGGCATACTGTTCCACTGTCCGGTTCCCTTGCCTCAACTGCATGAACTCATTCTCCTTCGCTTGACGAACGACTGACGGAAGGTACTCGACTTCAAAAGCTTTGCGGAACGTGGCCCAAGAGATCGGCGCTGTGTTGTTGTCGCGTCGGATCGCTCGCTTGTGCACGGCCCACCAGTCGTGCACGAGAATTTGTGTTTTGATATCGTATCCGGTGTGTCAGACACGAGAATTGGAAGATTTTTGTATATGTAACCTATACAATATAGTGGAAAGACACCCTGGGTTGGATCCGAGGCCGTCATGGCTGACACAGGGAAAGTTGACATGGACACGATGCAAAGACACTTTGGTGGAGAAATATTAGCTTATGGAATTTCTATGAAAAAAGAGCAACGAGGCCCTCCATATATAGGAGGTGAAAGTCCCAGTTAGATAAGGACTAGTTATAGTTTAAACCCCCGGATAGATAATTCCCACAAATCGATTAAAACTAAGTTGATAATATCTAATCACAAACTAAATCACAATTAAAATATTAAATATACCTTTTTATAAATAAAACAAATATCAAATAAATTAATACTTATCCATAAATAAAAGTAAATCAAATAACTTTTGAAAATTAAAGTTTTACAAAATATACATGAATATATTTTCATGTACCTCGTACTCAAATTGTACAAACTATTTACATAATATTATTATATTTAAAATTAGTATCTATATTTGTATAACAAACAAAATAAAATAATTTCTGACTGAATTCCGGCGGATCACCTTCTATATATAAAAGACAGAGCAAAGTATTTTTCATATAGGTGTTTTAAATCTAAATATTTATTTTCTATATTTAATAAAACTTATAGTAAAACTTTTTTGTATAAAATACTATGTATTTCGTATATCCGTATTTATACTCGACGTATAATACCAAAATAAATAAATACCAAAATTGAAAAAATTATAGTAAATTTTTAGGGGGTTCACTTTCTACACAACTTATAAGAATTTTATCCTCAAAATTAAGAAATAACTAGGTTAGATGGGGTTGAGAGGGTAGAAGGAATTCTTACTACGAAAACACGATAAAAAATAATTTAAACATGGTGATGGAAACAACGTTTAACGAAAATATGCAAGAAAATAAAATCAATGGGTATAGTTTAAAAAATGATGACGTACATGACAACCCCTCAATCGTCTAAATTCGATCAACCATAACATCACTCCTATAAATGCTTGACCTCATGAATAGGTAGTAACTTCCAATTTCTCAAATTTTGTCAGTAATTCGATATTTCAAAATTCAAATTCGAGTTTGATATTTAAAATCATCAATGTCTTTCTATACTCAATTATTTGTCTAATTTATCATTTCTTCTCATCATTTTAAGCCATAAGATTTAAAATTCTTTCAAATGTTAAAACTCAGCAAAAATTGGAATCCAATAACTCTCCAGTCCTTTTATTCGAAAGCAAAAAAAATCAAACTCAATTTTATCATGAAATTCGTATCCCTAGTCATCATAGGAATTTAATCCTTAAAGCATCAAAATATAGAAAAAAAATTCCATCTTCGGTAATTGATGAAACTAATAATATCAAAATATCTCATCACATGAAAAATTTCCTTAGATATTTCACCTACCATTGTCTCCCTCAAAATTTAATGAGAAACCAATCTTATATGCTTAATATATTCATCTTATCCAACTATATCATAATATTGACTATGTGGTATTCTAATCTAGCACTATTGTTGTTATTCCCGAGGCATGATTTTTTGATGAAAAACTGATTTATGCAATATTTTGAGCAAGGTGCACGACAGAGATCCCGAAGGATTTTGAGAAACAAAATCAATTGTAACACTTCTAAGAAGGCACAAAAGGTTTCATAGAAGCAACAATGAGATTTCACTGACAGTTTCTGATTAGATCAGAAATGAATCCACTTGTGGATCTCTCTCTTTCCACCTCTGAGCACCAGCTGGCATACTGAATCCTTCTACTACTTGTGGAACTCCGCTGTAGTATAGTGCTTATGTCTGAGTCTTCTTGTGATATCTTATTACCCATTTTATAGCTTTCCAGTGCTCAACGCCTAGGTTGCTCGTGAACAGACTCAGCATTCCTACAGCGAAAGCTATGTCAGGCCTAGTGGCAGTAATACCGTACATCAAACTTCCGATGACACTTGCATACTCCAACTGCCTGACGCTTTCCATCGAATTAGGCTTCATCTTCAGATCACACCTGTAAGGAGTATCGATCACTGGAAGATCCTGATCTTCTCAATATAATGAGATTGTCAAAGTGCTAGTCTAGTGTCTGTCCGGATGATCTTGATGCCTAAGATCACATCAGCTTCCCCCAAGTCCTTCATACTGAACTTGGTCAAGATGAACTTCTTTGTCTCCGTGACACAGTCCATATCCGTACATATGATCAGCATGTCGTCCACGTACAGACAAATGATTACACCTCTTCCATCATCGAACATCGTGTAAACACACTTGTCCGTCTCGCTGACCTTGTAGCCATTTGACTTTATAACTTTGTCAAACTTCTCATACCACATTTTAGGACCCAGTTTAAGATCTAAAAATATTTCATCAACTTGCAATCTTTGCCTTCAAGCCCCTTGATAACAAATCCCTCTAGCTGTTGCATGTAAATCTCTTCGGTCAACTCGCCATTTAGGAAAGCTATTTTTACATCCATCTGATATATCAACAACTTATGTATTGCTGCTAGAGCAATTAACATTTTGATGGTGGTCATTCGGGCTTCTAGAGCATACGTATCAAAATAATCGATCTCCTGCTTCTGAAAAAACCCCTTGGCTACTAGCCTAGCCTTAAACTTATCAATAGTTCCATCTACTTTCATCTTCTTCTTGAAGATCCATTTGCATCCGATGGGTTTCGCTCTTATAGGAAGATCAACCAACACCCAAGTGTTATTAGAAGTGATTTAATCAATTTCATTATCTATCGCCTCTTTCCAAAAAATAGCGTCTCTGGTCTTCACTGTCTCATCTTAGGTAAGCGGATCTGCTTCCACATGATAGGTGACAAAATTATTTCTGAAGTCCTTCGGTCTCCTCACTTTCTTAATTGATGGCTCAGCGACTTCTAGTTCAATAATTGTTTTCATAACAACTTCTTCCTGGACAACGTTCTCATTGGAAACTTTAATTTCCTGCGCACCCTCATTATTCTACGAAATATTCGCAAGAACAATGTTCTTGTGCCTTGCAAATTTATCTTCAAAATATTCTGCATCACGAGATTCAATGATATAATTTGATTCAGTATCAAGAAATCTTCGGGCATCACTCTTCTCGGCATAACCCAAGAAGATCGTCTTCGTAGTCATTATCCCGAGCTTCTAAATCTTCAGATCTTAGAGCTTCACATATGCCAGACATCCCCACGCTCGAATGACATTCAAGTTAGGTCTGACTTTGAACAAGAGTTCATGAGGAGTGACATTCGAAGTTGCATGTGGCACTCTATTCAGAATAAAAGTGGCCGTCAATACAGCTTCTCCCTAGTAGTATTTTAGAAGACCCGCAGTCAACAGCATTGAGTTTATCATTTCTGTCAACACTTTGTTCTTCTTTTCTGCTACTCCGTTAGATTGAAGAGAATACGTAGCAGTAGTCTCATTGATGATTCCATGTTCTTTGAAGAACGATACGAATTCATGAGACTGATACTCTCCGCCTTGATCACTTCTAATTCTCTTGAGTTGTTGTCTACTTTGTTGTTCAGCCTCGGCCTAAACTCTTTGAACTTCTCAAACGCTTCGTCTTTAGCCTTGAGCAAGTAGACGAACGCCTATTTTGAGAAGTCATCAATAAAGGTTATGAAATACTTCATCCCGACTTGTAACGCCCCAGTCCCAAAATACATAAGACCGAGTACGCGAACATGCCAGCTGCACATATATGAAGAATACTCCAATACATGGAATTCTCGTATACATACATAAGCTGTATAATAAATCATCACAGGGCAGAAGAATATAATCTTATCTCATCGCAGCTCAACACAGAAAATAATAAAGTTTAGATAATAAATGAGTGTATCAAAAGATAGCCGGGTGAACATACTCACTCCAAACAGCTATAAAATGGTCTCATAATATCGGAGTCCAACCTCCGCAAAATACAACGAAAAGAGATGTAGAAATATCCACTAATGTCTCAAAAAATGAATAAACTAAAAATCAGTAGGTACTGTATCATCATCAATATAAGCAGGATCCAAAGCCGCTCCGTACTCCTGCGGGAAGTCATCTAATCCTGGAAAGATAACCAGGTCCTCAGCAGGACGTAACAAGATACAAGAAAACACCATGCCATATAAACTGTGATAACATAATAGAAAAGAAAGGATGCATGCACTCGGGTTCCTAACCATTCTACTGTGAATATGTAGTTGAGATACAATCCTTCGACGCATGAGCCCTGGCTGAATATAGGATTCGGTATAGTCCCCTCTTGGGCACCAGTGACCAAGCGCATAACGTTCAAAAATGTCAGTGGTCAACCTGAGATGATAATCATACCCGTATCTCCAGCGGAGCTTCCAGGTTACAGGGGTAGTGTAATTAAAGTCCATACGTCAGGTATTGTTCTCCCCACCCAATGCCTAGTATCATCATCTCCATGACTGATATGAACCTCTAGAAACCACCAAGTCTTCTAGCATGCAATTCTATTGGCAGTTATTCCTATCCGTTGCACGCTCCATACTTATCGGTGGCCAGCCGACTACGCGGATACGTGTCCTACATATGACTCACAACACGTGATAAAGCAAGTGTCAAGGCCGTACGAGATATACCAATACCTCATCAACAATGGGTGGTCACTATACTAAGTTAATGCAAGAGAAATAAATAAAAGCGAGAAAACGATCGATAGAGTCGCTTGCACCCAAGTGTGACTTGGACGCACAGTTTTATAATGTCAACAAATAAGAAATGCTAAAAATAACAACTAAAAATAAGAATATAATAATCACAGAGTAAGGTGGCAAGGTATCTTGCCTGATGGTACGAAGGTGGCAAGTCCAACAATCACAATGTCAGCAAAAGAAATGTGACAATCTCCAAACAACTCCGGATGCTGAAACAAACATCAAGAACATGTTCGGAATAAGCGATATACCTAGGAAACGCTTGTCCAAAAGACAAAATCTAGAACAGGAACAAAATCATAATTTTGGGTCAAAACGATGTCCGTCGTTGGACTCATTTTGCACCGAAAAGCGTACCAATGTCTACGGTCTCTAAAGTCGTAAAACTACATGTCTACGGATCCGGTTGAGGAGACGAACCCAACGATATGTCCAATTTAGAATTCCGATGAGTCGTGCACTAAATCGTCCATTGAATCGGGTCGCGGGCCCACCAAATTGGCTTACCGGTTAACCTTCTCAGAATCGGACCAAACTTGGCATATAGGACCAGAAAAATGATACGGTCCTGATGGCACAAGTTTCGTGTCGATCCGACGGACGTGCACGAAGTTATGGCCAAGTTTGCAAAACGTCGATATAGGGGTATCTCGACGGATACGCTCTAATTTCGTCGCGCACGCGCAACGAAATCGAGTTCCATCAGTTCCCACACGTTGACAACATCCATATGCGCCTTTCGATGCATATATACGCGACCACGTCACCCGGTTTGTCGGGGCATACGCCATATCGAAAAAAGTTTTCTAAAATTTTAGTTTTGTAAACCAATTTTTTCTTGATTTGCAATGATGGATAACTTCTTGTATATTAACAAAAAAATAATTCTGTAAAAAGGGAATTGATCTCGTATAGGTTGCTTCTAACTGTTATAAATTAGATTTGGTAATATGCAAGTAGGTCATCCGCAATTGGCCTTCCAAAGTGGGTGTTGGCGACATTCCTTCTACCCTGTTTTACGCAGTTTTTGCTCACCTTTGTGTCGATGCTGCGAGCAGCATGATTATCTTTGTCTGAATCTATTTGCTAGGAATGTAGGTAGTTATGTTGTCTATCTATAGGAATTTATGAATCGAGAAGTCGTCGAGTAGGTACGGAGAAATCTGGGTTGAGAAGTGGTTACCTGAGTTCGGCTTTGACAGAGCTGTCTATGTTCTCGGTCGGGGCGACTATCACAACGATGCTTCAGCGATACGCGGCAGGGTGCAGGTGGCTCGAGGTGTTCGTCCAGTCTAAGAGAACCTCGGGGAGGGTCTCGACAGGAAGGGGGCTCTCTCTCGAGTAGGGTTTTTGATATGTCTTCTCCAAAAGTTCGGCACAACCCTCTTTATATACGAGGGTTCTAAAACCGATTTAATCTCGTTATAAATCAAGTTTAGGATTCTGAATTCGCGTAGTATTTGGGGTTGGATGGGGATGAAATTGGGATCAAGGATCTTTGCAAGATTTGCTTCAATCCGGCCTTTACTCGAAGACTCGTTCGCGTAGAACAGAGAAACCTATCGGGTTTCTATGAGTACTGTTCAGGCAACAGTACTCTCTTTATTATTATTATTTTTTATTTACTTATATATATATATATATATATATATATATATATATATATATATATATATATATATATATATATATATATATATATATATATATATATATATATGTATTACCATTATTAGAATAATGTGACAAAATGCACAAAATATAAAAATATACTAAATTTCTAAAATTGTAATCTACCAATAATAGCATAATGTACAGCACATATACCTATACATAATATATGCATATATTTACTACCAGCAAAGGAATTAATTCAAATTAAATATAACAAAAATAATTAAAATACTAAAAATAATTAGGAATAAATATGGGGGTTTACATTCTACCCAACTTAAAGAAATTTCGTCCTCGAAATTATAACTAACGTCGGGGGGTATGGAATGAAATACGAAATTAAGGGATCAACATGCAAGACGTACCTTGATTTTCGAACAATTGCAGGTAGCGATTCCGAATGTCGTCCTCGCGCTCCCAAGTAGACTCTCCTGGCGAGCGATGCTTCCGTGCAATGCGAACCAACGGTATAGATTAATTTTGCAACACCTTCGCTCGGCGATCAAGGATACCTACAGGTTGCGCTCGACGATCAAGGATACCTCCTCAGCTGAGATACGTGAAATACATCATGTACTCCCTCTAGCGACGGTGGCAATGCCAATTGTAGGCAACCTCTCCAACACGTTCCAAGACATCGAAAGGGCCGATGTATCTTGGGCTCAACTTGCCACGTCCTCCGAATCGAATCGTGCCTCTAGTGGGGGGATATCTTCAAGAATATATGGTCGACTTCCTTGAACTCCAAGGGTCGATGACGATTATCTGCCCACTGCTTCTGTCGATCCTTTTTTGCTCGCAGGTGGTCCTGTATCTTATTCACCTTCTCCACCGTACTCAAAATCAACTCGGGTCCTAATATCTACCGCTCTCCTATGTCGCTCCAACAGACAGGAGATCGATATTTCCTACCATACAATGCTTCAAACGGAGCAATCAGAATGCTCGATTCGTAGCTATTGTTGTAAGAAAACTCCACAAGTTGAAGGTGGTCTTCCCATGATCTGCCAAAGTCAAGCATACAAGCTCTCAACATATCGTCTAGCGTCTGAATCGTACGCTCTGACTGGCCGTCTGTCTGCGGATGGTACGACGTGCTAAACTTCAAATGCGTGCCTAAACTGTCCTATATACTCCTTCAAAAGTGTGAGGTAAATCTCGAGTCACGATCCAACACTATGGTAACTGGTACACCGTGTAGCTTCACTATTTATTTTATGTACATATTCGACAAGACTTCTGTCGACTGTCCCACTCTAAAAGGTAAGAAGTGGGCTGACTTGGTAAGTCTATCGACAATCACCCATACCGCGTCACGTCCACTAGGACTCCGGGGAAACCCTGTGATGAAGTCCATCGTAATGTGCTACTACTTCCACTCGGGAATGGGTAGCGGCTGTAATAATCCGGCCGTTCTCTGGTGCTCGGCCTTTACTTGTTGGCATACCAAACACTTGGCCACGAAACGAGCTATCTCTCGCTTTATTCCATGCCACCAATAAAACTGTCATAGGTCCCGGTACATCTTAGTTCCTCCGGGATGAATAGAGTAAGTCGAACTGTGTCCTTCCGCCATCAACTCCTGCCGTAGCTCTCCATTAGGAACATAAATACGATCACCTCATCTTTATGTCCCATCGGGATGAATCCTCAATGCCGTCTGCTCTCCTGCTTCAGTCCTCTCTCGAAGCTGTTGAAACCTAGCATATGTGGACAATGTCGCCTTGATCCTCTCTACTAATGATGATTGCACTTGGAGATTGGCAAACATGCCATCTGCTCCAGGCAGTACTACCTCACTACCAAGATTCTGTAAGTCTTCTCTCAATTCCTTCTGTGTGGTCAAGAAGTGAGCTATGTGCTTACGGCTTAATGCGTCTGCCATAAGATTAGCCTTGCCCGGATGGTAATGTAGCTCGATCTCGTAATCCTTCATCAACTCCAACCAATGTCATATTCAACTCTTTCTGCATGAACACGTACTTGAGGCTCTTATGATCAGTCTAGATATCAACTTTCTCGCCGTACATGTAGTGTCTCCATAGCTTCAAGGCAAAGATAACCACTACGAGCTCTAGATCATAGGTTGGATAATTCTTCTCGTGCACTCTCAACTGTCTGATGCGTACGCTACCGCACGACCGTGCTGCATTAATACACATCCTAATCCCTTCCTAGATGCATCACTGTAGATCACAAATCCTTCCGGGCCCAATTGTAATGTCAAAATGGGTGTCGTGGTCAAGCGCTTCTTAAACTCATCGAAAGTGCCTTGACACTCATCTGTCCATACGAACTCTTGATCCTTACAAGTGAGTCGAGTCATAGGCCCAGCTATTCGAGAGAAATATTCTATGAACCTTCGGTAATAACCCGCAAGTCCAAGAAAACTTCTCACCTCAGAAGCTGATGTGGGAGCGGGCCATGCCTTGACTGCTGTGATCTTCTCAGGATCTACTGATATGCCGTTTTCCAGTAATAATGTGTCCAAGAAATGATACCTCCTTGAGAAAGAACTCGCACTTGCTAAGTTTTATGAACAGTCATTCATTCCTCAACGTCCCCAAAATAATCCGTAGATGCCGCTCATGCTCCTCTTGGCTCTTAGAGTAAATCAAGATATCGTCTATAAAGACGTCTACAAATTTGTCCAAGTACTGGTGAAAGATCTTGTTCATTAAATTCATGAAGACTGCTGGAGCATTGGTCAAACCGAAAGGCATGACCAAGAACTCGTAGTGTCTATACCTCGATCGAAAAGTCGTCTTCGCAATGTCTTCATTTCGAACCTTCAGTTGGTGACAGCCTGATCGTAAGTCAATTTTGGAGAATACTTTTGCTCCACTCAGTTGATCGAATAGGTCGTCTATACGCGACAAGGGACATTTGTTCTTCACAGTCATTGCATTTAAGGCTCTGTAGTCGATGCACATGCGCACTATCCCGTCTTTCTTAGGCACAAAAAGAATATGCGCTCCCCATGGTGACACACTGGCACGAATAAAGCCTTTCTCGAATAAGTCATCAATCTGCTTCTTCATCTCTACCAACTCCTTGGGTGCCAGAAGATACACTCGAGATGAAATAGGCTTGGCTCCGGGAATAAGCTCAATAGAAAACTCAATGTCTCGGTCATGTGGCAGTCCTAGCAAATCCTCGGGGAATACATCCTTGAACTCGGTGATGATAGGGTGCTGAGGGTTGTCCTACATCATCATGTGAGTCCCCAATGTGGGTGCATCACAACTCCCTCCTTCTTCTTTGGTAAACTCGAACTCCGTTGTATTCGGTGGTCTAAAGACGATACTGCCCCTATGGCAGTCTATGAGGGTGAAATGTTGGCTCAACCAGTCCATTCCGAGAACCACGTCAAATGTAGGCATAGAGAATACAAGAAGTTGCGCTTTCATCTCTCTACCACGTATCACTACGGGACAAAGTCTACAAACACCACTAACAGGTACAAGTCCTCCTCCAGTGAGGATTCTAACTTTCTTAGATAAGGGTGTGATGGAAATGCTGTGTCTAGTGGCAAAACTAGTGGCTATGAATGAATGGGTGGCTCCAGTGTCAAACAGTGTAATAGCAGGAAATGAAGCAACTAAAACCATACCTGCTATGACCTCTGCCTCTGTCTCTATATCCTCAACAGCAAGTGAGAATGCCGGCCCATAATTTTGTCCTATACTTTGAGCTCTGGCGTTGTTGTACTGTGCACCTTGCGAAGGCAACGGTGGGCGAGGTGCTCCTGCCGCTGGTCGGGGAGCTAGGGGTGCTGAAGCTGTAGGCCTCAAGGCCTAAATACATGTAATAGCGCTCACTGTACGGGGCAATCTCTGGCCAAGTGCTGTTCCGATCCACATCTCATACATAATCCCAAACGAAGTCGACAGTCATCTCTGATGTGGCCTTGCTTTCCACAAAAGTGGCAAGTGGGCTTCTGGTAGGGTGTAGTCCACTGCTGGTACTGTCCTGGGGCCCTCCTGACAGGCCCTCCCTGAGTAGCTCGGGTTAGGGTAACTGCTAGTGTATGGCGCCTCGATGTCTTCTGCTGCTCCTTGCAAAGAATCTCCTTGGCACGAGCTTCTTCTAAAACAGCTGAATGGGAGACTCGAGACTGGGTAGTTGTATAAGACTTGAGCTCTGGTGCAAGCCCCTGATGAAATCTCCTTGCCTTCTCTAACTTAATCGGGATCAGTCCCGCACGAAATCTTCTCAGGCGATTGAATTCTGAGTCATACTTATCAATTGTCATATTTCCTTGCTTCAGGTGGAGGAACTGGTCGTATAGACCGTCTCGAACATGAATGGGGAAGAATCTCTCATAAAATGCATCATAGAACTACTTCCAGGTGATCCCAGCACCTAATCGTCTCTCTTCTGCTTTCCACCAATGGTGAGCATTATCTTCTAACAATAGGTCCACTGCTGTCATCCAATCTCGAGCTGGCAACTGGGATGCCTTTAGTAGATTCTCTGTACTAATAAGCCATTGTGACACCTCTAGTGGCTTCTCCGTTCCTCTAAAGGCCTTGGGGTTCATGTCTGTGAAATTCTTGATAGAGCCTTCGTAAGGTGCAGAGTCGGTGCTGGTGCTGGTACTGGAGGTGGAGGTCTAGCCAAGGCTGCCATCATAGTCTGTCTCATCAGCTCAGTTTGCTGCCATTGAGCCTGCATCATGGCGTATGTAAACTGGGAAGTAGGGTTCCCATCAGTCGGTGGTGGAGGAATCTGAGGTCCCTACTGTGGTGGACACTGTTGAGGGAATGGTGGTAGTAGAGGCAGTGGTACATTCCCTTCTGAGGGCACGGTAGCAGTCTGTCCAGCCTGGCTGACTGGGGGTGCCGCAATCTCTGGAGGCACCATTGTCGGCATCGTAGTAGGCTGCAATTGTCCTGGCAGGTAGGGTGTCACTGGAGTCATTAGAGGATTTTGTCCCTCTGGGGTAGCCTCTTCACAAATGTAAGGGCCAACGATGAAGTGCGTCAGCTTCTTAGATTCATATTGTTGGCACGAGGAAGAATAGGACGATATTAGGAAGCGTAGGTATGAGGAAATTCAAGTAATCAAAGGAATTTGAAAAGATTGGAAGTCAAGGAAAGTAGTAGTTCTGGGTGAGATATTCTTATTCCTATATGTAGGCTTGTTGGGCACAGTCATGTGACCCAACAATATTTTCTAGACCTGCATGGGCCACCACAAAAACATGTAACGTCAAGTCCCAAAATACATAGGACCGAGTACGCGAACATGCCAGCTGCACATATACGAAGAATACTCCATTATATGGAATTCTCGTATACGTACATAAGTTGTATAATAAATCATCACAGGCCAGAAGAATATAATCTAATCTCATCATAGCTCAACACAGAAAATAATAAAGTGTAGAAAATAAATGAGTGTATCAAAAGATAGCCTGGTGAACATACTCACTCCAAACAGCTATAAAATGGTCTCATAAGATCGGAGTCCAACCTCCGCAAAATAAAAGAAAAGAGATGTAGAAATATCCACTATTGTCTCAAATAAGGAATAAACTAGAAATCAGAAGGTACTGCATCATCATCAATGTAAGTAGGATCCAAAGCCGCTCCGTACTCCTGCCGGAAGTCGTCTAATCCCAGAGAGATAACCAGGTCCTCAGCGGACGTAACAAGATACAAGAGAACACCATGCCATATAAACAGTGATAACATAATAGAAAAGAAAGGATGCATGCAGTCGGGTTCCTGACCATTCTACTATGAATATGTAGTTGAGATACAATCCTTCGACGCATGAGCCCTGGCTATCAGTGACCAAGTGCATAACGTTCAAAAATGTCAGTGGCCAACCTGAGAGGATAATCATAACCGTATCCCCAGCGGAGCTTCCGTACGTATCGGTGGCCAGCCGACTACACGGATACGTGTTCTACATGTGACTCACAACACGTGGTAAAGCAAGTGTCAAGGCCGTACGAGATATACTAATACCTCATCAACAATGGGTGGTCACTATACAAAGTCAATACAAGATAAATAAATAAAAGCGAGAAAGTGACCGATAGAGTCGCTTGAACCCAAGTGTGACTTGGTCGCACAGTTTTATAATGTCAACAAAAAAGAAATGCTAAAAATAACAACTGAAAATGAGAATATAATAATCACAGAATAAGGTGGCAAGGTATCTTGCCTGATGGTGCGAAGGTGGCAAGATCAAGAATCACAATGCCAGCAAAAGAAATGTGACAATCTCCAAACAACTCTGGATGCTGAAACAAACATCAAGAATGTGTTCGAAATAAGCGATATACCTAGAAAACGCCTATCCAAAAGTCAAATTCTGGAATAGGGACAAAATCATAATTTTGGGTCAAAACGATGTTCGTCGTTGGACCCATTTTGCATCGAAACATGTGCCAATGTCTACGGTCTCTAAAGTCGTCAAACTGCATGTCTACGGATCCAGTTTTAGGAGATGAACCTAATAGTATGTCCAATTTAGGATTCCGATGAGTTGTGCACAAAATCGCCCTTTGAATCGGACCGCGGGCCCGCCAAATTGGCGTACCAGTCGACCTTCTCAGAATCGGACCAAACTTGGCATAGAAGACCAGAAAAACGATACGGTCCTGATGGTGCAAGTTTCGTTTCGATTCGACGTACGTGCATGAAGTTATGGCCAAGTTTGTAAAACGTCGATACGGGAGTATCTCGACGGATACGTATTGATTTCGTTGCGCACGCGCAACGAAATCGAGTTCCGTCAGTTCCCACACGTCGGCAACATCCATACGCGTCTTTCGATGCGAATAGTGGGCGACCACGTCGCCCGATTTGTCGGGACATACGCCGTAACGGAAAAAGTTTTCTAAAATTTTAGTTTTGTAAAACAGATTTTTCTTGATTTGCAATGATGGATAACTTCCTGTATATTAACAAAAAATAATTATGTAAAAAGGGAATTGATCTCGTATAGGTTGCTTCTAACTGTTATAAATTAGATTTGGTAATCTGCAAGTAGGTCGACCGCAATTGGCCTTCCAAAGTGGGTGTTGGGGACAATCCTTCTACCCTATTTTACGCAGTTTTTGCTCACCTTTGTGTCGATGCTGCGAGCAACATGATTATCTATGTTTGAATCTATTTGCTTGGAATGTAGGTGGTCATGTTGTTTATCTATAGGTATTTATGAATCGAGAAGTCGTCAAGTAGGTACGGAGAAATCTTGGTCGAAAAGTGGTTACCTGAGTTCGGCTTTGACAGAGATGTCTATGTTCTCGGTCGGGGCGACTATCACGACGGCGCTTCGGCGATCCGCGGCGGGGTGCAGGTGGCTCAAGGTGTTCTTCTAGTCTAGGCGAACCTCGGGGAGGGTCTCGACCTGAAGGAGGCTCTCTCTCGAGTAGGGTTTTTGATATGTCTTGTCCCAAAGTTCGGCACAACCGTCTTTATACGAGGGTTCTAAAACCGATTTAATCTCGTTTTAAATCGAGTTTAGGATTCTGAATTCGTATAGTATTTGGGGTTGGATGGGGATAAAATTTGGATCAAGGATCTTTGCAAGATTTGCTTCAATCCGGCCTTTACTCGAAGACTCGTTCGCGTAGAAAAAAGAAACCTATCTGGTTTCTATGAGTAATCTTCACGCAACAGTACTCTCTCTTTATTATTATTTTTTAATTTACTTTTATATATATATATATATATATATATATATATATATATATATATATATATATATATATATATATATATATATATATATATAACCTATTATATAACCTATTATTCGAATAATGTGACAAAATGCACAAAAAATTCAAAAATATATATAAAATGTACTAAATTTAAATTTCTAAAAATATAAAAATATACTAATTTTCTAAAATTGTAGTCTACCAATAATAGCATAATGTACAGCACATATACCTATACATAATATATGCATATATTTACTAGCAGCAAAAGAATTAATTCAAATTAAATATAACACAAATAATTAAAATACTAAAATAATTAGGAATAAATATGGGGGTTTATACGACTTTTATAGAGAACTGTTTGAAGTCACAGATATCAGAGTGTACCAACTCCGGAAGATCTGTGCTCCGATCAACCCGAGGAAAGGGTTTCCTTGTGATCGTCGTCTGAGCACACACTTCACATTTATCTACCTTACCCCCACATTTGGAGATAAGTCCTAGACTAGACATTCTGTTTATCCTTTTACAATGAACATTTTCTAGTCTATTATGCCAGAACTCAAGAGTATAATCAGAATGAGCGATTGTTTTAATTATATTGGACTGATTTACAAGCTTAAGTTTAAACATTCCTTCGGTCCTTCGGTATAAAATGCTTTCCTGAAGTATGTTCCTTTTATGGACATCACCATCAGGCCAGCATTGATGTCTATCCTTAGGCCTGCGTTACAGAGTAGGCCTCTAGAGATCAGGTTCTTTGCGATAGCAGCAGGTACATACTTCACACCTTGAAGTGTCAGAGATTTTCCTGAAGTCAGCTTCAACACCACCATCCCGATCCCTTGCACTTCAGCTTGTGCTGGTTTGCCACCATAACAACTTCAAAAGTTAGTGTGTATGTGGTGAACCATTCCTTGCTTGAGCAGACATGGCAGGTGGCACTGGTGTCTACCCACCAGTCAGAATCAGACCCCACCGCAATAACCTGAACAATCATAGCAATTACGTCAGTAATCATGGAAACCTTATTAGGCTCACCTTGCTCTGATTGCTTGGGCTTGGATTTGCATTCACTCTTAAAGTTACCCTTCTTGCCACATTTGAAGAAAGCCAGATGGGACTTTGGCTTCTTTTGCTTGAAAGAAATCCCCATCTCTTTCAGATTACTGAGGTCATTCTTCTTGTTGGGGGAAGCTGCCAGCTTTCCCTTGGATTCCTTTGTGTGGACCAAATTGGCATTAGCCATCTGTTTGGACAAAGCGTACACCTTCAGTTGAGCCCTCATCTGGTCCTCAACATAGATTTCTTGTAGGAGATCTTCCAGACTGATCTCCAGTTTCTTCATATGCATATTTGCATAAAATTTGCTCCAACCAGGAGGGAGCTTGGAGACGATCCCTCCAACAACAAACTTGTCGTTGAGGGGCATCCCCTCATCTTGCAATTTCTGTCGCAGCTTCAGAAATTCCTTCACCTGCAGCAGCATCTCTTCTCGCCTTCAAAGAGTCATTTGTGATATTTTTCTATGATAAATATCTTGCTTCTGTTCTTGTCATCTTCATACAATTTCTCCAGAGACTCCCATATCTCTCTTGCAATAGTCTTCTTAGAGTAAGATTCTGCTAGGGAGTCCTCCATAGCATTAAGGATTAGAAGCCTACATAGGCTATTCTCCCTTCTTCATTTGGTCTAATTTTAAGTAACAGCAGTAATTGCGGCTGCAGGCCCAGTTTTTGGAACATTTGGTTCTTCCTCAGTTAGCACATGGTCAACTTCCGCAAGTTGAAGATTAAGGCTAGCCTTTCTCTTCCATATTTGGTAGTGCTCTCCATCGAATTTCTCTAACTTGTTAAAGTTGGAATTGATGAGAGCAGCACAAGAGTTTTCCATCTTGTAAAATCTAGCTTTGAAATTGTTATTCTTGGGGCGTAATTTTTCGATGAAAAACTGATTTATGCAACACATCGAGCAAGGTGCACGACAGAGATCCCGGAGGATTTTGAGAAAAGAAATCAATTGTAACACTTCGAAGAAGGCACAAAAGGTTTCGTAGAAGCCGCGATGAAATTTCACTAACAGTTTCTGATTAGATCATAAATGTACTCGTTCAGAATGAGTTGCAAGTGGATGAACAGAAAATGAAATGGAAGGAATGAGGAAACAACCTACTGGAGTGAATGATCATCGGCGCTCAAAGCTAGATTCGCCCCACACGATCAGCTTTCAGGAACCAGCAAGTTCGACGAAGAACCTTGGAACACTCTACTCTACTGACTCCTCGGATGGCACGTACTCTCTTTGTTTCTCTCTTCTCTGCTCTTAACTCTAAAAAAATTTTGTAAGGAAATTATGAATTGTGTGTAAAGGGAGAGAGAGGAGAGAGACATAAATATAGACATGCGCAGTAACCGCCAGGTATACAAAAATTTCAAGATGTAGGAAAAACTGTACCAGAATGTTTCATAACCGTTCAAATCGTGCACAGACACGACTGTACCAATTGGCGCACAACGCGCACTATCTGCGTGACCAGCGACAATTGTGCCAACTACGCCCGCGCGCACTTGCGCACAACGTGCGCAAATTGTCGCACCAACTACCGCGCCATCGGGCAGTGCCATCTGGCCGCACCAACTGGCGTGCCATCTGGGCACGCGATCAAGTCGTGCCATCTGGCCGCGCATTCAGGCAGCGCATACAGGCGCGCGAACGGTTGCGCAAAAGCTCGCACAATGAGTGCAACTTAAGCGCATTATGCGCCTATGCTGACGTGCTAAGTGCAAAGTGCACCAACAAAATGCCACATTACGTCTCATGAGCCCAAGAGCCCGAGTCCGAGTCGCAAAGCCCCTACGGGGCTTCGCTCCGAAGGAAATTAATTCCAAGAGCATCAAAATGCGTCATTGTTGAGTTAGCCCTCCTTCCACTAGAAAAACACCCCCACACGGCACCCATGTGCCTCTCCAACCTCATGTGCATCTCTCAATACAAGCAAAGGTGTACATGGAGATACGACTCATTTGGCCTAGGCAATGTGGGACTATATTTTCTAATGTTCAAGGCCAAAACACCAACAATTGTCACTGAAGGGTGTCATGATCCGATCTTGGCAGAAATATTGGCTTATGGAATTTCTATGAAAAAGAACAACGGGGCTCTCCTTATATAGGAGGTGAAAGTCCTAGTAGGATAAGGACTAGTTATAGTTTAAACCCTCTAATGAATAATTCCCGCGAATCGATTAAAACTGAGTTAATAATATCGAATCACAAACTAAATCACAATTAAAACATTAAAAATACATTTTTATAAATAAAACAAATTTCAAATAAATTAATAGTTATCCATAAATAAAAGTAAAATAAAATAACTTTTGAAAATCAAAGTTTTACAAAATATACTTGAATATATTTTCATGTACCTCGTACGCAAATCGTACAAATGATTTACATAATATTATTTTTGAAATTAGTACCTATATTTGTATAACAAATAAAATAGCTTTTATATAATAATGAAATGAAATAAAGTTATGGCTGAATTCCGGCGGGTCACCTTCTATATATAAAAGACAAAAGAAAGTATTTTTCATATAGGCGTTTCAAATCAAAATATTTATTTTCTATATTTACTAAAACTCATAGTAGAACTTTTTGTATAAAATATTAAGTATTTCGTATATACATATTTGTACTCGACGTATAACACCAAAATAAATAAATAACAAAAAAAATTATAGTAAATTTTTAGGGGGTTTACATCCTACCCAATTTATAAGAATTTCAACCTCGAAATTAAGAAATAACTAGGTTAGATAGGGTCGAGAGGGTAGAAGGAATTCTAACTTCGAAAACACGATAAAAAACAATTTGAACATGGTGATGGAAACAACGTTTAACGAAAACATGCAAGAAAATAAAATCAATGGGTATAGTTTAGAAAATGATCACGTGCATGATAACCCTTCAATCGTCTAAATTCGATCAACCATAACATCACTCCTATAAATGCGTAACCTCATGAATAGGTAGTAACTTCCAATTTCCCAAATTTGGTCAGTAACTCGATATTTCAAAATTCAAATTCAGTTTGATATTTAAAATCATCAATGTCTTTCCATACTTAATTCTTCGTCTAATTTATCATTTCTCCTCATCATTTATATTCCAAAAGATTTAAAATTCTTTAAAATGTTAAAAGTCCTAAAAAATTGGAATCCAATAACTCTCCAATCCTTTTAGTCGAAAGCAGAAAAAATGAAACTCATTTTTATCATAAAATTCATATCCCAAGTAATCATAGGAATTTAATCCTTAAAGCATCAAAATGTAGAAAAAAAAATTCTATTTCGGTAATTGATGAAACTAATAATATGAAAACATCTCATCACATGAAAATTTTTGTTAGATATTTCACCTACCATAGTCTCCCTCAAAATTTATTGAGCAACCTATCTTATATGCTTCATATATTCATCTTGTCCAACTATATCATAATATCGACTATGTGGTATTCTAATCCAGCCTTATTATCACTGAAGGGTGTCATGATTCGATCTTGGCACAAGGGAAACAGGTTAGGAGCGAAGTTGTACGAATCATGGACGGGTTTAATAAGTAATCCTCAATAAGAAAGCAATCAATTGGGAGGGAATAAATACATTAAGGTTCGATTCGAAGCTCGTGGTAGGGTTTGGGTAAAGAATAAGCGTTGCTAGTTAACGCAGGAAATAAAAAGATTAAGGGTTAAGAAATCTAGATAAAATAATTAGAGATCAATGGTACATGGTTCCTTGGAGAGAAGATTGTATAATAGTAGTCTAGCCTGGGGTACAATTAAGGAAATGATTCCAATCATTCTTAAGTTTCAAAATGATTAGAAGGTTATGATAATAGTTCTAGGGTCGAGGAAAAGGACGAGTAACTCAAAACGAGATTGTAGTCATGTGGCTTGGCCAATGGCTAGCTACACTTGTGTATACAACTATCATGGCCATAGGGGAATAGTCCGTGTCTGCGAGAGTTTGTTTTTCCGAGATAAGTGACGGAAAACAGTAAAGAGTTTAAAGGAAGATGTGATCGAATTGCAAGTATGGGTTTCAAAGACGATTAAATAGTTCAAAGAGAGTTGTCAAGGCAATCACAGATGAGATCCTAGAGGGCAAGTATATTTGTTAACAACATCTCAATCCACGTAGAATTGTCATTTGAAGAGCGAACCAAGTGCACTAAGGTTCATCTGACCATAATGTACCGGTTCTGATTAGACAATATGTTAGTGGGCGCCAACATATGTCCTGAACAAGCTCGATAAAATAATAAGCTTGCAAAACTAGGCTATAATAGCAATATTAGTGAAGGTAGTCCACAATATAAGTATGTGAGATAATGATTGAAAGAAACTATAAACAGTTCTTCCTTAAGAATATATGTCTTGTCCGGTGTTTGTGCATATACAGTTGTCCTACTGTCTTCTTGTCTAAGTCTTTGGTTGACTAAATGGATTAGGGACCTCTAAACTTTATAGTCTAGGTAAACCTATTAGCACCATTCAATTATATATCATTAATGGGTCGTAAGGATAATGGGTCGCTAGGTTGTGAGGCATTCTACCCAACATACAAGAGTTTAACTAGTAGTGTAATTGAATCAATGGAGCCTATATACCTAGTATGGGTCATCTTCCTAATCTCTATCATTCAGGAAAGAAAATACAAGATTTACGGTAGAAAGGGATCAAACAAGATGCAAATCAAAGCAGTCAAACGAGAGTGCGAATATGGAATCAATGAAGGAGATCAAGCATGTGGATGAGATCCTAGACTCTAGTCCTATATGCAGGCTTGCTTGGTACAGTTATGTAACAAAAAAAATTAGTCGTTGACCTATATGGGCCACCACAAAAACATGTAACGCACCGGTCCTAAAATACATAGGACTAGATACGTAGACATGCCAGCCGTATAATAAATATATGTAAGCTGTAAATGTAATATAACCACGACAACTAATCTCATCCACGAAATAAAAGAATAAAACTTCTTATAGAATCAAATATGAAATGTCATTTTACATGTTGCTGGATGGAGACAAATCCACTACCAACATGAAACTAAAATATGAAAATACAAAACATGGACTACAAGCAGCAAAGATGATCTAAGTGCATGTCCTCTTTAATAGGAAGGAGAAGACCACGATCTTGGCGGGAACTCCTGTAGATAGTCAAGAAAATACGCACACTTTGAAAAATCACCAGGTCCTCAGAGGGATGTAACAAGATACAGAAAAACATGCCACAATACTGAATATAAACTGCTCAACAATAAGTATAAGTCAAACGGATCTTAACATGGTCCAATACTCCACCCTCGAATTAGCGTACCATCTCCCCAACCACACAAGGACAAGAGATGACACCCAAATCCATGATGAAGTATCTTTCCATGTCATAAATCTGCTATGGTATTCGAACCACAACAAGGTTCAGTATTTGAGCATCGAAGCAGTAAACCACACCTACAACTAAACAAGGATAAGTTGTAACAAACTTGTCCGCGACAAAATACTGTTTCAAGCTGCGATCCGGTATAAGTACACAAACCAAAAGTACATATACCTAACAGATAAGGTAGCCTAACCGTTCTAAGTAAATGCAGTTTAAGAACAAACCTCTAACGCATGGGCTTTCTTACTAAAATAGGATTGGCATAGCTCCCACTTGGGCACCAGGGCCCTAAGAGCATAACCGTTCCTCGAACGTCAATGGCCAGCAGTAAAATAAATGGGTCGTCAATCCGCATCTCCGGAAGAGCGTACGGTCACTAAGGTAATGTTCATAAAGCCTATACACTAAGGAAATGTCCTCCCTACCCCATGCCTATATATGTTGTATCCATAATACATGTAACCTCTATTAACCGCTATGTGAAACTAATCATGCAATACTATTAGCGATTAATCCTCTCGCATGGCTTATACGTACCAGTGGCCAGCTAGCTACACATGTTTGTGTTGTATATGCGACTCGCGACTTCGTGTCACAAACGTGTCAAGGCCAATGAATGCAACACAAATGAGGGTGGTTTCCAAAATCTAGGTCAAATATGCATAAAAATAAATGAAGAAGTAATAAAGTCACAATCAAGCAGTAATTGGATCTAAACATGATTAAAAAGATAATTTTATATTACAAAAATTACAATAATAAGTAAATGCATGCAATATGTGAGCTAAAGTAAATAGATAATAAATATCAACGTAACATGTCTGGTATGACGCCTGGTGTTGTGCGATGATCATTATGGCACAGGATGTGACTTCGGTGTTATAACTTTCATAAAATGGCCTCCGATGATAGCACAGACTATTCTATCGAGTCCAGAACAGTCCAATTAGCTAGGGTTGACATAAAAAAATACAGAATTGGCAAGGGAATATAAATAATTGGATTAGGCACGGTCAAGAATCAATGATAGAAAGGTTTGCGTAAATAATATATATACTAGTTTAGGAAAATAGTTATAATGCTTGGAACTATATTTGATAGAAAAATAATTTAGATAAATATTTGAAAAAACTAGGAAATCATTTTTAGGCTAAAAACCCAAAGTTTGTAAAGATAAATTTCCAAGTACAAAACTATATATCATTGGACAAATATTTT
Organism: Iris pallida; assembly: GCA_029216955.1. Lineage (NCBI taxonomy): Eukaryota > Viridiplantae > Streptophyta > Magnoliopsida > Asparagales > Iridaceae > Iris > Iris pallida. The sequence goes on along the minus strand of JANAVB010003400.1, from coordinate 36,704,216 downwards.
TAGAAAAATAAAAGATGTTTGAAATCCTAATAAATCTTTTTAGGTCTAACAATCTTAATATAATTTCTAGGTAAAATATATATTTTAAAAATGGCTAGAAATACTATAATAATATATTTAAAGTCTAATTCAAAATTTGAAATTCCATGCAGGCACAAAACCGAATATTTTATTTTTGTTATAAATATATTTTTAGGGATATTTAATGTATATTTAATAAGAAAGTAACAAAAGAAAATTTAATATATCTAGTAATAATACTTAGTAAATATTTGATATATAATAAATCCTAATTAATATTTAGCATTGTGTAATAAAGCTTAAAAATAGATGTAAACCCCATAAATATTTACTACGATTTTTATTTTTAAATTTTTTTACTTTTGTATGGTACTTGTACGACGGGTGCAAATACGTATGCACGAGATTAATTTTACATAAATTGTTTTATTATAAGTTTAATAAATATAAACATATTAGCTTTGTTTTCGCAATACATATAGATAAGTATTTCTCTACATAACATTTTTCGCCAATATTTATTCAAATTCTATATTTAACTTTATTATTATAGAAAGGCCTTTCATTTATATAGTATAGATAATAATGATATTTTTCTCTTTTAGTAAATATAGTATACTAGAAAGTATAGTTATGTAAATATTATTTAACTTATTTATTAAAAAGGTATTGTGAAGTTTTTATATTAATATTAAATATTTACTTTGATTTTTCGAAATTTATTTTTATTTTAAATTTTAAAAAGATGATTGAATTTATTCGTGAGAATTTAAATCTTTATTTTATTTTATTGATTTATTTTAAATCGTTTAATTTAAGCATGGGACTTATCAACATCTAATTTGTATTTATCTAGATTTAATTAGATTTTGGAATTTGATTTGGATTGGGATTGAATAGGTTTAAATTGTTTTAAATTAGATAGAGAATTATCTAAGGGGGTTTAAAATTCTCTAATCCATATCCCAACTAGGGAGTCCACATCCTATATAAGGAGAGGCTCCACATTCTCTTTTTTCATAACTAAATATTTCTCCAACCCTAACCTCGTGCACCGTGTCCATGTCCCCTCCCCATCCAATTCTTATTCCACATTTACATATACATTTCATCATCCTCCGTGTCGACAACCCCGACACAATCAAATTCTCTAACCTAAATCCCGACTCTGCTCGTGTCCTCCTCCCTGCCTCTGTCGATCCCTAGTCTCAAGCCGCACATCCCATTGCTACACCCCCGATCCAGCCACGACCACCCCTGGACCTCCGCCACTGCCACCAGTGCAGACCCATTGTCCCCATAGCCAACCAGCCCCCAACCCTGCCATCACAGCCGCTACCAACACCCCTTATCGCTAATCGCCGGAGCAGAACAGACCATCACCATTAATCCCGTACACCACCAAAAATTTTGGGCCAAACCCCGACCATTAATACCACCAAAACCACCACGGCCATCACCGCGACGGCCCAAAACCAGCGCCACCAAAATTTAACTATAGCACGCCACCACCAAACTCACCTCCGTCTCCACAATGCCGCTGTAGCCATCAGACCCCACACATCCTGGCGAGCGATGCGGCCGAAGCTCCGCGTCGCTGTGAGCTGCCATTCCGCCGAAGCCCCGTACCTCTTCCTCGCCCCGACCCCTAGATCCGACACCCAAGGACCCTAAATTTGCCAAACCCTTCCTCGGCCTACACCCACCGTGAACGCCGTCGAACTTCGACGACAGATCTGGTGACGCCGCCTACAGGACGGATCTCCGCCGCCCGACCTGGCACGCCCGCCACACGACTATGGAGGCCGCGCCTCTTCCGTGGCCGTCCTGCGCATAGCCCCTTCCTCTGTGCCGCGACTGGCATGCTCCACCCGCGCTTGCTCTCGGTTTAGCCGCCCGCCGACCAGAGCAGCGTCGCCCTCGTCCGAACCGACTGCGGAGATCAACCGCTCTCCCTCTCGTCCTCCACGACTCTGTTTCCCTCTTCCTCAGCCACTCCCTCTCTCCGATCTCCCGCTCCGCTCTCCACGCGCAGCCGACCGCCGAATCCTCCGCGGTCCCATGAGCCCGACCAAAACCCACCCATCCGTCGGCCGAATCTGCCGCCCCGTGCGCGCCGACCCTGCGCCCTCCACCTTGCCCGTGTCCCCCATCGGCCCAGCGCCTCAACCGCGCCGGTTAAGGCGCTCCGCCGCGCTTGAGCCCCCGCTCCTCCGCAGAAACGTTGCAACCCCTCTCGACCCGAGGCGCGCGCTGCCACAGCCGCGAGCTGTGCAGCCCGCACCGATCCCGACGAACCCCGTCCTCGAGACTCCGAGCCGCCCACGGTGTACCTCTCCTCCTTCGCCATCGTTGGCGAGACTCCCTCTGCCGACAGCAACGGCACCGAACTCACCATCGCTCACCGAGCCCTCCGGTAACATCCTTCCTCTCCCTAGCTCCTTTTTCCACCTCTCCTTTTTTCAATTTCTTCTCTAAATTTTTGCAACTCTGTACTCTTTTCCCTTTCTCATTTTTTTCGTTTCCACTCCTTCCTTGGGAAGCAGTAGCACCACTGCTGCATTATGAACTTGTTTATTAATATTATTAATTATTATTATTACTATTATTATTATTTTATTTATTTAGGAAGACAACACTGTCACTCCTAGACTTCTTAATTATGTTTTAATTTATTTTATTAATGGTTTTGATTGTTTTGTTGTTTTTTTTTGTTGTTGTTTGTTTCTTTATTTTAATAATATTTTGTTTTCCATTATTATTATTATTATTATTATTATTATTATTATTATTATTATTATTATTATTTATTTCACTCATATATACAGTATATTGAGTAGATTAAATTATTAGATATCGTCATTAGTATTTATAAACTACATTATTAGTATTTTTATTATTTAATACAAGATTATTTTAATAAATTAGAAAGCTTAGCAGTTCCAAATGTACTATTAAACATTTTATTTATTTACTTTTACTAGAAAGTATTATTTGACAAATATGGAGCCTTCAGATTTTCAAATAAATTATTTAATAGATTTATAAATATTTGTTGATTTTTAATAGTTAATAAAGTATAGCCTTACCAAAATAATTTACTTAACAAAATTTGGTTTTATCTTAAACCGGTTTTCTAAATTTATAAATAATCATCAAATATAACTTTTAGCTAATAAGATATAGTTTTTCCTACCTAAAAATGTATTTTGACAAATTTAGGATATTTGGCCTAAAAATAAATTTTTATATATTTTCAAGTACTTACCCAAAAACTATTTTGACTAATAAAATATATTTTTCTCTAGGTATTTATATAAAATATTTTACTATGTAAACTATAGTTTTCAACTTAAAACGATTTTTACTACTTATAAAATATTTGGAATAATAAAACATAGTTTTTGAGTATTATAAATAGCTTTCTAAAAATCATATATATATTAATTAGCTATTTTCCTTCGACTATCCTCTTGTTTGTGGCTAGCCCCACAATTCCTATTCCTTTACCAATTCTATACTACCTTATGTCCACCCTAGCTAATTTGACCCTTCTTGACCCAATGGAACTGTCCGTGCCACCATCAGAGGCCACCTTGCATAGTTGTAACACCGAAGTCAGATTTCATGCCAGTTTGGTCATTGCATCACACTAGGTGTCCTACCAGGCAAGACACCTTGCCTTTACTGTTTAATTTCTTGCTCAATATCATGCATGTTTTATTTCTTATAAGTTGTTCTTTCAAAACCATATGTAGTTGCAAATTATTATACTTTAGTTTTCTTTATGTATTTGGCCTGGAGTTAAAGGACCACCTTTGTTTGTGCCGCATTCATTGGCCCGACACCTGTGTGCCACGATGTCACGTGTCTCATATAGATTCGGACTTGCATACCGACCGTATATCGGTACGTACAGGACGAGCGTTAGGATATAACTGCTAATATAATTGCCTAGAAGACTTAGCGGTTATTAGAAATATCGTGGTGTGGATTCAGCACGAGTAGTGCATGGGGAGGGAGAAGACAGTTATTAGGCGCAGGGGCTTTCATACATTTACTTTTCTATAGCTGCCATTTGTGACTCAGTCGAGAGCTAGTGTGCCATGCATTTATTTACTTTTCTCTAGATGCCACTAGTGCCTCGATTGAAACACAAATGTGCCGTGCATTTACTTTCCTCTAGCTGCCGTTAGTGACTCACCCGAGAGACTAGTGTGTCGTGCATTTATTTACTTTCCTCTAGATGCCACTAGTACCTCAGTCGAAACGCTAATGCGCCGTGTTTCTAGTCTCGGAAGCCCTTGTGTGGAACGTTGTCTTCAAAATGCATTTTCACATAGAATGGTTAAGGACCTTTATTTGTGTAGTCACATATACTTTTTTGTTGAGATTTATTTATTCAGTTATTGGCATGATATTATGCGTCTTGTTACGTCCCTCTGAGGACCTGGTTATCTCGCCAAGTGTGTGCTCTTGTCTTTCGCAGGTGTTCTAGCCGTGGCCATGATCGTCACTATTTCTTCGAGGATGATTGCACTTTGATCGTCTTCACTCCGCTCGCCAAACTCTTTCTTTGTTGTGTATTTCTTTTCATAGTTGTAGTGGATTTGTCTCCGCCCAACTACATGTACCAATGAGAATTCATAGTTGATTATATGATATCTTTTATTCTTTTATTTTGTGGATGAGATTAGTTTGTTGTGGTTTACTGTATTTTATAGCTTACGTATACATACAAGGCCCCTGTACTTCATCTGTATACAGCTGGCATGTCCACGTACTTGGTCCTACGTATTTTTGGACTGAGGCGTTATAATAGAAAAATTAAATAAGACTGCGATGGCCAGCGAGCTGCGGTGGCCAACGAGGAATGAGACTGTCGGGATTTATATAATAAATCCTAATTAATATTTGTTAGGGCACGCGTCCATACGAAGGTCAACGGCCGGGATTTTGAGGAATGAGACTGCGGTGGCCAGCGAGCTTCACACGACAGCGTTCAACATAGTCGTTGTCGGCTAGAGGGAGAACAATGTAGCGATGGCCCGCCAGATCTTGGGAACGTGGTAAGATGGGGAGTCAACGACTCAGCCACCTGGCGGAGGAAGGCTAGGTTTATTTTGTTTGTCTGTGTTGGTGATGGTGTTGGTCTTGGGGTGGTCGAGGACTAGGGGATGGTCGGCAGGGTGGACGTTAATGGTGAGTGGTGGTGCTGGCGGGAGTCCAGGTGGCTGGGGTAGGCGCTGATAGTGGTGATTTGGTGGTTTTGGAGGGAGGAAGAGAGTGGTGGTGACGTCGGTGGTGTCGATGAAGGTGGTGGTGGTTTCATGTAACTGGCCGGTAGAGGCAGGGGCCAAGCGCCTGGTGCGGCGGCGACCATGGTGGTCTTGTGGAGAAAGCTTGGCCGGAGAAGACGGGGTCTCGTCGGAGCGGCGGTGGACAGGGTCCAGAGGGCTTGGTTAGGTTTAGGGTTAGGTTAGGAATTGTGGCCAAGTGTCGGACACGGGGATTAGAAAAATCTGTATATGTAACCTATCCAATATAGTGGAAATACACCCGCGGTCGGACCGGAGGACATCACGGTCGTCATGGGGAAAGTTGACACGGACACGATGCACAAACACTTTGGTGGAGAAATATTGACTTATGGAATTTCTATAAAAAGATAGCAGGGGGGCTCTCCTTATATAGGAGGTGAAAGTCCCAGTTGGATAAGGACTAGTTATTGTTTAAACCCCTTAATGGATAATTTTTACTTTTAATTTAAATCAATTTAAAACTAAGTAGATAATATCTAATCATAAACTAAATTACAATTAAAACATTAAAAACACATTTTTATAAATAAAACATATTTTAAATAAATTAATACTTTTCCATAAATAAAAGGTAAAATCAAATAACTTTTGACAATTGAAGTTTTACAAAATATACATGAATATATTTTCATGTAGCTTGTACGCAAATAGTACAAATTATTTACATAATATTATTATCGAAATTAGTATCTATATTTATATAACAAATAAAATAGCTTCTATATAATAATAAAATAAGAAACTTCTTACTGAATTCTGGCGGGTTACCTTCTATATATAAAAGACAAAATAAAGTATTTTTCATATAGGTGTTTCAAATCAAAGTATTTATTTTATACATTTACTAAAACACATAGTAAAACTTTTTGTATAAAATATTAAGTATTTCAGATATACATATTTGTACTCGACGTATAATACCAAAATAAAAAAAATACCAAAAAAATAGTAAAATTTTAGAAGGTTTTTTATTTCCATGCTTCTACAAGACCAACGTCAAAGTTTTCAAACTTGGCCAAGTTTGAAATACTTTGAACAAGAAGCATGGTGTAGGAATGTTTTTAACGTAGTAGTTTTTTGGCGTAGCCCCCTCTTTACAGCCTATCATATCGATTTTGGGATTAGAGCAAATAATTTTGGCTTGATCCCAAATTGGCGGCTGTTCGCTTCAACCTTTTTTGGGGCACGCGTAGTTTTGGCCTATAAATAGGCACTGTAGTGGAGAGTAAAGCCTTTCTTCCTCTCTGATTTTCTCAGGAAGAAATTTTCTCACTTCTCATCTTCTTCTACGATTTCATCACAGCCATGGCTCCCATGTCGACCGCTGCTACCAAGGGAAAGGGCAAGGCCAAGGCCCAACCCGCCGGGCGCATGTGAATGCTACGCTCGAGTTTACTTTGGTTTAGGCCATGTACTGCCATATTAGATGCTTTTTAAAAAATCTTCTCTTTTGTGATGTCTGACTCTCTTCGATTCCTCCCTCAGTTTGGGTGTGAACTTTAATAATGATGTGGCGAACCCCGTAAGGGACCTGATAAAAGAAGCTCAACCTTCGGGAAGGATACTTCGTATCACGATGCAACACTTCCTCTTCCTTCAACAAATTCTGGGTCCTGGCAAGATCCCAGTTAACGATGGTAGCGGGCTCTATTACCAACGTCCTCGGCTCCTTTTTGGGGATAATGTGACTTGCAATGACACATAAATCATAAAGATAAAGGTAGACTGGTTCTTTCAGGTGAAGGACCTCCAATTGTATCCCGAAGATCGACCGCCAACTACCCATGTTGGCCTTCGATTTACTCCCATCAGAGGGATGTGTTTGATTATCAGAGGGATGGGCCTTCGAACACATTGCGGATATTGATTTCAGGTCAAACGTCAGTAAGGTTGACGAAAGCTCCCTGGCTTTCGGGACAGCTACCTTCGTGAACCGAATACTGGAGGAGGGAAGATTATACTCGTCCGGTATATTCTGAGTTACCAACTGGACCCACAGTATCTGAGAGTGGTCAGACTTGACTGTGTGGGTCCTCCTCAAGTATGAGGAAATTCTCAGAAAGATTAGGTTGTATTATACCATCAGGGTCACTCAGTATGGGTTGCTGTAAATCAACCCATGTTTTTGGCACTACTAGAGTTGTAGCATAGCAATACCGGTACTTACTACACACCCAGTGGGGAGATGGGCCTGGCCCTCCATGAGATGCACACGATCTCAAGACTGTACTGGGGGTCTAAACCGTATGCGGAGTATACCCATGCAATAAGGAACTCCGAGCTCCGGAGCTGAAGAATCCAGATATGATGGCTCTTTATAAGGAACTGCTATGCCATAACCTGAGGTGTCAACAACTTGACCCTCAAAGATCGTCTCATGTTTTTGCCTGGAAGAGGCTTATCTTTGTCCAAGCGGACACGAACACAATGAAGATTCATCTTGATGTCGGCGCCCTTCTTCGGTTGAGAATATAACGACTTTCTTGGAACCAAGGCGAAGACCAACCACCCGATTGATGATCTTGAGCAGCCTAGTAACAAGATCTCATATTTCTTTTACCATAACAAATACCCTTGTCTACGGAGGTCGTGCTTGTCACATATTTTATGATGTGCCTGCACTAGTTTCAGGGGGATCAGGGTCACTCGAGCGAGTGAGTAGGAACCTCATCCTCCTTGTTGTCAAGCTAGTATTTGGGCACAAGCTTTCCATCCCCCGTGAGATGGTCTTTGATATCCACCGTGATCTACGAGAATTCACGAGGAGAGTGCTCTAATATGATGGAAAGGGGGAATTCCCTAGGGTAGAGTTACCTTTCCATTACCTAATAGGGTGGTTACTTACACTATCCATCTTTAAAGCACCTGGGGTTAGAAAGCAGTGTTGAACTGGGTGCTGCTTTTCTTCGTCGCTTCCGTAAACGAGAATGGTTCCATCTGACCGTCCCACTCTATCAAAAGGTGCTATCGTAGGGTACAAATTCTTCAGAATTCCCCCTATCTACGTAGGTTTTGGTGAGGGGGAAGAACTCATGGACGGGGGAATGGAGGTCACGATTCGACCCGAGGAGGCTTTCCATTAGTTGTAATCTATTCGACACTCTCATCTTGTTTACCGAAATCGAAATGAGGTTTTCTTGGAGCAATATCTGCCAAGCCGATTTGCACGATAATTTGGTTACAGGCAGCTACTCGATGGTGTCCGGGACTGATATTATTACAATATCGGGTACACAAAGGCCCATTTTGTAGCTTCTTCACAGGAGCCGACAACAAAGATCCTCTATGATGCGGTCAAGTACTACTGCTCCGCAAACAACCTATCTCCAGACTATGACCGATAATAAAGTTTCCTCCTAGGAACGAGGTTTTACCCTACGAAGGTCGCGATTAAAGAGGCTCGAACTTATATTTTTACTAATATGAAGGTGATAGTGGTTGCCAATCCTGGCATCCCATCAACGAAACCACCAAGGGTTCATTCAAAGTGGCCTGCACCCTCTGAGGGGGTTTCGATACCTCAGAAGTGGCAGAAGAAGAAGATGGTGGCTTCCAAAGTGAGACCAGTCCAACAACAGGGGACGTCAACAGCCGAAGTGACTTCTCCAGTAATGACCTCTTTGACTACAACCAAATTTCCATATAATGTTCTTGTCATTGACTTTGTGTGTATTTCTGTAGGTCACTCAGGGGGCTCCAAGATGCCCCAGAAGGAAAGTACCTAGCCGTCCTCCTAAATTAAGTCAAAAGCCTGTGATGACCATCGCCCCGATCGAGAAGACCCTGCCGGAAGAGCCCTCAATTGACCCTACTAAGCATTTAGATAATTTTGATGGAGAACTGGCCTCCGTGGATATATACTCCCCGTGCTACTCAACATAGGAATTCAGGACCATTATGGCCAGGGCCGCGGCCGTAAAGAGTCTAGCCCAGGCAAGCTTGTAGAAGCATGAAAAATCGCAAACATATCAAAAGTGCATGTGGCATCCCCACTACACATGGCTTCATAAAATGTAGGTACCACAGAAGCACAGACAGATAATCAAAACAGATGGTTCATAAAGAGTTCTTTATTAAAATAATGTCTACAAGAATCTATTACAGATTCGTCATAATTACAAGAAAAGAACTTCTTTTCTACAAGGATCTATTACATATTCATCATAAAAAGAACTAAAGCGCCTAAAAATCTACAAGGGGGTTAATCTTCACAGACGTACAGCCCCCCAGATGTGCATCACTGTCAGAGCGAGCCACTTTCTGAAGCAGCAATTGGCCCAAGCAAGAACTCAGTCCACAGCACAGGCTGTGCCACTGCCATTAAGCTGGGTAGAGCACAACATGTGGCTCTTCGGATTGGCAATCAATCCAAACCCGAAAGCTTGGATCTTGAAGACCACCAAGATTTTGTTCAAGTTCGAACAACTTACGCCAAACGCTCAGGTGCATCTTGAAACTCAGTAGCAGTTCTTCGGCAAGAACACAGCTTCCTTGAACGAAGGGATCCACAACCAACAGTCGACTTGTGCAAGGCCAACGACCATTCGAAGCTAAGTCGAGATCGAGCATGATGGTGGGAATGTTAAGAAGAAACAACCCTTCAGAAAAGCTTCCCTTTATATAGGGTGAGTGTGTTCCAACCCACATGCCAGGTGGCCATCGGTCAAAGACTCCCTAATTAATGGGATGAACCTAAGACACAACACAATGATTCTTATTTAATAGGTTCATTCGACTGAATCCTAGGCTACTAAGTTCTTGATTTCCCCAAATGACGACGATAATTAAATAAGAGGATGACCGACTCGTCCATCAAAACAGCAGGCATTAATTGCTCTTATGACTTCGCCAGAAACAAGCTTCTTTGAATCAGAAGTGCAGCCAGTCTACTGCGCCCTCGCTTCAACCTAAAAGCGCAGCACCCTGCATCCTATCCAAAAGTGCAACCCGTTAAAAGGCTCCTTCATCTAACACTTTGTTGTCCAAAGCACAAGTCTACTCGACGCCCTCAAGCACGATGACTCCGTTGCCGAAAGCACAAGTCCACTCATCGCTCGAAAAGTGCAGTGACTCCATTGCCGAAAGCACAAGTCCACTCGTCGTTCTAAAAGTGCAGTGACTCTGTTGCTTGAATCACTTGTCCACTCGTCGCTCTAAAAGCGCAGTGACTCCGTCGCCTGAAGCCCAGTCAACTTATCCACTAGAAGCGTAGTGATCTCAAAGCCTCGCCAGAACCGCAGCTCACATAGAAGCACAGTCTCACGGGGTGACGTGGTTCCACGTGGCCAAATGGGTGTTTATGTCCTTTTCAGATTGGGTTGTTTAAAAACCACCGCTCTTAAGATAGGACCGAGTTTGATTCTGTTGACAAGAGCAATATCCTATCGGTTTGTTTAAACCGCAGATAAGGATGGAATTTGTTCTTATAGACGAGGGCCATATCCAATTGGTTTGTTTAAACCAATGGCCCCCTAAGGTAAGACAAAATCGAACTTCAGGGATAGGAGCATAATCTGCTCAGGTTCGTCTGATCAATAGTAAACATATGCCACGTGTCGTTTATTCGGTCATGTTGATAATTCTTCCCAAGATCTTGATAAAAGAGAATCCCAGCGTCCGCCACGTGTCAGCTCAGCAGCAGCCCTCATCATGTAACTTCGAGATTCCCTCATATCTCTACGTGCAACATTCCTGCACAATCCTTATGCACATCGTATATATGCTTTCCTATAAATAGAAGGAGTCTTCCCTCGATAAAAAGGCTTCAAAATCTTCACAAATTTGGTATCCTCTTGATTGGCAACCCAGAGTTACAATCACAAGCATCCGAAAACTAGCGCAAGTTCAACTCGTCGTTAGATCGTCAACGGAGTAAAGGAGCCGCTGTAGTGCTCGATATCCTCCACCACATTTCCTAGAAAACTTTGTACTTTGACCTCCTATTTAGGAATTGATTGTATTCTTTTTATGTTTAATACACAAAAAGTTTGCATAACCTTTTGTCATGGCAAACAAGAAGGCGACTCTGCTGGGGACTTCCTTCTCCTCTAACGAGAAGGTGGTGGCGCAATCTGACGATAACTTGCTGGGATCTTCTCAGAAGATGATGGTCATATGTTTCGACCAACAAGCTTTCAAAGATCTCCTTTCTTAGGAGAAGTCGAGTCCTTAGAAGAGGTTCGTAAAACCGAAGAAGATTCGACGCACCTGGGTGCCAAAGGTGGCTGCAACGAGCTGCACGACGAAGGGGACTACGTTCCAAAACTCCCTAAATGACGAAGCCCAGAAGAAGATTTCAGCTACTGCTGACAGGCTGCCTCACTCAGGTCCACCCACGGACGAAAGAGGCTGCGCAGGCGAGAACTTCTGTCTTTGATAGAATTGCCTACCCATCGGATAAGGCTACGTTGGATTCTGAACGTTACGCAGCATCTAGGGATAACGCAAAGAGGTCCAAGACAGCACGTGCCTTACACGGCCAAAGTGCTATGCGAAGCACTCTGTTGGACTTTGAATACTACGTACCTTCAGGGGTAGTAGGAAGAAATCCAAGGCAGCACGCGCTTCGCGCAATCAAAGTGCTATGCCGACGGCAGACCAAAGGCCCGCATTGACAGTCACGCGTGCAACCAATAGGAAGCTATGCAAAACTGGTTGGAGTGCTTCGATGCCTCGGCCTGTGAAGCCCCGCTGTGATTTGAGCACACATGTGCACGATTCAAGCTAGGGGGTACCTATCGTCGAGGTAGACTCGTGCGAATAGTATTCCCGTAAGCACGGAAGGAGTCTACCTCATCAGCAACCCTCTAATCAGGGCCTAAGCGTTTCTCACGTGTAGGAAATAAGAAGGGAGAAGCTATCTCCACATCCTCACTCCTGCGTGCAGCTTCCCTGCGCCCACGAAAGAAGTGCAAGAGTGGAGACCTCAACAACTCCCCACAAGTGTAAAGAGAGGGAGGGATCTGCGGCACAAGGCGTGTCTAAACCAAGGCACAACTACACCCAGATCACCATCAACTGCTGTTGTTGCCAAACAGCCATGTCGCCACCAAAGAGGCGATCCGTCTTCCAAAGACTACAACCGATGCTGTCTGGTGAAGAAGAAGATAAACTCTGCGTTGCTTCATGCAACACGGCACGGGGTTCTCCATCTTTCAAGAAGCTTTCCAAGAATTCTCCCGTGTAAAGCCAACAAGCGCAAAAACCGGCCTAGGGGTAGCAAGACAGCGGTACCCAGTACGAGTGTATTCCAAGGAACGCATGCCAAGTTTAGATCCTTGGTGCAAGGAGGCGATGCTGCGGATGCAACATTGGCTGGGGGTGGCCAGCCCTCCACCATTCTTGACAATCCCGCATTCCAATCTAACGAGGGACTGTATGACACAGATACCTCCGCCGGTGCAGGTAGCCAAAAAGCTGGGGGTAGCAATTACAACGAATCTGAGGATGATTGCAACCTACCGATTTATTCTCAAGACGACGGGACTCAGGCGTCTGAGCCAGAAAGTGAAAGATCCACCATCCCTTCTACCCATCCTCACATGATGTTCGTGTTCATGGCCGAACGCGACAACGTGGACAGTAGCGAAGGATCCAGTCAGCAGAAATGTATAGAAAGCCCTTGAGATAGGCTAAAATACGTTGAACGATACTATGAAGTCCTTGGCTTCCGTCGCCTTGGAGATCAAGGTGAAATTGACACCCGTTGTCTCCGCTCCTGCGAACCAAGACCCAAGAACTAACGGCGGGTTGAATATGCCCCACATCCTGAGGTAAGTGACTCCCCCGTCATCTACTCCATCAACAACAGGAACTGCAATGTCGAGTGAAGTACAACAGGCCCTCAAGGAGTTGTACGCTCGCCATGATGCTAGAGAAAAGCGAGAATCACTCCAAAAGATGGGTATTCGACAACCATATCCTGCCGAATAGGATAACGTGATCTATCCTCCCAAATATAATCCTCAGACGCTCACGCCATTCGATTCCAAGGAGTCTCCATGTTGATACTTGAGGTACTTTGCCTCAGTAACATGGCATCTACTAAAAGATGACGCTCTCCTTACCTAAATATTCATAGAAGCACTGCATCGGGTGGCCTACGAATGGTTTTGTAGCCTCCCGGGTTACTGCATTTCATTGTTCGAAGACTTGAAGTGCCTATTCCTCAATCGATTCTACGAAAGGGGAATGGACATGACAATGTCGACTCTCATGTACATTATCCAGAAGGATAAGGAACCTGTACGTACATACATTGAGCGCTTTCGCGAGGCCAGTCTGAGATTACCCTCGGTATACTAGAGCCCATGGTTATGGACTCCTGCCGCAAAAACATGCTTTCCGCAATCAAATTATGGCACAGTGCTCCTTGTATATAGTGGACGTCCTTCATTACAGAGGCAGACGTAGCAGAAAGGAAAGCTTGAGACGTGCATCTATTGGGAATGAGTTTCCCATCGCTCGAAGACAAAGGGAGGCACTCATCTAGCAACAATCCCGCTCCCAAAGACGGTAAAGGGAAACAAGCCATGACTAAGCCGGCCGAAGCGCAGAGGCCGCAAGTGACCTACTCCTTCAACGATGAAGACACACTAGAACACTTCGATATATTGACGAAGGGTGGCAAGCTTCAGCTCCCGCCTCCTAAGCCTCCCGATGAAGTGGAAAAGGTGGACAATCCAAAATACTGCCACTACCACCAGTATGTTCACCATTCGACACATGACTACTACGTGTTGAAAAGACAGATCCAGTGCCTCATCGATGACAAGGTCATTTCACTCGACTATGAGGAAAAGACTGTTACTGCCAACATGGTCAATCTCCAGTTCGGAAGTTTTTCGAGAACATAGGCTCAAGACGACGTAGTCCCTATCCCGATAGCAATGATGGAAGTAGTCAATCTTCTACCGGCCCGTGACAATGCTCAAGGCCTCATCCCATTTATAATGCCGTGAGGCGAAGTGATGTGGATCCATCTTGATCTCGACCCAGACATGGTGGTTCCTGCAGCGCACTCTGTCAAGGGAAAGAAAGTCAAGTCATGTCGTATGGTCTCAACATCGGCTGATGACACTCTGGTTACCACTCGCTCGGTTCACCAGCGAGAAGAAAATCAGGCTCCAGAGGAGGAAACACCTCTCCCTATTACGGCCACCACCCCCGATAAAACGGAAGCTGGTCCTTCTTAAGCCCCTGCCGTAGACCAGCAAAGGCAGAAGGAGGTTCGCTTTGACAAACCTCTGAGAAAAGACTCGACAGTAGGGCCAATCAAGCCCTACAACTTTGATATATTGGCACAGCTGGCCTACTCCGGCTCGACTGTCACTCTTCGAGCTCCTCCGTCTCTCAAAAGAGATTAGAGACGCCCTCAGTGAAGCTTTGCAGAATGCTGACTCCTTCTTCACTCTGGTGCAACCGCCCAAGGAAGACCTGCTGCATGTCCCCATTGTCATAGTGTGGCCGAGGTGATTCCTAACATCACCTTCACCCAGCAAGACATGTTACTGAATAACAACCAGCACAATAGGCCCCTGTACTACACATGGTATGTTGGTGCCATTAAGGTCGATCGCATCCACATCGACCATGGATCTTCTCTTAGCATCATCCCTTGGAGTTTACTCCAAGCTTTGGGGATCCCGATGCATCGATGACTGCATCATACACGACAATCAGCGACTTCAATGCTAGAAAGAGTGAGCCCCTTGGCAAGATTTGCCTGAAATGCCAAATAGGTGATCTTCAGACTGACGTAACTTGCTACGTCATTGACGCCGATATAAACTACAACATGCTTTTGGGACGACCATGGATCCATGAGTACATGATCGTGCCCTCCACTCTCCATCAATGCATGAAGTATGTGGCCAACAACGGGACCATCAAAACCGAGTTCGCTGATATCAACCCATTCTGAGGACACGAAGCATACTGTACAGATGCTGAGCTGTACAAGTCAGTTCCATAGGACGATAATGCAAATGACTTGACGACGAGGCAGATACTGTATTGAAAAGCGCAGCTGTCGTGGAAGGACCATTGAAGGTTCGATTGAAGGGAAAACTTTCCAAAACATCAGCTCCTCTCATCATCAAGCTTCGAGGCAAGGCTTCGGTTCGGTCACCCTCGACAATATCAGCCGTTAGCCAGGAGCCTTTGCAAATAAGACTCCCCCGGAAGGCTCCAAAGCCAACTCTTAAGTCGTAGGGACCTCCACTACACCTCCCTTGGTAGTCAAGTTGAAGGGGAAACCTCATCTACCTTCTCCCGCAACATCCCTAGTGCTCACAGATGAAGAGTTGGGAGACTACGTGTGTGCCAATACTGAGGCACACTCTTTAGATGATGTAATCCCTCGGGATAAATTTTTTGCATTCCATTAATAGGAAGTTGTCTTTGAATTACTCTTGTGCGCATTGGAACACTAGGTATTTCTTAGACAATGCTCTATATATGCTGCAAACACAAGTGACAACTGCTAGTCTCGCAAGTCGAGTTGTCCCACATCAAGGTGCCTACTTCTTTGGTCCAGCAAGGAATAAGGAGGAGGAACCCATCATCTTCGGTCGATTGGAGCATCGTCAGTGACTGGCTCCGGCAGAACTGGAACCCGATAACGGCAAGATGCAACTCTACCATTACAATACTCAAGCCAAACATCTTATCCAGATGATGGGCTACAACTTGAACAGTAACAGAGGACTGAACTCTGGCAAAGGCCGACGCCTTCTCCTACGACTTCGTGCTCCAAAGGGAAAGTCCCAAAATTACCAACGCACTCGCCGGGGGTTGGGTTACGTTACACCCACAACAACTTTGGAGAGTTTCGAGCTGGAGGTCTTGATGCATTCACACTCTTCCGACCCCTCAACCTGGGACTTCGATACCAGTATCGGTCGAGCCTTCAAAAATATATTATCCGTCAATATGGTCTCGACAAATCCCCAGTCGAGGAGAAAGACCAAATACTTGAATTCTTTGAGGATGAACCCTGGGCTCAATACCTGGGATCCCAATGGGAAAGGTGCTTCGAACAGCACGAACCTCCTACTGAAGATGAAGTCGTCCAAGTTGAGCTAGGAGATGAGGCTTCCCCAAAACCATCTTCATCATCAAAATCTAGACAGGAGAAGACAAGATCTCTGATACATCTTATTCGAGAATACATCGATGTCTTTGCTTGGAGCTATGAGGACATGCCGGATCTAGACCCGTAAGCCACCATGTACCATCTCAACATCTTATCCGATGCTAAGCTAGTCAAACAGCAACAATGTCGTTTTCGCCCCAATATCATGGATGCTATTGAGAAAGAAGTCAACAAACTCATAGAGAGTGGCTTCATCCGCGAAGAGCAACACCCAGATTGGGTGGCCAACATTATCCCAGTCACTAAGAACAAGAACATTCGGGTTTGCGTAGACTTCAGGGATCTCAACTCGGTCTGTCCAAAAGACAAGTTCCCCTTCCGATCACCGACGTAATGATCGACAACACGTGTGGCTTCAAGCGCATAACCTTCATGGATTGCTTCTCGGGCTACAAACAGATCAAAATATTCCCCGAAGACGAGAAGCATACTTCATTCCAGGCTCCAAAAGGAGTATATTGTTACATAGTGATGCCCTTCGGGTTGAAGAATGCGGGAGCAACATAACAACGGGCTATGAGCACCATATTCCGCAAGCACCTCCAAAAGATGGTAGAATGTTACGTTGATGATATTGCCGTCAAGAGCAAAAAGAAATCCAGTCATTTGGATGACCTAAGGATGGTATTCGACTTAATGCAGACACATCGACTAAAGATGAACCCGACTAAGTCTTTCCTAGGGGTTTCCAGTGGCAAGTTCCTGGGCTTTATTGTCACAGTCAAAGGTATTCATATTAACCCTGAAAAGACTAAGGTGATCTTGGAGATGGCTCCCCCGAAGAGTCTTCGTAAACTTTGAGGCCTACAAGGACGCCTGGCATACATCAGAAGATTCATAGCAAATCTCTCTGGCTGATGTCAACCCTTCACCAAACTGATAAAGAAAGGGGTTTCTTATGTATGGACCGAAGAATGCCAACGCGCGTTCGACGACATCAAGAAGTACCTCACTTGTCCTCCAGTACTAGTAGCACCAGTCGTGGTGAGACCATTCCTACTATACGTCCGAGCTATAGACCATTCTCTCGGTGCTTTGCTAGCCCAGAAAAGCAACGAAGGCCACTAACATGCTATCTACTATCTCAGCAAGACCATGATTGGGGCCGAGCATCGGTATAATCTTGTGGAGAAGGAGTGTCTTGCTCTGCTCTTCGCCATCTAGAAAACACGATACTACGTGGCTGGAAAGACATTCATGTCATCTCTTGAGTCAACCCCCTCAGAGTCCTCATGACTAAGCCAGAGGCTTTAAACTCGCGATTAGCCACATGGGCGATACTCTTGACTCATTATGACATGGTGTTCGTCCCACAAATGGCAGTCAAAGGCCAAGTATTAACCGACTTCTTGGCTGCACATCCTGTGCCAGAGACATCGAAGCTCTATGACGACATTCTCGATGAAGTCCTAGTGTCCAATGCCATCTCAGATAACTCGATTTGGCGCATGTTCTTTGACGACGCTTCAAGAACAGGACCCAAAGGCGAGATCATCGCAAGGGTCGGAGTCGTTCTTGATGGAACTGGAGATTCCCAGGACCCTTACTTTGGTGTGCGTATTGATTGATTGAAGATTAAACAAATTTAATACGTGTTCTAACCCTTCATAGGCGGAAACTAGGGTTCATGAATTATACATGTGGCGTACCGCTCAACTTTATTTGTCATGTCAGATATAATCCAACTGTAGGGATTACATGACAATCCTTATGAGCTCCTTAAGGGGACATCATCAACCCGATGTATCGGGATATGGATTCCATTTATAATCAATAACCCATCATACATACAATGTTATTACCCAATTCATAGAGGTTGTTGACCCATAATGAATCTCACTCTTTCATGAGTCAAACTAATACATGTCTGTTATTATATCCGGATTAAAAGCACAAGCATCCATAATAACAGAGGTGTTTGTTCACTTATGTAGTCAGTACAAAAAGAACAACTTAAGTGGTCCTATTCAATACACACAAAGTGTACTAGTATAAACCTATAGTCAAGATAAACTAATACCAGATTACACTACAACCTTTCAATTAGATTGTCCAAGTCCATCTAGGTTGTAAACTATTTATATTCTCCATAGGGAACTGATAATAAGATCTTCTGTGTGGCACCACACACCATATTATCTACAATTTAGAATATCAGACTTGCATTAACACTTGCAACAAATATAATATGCAAACATTTGCCCATATGATTCTTATTAAAAATTTAAGGAAATAAGGTTACTACAAAAGTGATGCTTTTAGTATATAACCCTAACAGTTATTATCACTCCTGTTGGCCTGGTCATCCACCGTGCATATTCTCTCATGGAGTCGTTCACCATTAACGTGACAGAGTATAATGCTCTCATCATCAGACTCCAGCTTGCTAAACAGTTGGGGGTTGACTGCATCGAGACCTATGGTGACTCGAAACTGATCATTAACCTGGTTCAAGGACAATACGAGATCCGTCATGAAGATATGATTCCTTACCACTAGGCAACAATCGATATCATTTCCTCCTTAATAGGGTTCTTTATAGAACATGTACCTCGATTGCAAAACCTGGAGGCCGACGAACTCATTGGCCTCGCCGCTTCTCTGGAAGCTCCTGCTGGAATCCAATATACCGTCACGGTGATGGGTCGAGAGCTAGTTTGCCCGAAGAACAACCTACGTACGTGTCTTAGTTACTCAGTACAAACAGACACTATTGTAGACGTTCGAGACTGCGATTATCGTTCATAGAATATGCAGTCTACGGAGTCCTACCCAATGATCCGAAGGAAGCTACTTTTGTCAAAAGACACTCGCTCCAGTTCTTCTACGACACGGCTACCAAAATGCTGTATCGTCGTTCATACGACGGGCTTCTCTTGCGATGTTTATCTAAGACAGAAGTGCAAAAGGCACTCCAGGAGGCACAAGATGGCACCTGTGGAGCCCATCAGTCTGGCCTAAGTTACAGGATTGATTGCGACGCATGGGTTACTACTGGCCCACTATGATGGTAGAGGCCGTTGATTATGCAAAAAAAGTGTCGGTATGTTAGTTGCATGTTGACTTCATCCACCAACCTTTTGAGTCTCTACACCCCACAGCAGCCTCCTAGGCATTTGAAGCATGGGGAATGGATATTATCGGAACGATCAGTCCACCGTCCTCCAACGGACAACGGTTCATGCTCGCCATCACCGTCGACTTTTCTAAGTGGACGGAAACAGTACCTCTGGCCGAGGCAAAAACCTCAAACATGATCAATTTTGTCAAGCATCATGTCATATACCGCTTCGGGGTTCAAGAAGGATTCCATCCGTTATGCGATAAGAACCGAATACAAAATGTGTCATCAACGACTTATAATCCTACGGTGAACTGACTAGCCGAAGCGTTCAACAAGACTCGTCAAGTTGCTCAAGAAAGTCGTTTCCTCTAATAAGCGCGACTGGAATGATAAGCTCGACGAATGCCTGTGGACTTATCGTACCACTGTTCGGACACCTACTGGCAAGACACCATTCTCTCTGGTTTTGGTTTAAAAAATGTCTGCTAAGCTCAATAACGAATCGAGCTTTACTAAGCTCGGATTTCTGGGACCTTCATCAAAAAGGTTCGGGAAAGGACATTTCAAGTAGGTGACCTCGTCTTATCAGTTCGAAGACCGATGGTGATGACTCACAAGACAGTTGGGAAGTTTGAACACAAGTGGGAAGGACCGTTCGTCATATAGACGGTCTACTCCAATGGGGCCTACCGACTGGCCAAACCTAACGATGACTTGCTAATGATGCCAATCAATGGCAAGTTCCTAAAGAAATACTATGTCTGAACTTCAGATCAGCATAGGTCCCCACATCCCCCGCAGGTGTACGTGAATTCTATTATCGAGTTCACCTCTTTCATAACCCCCCCTAGTAGAAAACCTTTAACGTCCATACTACCTCTGAATTATTATTTTACAACCTAATGAATTTCACCTCTACCACATATATATTACCTCTAAGTAGTCGTCTCGACCATGAAAACCTTGTGTTGTCACAACTATCCAGAAAACCTTTCACGTCCATACTACCACTGAATTGTTATTCTACACCCTACCGAAGATTGTGCCTATCATGTCTATATTACCTCTGAGTAGACATTTCTTCCCTGATAATACCCCGTGATTGTCATAATTATCTATAGAACCTTTCACGTCCATACTACCAAAGAATCGTTCTATACACCCATAGAGTTTATCCTTGCCATGTCCATATTACCTCTGAGTAAGGAAGGTCCTACCACAAAAAATTCTGTATTTACCATGTCCATATTACCTCTGAGTAAAACTCCCTATCCCCAGCGGAGTTATCTCCGTTCCCTCATGGCGTACTACCTCTGAGGGAATTTTTACTCTTGTATCAGAAAAGCTCACAGCAAAAAGACAAGCGAAACCAAATTTTTATTTATAGAATGAAAGGGTTTTCTTTCTTTGCTTACAAAAATGGTCTCTTACAAACCAAACCGAGAGACAAGAAGACAAAAAGAAGGTCAAAACTGAGAAGACCGATGCATAAGTCCTTCTAGTCGGCTCCTCACAAGAGCAATCTGGGGGCCAACCAGTGCTTGGGCTCGACGCTCGACCTCCTTACGTCGAATAGCTTCATCTTTAATCGGAGACTTGTTTTGGCGTAGAAGAGCCAGTTCTGCCTGGAGCACACCAATACTTTCCTTCTCTCGGGACAAGATCTCGAAGCACTGACGAAGGGCCTCCCCCTCATCCCTCGACTTCTCCAGAATGCTCCCCGCAAGGGCCAAAGTCTTTTCCAGCCTCTGGATAGGCTCCCGGAGGGTCTTGCACTGCTCCTCCGCGGTTGTGCGACGGCAGATATGAGCCACTTTGGCATTGGTCACCTCCTCAATTGCGACCTCAACCTTGGCAAGTCGGTTGTTTAAAGCTCGACATCTCTGTTCGTACTGGAACACTACAAAGGACATCCTCTCTAGCTCCACAGTAGCTAGATTCGGGAGACTGCGCTCGAGATTTTAAAACTCCGAGGCGGTGCCTTCCAGCTCGGCCAGCAGATCGTTAATCGCGCCCGCCGTTGCCTCATACTCCGGATAGTCGCACAAGGCCACCAATTGGGCCCCACTATAGACCGTACCCGTATGGGCGATTGGCAGCCCTACAAGACGCCCTCTATGCCATGCATCAAAGCTTGACGAATGGTGCCCAAAATGAGATTGATATAGTACACACTGTCAGCCAAACTCATTAGGGTCACCAGAGACCGTCGCGTTCAAAAGGATAACCCCGAAAAGGGACGCAGACATAGGAACTGCAAACAAAGTGTGTCAGAAAGACATGAAATATTTTCTGTAGACATAGAGAGCAAAAGTATTACGCCAGGATAGGAAAGTATCTGCACAGTCACTACCTCAGCGTAGGCACTATCAAA
The DNA here is from genome assembly GCA_029216955.1 of Iris pallida. NCBI lineage: Eukaryota > Viridiplantae > Streptophyta > Magnoliopsida > Asparagales > Iridaceae > Iris > Iris pallida. Next base: position 36,682,281 of record JANAVB010003400.1, on the reverse strand, counting down.
GTGCACCACGTGTCAGCCAACAAGCATCTACGCAAGTACTTTATAAAAATAATTGTGTAGGAAGAATGGCTGCACGTCTACTTCAGCACGTTGATAAGCCATTACTTTGTGAAAAGTAATAACTGTGTGTGACAGTTAATAAAGCTTCAACACATCTGCGGAATACCACTCCGAAGGATGCTGCCCATGCGCATCAGCAAGAAAATTCATCATCATATCTTCAAGACGACACTCCTAAGTGTCGATGCTTGCATGCATCAGTGAATCAAGAAATCAATGACAGTCAAACAACAAGTAGCAACGGGTGGCCGCACGTCCCCGTGCACCGAGACTCCTACGATAGGAGCTTGCTCAATGACGACGGCTTCGAAGGCCAACTACTTCCCTTTGGATTGTCGAGTGCTCGTCGTGGTCTCTCCAACTTGCCTCACCGACGATGCTCTAGTCTGTCTCACACTCACTACAGCTAGTCGGGGGCTTGCCACTGACCCACTGGCCTTCTTGGAGCTCGCCTCAGGAGCTTTTGGGATTATTGATTTCTTGGGGGCCATGGCGGGAAAAGTTATGGTTTCAAAGAGGAAGAAGACTCTGATGAAAAGCTTATGTGAGAAGAAAAGAAAGACAAAGCTTTTCTCTCTCATAACACACCCTACTTATAGGTACGGCCACGTCAGCAAAAGAAAACGAAACGCTTCGTGAATGAAGAAACTCTTCGAATGACGTGAGAATTAAGAGTAAAGATCATAATGACCGTTCCCTAGAAACGGGGAGTTGTGGCTAACTTTTAATGAAGGGACGGCTCAAGGAATTTAATACCGAAGGCTAAACGTGACGACAACATGTCAGTAACCGTGTTGGGCATTCACTTGCAAAGGATGCGTGTCATGCTTCTGTTCAAAGTATTCTGAGCTTGACTCAGGTTTAAAAACTTTAAAGGGGGTTTTGTAGAAGCATGATAAAGCGTAGACATATAAAAAGCACAGGTGGCATCCCCACTACACATGGCTTCATAAAAGTGTAGGTACCTCATAAGCGCAGACAGATAATCAAAACAAATGGTTCATAAAGAGTTCATTATTAAAATCATGTCTACAAGAATCTATTACAGATTCATCATGATTACATGAAAAGAACTTCTTTTCTACAAGAATCTATTACAGATTTGTCATAAAAAGAACTAAAGAGTCTAAAAATCTACAAGAGGGTTAATCTTCACAGACGTGCAGCCCCCCAGATGTGCAGCACTGTCAGAGCGAGCTACTTCCTGAAGTAGCTACTAGCCCGTGCAAGAACTCACTCCACAGTATAGGCTGTGCCACTGCTATTGACCAGGGCAGACCACAACCTATGGCTCTTCAGATTGGCAATCAATCCAAACCCTAAAGCTTGGATCTCGAAGACCTCCAAGATATTGTTCAGGTTCGAACTCCTTACACCAAACGCTCAGTGCATCTCAAAACTCAGTAGCAGTTCTTCGGCAAGAACACAGCTTCCTTGAAGGAAAGGATCCACAACTAACACTCGACTTATGCAAGGCCAACGGCCGTTTGAAGCTAAGTTGGGATCAAGCATGATGGTAGGAATGTTAAGAAGACACAACCCCTCAGAAAATCTTCCCTTTATATAGGGTGAGTGTGGTCCAACCCGCATGCCACGTGGCCATCGGTCAAAGACTCCCCAATTAATGGGATGAACCTAAGACTCAGCACAATGAATCTCATTTAATAGGTTCATTCGACTGAATCCTAGGCCAATGATTTCTTGAATTCCCCAAATGACATCGGTAATTAAAGAAGAGGATGACCGACTCATCCATCAACAGAGCAGTCATTAATTGCTCTTATGACTTCGACAGAAACTAGCTCATTCGAATCAGAAGCGCAGCCAGTTCACCGCGCCCTCGCTTCAACCTAGAAGCGTAGCACCCTCCATCCTATCCAAAAGCGCAGCCCGTTCAAAGGCTCCTTCATCTGATACTTTGTTGTACAAAACACAAGTCTACTCGACGCCCTCAAGCACAGTAACTCCGTTGCCCAAAGCACAAGTCCAATCGTCGCTCTAAAATGCAGTGACTCCGTTGCTTAAAGCACAAGTCCACTCGTCGCTCTAAAAGTGCAGTGACTACGTTGCCTAAGCATAAGTTCACTCGTCACTCTAAAAGCGCAGTGACTCCGTTGCCTAAGGCACTTGTCCACTCGTCGCTCTAAAAGTGCAGTGACTCCGTCGCCTGAAGCATAGTCTACTTATCGCCTAGAAGCACAGTGACCTCAAAGCCTAGCCAGAAGCGCAGCTCGCATAGAAGCGCAGTCTTACGGGGTGTCGTGGTTCGACGTGGCCAGATGGGTGTTTATGTCCTTTTTCAGATTGGGTTGTTTAAAACCACCGATCTTAAGATAAGACAGAGTTTGATTCTGTTGATAAGAGCAATACCCTATCGGTTTGTTTGACCCATAGATAAGGATGGAATTTGTTCTTATAGACGAGGGCCATAGCAAATTGGTATGTTTAAACCAATGCCCCCCTAAGATAAGACAAAATCCAACTTCAGGGATAGGAACATAATCTGCTCAGGTTTATCCGATCAACAGTAAACACACGCAACATGTTGTTTATTCGGTCATGTTGATAATTCCTCCCAAGATCTTGATAAAGGAGAATCCCAGCATCTTCCACGTGTCAGCTCAGCAGCATCCCTTATCGTGCAACTTCGAGATTCTATCATATCTCTACGTGCAGTGTTCCTGCAAAATCCTTATGCACATCATATATGTGCTTCCCTATAAATAGAAGGAGTCTTCCTTCGATAAAGGGGCTTCAAAATCTTCACAAATTTGGTATCCTCTTGATTGGCTACCCGAGAGTTCCAATCACAAGCACCCGAAAGCCAGAGCAAGTTCAACTCGTCGTCAGATAGTCAACGGAGTAAAGGAGCCACTGCAGTGCTCGATCTCCACCGCCACATTTCCCAGAAAACTTTGTACTTAGATCTCTTATTTAGGAATCGATTGTACTCTTTTTGCGTTTAATATACAAAAAGTTCCCATAACCTTTTGTCATGGCAAACACTTGTGCCTTCCCACAGTGGGCTAAGCCCCCTGCCAATTTCTTGTTCAACGGCCTAACAGGGCCTTTTCCTGTTTTGCCTAAGTGTAGTGGCCAACTCACTGCCCTGACCGCACAGGCCTACCAAGGCCAACAGTGGCCTTGGCTGCTGTCAAGGCAGCTCTAGGCAATTGGCCTATTGCCAAAGGACTGCATTGCAGTGCACTTGGCACTCACTGCCCCAAATGATGTCTGTAGAGGACCTGCCCACACACACTAATCCGTAGCAGTTCCCTCTCATTCACATATTTATTTCACTATGTAAATCTATCCCCTTACATTTTCCCCTATTCTCATTCTCTATACATACACCCTAGCTTGCTGTCCTAAGCATGCTGCCTACAAGAAGTCCCCTCATCTAACCCTCAAACATACTAAACCCAAATTAAATCCTAACTGATACTCACTAAAATCTTATCTGATACTCTCAAACTAACTCACTAACTTCTAACTGATTTACTAACTTAAATAGCTTGACACTAGGACATTCTCATACTAAGATACTGACACAATTGGTAACACATGCACTTGACACTCATCTAACACTGACACACACACATACACTTATCACTTAATCCCTCACAAGGACTGATACATGTATGCCATAACTGATACATGTAAACTCTTACCTGATAGTCTCTTATAACTCATATATATAAACCCTCATACTTATCTCACAACAGTGCACAAGGCCACACTGCACTCGATTACCCTCTAAGACACACTAGGATACATCACAGTCCTACTTCCTGATACCTTGTCTACACTGATTCATTCAAAATCCACACATTCATCACCCCAATATCCCACACTATACTGTCCCCAATTGGCACTAGAACCAAACACATCACCTACATGAATAAACTCCTTCAACTAATAGTCCACTGATATGTGGACTATCCTCTTCCTGTCTTTCCTAACACAATCCATATATGTCACTCTGTCATGCTCTCACTCATACGTCTTTCAACCATTACCCCACTCCCAAACAACATATACTCAACAACCTAGCCTATGGCCCCTCCTCTCTGTCTTTCATAGCCAAGACAGGCCTGGCCATCCAAAATCTATCCTAGTGTGGTGCAATGGCACACACGAATGGCTAAATCCCTACCTGCAGGTGGCCAATTTGCTAAGGCAGTGCCTAAGCCGAGCCCTCATTAGTTTCCTTCTTTCAAAATATCAGTTCATGAGCACAACACCTAGAATTGCTCCTAGGATACTAATACCTGTAGGCTCCTATACCCTGCACAACACACATGTTAATGTAAGAATACCCTTGTGCAACATGACTAAAATACATGCATGTATGCACATTAACTAGCATTATCTGAACACAGGTTCTACTTTACTGTTGAACAGGCACCAAGCTCAATGCTGTACTGATTTTTCAATACTTATACACTCTCCTAGCACCCACCTGACACCATACATACATATGTATACATTGTATATATGACACACAAACTCACTCTTATACCTTATATGTGATAGACATTAATAAACACCCAAGACATTTGCACTACAATATGGCTCACTCACTGTCACACTAACTTTACTGACACTATCTGATACTCACTCACTCCTATTGCTGCGAAGGCAACGTACTGCAATAGTGGCCATGCTGCACATGGCCTAAGGGCCAGCCACACTGTAGTGGCCAAGCCACTACCTACAGCCAGCCAATAGTAGCCTGCCTAAGTACAGGCCACCCTCACATGTCCTACATATTGCAGGAACCAAGACCCTCCTCTAAAATACACACATATATCTATGATCACACACACATGATACTTAAAACAAGACATGAAGTTACGTGTAGGCAACTCTAGAAGGGGGTGAATAGAGTTTGTGTCAAAAAACAACCAATTAAAAATTCAACTCTATGCCAGTCCAGAAGCTTGGAATTGTCAAAGTGACTTCTTTTCAACTCTTGCACTGAACTTCTAGCTGAATTGCACTGAGCACCTTGGGGCTTAGAAAGTTTTGTGGCTAGTAGATTGGAAGAGTAAGGCTTAGAATGTATAAGGCTTATAAGATTGAGAGTGAGAGATGATATGAAATGTGAAGGATCAAGCCCTATTTATACTAGTCAGGGGAGGCAGAGTTCCGCCAGAGTTCTGTCCCAAATATTCAAAAATTCGAACGTTGGACAGCTCGCAGCAAGGTTTTCCTAAAAATTAGGATGCAGATTTTAATAAGGTAGAGTTCGGCCCGAGTTCTGTCTTAGGCAGAGTTCGGCCAGAGTTCTGTCGTAGGCAGAGTTCGGCCAGAGAACTCTGCCTCAGACTAGAAGCCTTATATGGGTGAGGGTGGTTTGGTTTGGTTCAAAAATTGGATTTTTTGTATGGTGGAGCTTGGAGAAATATGTCTAGGGGTTGAGATGACACAGTGTGACTCAACGTACACATTTTCCTAGACTCAATAAATCAAAAATTACAGACTGAGAACAAATTATATTTGCAATATAACAGCTTGTAGATGACGTCTGTCTTGAACTTGATGGGTCATATTGGATCATAGGTGATGTTCTGTCTTGATCTTGATGTGTTGTATTGGATCATATTAGATATCAATTGTTAATTATCTAAATCAGGTTGACTGTGATTCAGTTGGGGTCAACAATCTCCCCTATTTTGATAATTGACAAAATAGTATTTGTATGTCTCAATATTCATACCTGGACACATGTTGAAGGAGAGAAGATCTTTTGCAAGTATGAAGTGGCTCCCCAGTAAATGAATATTTCTATCCTGGTACAAAAGCTTTATCCAAGCATAACAAATAGATACAATGCATATGCAATATCACATGTCAAGACATAAAATACAATATCACTTCTCAAGATATAAAATACAATATCACATCTCAAGACAAAATATTTCTCCCCCTTTGTCATTTAACAAAATAGTGCATAGCTCCCCCGTAAAGGGATATAAAAATAGACAAAGTGAAAGACCAAACACACAACATAATCATAACCAAATTTAATAGTGAAATAACAGTTTGATAATGCAGCAGGTGAAACTTGCAGTACATTTGACATAGATGCCAGAATGTAACACCGCGCCATCTCATCTGCCTTTTTCACTTCTTATAAGCCTCTTTGACCTCTTCATCAGAGTTAGCATCAGGCTTAGGTGGGCATTCCTCAACAAGTACATATTTGTACTCCTCAGCAGTCAGAACAATGTCCAAATTACGTTTCCAGTCAATATAGTTAGGTCCAGTAAGTTTGTTTTCTTTAAGAATCACCATAAGTGGACTGAAAGAACCGATTTTTTCAAAATCCTGAGAATTACATAAATAAAATTATGTAGGACAAAAAAACTTTTTGAATTAACTAAATATTGATTCCCTCAAAACAATAATAAGAAATTTACCAATACCTTGAACACCATGAATTTAGCATACCACGATAGTGTGGACGTATACAAATTCAACTTTGTTCAAGTAGGTTTTTCTTATTAATTTTACTATCATGTCAACATAACTTTATGACAAATAAAATTAATATGCTGGTCTTGCTCTGGTCATACAAATAATAGTAGTGACTCCGATGGGGAGGATACCATTATTTGTGTCTAAGTGTATACCATTACTTAATACTAAGTCCATTACCTTGTAATGAGTTCCTTCAGATGGAGAAGTGAACACATACTAGGTAACTTTCTACAATTATCCCTAAGGAAGTTTGTACTGGTGATCCATAATTATACTCATTCGATATGGAGGAAAGCACTAAAGCCAACATGCAAGTATAATTATATCACCTACAAACCAGTAATGGAGACAATAGGATTTATACTAAATAAATATCCCCTCCCATTTAGTTATTTAACAATGAGGGTTTTTCTACTAGTTGATATTATGTCCATGTTGTCCATTATTAATGTAGGCTTGGTTTTTCAAAAAAAATCACACAATAATAAACATGCATAATCAGAAAAAGTAAAATGACAAAAATAAGAGAAAATATCCAACTATTATGGTCATCTTTGCTGCTCCGTCCTCAACTATCCGAATCCAAAATCTGCCGCTGCATAAATCTATTCGGGGTTCCTCCAAAATAAGAGAAAATATCCAACTATTATGGTCATCTTTTTTTTTAGGTTTTGGATGTCGATTCCTTCATCGAAAATCATCTGTCTGCCTTTGGACTGCTTAAAACCAGCATCTCGTCCGGCATCAGAAACAGCCACCACCGCCATCACGATTGATCAAAAATAATTAAAATTACATCAATCCTATGCCTCCCGAAGGAGTTCACACATAATCTAGATTGAAAAATTAAAATAATAAGCACGATCAACCCTCGTGAATTTAATTACATCCACAGCAACAACAACATCCACTACATGTCCGTGGTTTAAACAACACAAACAAAAACATGCATTGGACCATAATAATTGGATCTAAGATGCCTGCAAAACCGAGTTAGAACAGATCTACATCTACCGACTATTACACAGCGCAGGTTTTATTGGACAACATGGACGTATCAATCAATATGTAGATCCAAAGTGGCTCTGATACCAATTGATGGAACTGGAGATTCCCAGGACCCTTCCTTTGGTGTTCGTATTGATCGACAGAAAAACAGATCTAATACGTGTTCTAACCCTTCATAGGCGGAAACTAGTGTTCACGAATTATACCTGCGGCGGAATGGAGACAAGTAATTCCTGGCAATCTCGAGCGGACGACCCCAAGATCTTCTGTACGTATTCCTTCCTCGAGTTGGACGTCGTGTGGGTGACGATCTTCCAACCTTTTCTTCTTCTTGGCAGCCCTCTCTTTCTCTCCTTACGTGAATCACGAATTTAGAGAAAGTTTCAGATTTCTGATCAGTAATCTGGCGGCCAGAGAATAGAGGATATATATAGGCTACGGCAGGGACCATGAGGAGAAATTAGGGTTAGGCCTCCTAACGGATCTGGATATCCCGTGTTCAGCCCGAACACATAATCCAGGCCCATTAACAATAGCTCGGTCCACTAATGAGCTAATGTTGCACTACCTCCCTAATCCCAAATTATGTTTGTGGGCTCCTTTTATTATATGCTCATTTGGCTCCCCATGTTAAGATATCGTATGTCCGTCGATCAAATTAAGTTACTGACAACTATATTGATTCGACATCTTTTATCCTTAAGTAGTACCGCTCAACTTTATTTGTCATGTCGGATATAATCCACCTGCAGGGTTTACATGACAATCCTTATGAGCTCCTTAAGGGGACATCATCAACCCAATGTATCGGGACATGGATTTCATTTATAATCTACAGCCCATCATACATACAATGTTATTACCCAATTCATAGAGCTTGTTGATCCATAATGAATCTCACTCTTTTATGAGTCAAAGTAATGCACACTGCATATACATGTATGTTATTATATCCGGATTAAGAGCACAAGCATCTATAATAACAGAGGTTTTTGTTCTCTTATGTAGTCAGTACAAAGAGAACAACCTCAAGTGGTCCTGTTCAATACACACAAAGTGTACTAGTGTAAACCTATAGTCAAGATAGACTAATACCAGATTATACTACAACATTTCCAATAGATTGTCCAAGTCCATCTAGGTTGTGAACTATTTATATACTCCATAGGGAACTGATAATATGATCTTCTCTGTGACACCACACATCATATTATCTACAATATAGAATATCAGACATTTGCATTAACACTTGCAACAAATATAATATGCAAACATTTGCTCATATGATTCTCATTCAAAATTTAGGGAAATAAGGTTACTACAAAAGTGATGCTTTTAGTATATAACCCTAACATTAATAACATAATTTATCATAAGAAATAAGTTGCTGCTAAAAAAATTTGGGAAAATGGGCATTCCATTATATAAAGAAGAGGTTCTCACTCTCTCTGCATCTAACATTGGACTTGCCCCAATTTCGAACCCAATAAAATGATAGGGAGGGGATCAATTCGAAGGAGGAGAGGGCTCACTTTGGGTCTCTGGCGCGGAGCTAGGGCATGGCGCTGGGTCTTGCCGGCGGGCGGGGCACGGGGAGGACGCACCCCTGTGGATGTCGGCGACGGAGCAGCGGCTGTCGGCTGGTCTACCGGTGGCGAAGGCGCTGAGGTCGCGGCACGGGGGAACTCCGGCGTCGGGGGAACTCCATCTAGGTTGTGGAGAAACTGATAATATGATCTTCTATGTGACACCACACACCATATTATCTACAATATAGAATATCAGACATTTGCATTAACACTTGGAACAAATATAATATACAAACATTTGCCCATATGATTCTCATTCAAAATTTAGGGAAATAAGGTTACTACAAAAGTGATGGTTTTAGTATATAACCCTAACATTAATAACATAATTTATCATAAGAAATAAGTTGCTGCTAAAAAAATTTGGTAAAGTGGGCATTCCATCTCCATTATATACAGAAGAGGTTCTCACTCTCTCTGCATCTAACATTGGACTTGCCCCAATTTTGAACCCAATAAAATGATAGGGAGGGGATCAATTCGAACGAGGAGAGGGCTCACTTTGGGTCTCTGGTGCGGAGCTAGGGCAGGCGCTGGGTCTTGCCGGCGAGCGGGGCACGGGGAGGACGTGCCCCTGTGGATGTGGGTTTGGGTCTTGCCGGCGGGCGAGGCACGGGAAGGACGCGCCCCTGTGGATGTGGGCGACGGAGCAGCGGCTGTCGGCGGGTCTACCGGTGGCGAAGGTGCTGAGGTCGCGGCGCGGGGGAACTTCGGCGTCGGCACGGCGAAATTGAGGCGGCGCGAAGGTGAGGGATTCTCACTCACTCTCCTTTTCTGTGTTTGTATGGTGGTGGCGGGGCTTGGCCATGGGTTGCCGGTGGTGGCGTGTTCGGGTGGTGGCGGTGGTGGCGAGATTGTCGATGTCGGGATGTGTGGTGGTCGCGGAGGGGCAATCAGAACATGGGAGGTCAGGGTTGTTATTGTCCAGCTTGTTGGTCGTGCCTGAGCCGGGGGTGGCCAGCCAATGTGGCGTGGGCTACATTATGGTTGGGGAAGATTGGAGGTGCTGCATGGTGGTGATAATGGCGTGTTGGCGCTGGTGGTTGGGATGCTGATGGTGGTGGCAGTGGTGGTTCGGAGAGGTCGGAAAAAGAAGCTGGGTTGGTCGTGATGCTATGGAAAACTATAGAGGGGAGGGTGGCGGCTGATTAGAATGTAATTGCAGGAAATTTCTAGGTTTAGGAGTTTTGTGTGTGTGAGTTTTGGGGATGTGTATTTATAAGGAAGTAGGAGGAAAACCCTAAAAATGTACATGTAATAGAAATATAGTAAAATAGTGAAAAAATGCTAACTTGCTAACACTAACTGCTAACCCTACATTATCACCATTTGCTGATTAATTAGCACTAAATAATTATTAGTTATAAATTAATTGATTAACTACTAGTTACTACTTAATTAACAATGGGCTAATTACAATTTAGCCAATAACCATCAAAACTGTAGCCTGCAATCCAAGCCTCGGCTTAGTAGACAATTGTTAGGACCGACATCGGTCCTAACCCGACGCGAGACGATACGTAATTACCAAAATCCAAATCTTCAACTAAATTCATTAGTAAGTAAATATTGATATTTTAATTACAAAATCTCATTAATATATTTATATATATATAACTAATTATTTTATAACTTATATATATTTTCCTGAAGTGGACAGATAAAACATATTAGGCAACTCCTTACAAAATATAGTTTTTTTACAAAACCAAAGACTGAAAGGACCGATAGCAATCATGGTCGAAAAATACTTCTTAAAATTTGAATTTTATGTTTTTCGAGATTCAAAAAATTCAGAGTTTTGATATATACAAAATTTCAAAAAAAATCCAATAAATCGGTTAATAGAGGTTACAAATCTACCCTTCTTAAAGAAATTTCGTCCCCGAAATTTAAGGATGGCAGGGGAAATCTTAATACAAGCAAGAGTTTAGTTAGCAACTTAGGCATGATTAAGGAACGGTGACTAGATGCGACAAAGATAACAAATTCAAAATCCTTGAGGCACGACAAATCATTTGGCACAAGAGAATCGAAGTATGGGCCATCTTATTTAAGACAAAATTTGGAAACAAATTCAAGTTATTCTGGCACGATCTAAATTACGACTAGTTGAATCATGGATAGACGAAACTTTTTAATATGGAATGATTTAGCAATTTAGGTTTAAAGAAAATTAGACTCATGTCGCACATGCATGATCAAAATCAAACTTAGTTATGATCGAGATAAAATTTTAGGATCGATCAAAATTTTAAGTCTAAGGTCTTATAGGCATGGTAAAGCATTCAAGGAGTAGGTTTAGTTAAGCCATGAAATATGATCTGAGTTTGGACGTGATTTTAAAATTTGGAAGTGATCAAAGTTTACTTGGCACAACCTAGGATACAACTACGAAAAACCAAAACTGGTGTATATTTTAGGAACATAACATAAACAAGAGTATCTACAGAATCGAATTTCCAACAGGAATAGAAAATTATTCAACCATAACCAAAGTCCAAAGTTTGGCACAACTAATAAATCATATAGTCGTGGCCAAGGATCAAATTTTTGGGCAATTTCAGAATAATTTAGAGTTATTTAAGCGTGAAATCGTGATTTTGAAAATCAAAATCGTTCAGTTACGATTTAGTCAGAATCAGGTCTAAGTATTGGATGATAAGTATGATATAGGCTCAATAAAATTAGACTCATGGTTATATAGGCATGTTCAATACGAAAGTGAAGCGATTGGGCGTTGCTAAGAATAATGAAACGTTTGGCATGATCAGTGACCAAGGATCAAACCATCTGGTCACGGGTGAAATCAAGGCTGAAGAACTTGGAATGACTAGAATCACTTTGGCACGGTTCAAGATAGAGCGATGAAATTTAAAGCTCAGTCATGATATAGAAATGAAACCTGAGCACGGTGACTAGTTTATCGGAACATAGGCATGATGGAAAATTTGTTCCGATATGATCAACTCAAATTCTGTCATGACAAGTTCATAGTCAAATCGGACGGTCGTGATTAATAGCCAAATTTCAGGCACGATTTAGAGGCAAAGGGAATACGTATAATTATGATCGTTAAAATCACGATAATGGGATTCAAGTTGTCTAGTCATGCCAGGTCATCTAGGCACGACTAATCACAAGAATTTAGATATAATCAAGAAATCAAATCATAGCCAGAAAGAGTTTAGGCCAGAGTGTTAAAATTCAAACATGATCATAATCGTAGTTCGACACGATCAAGGATAGGTCAGTCTAACCTTTGTCAAATAGTATTTCGATATGATGAAGAGTACGATAGTAGTCGAGGCACGACCAATCTTGAAATTTTGGTATGATCAAGGATAGTATGAAGCTTAATCGTGATTGGAACAGAACTTATTCATTTTCAAGTACAAATAGGAGTTTTACGCACGAGTGCTATTGGTACCGAAGTTTAATCACGATCAAAATTTTAATATTGACATGATGAGGGCTAATCAACTCTTGGTTAAAATGGAATTTAGGTTTGTTAAGAATGAAATCAAGGTTTTGAGCACGAGCAACATATTGATAGAGATCCAGGTCACGATGGAATTTAAATCAATTGAGTACGGTCAAGGATCAAGACTATTGGTACGATAAAGGGGTACTATTCAAAGAAAAATCAAAATCAAATAAAAAAATTTAAAGAACGAATGTCAATAGCATTGAAATCCAATCACAATATATATTAAGAAATTTTAGTCTCGATACGATCTAAGTTGATCAATTCTAGGATATCAAGATTGGGCAATATGGAGGACAAGTTCATCGAAGTCTGAGCACGAGCATACAAAGATGAAGATTCAGGTCACAATTAAATTTAATTCAATTTAGTACGACCCAAGATATTAAAAAGATAAGAAAAGATAATCAAAGTCGATTGGTCGTGATTAAAGGAGCTAGGATTCAATGATATTGAAAACCTTTTAGGGGAAAACAAGAAAAAGATTTCATACGAATGTCAAGTTAATCATCTCTTTCTGATACCATCAAGTTTATTATTTGCCAATCATATTTTTTTATCTCACAAGTCCCAATATAAAAATCAACCTTTATATGACTACCATCAAAATTATACCCTTACGTCATAAAGATTTGACCCTGCCATGATCACCATAGGCTAAATTTCTAAATTCCGAAACATTATTCATGAAGCATACCCTTCTTACTAGGAATCAAAACAGACCTCTTAATCATCATAAGTCTAAATTCTTCCACCTTGTCCTAAATTGGATCCGAAGCATCTAAACCAAGTTTTATGTAATCCTTGAACTTATTCAATTTACTCTCCTTGTATTATTTAAATCTAAACCCACTAGGCCTTAGAAAACTTATTCTCCATTATGAAATCAACCTTCATATTTCCTTCAACGTACACCTTTAAATATTATTCTCCTTAAATTGAAAATTTTCATAAAATCTCTATATTTTCTATAACTCAAATCCTGTGTTCCTTCTGTTTCTAGCCATTTCCTTACAATATCTTGTTCAATTTCGTATCATCGTCGCATACAGTTAAAATATCTTTTCTATTACTAAATTCCTAAATTTGACATCATAGCTTTAAGTGTAAAGTCTCAAGAATCAATAACTAAAATTTATCCAAGTTCTCAAAACTAAATTGACCTCGAATATCCTCATCAGTTTTTGAAGTACATCTATGAATTATTCATACCCAAAATATTTCTCTAAGTGTGATTGTTTCTAAATTAATAATTTAAGTCTCTTGATTTCATTCCCAATCTTTACCACATCTCTATCTCAGAATTTTATATCAAGGTCCATCATATTATATTCCTACCTCGATTATCATAAGATAACAAATTAGGTTCTTTCCGAGCTAGATGATTTACGTTACTTCTCGACCTTTCCAAGGTAAAGAGATATGAAGATTCAAAGGTACCAAAGTATAGCTGACAGAATTAGATACGAGATAGGTTATTGATGTAATTATGATAGTTTTATATTTAAAGAAATGGTAATACAAGAAATAATGGCAAGAAAGAAATAATGATAAAATTTGTCCTTCATCACATGTTAAAAGAAATGAACCCATTTAAGGTAAAATCTGATACTATACACGTTTTCCTGAAATCATGTTGTCAGAATTTCGCCACACCAGTAAGCATAGCCGTAATAAACAATAGTGTCCATAACGAAGGTATACACCATATAGTCATGTTATCTAGAATTCTTACCACGCCACCCGGTATGGCTGCAAGAAAATCTAGATTTCATAACTAGGATAAGTATATCTAAATCAGGCTCTACGTCGTTGTCATGCTAGCAAATATGACTGCGACAATTTCTAAACTCCATAATTAAAGTAGACTTTTACCTTTCCCACTGTCCTTATCAAGTATGTTTTCAGGTTATACCTTAATTCCAAAAAGATGTGTATATATATATATATATATATATATATATATATATATATATATATATATATATATATATATATATATATACAAACTCAAATTCAACAACTAACATCAAGATTCAAAATTCAACAATAATCCATCAAAAATCAATTTCAATAACAGGAAGTAAGGGTGAATCAAATCAAGGGAAAAACAAGAGATTTCAAATCGAAGTTAAAATAAGATTCTCAAGGGTCGTCCCAGGAATCTCTCAAAAATTTCTAACAGTGATTGAGTATCCCCTCATTCTAACACCTATTCCTTATCTCTAATAGCAGGTGCGTAGCAGTACAACTAAACGTCGTACTACCACGACTTCGCACAAATGCGAATCTCGATATGCATGGGCCACCACTAAAAATGTGTCACGACCCGCACCCAGTGTAGGGCACGAGAAGTGGGTACGTCCAGCCTATGCCGCAGTATCGATGGTAGAACGCTGTTCTAGGTCACAATTAAAACTAAATACAATATGATATACTCTCCGTATGGAGGACAATCGCAGCAGGATACAACTCAATCACCAAAACTAGAAGTGGCACGATAAGATAACTATGAATCCACAAGAGAAGTACAACAGAGAGAAATAAATCTCGGTGTTATCAACACCAACTCAAACAAGCATAAAATAAATACAAATCAAGACAACTGAAAATAAATAAGAAAAACTCTAGCCATCTATTCCAACCTCTACTTTGTCTCTTCTAGGCTAGCAGGTAACCTCCAAGCTATCTGTAAAATTTATCAACAGGTCCAGTCAGGACGGGAGCGAGCACAATACGTCTCACGCAAATCATAACAGGTTAGGAAATATAAACATGCTAGAGAGTAAGGTACATGAAACTGAAAGAACAACATGGTATAAAAGAGAGAACTGTAAGTAAATAGCTACTATAAATAGAGAACTATCAGTGACTAGTGAACCAGAGTACAAGATAAACATGTGACCAGCTGGAGGTGATTCATGGCTACTAAAGAGTTGATTCATGACTACGCTACTAAAGAGTTTAGTTCTACTCCCCCTTTTCCCCAATCAATACACAAGGATCCATTCAAGTTACGTTAAGATTCATGACTACGCTACTGACTCATAATGAGTGACTCATGAATAGATTCGTGAAGGCTCTGTGATTCATGAGAGTACATTAGTCACAAGAAGATTCATGATAGATTCATGATAGTAGAAGCATGAGATACATGATGTAAGTGAAACACATAAGACATGAGTATCCGATGCTCTCGAGAGGGATAACATCTCATGAAGGGATCCATATAGTACCAATCCGTGTTACCAACGTGACAGCATCAAGTAAAGTAATCTAGAGCAAGAATATAATCCTAAGCAAGTTATGAAATGATCAGAGAATGTACTCGCCTCGATTTGGTTGGAGTCGACGTGCGCGACACGAACGTGTCGACACGAGGTAGGTACAATGCTATGCTCCATAAGATAGTTCCAATGACAGCACGGGCAGTCCCAATGAGACCAGAACAGTCCAAATAGCCTAATTTGGTATATTAAAACCCATGATCAGAGTTTGGCACGATAATCGAATCAAGAACAAAAAAATGACTATTAAAGTCGTGACTTAATTTCGAAAGAAAAACATAACTAATACATATACTTATTCTTGAAAATCATTTATGATATTTATATATATCTGAAAACATAACAAAAATCATTTTGGGTCTCTACATTCTTATTTTTGGTAAAAACACAATTTTTATTATTAGAGAAAATACTAAAATATTAATTTAGGTCAAAATCGCCTTTGAAGGTATCGAAATATACAGATATAGTCAAAACCATATTAAAATGGTTGTTAATTAACCAATATTTGTAAAATATTACTAGCTAAATTATTAACAACTGTCCAACAACTTTTACTAACTAAAATATTATTTTACCAAAGCCCTAATTACAATATTAATTAAATTACACCCATTATCTATATATTACATATTTGTACAATCAGCCCAAAACCTATACTTAATTTTAACTAATCAAATCATACAAAATTATAAGAATAATAAGTTTTGAAATAGTTAACCCATATCATTAAAAGGGGTGGTTTATGCTGCTGGCCCATACTTTCTTTATGTAATCCCAAATTAAAATATTAAAGGGGGTCATATGATGTAGTTCACTAACTCAGCACACAAATCGAATGAGAGAGAGAAAGAGAGCAGTAACAAACATTTCAAGACCAACCCTCTTTTTAAAGCCCAATATATTAATAACATAATTTATCATAAGAAATAAGTTGATGCGAATTTTTTTTGGGAAAATGGGCATTCTATCTCCATTATATACAGAAGAGGTTCTCACTCTCTCTACATCTAACATTGGACTTGCCCCAATTTCGAACCCAATAAAATGATAGGGAGGGGATCAATTCGAAGAAGGAGAGGGCTCACTTTCGGTCTCTGGCGCGGAGCAAGGGCATGGCGCTGGGTCGGGGTTTGGGTCTCGCCGGCGGGTGCGGTGCGGGGAGGACGTGCCCCTGTAGATGTGGGCAGCAGAGCAGCGGCTGTCGGTGGGTCTACCGGTGGCGAAGGCGCTGAGGCCACGACGCAGGGGAACTCCGGCGTCGGCACGACGAAATTGAGGCGGCACGAAGGTGAGGGATTCTCAGTCACTCTCCTTCTCTGTGTTTGTATGGTGGTCGCGGGGCTTGGCCATGGGTGGCCGGTGGTAGCATGTTCTGGTGGTGGCGGTGGTGGCGAGATTGTCGATGTCGGGATATGTGGTGGCCGCGGAGGGGAAAATCAGAACAGGGGAGGTCAGTGGTTTTATTATCCGGCTTGTTGGCCGTGGCTGAGCCGGGGGTGGCCGGCCAATGTGGCATGGGCTACATTGTGGTTGGGGAAGATGGAAGGTGCTGCATGGTGGTGATAATGGCGTGTTGGCGCTGGTGGTTGGGATGCTGATGGTGGTGGCAGTGGTGGTTCGGAGAGGTCGAAAAAGGTGCTGGATTGGTCGTGATGCTGTGGAAAACTATAGAGGTGAGGGTGGCGGCTGATTAGAATGTAATTGCAGGAAATTTCTCGGTTCAGGAGTTTTGTGTGTGTTTGGGAATGTGTACCTATTTATAGAGAAGTAGGAGGAAAACCCTAAAAATGTACATGTAATAGAAATATTAAAAAATAGTAAAAAAATGCTAACTTGCTAACACAAAATGCTAACCCTACATTATCACCATCTGCTGATTAATTAGCACTAAATAATTATTAGTTATAAATTAATTGTTTAATTACTAGTTACTACTTAATTAACAATGGGCTAATTTCAACTTAGCTAATAACCATCAAAATCGTAGCCTGCAGTCCAAGCCTCGGCTTGGTAGACAATTGTTAGGACCGACATAGGTCCTAACCCGACGCGAGATGATACGTAATTACTGAAATCCAAATCTTCAACTGAAATCATTAGTAAGTAAATATTTATATTTTAATTACAAAATATCATTAATATATTTATATATATAACTAATTATTTTATAACTGATATATATTTTCCTGAAGTGGACAGATAAAACATATTAGGCAACTCCTTACAAAATATAGTTTTTTTTACAAAACCAAAGACTAACAAGGACCGATAGCAATCACGGTCGAAAAATATTTCTTAAAATTCAAATTTTACGTTTTTCGAGATTCAGGAAATTCAGAGTTTTGATAAATACAAAATTTCAAAAAAAATCCAAGAAATCGGTTAACGGAGGTTACAGTAAGAGCCCCGGGAAGGGACAACTCGGCTCACAAGGTTGGCGGTTGTCACTTATGTTTGTAGCATACATAGAGAGTTGTCTAAGAAATATCTAGTGTTCCAACATGCACAAGAGTAATTCGAAGATAACTTTCTATTAATAAAATGAAAAAATTTATCCCGAGGGATTACATCATCTAAAGGGTGCGCTTCGGTATCGGTGCAGACGTAGTCTCCCAGCTCTTCATCGGTGAGGACTAGGGCTGTCGAGGGAGGAGGGGGAGGACGCTTCCCCTTTAGCTTGACCACTAAGGGGGCTAGGGATGGAGGTTCCTGCACCTTCATGGTTCGATTTGGGGACCTCCGGAATAGCCTTATTCATATAGGCTCCTGGCCATCATCTGACATCACCGAGGGCGAAGATGGCGCTTTGCCTCGGAGCTTGATGATGAGGGGCGCTGAAACCTTGGGGGGTTTTCCCTTTAGTCGAACCTTAGTGGTTCTTCAGTAACCGCTGCTATTTCTGAGGCCGTATCTGCCTCCTCGTCGGCATTATTGCTCTCAACGTCCAGGGACTGACTTGTACAGATCAGCATCCGTACAGTAGGCTTCAAGTCACAAGCATAGGTCGATGTCAGCGAATTCGGTCTTAATACTCCCAGCGCTGGCTACGTACTTCATACATTGATGGAGAGTGGAAGGAACGACCATGTACTCATGTATCCATGGTCGTCCCAATAGCATGTTGTAGTTTATGTCAACGTCGATGACATAGTAAGTCACTTCAGTGTGGAGGTCGCCTATTTGGCACTTCAAGCTAATTTTGCCCAGGGGCTCGCTCTTTCCTACGTTGAAGTCGCTGATTGTTGTGTTCGATACAGTCAGCCGATGCATCGGAATCCCTAGAGTTTGGAGCAAACTCCTTAGAAAGATGCTGAGAGAGGAGCCTGGGTCAATGTTGATGCGATCGACTTTAATGGCACCGACATATCCTATATAGTATAGAGGCGTATTATGCTGGTTATTCTTTAGCAGCATGTCTTGCTGGGTGAAAGTGATACTAGGGATCACTTCGACCACACTGTGACAATGTGGGCAGGCCGCAGGGTCTTCCTTGGGTGGTCGCACCTGATTGAGAAAGGACTCGGCATTCTGCAAGGCTTCGATGAGCGCAGGAGACTATAAAGGAGGAGATGAGTTCCTTACAGGCCAACTCCACTTACGATATGGTATGGTTGCCAAAGGGCAAGAAGGCTTTGAAAAATCAATGGGTGCTTAGAGTAAAACAGACAAATAATGCTACTCGCCCTTGATATAAAGCGAGGCTGGTAGTTAAAGGCTATAGTCAGCAAAAGGGCATAGTTTATGATGAGATCTTTTTGCCAGGCGTCTAACAGTAGTCTATTCGGGTGGTGCTAGCATTGGCAGCCAATTTCTACTTAGAGGTCGAGCAGATGAACGTGAAGACGACATTCCTCCACGATGATATTGAGGAGGAGTTGTACATGGAGCAGCCAGATGGATTCTGCGAGAAGGGCAAGTCACACTTGGTTTGCCAGTTGAGGAAGAGCTTGTATGGTCTGAAGCAGGCTCCGAGGCAGTTGTAGAGGAAGTTCGAGTCCTTTACGGGGAAGCATGGTTATGCACGGACGACATCAGATCACTGTGTATTCGTCAGGTACTTTGTCGAGGATGATTTTATCATTTTACTGCTCTATGTTGATGATATGCTATTGGTGGATCGGAATGCCACTAGGATAGCGGAGTTGAAGCGCCAACTGGACGTAGCCTTCTCTATGAAGGATTTGGGCACAACGAAGACTTTTTTGGGATGGAGATCAGCCAAGAGAGAGTCCAAGTTGCTACACTTGTCCCAAAAGAAGTATATTCACCGGGTACTTCAGCGTTTCGGGATGGACGGGTCGAAGAAAGTGAGTAACCCCCTTGCAGCTCACTTTAAATTCACTGAGGAGCAGTGTCCTACCGAAAATGAGAAGGAAGATATGGAGCGGGTTCCATATGCTTCAGCTGTGGGAAGCCTCATATATGCTATGGTGTATACGAGGCCAGACATCGCTCACGCAGTTAGCACAGTTAGCAGGTATCTTTCCAATCTTTGAAGGGTACATTGTAGTGCAGTCAAGTGGATTCTACAGTACCTTCAGGGCACTGCTGATTGGAGGCTTTTCTTTGGTGGTGACGAGCCGAAGCTGGTCGGGTATACTGATGCTGATATGGCTGGAGATGTAGACACGAGGTGCTCGACTTTGGGCTATGTGATGATGTTTGCTAGTGGAGCGGTATCGTGGTAGTCACGGTTGCAGAAATGTGTTGCCATATCGACGACAGAGGCAGAGTATATTGCAGCGACAGAGGCTTGCAAGGAGTTGTTGTGGATGAAGAAGTTGCTGCAAGAAGTAGGGCTAAAGCAAGAGCATTACACTTTGCTTTGCGATAGCTAGAGTGTCCTTCACCTTGTGAAGAACCAGACATTTTATAGTTGGTCCAAGCACATTGAGACTCAGTATCATTGTATACAAGATGTGGTTTAGAAGAAGGACGCGATGCTTGAGAAGATCCATACATATGACAATAGAGCAGACATGTTCATGAAGGTTCTACTAAGGGGGAAGTTTGAGTTCTGCAGGAGGATCTTCGGAATGACGACCCCCTCCACATAGTTGTGAAGGGGGAGAATTGTTGGATTGGATGGGGTTCCCAACCTATGTGGAAAATACTCCGTAGTCGGATTGGGTATTCCTATATATAATAGAAATATTCCAATAGATTTGGATTGGTTATTTCTATATATAGTAGGAATATCCCAATGGAGTTGGATTGGGTATTCATATATATAATAGGAATTAATCAATTAATTATTCCTACTTATAGTAGAATACCTCAATTAGTTATGGGTTTGAGGCTTGTATATACTAGGTGTTTCCTCACCATAAAATATATCTCAGAAAAGAGAGTGGAACAATAGTGCTTTAGAACTTTTGAGAGAGAAAAAAGATTGAAGACTATTGTGAATGAGAGATTGTTTCGAATAATTTTTCGACATCTCTTTTTCTTTGAAGTCTACAATTAAATTTTCTTTTTTCAAGTGAGTTGTGTTGATTCGTGTTGGATCGGGAGGAGCTTGCAGAGGGTGTATTCTCTTTATTCCATTAGTGTAGGTTCTTCAGGTTGGACTCCGATCGTCCTGTGGTTTTTCCATTTGGGTTTTCCATATTAAAAATATCAGTATCTGCAATTTGTGTTTGGCGTTTTTGGTTTGTGTGCTTTTGCTCGGTTCTCTTACAGGACTCTCTGGTTTGGGGGAACACTTTTCGTCCTTCATAGATGGGTGCAGACAGCTAGTTGGGTCTGAGGACAGCCAAAGTCCTCTGCATAATATGCTGGATCATGTCGAACAAGACATGTTATGACATTTTTCCAAGCTCCATCTGAGATCCAGTCATCCAAGGATTATCCTGAAAAGTATGACAAGTACATAAAATCCGTTGCTCTTCTAACTAATCATGCGGTTTTAATTTTTGCCGCATAACAGCTAAAAGTGCATAAACAAACATAATGGCCTTATGCGCCTATATGCTATATGGGAAAAGTGTTTCCCAGAAACTCATTTATCTAATGAAGTGGCAACTCCATCTATGTGTACGATAGAATTTCCTCTAATTAGCAGTGCATGTCTTGTTGAAGTTTTTCTACTACAACTATGTACTCTAGTGATGTGTTGTGCTCAGACAGAGTCATAGTGAAGTTTTTCCTCATGAACCTTGTGAAAAGAAGTTATTGGTGGAAAATTAAAGGGAATGAAATGAAGAACACTTCAAAAAATGTTACCTTCTGAAGATCGATCTTTTTCCTGACTTCTAACATAAACAAAAAGCAACGCTCTGGGCAAAATGATGCTTAATGCTCTTGCGAGTTTGCATGAGTCTACTGGAACTCGAACTTGCAAATGCATGATGAAAAGTAGTGATGACAAGTTCTACCAAGACATTCCCTATTTATAGGGATGAAAACCCACTATGCGGTAATGTGTTATGCGGCATGATTCTCAGTGATGATATCAAACTAGCATTAACTGTTGCATGATTTTCTGTTCATATCGCAGATGACAGTTGACTCAGCCTCGATCCAAGCGTTTATGAGAAACGGTTGCCACAAATTTCGAGGACGGTTAAGATTTCAAGGGACAAAGTCAAAGCAGTGACATCATGGCAGGGATCCAATGCGTCAAAAAGACCATTTCCTTTCTCGTGCTTCTTTCAAAGTATTTCAAAACATGTTTAAATTTTAAAAACTTTGAAGGGGGTCTTGTAGAAGCATGAAAAATAAAATAGAGGGATGCATAGATTTGACGTGTCTAAAATGAGAAATCTCAATCTGAAGCAATTTTCTGAAGCTTATAAGGCTTGAATGGTCAAGAAGACGCATAGTTAAAGAGGGCTCAAAAAGATGCATACTCTATTTTGATGCATGACTTTTCTTGTCTCTTAGGAAAAGTGATGAACCTTGGGCAATATGCAATGCACAGACTTTGCGGAAAGGTGTCAGCACTTATGTCACCGTCATTAGTACATTTTTACAGTTGTACAGGAGCAGTCTTATGCGGCTATTTCCAAGATATTGTCAAAAGTTATTTGCAATATGCAGTCAGATGCTATGAGGCTAAACCTATTTTGACGCATAGTGAATAGATTGTGTGCTGACATGGCAGTGATTCGTGCATCATGTCTCAAGCCACGTGGCGAGCTATACGTGATTCTCGAACACGTTCACTCCGCACTAACCCTCGACGCTTATGTGCCTACCCATCTTCATGCGCCCCTGAGGCAAGAAGCAGTATATTTATGTCCATGCTTGCATAGCCATTCCAGTAAAAAAAAGCAATAAATAGAGGACAGTGTCTTACTCGCCTGAGTAGACACATCAGAGAGGCTATGTATGTTGTAGCTAAGAACTTCCAGAGAGAGATTTCAGTGATAAAGTTCCCTTTACTGTCAAAAGTTCGTTAGTGAACAAGCTTCATCAACCTTCACATCGGATCGTCAACAGAGTAAAGAAGTCGAAGTAGACTTAAATTCTATCGCCCCAATTCCTAGATCTATTGTACTTGGAATTCTGGTTAAGGATTCTTATTGTACTCTTTTCATTATTTTTAATACAAAGTATTAGTCATTTGGACTTTTTGTGTTGTAACAGCTGCATAGTCAAGTCCGAATGTCGTTGTATTCTTTTATTAGTTCAGTTGAACTGAGCGGGATAGGGCACTACATAATACACCACTCAGAAAAAAATTTGTCCTAAAAATTTTATAGTACACACTCATCAACTTTATCACTCTTTACTCGACTTGCATTCACATATCATAACATTTAATGTATCTCGAACACAGTTTCCTATTTGTTTTCTTAATCCGAGTCGTGCTCCTGCCCTAGCCAAATTTACTAAACAACTATACGCTTTCCAAACAATTGAACTATATCCTGAAACTTAACAATCAATACATCGCTTCATGCGCCTACTCTCAAACCCGGATAACTATAACTTGCCACGCACACGGGCAACTTAGTTCTAGGAAATATCCACCCAAGAGATATTCCTCAATCATTCAAATTTCAAAACATAACCAATTGAAATACTCATCATCTCCTATTCGAAATCCAGTGTTACCCCTTAACCAAATTCTAGTGATCATCAAGACTACAAGTTCGAATCACAACCAACCTTTCAAACCTGACTGCATCAATGCCTCAATCACAATCACACGTATCGGTTCTTTATTCTCACTAACCAATTTAACTATCTTCTGCAGTTATCGTTCGCATCGTCTACGTTCTATCATCTGAAATTTTTGAAACCTGTGAAACAACTAATTAAAATCTGAATCTCTTATCATGCACACTCAAATATACTTCTTTCAAATACAATCTCAATTCTTACAACATTATTAAAGTCCGTCCAAGTGTAATTTTGCTTTCATTCAATCCTCGAACACATTTGATTTCATTGAATCATGAATTCATTTCATTCATCATCTTTTTTCTATACTTGAAAATCTGGTCCAACATAATTGTTTCATTCACTCAACCAACAATAACTCTACCAATCAATCCTTATGACAATAACATAAATGACCCAAGTATCCAGCCTATGCACATCCATATGTTTACTTCGAATAAATTTGATCAAACACTAAGTCCGTTCAACCTCAAAGATCGCACTTCTAGCAATACTTCCTCCTAGCACACAATTTTTGTTTCTTTGTCAGCTCGTCATCAATGTTTCATCCATCACTTTCACTTAAGCAACCCGAATGAGTCAAACCATCAATATGCAACTAATCTGAAATCCTCGATAGTGTTCCTTTGATCGCAAGCATCTATCCATCAAACACCAATATCCAATATTGTCGATCATCAAAACTTCTAAAAACATCTATCCAACATTCAAGCCTCAACTCTTCTAAATCCACGAACGTAGACTAACGAATAAATTTCTCATCTCGCTATCCCAGCTCTATAATCTACCCAGGCAACTCTCACTAAGGTCGATTCACACCAATTTTATCTCTCAACATATGGACATATGCCTAACCGCTAGGCTAACTCACAAGACGATAATCAAAGTCATAATTACCGTTTCATGAAACCCACATCAAAACACTCACCCCCAATCCCAAGGTCAAACCATATTTGATAATACATGGTTTTCTACCCAAGCTTGCCTCACTCCGATTTCTAAAAGCCGAGCAATGAGTTTTCCTACTCGCCTTTTACAACATTCAGTTGAAGGGGTCTGAGTCGTTCAACAAAGTCATTCCTTGGTCAAATTCATTCCAACCAAAGTCTTTATATCACATGATCGACAAACATCAATCCGAGTCATTTTCCTAGTCCAAGTCCTCAAATTTGTAAGATAGAATCTACCAATCTCGTTTCACTAATATCGATCACCTTACTAAGTCAAAATCCTAAATCACCAATCATAAGTAATACATCCGATCCTAAAAATCACCAACTCGCTTCATCGATCCCAAATTTTAAGTCGTAACGTCTCAATCATAAATTTGTCGATTGCAACTTACCTCAACTTCCAATCCTATTAATCCTCAATTCCGTGCATCTATCTCATAGAAAACTCAAAGAATTGCCTATTATAAATTCGTGAGTTATAACAATCCGCATATAACTGATTACACAAATCTGATTCAATCGACTCACGACGTTCATTCTCCAAATTTGTCAACATTTTCATCTCGCATAGTCCGACTAATATCCATTCACGTACACTTCAAGTCCATCTAATCAATTCATCCAAACTTTTTAAAAATATCAAGTTATCAAACAAATATATAATTTGTTCAAACCACAACATTCGATACGATCATCGTTCATCCAATCAGAGCACTCCAGAGTTATCATGTATCGGTCTTTGATGCGCCTCAATACCATCAATGATAAACAAAACCTGACGATCTTCCTTTTGCCAAACTCTGAGTCGTACAACTAATGATATCATCCAAATTGGATCAATAAGCTCCTCGACATTCAAGATCAAATATACAGTAGCTATCTCTCGAACTAGTAACATGATCAATTCGTTCAAATTCAAAACCACATTAGTTACTCTCTATATTAACTCAAATCATCCAGCAATTTCATCTTAAATCTATAGAGACATTTTCATATTTTTAAATCCAAACTTCTATGCGCGCTATCTTCCAATGCGCTATATTTTCTTAGTTCGAAATTCAATTCCATTCAGTTCTGCATCAACATTTTTGTTTACAATCCATATTGGTTTCCCTGACTGAGTGTAAGCCTCCAGATTTTTTATATTATTTTTATTTATAGTTATTTATTTAATATGGTTATTTAATAATAAGCTATATTTTATAATCAATATTGACTATAGAAGTACTTTATCGTAGTTTTGATTTTTAAAGCACAACAATTATCAATTTCTTAAAACAAGTTCTGTATTCACGTCCTAGATGAGTCGACCTTCATTTTGATATATCATGTCTCACTCAAACATGTTCCCTTACACTACATATTTCTTGCGCCACTTTAGGGTCAGAATAGTCATTTTATCCCTTACCGTAAACTCAATATAATTTTTCAATTTCGATTTAAGGCCCAAATCCGATCCAAACATTTTGATCCATTATATGATTTTGAAATATTTTGTGCCTACTACACATATGCCAATGATGATATACTCAATTGAGTTCTCATGTGCTATTTATTTTCAAATGACACATAAGACCATTTAATAGACTTTCGGAGCCTATTTCGGTTCAATAACTTGTATAGGTCCAATAATAGTCCAACAAGCCTTGGTAGAGCATCGACTAGGTTTCCATAACCTATTAGGATTAATTTAGATTGATTTTTGGAGGATTTTGTACAACCGTAATAGGTTTAAGCCAACCCAACATTGACTTTCCATATTAGGAATTTCAATATGCTCCCCCATTGATTCACCTTTGCATAACTTGAAATTTAAGTATCAAAACCTAACCAAATCTTTCTTAAAACACCTCTACCCAAACCTTGAATCATTAACCCTCAAACCCTTATATATACCTCATACATGTGGCCGTCCACATCCATTCCATGCCCCTAACCCGAGCACCAACCCCCTACAAAACCCGACAACACCCCAAAACCCTAGCTGCCACCACCACTAATCCAAACCACTTCTTCCCCTTCCACCACGTCATGTGATCCTAAGACCCTCCTCTAACGTCCAAGTCCCCGAGGAGCCACGATAACTTCGTGGAGGGATACGGTGCCAAGAAGTCACCTGAAGTTGGGAGTTCAAGTCTGAATTTATCACAACGGGTACGATGTCTTGTAAATAGAGTTTCATATACTTTTCGACGTTCGTTTCTCGTGAAACCAAGACTAATTGGTAGTTCCGTGTGTCTATTTTTATGTCCAATTGGCCACCCACATGTTTCATCATAGTTTGTCCGGGACGTATGTTTTGCTACTGGGTGTCTAAACTAAACTAATTCTTTTGTGGGCACATTTTCGTCGATTTGCGAATCACTTCAATAACCCTACTTTCCCTAAATAAAGATTTTGGCTCAATTCACTTATCTATAATTATCTATTACATGTTTAATTGTTATTATCTAATTATTAATTATGATTTATCTTTTATTCTGTATTAGCAACCATAGATATGGCCTGGCCCAATAGTTGCTTTCAAAATCAAGCCATCAGTTTAGCCCACAGGCTATTCTTCTTATTTGCCAAGATAGATCAGGCCAAGCTAAATCAGCCATAACTTGTCTAACCATTAAGTCATGGCATATCAACTTCCTTATGAAAACCTAACCTACAACTACTAACCCCAAACCCACCTATATACCCAAGCCAACAACACCCATTAAACCAAAGCCCAAACCTCCACAGCTATTGTTAAGCCCAATAGGTTACTTCTGTGAAAGCCAATAAAACCCATACTCACTGATAAGTCACCACTCTTGGTAGAACAAGGCCACTCTTTCCTCTTCTTCTTCTCGATGGAGATGATCTCAGCTGAGCGATGGTGCTCCACTACGCATCCAATAGTGATCTTTTCGGCTGTTCTAGAATACTCTAGGATATTCTCTTCTACCGACCAAGCCCGACGATCCTGGCCGTTCGTTCCCCTCCGACTTAGCTCTGATGATCATAGTCGTTCACCAATAACGGTCGACAATCTCGATTCTTCTTCCCTACATCTATAAATAGGACCCCTTACTACACTGTTTCTCCATTCCTCTCTGCATAGGCAAATCCCTGCCAATTTCTCTCCCTATCCTATTTTTTATCCTCCTCGGCGATCCAAGCTTTAGAGCTTCTCGCCATGGCGATGGCTGCTACTTCGACACGCAACGCCTAGGCTAGGATCCTGTGTCAATGACCACGTATCGAGGACTCTGACCCGTCTTCTCGAGACAGCTAGTAGCAGAATTCGGCCGGCGAACTTCGAAGTGGCCGAAGACTCGACTGTCCTTCATCGAACGATCGGTAAGCTCCAGTCCTTTGAAATTCCTTAGACCGGTTCGTTCAGATTTTAAATCAATTTTTTTCTTGATTGCTAGAGGTTCAGTCAATTGATCGTGAGAAGGAATTGAATCGGATGAAATCTACGCTCGACTAATTTCGACAAGGATCGATGGAGAATTAACAAGATTGCAATGAGCCAGGACTCGTCACGGGACTGTGGTCTATTCCGTCGTTTAGGTAAGCATGATTTGAATCTCTTGGCATTAATTCCTCTCTGTTTCTCCTCTGTAGTGAATTCCTGAAGGAATTTGGTATTGGTAGTTGATCGATAAATCAGGATTGAGTATGTCTCTTGCTGTGCTTAGTTCAGCCAAACACAGAGGAAAGTACACTAAATTTAGGCTTGGTGAGTCATCTTAATCTATCTTTGGCTATTTTCCTCTAATCCTTTGGGTTCTCGGATCGAACAATTAAGAGTGCTCATATGATCTCATTCCTATTTCATGCATGTAACATGTTCGATGAAATGCTTCAGCCAGTTTCTTGTCTGGTCGGACACAAAATTAGAGTATCAGACATTGATACTTGTTTTGGATTATCACAGGTATATTATTCCCTCTTTTGACTTATGATTTATATAAACTTGATTCTGTTTGGATTAGACACGAGGTCGTATATTTGACACGAGCATAGGTAATATGGTGCAGATGAGTTGTGTCAAGTGTTTGACACATACTAGTATCTGTGTCCAACTGTTTCACTGTCTTTTATAGAAATAGTGTACAAATTTGAATTTTAAGGCACTATGCCATAGCCGTAAGAAAAGGGTTGTTTGAATTGCTTCTAGGTTCAAGTTTAATTCGTTGAGCTGGGTTGCTTGACTTGAGTTGGCCCATCGCAAATCAATATTGTTATTATTATGTAAGGATGGTTCAGTGAACTCAGTCTATAGGTTGGGCCAACCAATAGGGTATATTAGAGTATATCATGTTAGTAAAGATATGATTAGTAATTAAGAGGATTTTAGTAGCTTGATTAGTGGTATTATTTGTAGTAGTGAGTAAGTTGTAATGGTTAGTAATTAAGTGGTGGTCAAGTTAGGAAATTTTATTTTAAGGGTATTTAGAATGTTTCTAAATTCTATTTTCCCTATCTTTGGTGAGTTAGAAGACATTAACATTGACTGGAAAAGGCAAGTACTTGTAACTCAATTAAACACATTGCATGCATATCATACTTCACGTCTTTTTTTTATTGTTTCACTTGCTTGAATTGTCATCATGTTATGTCGTGTCGGGGAGGGAAGAACATTATAAAGCATGTAGTCACCTAAGCCTAGACATATGTTTGATTGTTATTATAGCATACATGATATACCTTATACCTATACTTGACTTCTAGTATATCATTGCACTATACAATATGTCCGTTTACTTGACTGCTAGTATATAGTACACGATATGCCTTACACTAGACATGACTAATAGCATATCGTTACTATATACCTTATCCCTGTTAGGGTAGTGTACATGGTATGCCTTATACCTATACATGACTGCTAGCATATCATTACTCTATACACTTGACTTGATAGCCCTACATGCTCAAAGATGTTCGTACGCATGATTCATGTAGCTAGTACATATGTCAGTATTATCTTTATTTATCATTAGTTGATGTTCTATTTCCTTTGATACTATATTAAGATTGGTTGAGCTTCTATGTACTTTGCTCTGTTTTCTGACAGGATCATTGATTATAGGTGAGACTGATCACTTAGAGTGTTTGGCCAGCAGGAAGACCCGGTAGTGGAGCTCACTCCGGATGCTCAACAGGATGAAGATTATAATCCTGGACTTTAGATTCTTCTATAGGTTGATGATCTGATGTATTGAAATTGAGGATGTTGAAGGTTTAGAAAGCCTTTATATTTATCGATTTTGTATCCGGACATTCATATAAAAGGCTATAATAGCTGCATAGTGATCTGTGATAGTATTAGTATTAGTAGTTATATCATGATAGATGCTTTGATGACTAGTGGATATGAGATGCTATATGATGATTATTAGAATCTAGATAGCCGACAAACGCTAACAACGATAGAGTAGGCCGGACATGACTCAATTCGTACCCGATTACTTGCGAGCTAGTCGTGACATATTTTTGTGGTGGCCCATACAAGTCCTTTAGGAAACTCATCACAACATAGGGCCGTTATGATATGTTATTTTGTCTTATCTATTTTGCTAACACACACAGTACACCAACAATCACTGATGGTACTTTTCCTACAATTTTAGAAAATGGCAAAGGAAAAGAAAGACCATCCGCCGCGTGGCCGCACTCCTAGTGTGGTCAACTCTGAGAGAGGATCTTTTGCCCCACCTGCCGGTCCAGAGCGGAATAAAACTCATGCACCACCTCTTACCATGGAAGTTTCCACCCGATGATCTATTAGTTCCATTGGAGGGACCCAGATGCAGAATTGATCCACAGACTACTTGAGGCCACAGTGGACACAGACTCAAAGTTTACTGGATGCCCAGAGAGAGCAGGTTACCATTCTCCAAGAGGGTATAGAGACTGCCTGACTATCCACCTTAGCTGCTCTAGAGAAGCTAGTGAACCCTCTTCCACCCCCACCACCACTATCTTAGACCATACCCCCGACCCCGTCACAGATTCCAGCACAGCCACTGACTCAGATTCAGACCACTCACACCCAGCCTTGAGAGGGTTATATCCTAGACTTTAAGAGGATGGCTCCTCGTGAGTTTTTGGGCACTAAGGGCATCCTCTACGCCGACAAGTGGTTAGAGGACATGGAGAGAGTACTCCATCTGTCTAGTCTTCCAGAGGACCTAAAGATAGAGGCAGCAAGATTGTAGATGCACGATTTGGCCCGCACTTGGTTTTGGAGTGAGCCTCAGTTCACGACACCCGGGCTCACCTGGGACTAGTTTGTGGAGATCTTTAAGGAGAAGTTCTTCCCTGCAGTAGCTAGAGAGGCTTTAGAGAGATAGTTTCAGACCCTCGAAAAGGGGACCCGCTCGGTTGATGAGTATGCAATGGAGTTTTGGACGGCTTAGCAGATTTTCTGAGGGTAGGGCTAGAGACCCGAAGGTTAGAGCCAAGAGGTTTTGCCGGGAACTGAACCATGAGATTCGTATCTTGGTCACTGCCAATAGAGTACTTATGTAGGGATGGTCTCTATTGCCCAGAGGGTGGATTTTGACCTAAACCTTTGTCCGAAGAGAGATCGTGACACCACATGAGGGGTTAGTCCCGTGCAGGTTGATTACAGAAAATATGGAAGTTCCTTGATCGTAAAGGAGGAGATGAGTGAAAGTTCAACCTGAAGGAAGATGCACTGGATTTTAGAGTGCCAACATGAAGGACAATAGCCAATAGAGCCCAAGAACACCGCTAGGGTACAAAATATAAAGCACGATGATCATGTCTAGATATAAACCTTTGGGGTTATATTGTATTAAATTTTGAAAAGTTTACACGTGGAGGATATAGAAATCAGGAATAAAAAAAATGAGATGACAAGGAATTGTCATAGGAAGATTAGGTATCAGAGAGAAATGTAAACTAGGGATAGGTAAGTCTGAGATAGACTAGTCAACAATATCCATATTGGTTGAGTCAACCTTGAAGCGATCAGTTAAAAAATCGGGACTAAAAGATTGACCAATAGGGTTAGATTACGATAGAGGTATCAGAAATAAGAATTTTTGGTTAGTCGCTCTTGTAATGAAGGAGTAGTTTGCTTATGGTTAGTCGTCACTCGATAGCACCCCTATCGATAGTCATCTCGCTTTACTCAATCGTGTTCAACTCATTCTTGCTCGAAACATTACGAATCCCGCACTCGACTCTTCTAAGGTCGATGCAACTTTGGTGTATATGCCCAGCCCAACTTAGCAACCGTGCTTACGTGAACCATCTTTTTATTTCTTGTCAAAAACTATTCTCCTATGTTTTGCAAATTATTTAGACTTATTGTATGGACATCCCGTGGGACATTTAAGAGAGAGCGCACCAACGATATCAACTTGCGAAAGCAACAGAGTTAAAGAATTCAATCGATAGTCCAAGGACGTAAAACCGTGCTCTGATACCATTATGTCATGCCCCGCTCCCGTAGGAGCGATCATCTTCGCTAAAGCGTGATGCCGCACAAGCCTAGATTGTGCTCGTGCAAGGCGGGTTCCATAACGGTCGATTACAGCGGCTGCGACGGGGTCGTCGCACAGAAGTCCCATGCAGAGACATTGAAGAATAGCAGCGGAAATTTAGAACAAAACACAAGTCATTCAAAAGATGCATTTTATTGATATTGAAACAAGGATTACAATGGGGCGCAAGGCCAAGATTACAAGTCACTCAAGCTCACTCAGGCTCACCCTTCTCACATTATAAGTCACTTAGCTCTCTCTCATCTCTCAATACAAGTCTTGAACCAGCGGATGCTTCGAAAGGCGACGTCCATACATTATGTTCCATATAAGTCTTGACTCCATGCGGCCGCACACCTCGAATTGCCAAGGAACTCCGTGCCTCGACGCATCCAAGCGAGCTCCGTGCCACGAGCTTCTAGCCTGCACATGAAAACTACATGGTGTCAGTACTCAACTGTACTGGTGGAATGAGCTCCTCGCCCACTCATACAAAACCGACACATTCATTTACTTTGTGCAATATAACCCTTTTGATTGTCTTTCTACTCTTGTCTTAGGATCAGTTTTATGACCGACGCCTTGGCCTATTTTGTGTCTCTAGACCATCCCGTGCTTGCAACAACAATGTTGACCTATCAAGTCGTCTTTGCCTTACGGCCCAAAATCAGAGACGTGAACTACGTGATAGTACCCAATTTCCTTGTCACCGTGCTACACATCCATCGTGTCGTGCCTCGCAACTCAGTGTAACTTAACCATATCGCCGCCTCGCGGCCCTTGCTACTTTGATCACCAACTGACCCAATCAAGACTTGTGGGATAAGTGTCACTCGACCGACTTTGCCTTACGGCGTTTCCTGACTTAAACTCAAAACGACTCAATTCCAAACTTGTACAACACTATGCCAACAAGTTAAGACTTGACACCACATCTCGTGCCGAAGTACAGTGTCTATGCTGCAGCCAAATCTTAGGCCCCAACACATTGTCTTTATCGTATACGCATTCTTCCCGACTCTTGATACAATGCACCTAATACTCGACTCAATCCAAAGGCATATACGCGGATCGCCGCCCATGCCGACTCATCTATATGAGGTCACTAGCATAATAAGCTATACCTGGACTCATAGCTTGCGTTGGCCGGGACTCTTTCATCATAAGGTAGCTAGCCCCGCTGGAAGTCCCCGACTAACCCGGTGCTATCGATTCAGCACAGCTATCCCTTGTTTCCATACTGAACCATAACGGTCCTGGGCCCTGTGGGTCGCCGTTATGGGGAAACTATTTACCTTGTCGACAAGTTGTTTAATGACCATGCAAGACTCGACTCAAACTGACGTCTCACACAGTCATTTTACTTTCAGTGTTACCATCTCTCTCAGGGCCATGTTCGGTACTTCTCACATCTGAGATGACCTCGACGACCCATGGTCGCTTGCATTCTTCTTTCTTTCTTGCCCTATCATTTCATTTGACTCAGGGACGACTATTTGAAAGCCACTTTTCTAAACTCAAATGAATCAACTGTGACCCATGCCTTAGAAACACTAAGTCTGTGACATCGTGCCTTGCGCCAATTGGTGTTCTGGGTGAAACTATCGTCTAAGACACTTTATACGCCGGGCCTTAAGGTCGTGAAACCAAGTAATTTCGACAACCGCTGAATACGCGGGACAGTGCTTAGAATTCCTTAGGTCGACCGGCATAACTTTGCCTAACTTAATCGAGCCTACAACTTAACCCGAATGACGAGCAAAGGCGATGCCAAGCCTTGTATTTTGGAAGCGTGCATATTTTATCGAGAATTTACGCGGGCGACGCCTATGACATAGGCTAACTCATAGTTTTGTGTCAAAGTCCAGCTTTCCTTCTCCCAAGCCACGGTACAAAGGATCGAGTGTCATTTTCAAAGCACGCCGTGCACCAACTCTAAACCGACCGTTGGACCTTTTTCCATGTTCTAACTCAAATCCGACCCAACTTGGGATTATTCCCTTAGCTATGTGGATTCGTCTCTTTTATTATCAAGTCTACTTGTGCGAGTTGAAAACATGTGATTTATTATGTGAAGGCTAAGATGAGGCTAGTTCACCAAAACTACCCCAGCTGAGTGAGGAGTCGCCTCGACCGAGCGGGCCTCCGAGTCACCATTGCATGGTTAAGTCCGAACGTCGTTGGCATTTCGATTCCTCTGATTGACTGAGCGGGACGGGGCACTACAGGTATCTTGGCCCCCAAATCTTCCTCTTTTGGTGCATGTGAGAAGAAGGCCAGGAAGGGTAAGGATCCGACTTATAGGTTTGATGAGGGGGCGCTGAAGTGTCCTCCTGATGTCCAGCCACCGGTCGAAGGTAAGACTGTCCCGTGTTTGTTAGGTTTTATTTTCATAACCCCAAATATATTGAGTCGGCCCACCTTTTCTGTCTTGCAGTGGTTCTTTTTCGAGCATCGACGGGTGAGCTTCTTTTGAGTGCGGTGCATATGTCGCCGGAGGCAAACTTTAGTGATCTGAAGGCTGCCATCCTGGTCCATATTAACGAAGGCCAGCCTAAAATTCATCAAAGGATGATAAATGACCAGAGCTTGGCTTTTCTTCTGGAACAGTTGAATGCAAAGAAGCTCTACTCCTTTAGGGGAGAAGGGATTTTGAAACCGTCTTTTTTGCTCAGTAATGTCTTTCTTTATTCGGTGCCAGAAGTAGTTAAGGTCGAAGAGGATTGGCATTTCTCTTCTGGTAGAACGTGCATGCACTTGTCTTCGATGGAGCGCCATCAGCCGTTGTCTGCTTTCATGTTGGTGGCGGGTTCCTAAAGGAAGTGTGTGAGACTAAGCAAGGATTTTGTGAAAGTCCAGCTTGGTGTCGTTCGATTCTCTTCAAAGATGAAGAAGTATACGAACTTCAAGGATCATGTTCCTGGTCCACCTGTAGGTTTACTACCCGATGCCTCTTTGAATGACCTATCTCCAACTGTTCGTCTATTTATCGCAAACACTTTTGTGAATAGGCTAGCAGCAAAAGGATCTTACCCCCTTGGACAACTCTGGTTAGTTGGTTGGGCACACTATAAACCTGTGTGGGAGGCTTTGTCAGAGTAGATTTTGGAGAACTATGAGGCGGAGTTAAGGACGATCGACTTATTCTTCTTGGTTTGAGAAACCCAACAGGGGCTAGATATCAATGTTGGTGCCTTCATTGCGCTAGTGGAGTTGTACAATTGTTGCACCGGTACATTCTTCATGCCAGGTGGTAAAATAGGGTTGGCCCTCCACGAGATGTATGAAGTGTCTGTATTACCTTGGGGCAAAGAGCCCTATGAAGAGTATACCCCTTCAAATGAGGAATTACGATCGCTAGGAAAGGAGGATCATGAATTCCTTGCTATGTATAAGGAATTGTTATATCATCTCTCCATGTGCCGGCGTCTCTCGAAGGGAGACATAAAGATGGGAGAGCTCCTCTGATTACTGCATGGATGGCGCATCTTTTTTCTCCTTTCTCAGACCCGCAGCAAGTCGAGGTGAGAGAAGCACAAACTCACTAACAGAGTAGGACTCTAATCTGGAGTAAAGAAAAGTTCGTGGCTGGGGACGAACGGGGTAGTTGGTTAGTGAAAGACCTTTCTTACTTTCAGGACACACAACCTCTGTCTGATAAGGCTATCTTGGACGGCTTCCTGATGCTCTGGTTGTGGCTGTATGTGGTCCCCGGGGGTTCGGGTTCGATAGACCGGATCAACCGTAACCAGATACTCCCTACGGTAAAGTTGGTATTTGGGCACAAGTTAGCCCTTCTTTCTGCAATAGTTTGTTGCCTCCAATGTGGTCTCTGCCTTTTCATACGAAAGGTGTAACTACCACTTTTCTAAAATGAGGGTAATCTGTATACATCAGTCGCTCATGGTATCAGGCGAGTACATTCTCTTATAGTTTTTATTAGTTTGATTACCACTATAATTCAAGTATTTAGAAATGTTTCTTATGATTCTTGAAACGATTGTACACGGATTGGTATTGTTATCAAATCTTCAGTCATGAGATGTTACCTTAACTCATCGCGATGGTATCGAATACTGTACTCGTTGGTATTGGATAACATTGGATATATATATTGGATAACATTGTCTAGTAACGTGTCATGGTTGGATCCATCGTATCAGTCGGGGCGGGGGGGGGGGGGGGGGGGGGGGGGGGGGACACTAGTTAGATATGTGATCAAAAACTATCGGCAAGTAGTGTAAATCATTGGCTACTAGCTATCATACATTGCACGTATGGTTGAGCTAGCCTTCCTTAGTGTAAATCATTGAATCTCCCAAGCCGATCACATATCTAATTGGTATTCAAACACATGGTCTAATACAGTTTTATACATTCAGTTCACCATTACATTGCTCTATCTTGATATGGTAGTTCTCTTCCATACATGCTCTTGCAGATTTCTCTCCAATTTATATTGTCTCAGACATGTTTTCCTTCATCGTATATAGCATTCTCTATTTCACTGCTTTATAGTTTTTGTCAATTTAAATGCAACTGCTGTTAGTTTATGTATTCGCTCCATCCTGACTGGGTACGTTGACAAAAATATTATAGATGATTTAGATGACTGTCCTACCCACTATGAGGCATACGAGGGTGGCACGCAGGAGGTTGAGAAGGATCCTACTCAGTAGATAGTGCCCTAGATATAGTTTAGAACTATTATTATTCATGTTGTATCGGATTGTTCCGATTGTTAGTTGAGACTTATTTATATTCAAGATATGTACTTATTTGTCTTGAACTTCTAAACTCTTGTGTGGACAACTTTACTATTTATTCAGTTATCTCTTCTCTTCATTTCAAATATCCTGCTCTATCTTCCTTTAGAATTGTGATTGAAATTATACAATTGGTATGTCATATTATTCCTTCGTACGGAGATGACAGGTTTATATTCATTATTGTTAGATGTTAGATGGTATAGACGACCTATACAGCATTCTACCGTCGACACTGCGGCGTAGGATGGACGTACCCACGTCCTCGTGCCCCTAAAAAGGGTACGGGTCGTGACACGTTTTTTTGGTGGCCCATGCAGGTCAGAGTCGCAACTAGTGCAATTTCGTAGTGGTGCTCGACTTAGGACGCTGCTACGAGCCTGCTATTAGGATGTAGGCAGGCTATATAGAGAGTTACTCAATCACAATTAGAAAGCTTCCAAATCTTTGATTTCAATCCTTCATTGCAATTTCTTTAAAATCAACTATCCTTCCTTGATAATATCTTATCTTGTGCCATATTGATTCTTTTGTCGATCACAATGCGCTGGAGCCGTTACAGCGTCGGAGAGGTCTGTTACTTCAGAGCCTGCTCTTCCAGCTGCGGGAGCTGCAGCTCTGGGAGTTGCTCCTTCTGTGTCGGCAACTTCTGGAGTTGTTCCTCCACCGGTCCCGAGGATCGTTCTCATGCAGCCGGAGCCTCTTCCTACAC
Source organism: Iris pallida (assembly GCA_029216955.1). Classification (NCBI taxonomy): domain Eukaryota; kingdom Viridiplantae; phylum Streptophyta; class Magnoliopsida; order Asparagales; family Iridaceae; genus Iris; species Iris pallida. The sequence continues at coordinate 36,644,301 of JANAVB010003400.1, read as the reverse complement.
CTCCACCACCGATTGATACCACGTAGATGTTTGCGTTGTTCCAGTAGATGATGGAGGCGCAGTAGGCTCAGGCTGAGGCACAACAGCGACAGGCTGATGTTTTGCACCAGAGCATTGATAGTGCCCACAGGTTGCCACTTGCTGTAGTTGAGAAGGTGGGTACTGCTCCACCACAGGATGCTCCTGCCCAGGAGCAGCAGCAGGCGAGGCCTGTCTCTGTGTTGGATTTCAAGAAGATGTACCCTCGAGAGTTTAAGGGAACCGAGGGCATCCTTTATGCCGATGATTGGCTAGAGGATGTGGAGCGGAGCTTGGAGTTGGTAGAGATTCTGGAGAGGCTGCAAGTAGCAGCAGCAGTGAGTCAGTTCTTTGACATTGCTCTAACCTGGTACCGCACAGACCCTCGTGCATCAGTGAGAGGGCTGACCTGGAAGAATTTTCGAAGGCTCTTCAAGGAGAAGTTTTTTTTTCCTGGTGTAGCTCTTAGCGCGTTGGAGGGCTAGTTTGTAGGACTGGTGCAGGGGAACTCGTGGTAGACGAGTATGCGACGGAGTTCTTTCGCCTGAGTTGATTCGCCCTGGGTATGGTTCAGGATGCGGGGGAGAAGGCCTGCAAGTTCAGGAGGGGCCTGAACCACGTTGTTCGTTCTCGCACATCTGGGCGTCGTGCGGCGACCTTTGAGGAGTTACTGATGGATGCTCATATTGCGGAAGAGGATTGCGGTCTCAGACCCAAGAGGGCCGGTGACGTCGTGGGTGGTGCTAGCAGTAGTGTCGGACCGGCGAAGCGTCCCTAGTTCCTGCATCAATCATTCCAGCCCCCACAGCAGCATTTTCAGGTTCTACCTAGGGCTCAGTTTCAGCAGTTTCATGCACCGATACGAGCCCCAATACCACTGGATCAACAGTAGCCTCAGAGGCAGTTTCAGCCAGCTCCCACCTGTACCTACTGTCGGAGGTTAGGCCATACTTGGGAGGTGTACAAAAAGAGGCTGGGAGCTTGCTTGCACTGTGGATCAACGAAGCATCTAGTGAGAGATTGTCTCTTAACCCTTCATCGTCCGGGCCAAGTGTAGGGAGGTGGAGTTAGGCCACCTATGGCGCAGCGCCATGCCCCGCACCGGCAAAGGGGGATACCCCAGCAGGGCAGGGCTTTTGTGTTGACAATCGAGGAGGCCGATGCTACAGGTGATGGATTAACATTTGTCTTTCTACTCTTTTTCTGTCCTTTTCTATATTGTTGTGTGTTTCAATAGTACCTTTTGGATTGTGCTTATGCTGTGATATATAGTATAGTGACCCTGATCTAGACTGTGAAATCACGACCAGTAGGACCATGATTTGCATGCTTTTAGATAGAATTTTCTCGACCTTGATTGTTGGGGGTTTGACCTAGAAGGAGTACAACCAACCTCAATTTCGAGGACGAAATTTTTCGAAAGAGGAAGGATTGTAACTACCACTTTTCTAAAATGAGAGTAATTTGGAACTTTTGTAAAATTGAACATGTTAGTTATAAAATAATAGATTTAAATCATGTTAATGACTAATTGGTGAATTTATTTATTATTTTTATAATATTTAAATTGATGTATTGTGATTGTGTCCCTTTCTAGTGAAACCGTAGAACTACGTAGCCTAGAGACTAACCATGACCATGGAGACCTAACTCATGTGATTAGATTAACTACCACTTTTTATGCTAAGGTTATTTTGGTAATTTGTGATATATTATTATTTTTGAATTTTAATTAATTAATAATTTGCTAAGTGATATATTAGGCCTAGACCTAGAATTGTCCTAATCTAGATATTGATCATGAGCCTAGATATTTAGTTAGTAGGATTCAACTAAATGACAAGGTTAGGAATATCTAGATACTAAGTTAGAAATGAGATATTTTGGTGGAAACCCTAATTTCTAATGGGCCTTTACTAAAAAGCCTTGAATTACACCAAAGGAAAACCCCTAACCTAAATTGGACCAAACCCTAACCCTAGGCTACCCCTTGGCCGGCCACAAGGTATTCCCCTTCCCTATATATGTCATCAATTTGCCCCTCTTGCCTCTTTCATTACAAACCTAAACCCTAATTTGTGTTCTTCCCAAAATTTGCCTCTTTTTATCAAATCAGCTCCAAATTAAGCCTAATCAATTACAATACACTCTCCTAGTATAGAGGAGGTCTCTATTGGCTAGCTAGCAAGGATTGGGAGCAATTTGACCATTGGAGCTTGGTGGAGATCTAGATCTAGGAGCTTTCATTGAGATTCCAACTCTCAATAGGTAATGACCTCTAAACCTATTAATTTCCTGATTTCTCTCCATAGATGCATTCATTTAGGGTCCCCTAGCCCTAGGCCAAGTTTGGTTGGAAATCGAATCCATTTAGGGTGCGTATCGGAGGAGTATCGGAGAGAGGTGTAAAGTGTTCGATGAAATGTCACATAGAAATATTTGTTCTTAATTTCCTAAACAAATTACATGATTTTGTAGCAAATATTGTGTAGATCAAAGATCTAGGTGACTGAGTCAATTTTAGGGTGATTTTCGTGTCGATTTTGGACACGGGGACACTGTACGAGATTGTGGTGCATATCCTGCTACCACGAGTCCATATCTCAGTGGACACGACACGAGATGACACAAAACTTGGTGAGTAGGTGGGGGCATTGACTGATAGCATGTACCCAAAGTTTGGTTGTATCTCGTTGAGGATTCGTGGGGAAATTAGCTTCGTACATCCCTATCGAGATCGTGCACACACTATAAAACCATGTTTGATACTCACATAGACACGCGACATGACACGACTTGGATACGTCCTAGCTGGACACTAGGATACCCTGACACCTAGTCTACATATTGACACACTTGCACGACCAAATAGTTGGACACTTCGTGCCCAAATGGACTCGACACACACGCACGAGGACCCCCTGTGTACTGTATGTACACCCTCACCTTGACACTGTATTGGACACTCGTTTGGACACAGTTGGACACGTGATGGACACACTTGGACATCCTGATACCTGACACACCTCCACCCTTTGACACTTGACACATGTTCGACACATTCACTGCTCGACACCTCTCCACACCTTGCCATGTTCTGACACAGCCACATGACACAGGTTTTGACACATGTAGACACACGTTGACACACAGCAGACACATACACACCTTCACATACCAGATATATAGCTATACTATATATATGTATGTACTCATATATGTGCGTGTCTATAAATATATATATATATATATATATATATATATATATATATATATATATATATATATATATATATATATTTACTAACACTATATATATATATATATATATATATATATATATATATATATATATATATATATATATATATATATATATATATATATATATATAGTGTTAGTATATACATGAAGTGGTGTGTGTGAGAGTATACATATAAGGGGAGGGAAGGGAAGAGCAAACAGATTCAGTAGCAGTATCTATAGGGTGGTGCCTTCAGATTTGGACTCGGTATCAATAGGGTTGTGATATCAGGTATACTAATATAGGATATTGTATTGTATTTGCCATTGTTAGAAGGGTTGGGGTTTGTTAATATCATGAGTAACCTATATAGGTTTAGTTTCAGAAAATTAGAAGTTAGTATCAGTGTTTAGAGAGAGAAGAGTGAAGGAGAGGTTGCACAATAGTGTCATATGTGTCCCAGTGAGAGGACAGTGTCACTCGTGCACTTTATCAGCAGGGTCAGGGCAAGGGAAGGCTTGGCCTTGGCTGTCCTGCATTGGGCCAGCAACAGCAGTGGCATGTTACTTGCAGTCTAATGCCACCCTGGCCTGGCCTTGAGTATATCTGAGTACATAGGCTTTGGCCTTAGGTCTGATGGCCATATGTTTGGGGGTACCTATAGTGCAGGAACTATAGTTGGGAAGGGTATCAGTTAGGGAGGCTAGTACAAATTAAGGTACATGTATAAGAATGTTTTGGCTTGTGTGATTTTTTGAGGGTGTTAGAGGAGTGCTCTAGTGTACAGGTAGAGGCGTCTCATTAGAGTAGATGTGTTACCAAGTGTGCATAGGTAGAAAAGATATTGGAGTGTGGGTTAGGAGTGATGTACTCTTGTGAAAGGGTGTTTAATCAAAGTAATATAAGAAATAGGTGGGCAGGCTTGGTAGTGGGTACTAAACCCTAGTATTATAGTGTGCTTGGTACCATATGACTATGGTACATGAGCTTTTAGAGAATATTGATATATTGATATACCTTGGATATAATCAGGTAATGCACATAAGGCATTAGGGTGAATGCTATATATATATATATATATATATATATATATATATATATATATATATATATATATATATATATATATATATATATATATATATATATATATCATTATAGAGTACAAGCTAGTATTAGCTAATTAACTAGCTTCAACTAGATATTGACCAAACTCTAGAATATGCACTTGACCAAGAGTTGACCAATAGTCTAGTATTGACACCTTTTGACTAGATAGTTGACCAAACCCTAGATATTGACTTTGTTTGACTAAAGGTTGACCAGAGTTGACTTTGACCCAGATTGACCTAGAATCATGTTGATTACATCGTAAACTTCAATTATCATATATTGAACACATTTTAACCTGTATTGCTCTAAATAAGACATTATGACTCTGGTTCGGACGTATGTATACATCAGTTGCTCAGGGTATCAGGCGAGTACATTATCTAATAGTTTTCATTATTTTGACTACCACTGTAATTCAAGTATTTAGAAATGTTACTTATGATTCTTGATACGATTGTACACGGATTGGTATTGTCACCGGATCTTCAGTCATGAGATGTTACCTTAACTCATCGCGATGGTTTCAAATACTATTCTCGTTGGTATTGGATAACATTAGATATATATTGGATAACATTGGCTAGTAATGTGTCATGGTTGGATCCATCGTATCAGTCAGGACGGAGGGAATAGATATGTGATCAAGAACTATAGACAATTAGTGTAAATCATTGGCTATTAGCTATCATACATTGCACGTATGGTTGAGCTTGCCTTCCTTAGTGTAAATCATTGAATCTCTCAAGCCGATCACATATCTAATTGGTATTCCAAACACATGGTCTAATACAGTTTTATACCTTCAGTTCACCATTATATTGCTCTATCTTGATATGGTAGTTCTCTTCCATGACATGCTCTCGCAGATTTCTCTCCAGTTTATATTGTCTCAGACATATTTTCCTTCATCGTATATAGCATTCTCTATTTCACAGCTTTATAGTTTTTATCAATTTAAATGGAACTGCTATTAGTTTATGTATTCGCTCCATTCTGACTTGGTACGTTGACAAAAATATTACCGGTGATTTAGATGACTGTCTACCCACTACGAGGCATATGAGGGTGGCACGTAGGAGGCTGAAGAGAATCCTACTCAGTAGATAGTGCCCTAGATATAGCTTAAAACTATTATTATTTATGTTGTATCGGATTGTTCCGATTGTTAGTTGAGACTTATTTATATTCAGGATATGCACTTATTTGTCTTGAACTTCTAAACTCTTGTATGGACAACTTTACTATTTATTCATTTATCTCTTCTCTTCATTTCAAATATCGTGCTCTATCTTCCTTTAGAATTGTATTGAGATTATACAATTGGTATGTCATATTATTCCTCCTTGCGGAGATGACAGGTTTATATTCATTATTGTTAGATGTTAAATGGTATAGACGACCTATAAAATGTTCTACCGCCGACACTGTGGCGTAGGCTAGACGTACCCACTCCCTCGTGCCCCTAAACAGGGTGCGGGTCCTCACAAAAAGTCCTAGAAAAGAAGGGGACTGGTAACTTCAACCGTATGGAAATGCTACACCATCGCTCCTTGGTGTCTGTTGAAGAGGGCAAGAGTATCTTAGAAGGAGATGCCTTCTTCCGATAATGTGGGGCGATGACTTGGGTTTCTAAAGAGGTACCTTTTTGTCAGCGGGCCTTGGCCTCCCTAGATGATTACTCTTTCTCTCTGCAGTGCCCGACTTTCCTGAAGAAGATGGTGGTCTCTTACACGTTGATGTAGAGATATGCACTCATGTGCTCTCCGTCCCAGCCAGACATTAGCTTTTCTCTATAAGGTCGTCTCATTTGGTTTATCGGAGCAAAAATATCGTTTCACTGGCGCCTTACTTGTCGAGCAGGTTTGTAAGGAAATTTTGGTATTGTCAGCTCTTACTAGAGAATCTGAATCCGCACCTTGGGTTCGAAGGGAACGTGTTGGATAGTATGCGATCATGGCACCATTACTCTGCTACTGGTATGAGCACAGAGTTTGAGTTGCCAAATGTTGAAAGTGAGTCGGCTTTTGTCTTAACGTTGGATACCTTTCACTATCAATCGATCGTACCCCCGATTGGTTATAACGTGGAGGCTAGCTTTATTATGGGGACAAGGCTGATGCCTCTCCGTTCTTCTCTTCAATAACTTCTTGAGTCCAGCGCTATTGCAGATGTGCCTCTGCGGAAGAGATTTGCTTCCAAACGATTTTGTCGAGATGATTCACATCATGCGACTTCGGATGCAAGAAGTCCTCGATGACCTAGGAAGTGGCCACCAAGACTTTGAGAAAGGTAATCATCGATAGATCAGGGGACCTTGGAGGTCTTAAGGTAGTCCAGTCTCGAATGCCTCCTTTGGCTCATTGTTTTCCTTTCTCTTTTTTATTAGTTGCCTTTGGTTTTGTACAGGCATCAGGGAAGCAGACTCCTGCTTACCATTTGGTGTATCCCATGATTGGGATTGAGGATGGATCTAAGGAAGATGTGGCAGAAGCTTTATGGTCGCTGCAATCGTCGGGGGTGCCAGGGGATCATGATACTCCCCGTGGAGGGACACCAGATTCCTTGGGTATTTTTGGTAATCCTGGGTCTCTGTATCTCTATTTTCCGATTCCAGCTGAAGCTGAGAGAATGTCGAGGAAGGAATAGAAGATCACCTAGTCATGGGGAGGTGCGAATCTTCCCTGCCAGTTAAAATTGGGGCACAGAGGTGACTGACGTCAGTTCAGCAGTGAGCACCAGGCACCAGTGAGTTTGTTAGGAGAGAACTGACACCTATGTCTCTTTCTATTATGGTTGAGTAAACGGTTAGTGTACCTCCTCCTTTGGTTCATGCGTTGGACGCTGATGACTCTCCTCTGCAGGTCGGGACTTCTGTGCCCTCTTCTGGTTCAGGTGTAGACAACACCGAGGTTCCTTCTGTGGAAACCATTTTGGCCAAGCTCCCTAGCATGCAGATGTTGCTATCGGATACCGCATCCTCTGGGTTTTCTACTTTGGCAAAGATGATTGGTAGGCCAGTCCTCTCATCCACTACTTCGGGTGTTAACCCTGTGGAGGAGATCACGACCCTTTCCATTTTGCCCATTCCTGACGATGTAGGTAGTACGTCTGAGATTCTGATCAGGACCTTCCACATGATTCTGAAGCAGGGGATCTAGGGCTTCCTATCAATAGGCAACACCTTCTCCTGGGCTATGCTTGGAGCCGAGGGCCAGATTCAAACCCTCATAGCTTTTTCTGTCGTGGAGGGCATAGCCTGTAGAAGCATGAAAAATATGGGGTTCCTGCGGATTACAAATTGCCGCATAGGTACTTTGGGCCAAACAGGTCCGCATGAAGCAAAGCCGCATGACTGTTCAAAGACATATGCGGCCCGTCAACAAACTGTTGTAGAAGGAAAATATGCGGCCAAAGAGGAGCAGTTCGACTGATAAAGCTGACAAGTCCTGGCAAAACATGACAGTTCTGACACTTCGACAAGAAAAATAAGACATGAGACGTCGTCCAAAAGCAGGGTTCGTACGCCTCCATGCAGCCAGAAGAGTGTCATTTAAGCCGCATGAAACTTATGCGGCTCAGATTATGCAGCCCCAAAATTTCCAAAACTTCATGCAGTCAGGAGTAGTTGTGATCCAAGCCGCATGCATGAGTCTCATGCGACCCCGCATGATCGAAGACTAAGAAAGCTATATGCAACGGGACACGTGGCAATCTGACCAATTCCTTAACCACCCAGATTTGCTGTAACAAATTCCCAACAAATCGACAGATGGCAGCCCAAGAGCGGGTCTTCATGTGCGAATCAGCCACGTGGCCGCAAGCCCTCTATGCGGCTCAAAATACATTTTATTATAAATAGCAGGGTGCCACACCCCTGCAAGAGGCGGGCAACCTTCAAGAGAGAAGCAATTTCTTCACGAGCAGGGTGCCACACCCCTGCAAGAGGCGGGCAACCTTCAAGAGAGAAGCAATTTCTTCACGAGCGAGAGACTGCATCAGATAGTCCACGGAGTAAGGCAGAGTTGATAGCACTTTCCTGAGCCTCCACCGTCACCCCCCAGAATCAAAACTAAATAATTGTACTTAGATTATTTTCTAGGCTTTCTTTCTAGGCTCTTCTTTGTACAAGCGAGTTTGCAATCAATTTCATTGTTCCGAAATACCTGTTGTTGATTTTTATTTCAAAAACGATGGCGACTCTGCTGGGGACATCCTTCTCTTCCGATGAGAAGTTGGTGACGCAATCTGACGCGTCCAAGCTCGGCTCTACACAGCAGATGCTTGTGGTTCGCTTTGACCAACAAGCCTTCGAAGAATTGCTCTCTGAAGGGAGCGCCAGCCCGTCTCAGAAGCGAGCCAACCCGAAGAGGACTCACAATACGTCGGTGCACAAAACTGTTGCCCTCGACCAAGTTCTCAAAGAAGCTCCTTCTGCAGCCCAAGACGGTGACCAAAGCTCTCCTGCAACTTTGCTTCCGACCGCAGAGGACCCCACTGTCCCCAAAACGAACTGAGAAAAATACTACGATGCTGAGTTTTTGGGGGAACAAGGGAATTCCATGCGGAGAAAGAAGAGGCCGCAGAGAGGAGATGGGCAGTCTGCCCATGCAACGGCCAACTCCGGCCACAGGCAGACAACTCATGCCGCAGCCAACTCTCGTCGTAGGAAGATGATCCATGCGGCAGCCAGCTCTAGTCACAAGAAAATGGTCCATGCAATGACCAATCCTGGCTTCAAACAGGACATCTCATGCGGCCCTGTCAGAACCTCTGTGTTCGACCGCCTCTCATGCGGGCCTGACGCCATGCGGCTCACTGAAGATGCAGGATGTATCAATCTGGACTCCTTTTACTATGCGCCTTTGGGCGCTAAGTCAAAAAAGTCTAGGACAGTGCGGGCCCAACCAGCCCAGTCAATTGTCCAAGTTGCTGACTGTCAGTGGGCCCCGTTGACTGTTACACGGGCTCCTGACAGAAAATTATACAAAATCACTCGCGTCTAGTCCCCCACGGCCAATGGACAGGGTGTGTCTTTAAAGTCTCCCTCTAATGATCCAGAGCAAGTGCTTTTACTAGCCACGGATCATGGAGCAAACATGATACCTAAGCACCCATGCCCTCGGGATTCCCGAGTTCACAAGTTTGGTGCAAAAGTAGAGCAGCCTCCTACCGACTTACATGACGTGATTACTCACAAACGCGGGACGGCAGCGTCGGCATGCAATGAGTCCCTCTCGGGGCATCGTTGCACCCAAGTCATCATCAACTGCTGCTGCAACAAATCAGCAGCACCTGAAGATCGGCAGTCAGTTTTCCAGCGACTGCAGCAGCCAGCACCTGTCCGACAGGTGCAAATTCCAGGGGACGAAGAGTTTCCTCTCGCATGCTGTAATTCAACTCAAAAAGTTCCTCCTGCCAAAGGAGGAAAGAAGACAGGCTCTCCCAGCCCGGCCATCTCGGTCAGTATTGCAAGGAGACCCTCATCTGGGTGGTTCCCATGAACCACAGGGGGTGTCTATTTAGGCACTCGATCGAAAAAGAAGCTTCCGGCACCCGGGGGTACACCTTCGGCCTCCTTTAGAGTAGATGAAACTGGGGGTAGTGGCCCCCTCAATGTATGTGATAACCCGGTGTACCAAGAGCACACACAGGGGGTAGAGATCTCCCAGAACTCTGCAACAGAATCAGATTTCCCTGAGGGCCACCTCCCTCACCAAGACGATGCGGCTTCCTGCACAGGGGGTAGCACCCCTTCTGAGTCTGACGAAGATGATATTCCGACATTTCCTGACGATTTCTCTATACAAGGGTACGACACCGAGATTACCTCTGCCACAATCCCTTCCACCTGTCAGGACAGTCTTTATGGCTGACGATGATCAAGAAGCACCTTTTGATCGACAACGACTAGAAGTGCTGGAAGCCAAGCTCCTGTCTTTGGTTAAGTCCATGGACGAGATCAAAGCTGCCTTACCAGCTCAACCAGCAAGGACGCCCGAACAAACAAGAATGGGACCGCAGTCAACGCGGACTCCAACACGACCGCCCCTCTTTTGGGTGATGATCCCTTAGCACCATCCGTGCCTTTAGCTGCAGGTGAAGCCAAGGAGGCAAGGAGGGAAGTCCAGGAGCTTCGAGCGATGTTCAATGCCCGAGATGCCTCTCAGGATCGTAGAATACGGCAGCCATATCCCGTTGCATGGAGAGACGTGCCTTTTCCACCTCGGTACAAGCCGTTCTATTTCGACTCTTATGATGGGAAGACTTCTGCTAGTCGGTACATGACTTACTTTGAAGTCACCACCGACCACCTGTACACACAGGTGACAACCGTCCATACCCCAAATCGACTTGCTCCCATAAAAAGCGCTTATTTCCCGGTCTCAGACAGAAAAGGATGGAATCATACAATCATCTTTGGCCGAAAAGAAGGTCCTCAATCTTTCACACCACAAGAGTCCGACCTCGGACCCGAAGCTGGAAGACTACCGCTCTACTTGTATAGTCCTCAAGCCAAGTACTTCATGCAAAAGCAGGGGTACGACATAGAGGCCACCCCGGGTCTAAATTATGGCAGTGGTCGACGATTGCCTCTACAGCCTCCGGCACCGGTAGGGAAGCCTCAGGATCATTATCACAAATCCAGACGCGGCCTCGGGTATGTTACTCTACCTACAACGCCCGAAAGTTCTGACGAAGAATGCTAGTGGCACTCCCATTCGTCCCAGTCACCCGTTTATGACTCTGATAGCAGTACTGGAGATATATTCAGACAGACATTATCTGCCAATATGACATCCGCTGATGTCGAGGAAGAAGATGAAGACCTACTTGAACCTCTTGAGTTAGAACCGTGGGTCCAGCAACTAGATGCACAATGGGCGAAATGCTTCGAACTTTGGGATCCTCACATTGAAGATGAGGCTATAAAAGTTAACCTCGACAATGAATCCTCTCAAAAGCCAATCTTCGTCAGTAAAAGTCTAATAGACGACGAACGAAAGTCGTTGTTACAACTCGTCAGAGAATACATCGATGTTTTTGCCTGGAGCTATGAAGACATGCCGGGGCTGAACCCCGAGATTGCACTCCATAAGCTCAATATTTATCCGGACGCAAAACTAGTCAAGCAACAACAACGGCGATTTCGTCCGGACATCATGAATTCCATTGAGGCGAAAGTGAACAAGATTATAGCTAGCAGTTTCATCCGTGAAGAGCAGCACCCATACTGGGTAGCCAACTTAGTGCCAGTCATAAAAAAGAACGGGAAAAATCCAAATCTGCATTGATTTCCGCAATCTCAATGCGGCATGCCCTAAGGATGCATTCCCTCTTCCGATCACCGATATAATGATCGATAATACGTGTGGCTTCGAGCGCATGTCCTTTATGGATGGCTTTTCAGGATACAACCAAGTCAAGATGGCTCCTGATGATGAGAAGCATACATCATTCCGAATGCCGATCGGCGTATATTGTTATACGGTCATGCCCTTTGGCCTGAAGAACGCCGATGCAACATATCAACGGGCTATGAGTATTATCTTCATAGATCATTTGCGCAAGACGGTGGAATGTTACGTAGGCGATATCGCCGTCAAGAGCCGCTCCAAAGATAATCATTTACATGACTTGAGAACGGTGTTCGACCTCATGCGAGGACACAACCTGAAGATGAATCCCACCAAGTCTTTTCTGGGGGTGTCCAGCAGAAAGTTCTTGGGCTTCGTCATTACTTCCCGGGACATTCACATAGATTCCGACAAAACAAAAGCAATCCTGGAGATGAACCCACCAAAGAATCTCCGCGAAATCCGCGGCCTTTAGAAAAGACTAGCCTATATCAGGAGGTTTATATCTAACCTCTCAGGGCGATGCCAACCCTTCACTCAACTCATGAGGAAAGGTGTCTCTTTTGTATGGAACGAGGAATGTCAGCGTGCCTTTGACGATATTAAGGAGTACCTGATGAATCCGCCAGTTCTGGTAGCCCCGGTCGCCGGAAAGCCCTTCCTGCTCTATGTACGGGCGATGGAACACTCCTTTGGTGCTCTGCTAGCACAGAATAACGACCCGGGACATGAACAAGCCATTTATTATCTCAGCCGGATGATGGTAGGACCGGAACATAGGTACACTGCCGTGGAGAAGGAGTGCCTTGCCCTAGTGTTTGTCATTCAGAAAACACGACACTATGTGCCAGGGCAGATCATCCATGTTATTTCACAAATTAATCTCCTCAGGGTTCTCATGACCAGGCCAGGCACACTCAGTTCTCGTCTAGCCACCTGGACGATACTATTATCCCCTTACGATATGGTTTTTGTTCCACAGAAAGCTATCAAAGGTCAAGCCCTGGCTGACTTCCTAGCAGCCCATCCAGGCTTAGAAACAGCCAGAATTTATAAAGAAATTTCTGATGAAGTCGTCGCCTCAAACATGACTTCGCGACGCTATTTGGCGAATGTTCTTCGACGGTGCTTCAAGAATGGGGCCACAAGGTGATATCGTCGCTGGAGTCGGGGTGGTATTAATTTCTCCCTCCCGACTAGTAGTCAATCGGGCGTATTCTCTTATAGAACCCTGTTCGAACAACGTAGCCGAATATAACGCTCTAGTCATTGGGCTCCAACTCCCGAAAGAAGTAGGAATCAGATACCTAGAAGCTTATGGTGACACACAATTGGTTGTTAACCAGATCCGAGGTTCATACGAGATTCGCAATGAGGACCTGATTCCCTATCATCAGACAACTGTGGCCATCATTACAACCTTGGAGGGGTTCTATATAGAGCACGTTCCTAGGCTTCAAAATATCGAAGCCGATACCCTGGTCGGTCTCGCCGCTTCCTTAGCACTCCCAAATAGTGTCCATCATCTAGTCGACATAATAGGCCATGAACTGGTCTGCCCTAGGAACAATCTTCAGCTGGTTATGAGTTACTCCGCCCAGATAACCAACGACATACAAGACTGGAGACGCCCGCTCATCGACTTTGCAGTCTATGGAATTCTGCCAGAGAATGTGAAGGAAGCTACCTCAATCAGAAGTCGCTCCCTCAGATTCTTCTACGACATGGAGACGAAAATCTTATATTGTCGATCCTACGATGGGCTACTACTAAGATGCCTGTCAAATGCAGAAGCCAAAGAAGCCCTATGTGAAGCCCATGACGGTAGTTGTGGGGCTCACCAACCTGGTCCGAAATTACAAGATCGTCTTCGCCGGATGGGTTATTACTGGCCCACTATGGTCGCAGATGCTGTGGATTATGCAAAGAAGTGCAAGGCTTGTCAGATCCATACAGATTTCATACATCTGCCATCTGAATTCTTACACCCGACAGTGGCATCTTGGCCATTTGAAGCATGGGGAATGAACATCATTGGACCAATCACCCCGCCATCGTCTAGAAGGCATCGGTTCATACTTGCAATCACCGATTACTTCTCCAAATGGGCAGAAGCTGTTCCGTTGGCGAAGGTCAAGACATCGAACGTGATCAGCTTCATAAAACATCACGTCATCTACCATTTTGGGCTGCCCCGAAGGATTATCCACGACAATGGTCACAGTTTTCAAGCCACACTTTCTATCAATTTTGTGATAAGAATCGTATTCAGAACATGGCCTCGACATCATATAACTCCTTGGCCAATGGTCTGGGCATTCAACAAAACCATAATCAAGCTCCTCAAAAAGTTCGTGTCTGCAAACAAATGCGACTGGAATGAAAAGCTTGGTGAGTGCCTATGGGCGTATCGGACGATGATTCGAACGGCTACAGAAAATACACCATTCTCCTTGGTTTACGGAAGCGAGGCAGTCCTCCCGTTAGAAACTCAGATCCCCTCACTTCGAGTGGCCCTCACCTACCGGTTAACGGAGGACGATGACTACCGCCGACGGCTACAAGAGTTAGAATCATTAGATGAGAAGCGTTTACAAGCTCAACAAAGCATAGAGCTCTACCAAGCGCGCATCTCTCGGGCTTTCAATAAGAAAGTCAAGCAGAGAGTATTCCAAGTTGGTGATCTTGTCTTGGCCCTTCGCAGACCAATGGTCATAACTCACAAGACCCCGGCAAATTCCAGCCTAAGTGGGAGGGTCCGTTCGTCATCGAAACCGTATTCTCCAACGGCGCGTATCATCTCGCAAAACAAAATGGAGACTTGCTCATGATGCCCATCAACGGCAAGTTCCTCAAGAAATACTATGTCTAAACGACACCTTTCAACTACCTCTCGGATTGCAAGTTATATACCCTCAGGTATCGCTGAACATACACTCTGACTTCATATCTCCCAGATTGTTGAGTTACGTACCCTCAGGTACCACTGAACTTACTCTATGACTACTCCGAATGAATTCATATCTCATCCCTTGGCCATATCTATGAACTTCCTGGTCATAGCTTTTGTCTCAAAATCTATTACCCACACCACCAGTGCGCAGAAGGGTAATAGGTCCATACAATTTATCCTAATCTATTACTCGCACTGTCAGTGCACAAAAGGGAAATAGGTCCACAAAATTCCCCAACGGAAAAAAACAACCATGTCCATATTACCTCTGAGTTGTTTTTCCGTCCATCACAAACAAATCACCCAATGCACAGAATTTCCACGTTGATAGCACCTCTGAGTTGTTCTACGTACCCCTATTATGCCTACTCCTACCATGTCCTTATTACCTCTGAGTAGGAAGGCTCTATTTCGACCCATATTTACCACGTCCTCATTACCTCTGAGTAAATATGTTGGTTTCCTCTCCACTTATTACCAGTACTCGCATCGCCAGTACACAAAAATGGTAATAAGTCCACAAAAATTATCTTAATCTATTACTCGCACCATCGGTGTATCAAAGAGTAGTAGGTCCACAAAATATCCTTCAAATCTATTTGCTCGCATTTCCAGATGCACAAAAGGTATATATATATATAATCGGCATAAAAAGAAGAATGTCTCCGCTGCTCTTCCGCTCTTGCGCCCTCGGGGCGCTGTGCCCCAGCTAGCGACGCCGCCTCCGCCCGCCGTTGGGGTCAGCGCCGGCGCTCTGCTGTACCCCTGCCCCACCTACCCCTTCCCCACGGCGTCGATCCTGCCCGACCTCCTAGCTTTTCTATGGCTCCCCTCCGCTCCGGGGCTTCTCACCCCCTCCCCCGCTCCTTCCTCTTCGCCGCCCATCCTAGCGCCCCCACACCCCTCCCTCCGCCTTCATCCCCACCCGCTGCCCCTCATCCTCCCCTCTCCCACCTCCCAGTCCCGGCCACCCTCCTCTTCTCCTTCCAGCGCCCCTCTGGTCGTCGATCCCCCCTCCCCGCCGAGTCTCGTCGCTGGTCCGGGGCCGTCATCCCGGAGCCGTCCCCCGTGCGGTGTCCCCTTCCTCCCTCCTCGAGTCCCCTACCGCTCTCCCGTCCACCTTCCCCCTTTTTTTCCTCTTTCGAATTCCTTCTGGGGTCCGTCTCTTGGGAGCCACGTGCTCCCCTCGGGAACAGCTCCCTTGTTGGGGGACGTGCGCCTTTCTGGCGCGGTCAACTGTTGTGGCCCCCCGAGCCACGTGCCCCTGGCGCCTGATTGCTTCGCACTTTTTCAAACGGGTGCTGCAGCTCCTTTGCGCGCATCATTTGGCGTAGTAGGTGTGGACCCCAGTGGCGCACCCTACGGCAGTCTTGGGTGTGGCGCTTCTTTTGGAGACCCTACAGGTCTGCTTTTGGCGCAGCCTATCGTCGCGAATACCTGTGGCGCACCCTATTGGGGTGCTGCATCTCCGGTTCCTTTGGGCGCATCGTTTGGCGCTGTTGGTATGGGCCCCTGTGGCGCCCATGGCGGGTCTGCCTGTGGCGCGCCCTTTGGCTTTCCGACGGGTAGCTTTGTGGCGCAACCTTAGGCGGCGGCTGCCGGCAGTTTCGGTACGCCCTTTGATGTGTCCTCTTCTGGAGCTGCTGGCACGGGCCCCTGCGGCGCTCCCTGCGGGTCTACTGGTGGCACCTTCTGTAGTGTCGACGCTCCCGTTGATGAGGCCTTGGGCGCTCCTTTTGGCTCGGCTTCCCTTGGCGCTCCCGCCCGGCGTGGCGATCCGCTGCGCCGCTTGGCCCGATTCCCCTACCGCCCCCGGTTTCTTTGGAGCGCTTGCTGGAGCCCCCCCACCAGTGCTGGGTGCTGCGCCAGCCCGGATCGGCGTTAGCCGATCTTGCCTGGCCCCCGAGGTATGGCCTCCCTTTTCTTGTCCCGGCGCCAGTTAGACTAGTTCATGGTTTTTCTCTGTCTCTACCGCAATCACCTTCTGTTGCAGAGACAGATTATACTATAGAAGATGTTTCTCCCATTGACAGAAGAATCCAGGAATGGGAGGAAGCTGAGCGGGAATACCGGCACTGGTCTCCGCCACGTGGTGGCACTCCGTCCACATCCACTTTTGATGATTGGGATGGCTGGTGGGATGCCATTTTCGAAGACCCACGACTTATCTACTCTGTGGCCCGTGAGACACCACGAAGAGACACCTCACATGGGGCTGATGGTGACCCTTCACCAGCCCATAATAATGACTGATGACGTGTATTATTCCTTCTTATCTGTAATACACGCTGTAGGTGAGCTGTCCCTAACTTTAATAAAGTTTCTTTATTAAAGTTAGAAAAAGATCCGGTAAACCTTAACCAGTTGAGCCGGTGGTACTACCGCCCTCTCCTATAAATATGTATGTTGTGTGTAAGTGAGAGGCAACGGAGTTTGTAATCTTTTCTTTCTTCTGAGTGTGCTTGTGTGCTTGTGTGCTTTCCTTAATTCCATTGTGTGTACTACTCTACTATGGTATCAAAGCCTGGTTAAATAAAGCTCTACTGGTTTATAGTAAGATCTCTATCTTTCTTTTCTTTTATTTTCTTTTAATTTCTTTTAATTATGTTTGAGTAAACTTGTGTTCTTGAGTATGGATCTATGATAGATCTCTAGATATTTTAACAAGAATAATGCTGAGATGCGTGCAGAAGCTCTTACGCTTGGTGTAGGAAAGGAACCAAAGCTGTGCTGTAATTCCGTGAAGCGGCAGTTTAGGCTTGTGGTCGAATGTTCGAGGCCAAACCCTGCCAGAAAACCACGGTAGTTCCTGGATCTGCGTTATCAAGGAACGTAGGGGAACTATGTCAAGCCGCGGAATTGAGGGTCAAAGCGAGCAATCACAGGGATCTCAGAATATTTTTGTTAAAAATTTCTAGAGCCTACCATAGCTCATATACTCAAGAACAACTCCTCACCATGGGAGAAAATATTGAGGCAAAAGCCGAATTATGGGTCTCAGCGAGTGACCATCGCTGTCCGTATAGTTTGAAAGGATATGAACACCTTGTTCATCTTCCTTCCAACGAAAACCCTGAAAACGGGATTTACAACTTCATCGTGGACACCTTGGTGACCATGAATAGTAACATGCATGAAAACATGCTAAGCATCCATAGAGATGTTACTGAGGTTGGAAAAGAAATTTTCCAGGCCAGAAATGAACTAAAAAGTTTAGGAAGTGAACTCTTCCTAGTTAGAAACAATCTCAATAAAACTTGCGCTATGTAATAGTCGGTAGATGTAGATCTGTTCTAACTCGGTTTTGCAGGCATCGATCCAACTATTATGGTCCAATGCATATTTTTTTTATTGTGTTGTTTAAACCACGGACATGTCGTGGATGTTGTTGTTGCTGTGGATATAATTAAAATCACGAGGGTTGATCGTGCTTATTGATTTAATTTTTCAATCTAGATTATGTGTGAACTCCTTCGGGAGGCATAGGATTGATGTAATTTTAATTATTTTTGATCAATCGTGATGGCGGTGGTGGCTGTTTCTGATGCCGGACGATATGCTGGTTTTGAGCACTGCGCAGCGCCAGATTTTGGATTCGGATAGTTGAGGATGGAGCAGCAAAGATGAGCATAATAGTTGGATATTTTCTCTTATTTTTGTCATTTTGCTTTTTCTAATTATGCATGTTTATTATTGTGTGGTTGTTTTTTTTTTGAAAAACCAAGCCTACATTAATAATGGACAACATGGACATAATATCAACTAGTAGAAAAACCCTCATTGTTAAATAACTAAGTGGGAGAGGATTTTTATTTAGTATAAATCCTATGGTCTCCATTACTGGTTTGTAGGTGATGTAATTATACTTGCGTGTTGGCTTTAGTGCTTTCCTCCATATCGGATGAGTATAATTATGGATCACCAGTACAAACTTCCTTAGAGATAATTGTAGAAAGTTACATAGTATGTGTTCACTTCTCCATCTGAAGGAACTCATTACAAGGTAATGGACTTAGTATTAAGTAATGGTATACACTTAGATACAAATAATGGTATCCTCCCCATCGGAGTCACTGTTATTATTTGTATGACCAGAGCAAGACCAGCATATTAATTTTATTTATCATAAAGTTATATTGACATGATAGTAAAATTAATAAGAAAAATATACTAGAACAAAGTTGAATTTGTATACGTCTACACTATCGTGGCATGCTAAATTCATGGTGTTCAAGGTGTTGGTGAATTTCTTATTATTGTTTTGAGGGAATCAATATTTAGTTAATTCAAAAAGTTTTTTTTTTGCCCTACATAATTTTATTTATGTGATTCTCAGGATTTCAAAAAATGGGTTCTTTCAGTCCACTTATGGTGATTCTTAAAGAAAACAAACTTACTGGACCTAATTATATTGACTGAAAACGTAATTTGGACATTGTTCTGACTGCTGAGGAGTATAAATATGTACTTGTTGAGGAATGCCCACCTAAGCCTGATGCTAACTCTAATGAAGAGGTCAAAGAGGCTTATAAGAAGTGGAAAAAGGCCGATGAGATGGCGCGGTGTTACATTCTGGCATCTATGTCAAATGTACTGCAACATCAGCATCAGGCCATGACCACAGCTTATGACATGATGTATAACCTCAAGGAACTCTTCGGACATCAGAGTAGGACAATACTTCCTAACCATACTCTAAGTAGTTAATACTAATACTCAAGAACACAGACCAAATTGCAAGTTACCAAACCATCACACTATGGAGAAACTATAATGAATTAAGCTCTACAAGGAACTGGGATAAAGGAACTTAAAGTATTCCTACTTCTAAGTTAATTGATGATGGAACAGAATCTATAATAACAGAAGTGAATGATAGAGATGATATGTTAAGACCCTTTTCATGATACAATCTGATAATCATATGCGTCTGTCCAAAATCATGATACTCAGAATCCTCGCCATGCCAGTAAGAAAAGCTGCGATAAACGATAGATTCCATAACTAGGGTATGCACCTCTACAATCATGCCGTCTAGAATCCTCGCTATGCCGACTAGTATAGCTGCGAGGAGTTCTGAATTTCATAATTAAGATATATACATCTAAAGTCAGGTCCTTACGTTTCCGCCACGCCGGCTAATATGGCTGCGATAAACTCCAGGCTCCATAACCAAGTAGACATTTTACCCTCCTTGTTGTCCTCGTCAACATATGTTATCAGAAGATACCATAATCAGGCCATAAAATTCATCTTGATATGAATATCAAAATCAACAATGAACCATCAAAAATTTGAATAACAAGGAGCAAGGGTTAACAAAAACAGTGAAAAGGATTTCAAATTGGAGTTAAAATAAGATTCTCAAGGGTTGTCCAGGATTCCCCCAAGGAGTTATAACTGTGATTGAGTATCCTCTCATTCTAATACCTTATTTTATATATCCTGTCGCAGGCTCGCAGTAGTACAACTAAGTCGTTGTACTACCACGACATCGCACTAATGCGAATCTTGACCTGCATGGGCCACCTCTAAAAATGTGTCACGACCCGCACCCGATATGAGGGGCACGAATGCGTAACAGCGCCCAGCCTACGTCGTAGGATTGGCGGTAGAACGCTGTAATGGTCTACTATCTAACAATAATATAGTAACCTATCATATCAGCTCATCTCCGAATGGAGGATAATAATGATATATATAACCTCAATCACAAGTCTAACCGAAAGAATGTATGGCACGATAAAAGATAGAGATATAAACTCAGAGTGTAAGGTATCTAACACAAATCCCGAGAGAGAGTCACAATATAGTTATACAAGTCTGAAATAAATATAACAAGCATAAAGTACTAAGCTGGAGATAGAGTCCAGTCAAATCCTAATCTAACTGAGTAACTGCTAGTGCCTCCTGAGCCCGAACTAACCACTGCTAGACTAGGGTCTCCTGGTCAATGCGCACTACGTCATGAGGACCATACTAGGTGGTACACTCATCCTCGCCTTCGTCCAAAAAATATATCCAGTCAGGATGGAACGAGCACATCTCTAACAACATTTTCCAATAAATGACAAGTGCTATGAAACAGTAAATAGAGAGAATATACAGAGCAATAGAAAGTACATGAATGTAGCATGGCAGGGGTAAAGCAGTAAACTAAAGCAAGAACAAGAGAAACTAAATATGACATGTACAAGAGTCAAAGAATCATCTATCTATGTGAGTGAATATTAGCTTTGACATGTGGCCGGCTTGGAAACTTGCACATGGTCTACTGGCTTGGTTAATCATACGTAGAGTATTTGATTAACACTCACAAGAATCTACAATGAACAAAGTGGGTATTGACCACATGTCTAGACTAATTTTCCCCCTCCTCCGACTGGTTGAGTGGATCCAACCATGAAACGTTACGACACGAAATTCTACGAGAAGGTAGCAAATTTTCTCGTCGATGTCCATATATTGCACAAGAACTACAACGGGGCTTGCACAAGATACAGCAAGGTAAACAAGGAATAACATCTCATGTTGGGATCCATAAATACTAATCCGTGTGACCAACGTGTCAAGACTCATGAATATCTACACTAGATACGAGAAACATAGTAAATATCATGAATAGAAAATTATCAGCGAATGTACTCGCCTGCAAACTGGTATGTAGTATAAACGACGTCCGATACGGCGCCTCGAAGACCTAAATGTGGAATATTATGTCAATATCATGTTTGAGATTGGAAACTAGTCATACTTGTCAAATTCTAGGTCAATAGGGCATTTCTAGGTCGTATTAGCCTATATTTAAGTTATTAGATGTCCATACTCTAAGTTTCTAGGGTTTGTAGTTCTTATTGTATAGCTGTAGGTTCATTAGACTGTAACCTTTATACTGGGTAATTACCGACAGATAATATCCTGTGTAGAGCCTTACCTATACCGATTAAATCCCCTTTACTATAACTAAAACCTTGCCACAACATTGGTACAATATAAGATACTATTCTATATGTTAAAATACATTTATATATAGAGACTCACACACACATATATAGATATACTCTCTCATCTAACTGAGTAATACTCTGCTACCATATACCTTTCACTTGAACAACCTATCTATTGGTGAGCAAGGACAGACTCCCTTCACCATGTGGAGTGAACCCCAATATATTACTTGAACAGTGATTTCCAGTACCAGTTATAACTTAGTACACGACACCCCTCAACCATCTCTAATTCAGTCCAAAAACCCTTATATATCAGTCTCCTTTGACTGATGTTCCTGTGCTCACTTTACGTGTGTATACCTATCTAACACTTCTTCTTGAATTCTGTAATGAAGCCAGAACCAAAACCTCCTTGGTTCTAAACTTACCACTGTGTGGTAACACAGGAAAAGGAAGAAAAATGGAAGAATATACCTGATGCAAGTCAGTGTGAGTTAAACCCATACCCTCAGCTGGTTTGCTCTGATGCTAGGCCCTGCCTATCAAGGCAAATACAGGCCTTCCAAGTGCGCAAATGTGCACTGGCCTAAGGGCTCTGCCACAGCAGTTGGAGATTGCACAAATATGCACTGGCCTTAGCCTAATGAAATCCTCTTGCCCCCCCTAAACTCCTCTCTCTCTGTTAACTGATCTGTATCCCCTTAATTCCAATTCGAGCCCCCTCCAAATATCTGAACACAGCCTACAATAATCTCTGTCTCAGTCTTGCTCAAGACTGAACTCACCTCAGTCTCTAATGGACTGATACCCTCACCAAATCCTGATACCTAGCAATCCAAATCAGTTTGATGATCAAATCCCTTCTCATAAACCTACATCATAATCTAAGTTTAGTCCAAAGGCAATATATTTCATCCTATATAAGAGTACAGTCCTCTGTTCAGTGTATGGATACATACAACATATATACATTCATGTAAGCCATTTCTAAAGGTTAAAACATCTCCCATGTAGGATATCCCTCATGCTCCTGTTCAAGACTGAGCCCCGTTCAGTCTAAAGGTCTGAACCTAGGGCCCCCAAGGCTCGAGCTCCCCACCTGCCTTAGTTGTTGTAGGCATGCAATCAATTTCCCTGCAAGATTACAACTGGTACCTCTATCCTCATGTCCCAATGTGACCCACACATGACACACACATATGCAAACCCATCTACACTGGTACAAGATTCAAACCCTTGTCTATTTCTCTTCACTCTCAATCCTAAACTCATGTATGTATCAGTTAGTTACTGATACACCACTTATCTCACATAGTTATAACTCTACCTTGAGTTGACACTCAAACAAAACCACACACCCAAATGCATGGGTGCAATCCAAGTGAAAACCATGGCTGCCACAGCCCAAAAAGAGAGACCCTTATAACATAATACATATATAACATCACACCCTCTTAGCCATTCCCTCATATCAACTCAAGTTAAGTCCAAGTGGACTGAACTCTCCATCATCACAGTACCAGAAATGATCCATATCTACGTATAGCCACAACTTATATATAGGTATACCACTTATGATACATAGCATATATTCACACACACACACACACGTATATATATATATATATATATATATATATATATATATATATATATATATATATATATATATATATATATATATATATATATATATACCACGAAAACCGTGGTGGCTGAGGCCTTCATTGAAAACGTAGGGAAGAGTGAAATGGCGTAGGGAGATAGCCCTTGTGCCTACAGGTGTGGGGATGGAACCCTTGGGTACTTAGCCAAAAGAGCTAAGCCAGAAATACAAGACGTCCTATCCACTACTTCTTACTGTGAAAGCGGAGAGAGCGTCAGAGTGTGGGCTCCTCGCGCCTAGCCTGAACATAATCAACGAATGCTTTATGGAGGTTAGGAAGGGATGCCAAGTCTGCATCCATTTTCTTGACTCTATCCTTGAAGGCCCGCTGGGATCTGAAAGCGAGGGCTGATCGCAGGCTAAACTCTTTCACATCCTCGCCGTTAGGGAGGGGGTCAACAATCTTAGCAAAAAGATCATCATTCTGTTCTTGGTCTCTCCATCCGAGACCGGGTGAGACACTTCTATGGTAGCAGTATTGGGGTCGGCTACTGCTACATCAGCGACTTCTTCTGCTTCTACTACTACAGCTACCATGGTATCCTTGTAACCGGCAGGGGGTACTAATGGACCGAGCTGAATAAGAGCCGTCAGGAGGCGAGTCATGTGTCTCCACAGCAGGCGAGGAAGCCAATTGTGGGACACCAATCTGAATGGAGGATGGGTTATCGACATCCTCTTCGACGTCTTCTTCTTCTTCATCTGTGGTCTCCTCTGATGCGTGGCAATCGTAGGAAACTAGTCTTGTTGGGTCATCTTTAACACAGCCTCTGCAACTTTGTCAACAATCGTAACAACTTCCTCCTTATGTGAAGCTGCCTCATTGTGGTCTGCAGGTGCCTCGTCGGGTGATTTGGCCTCTTGGGCTTCATCCAGGATGTTAATATCCTGATTTACTTCAGGATGAGGTGGGCCTACTTCCAACGTGTCAGGTGTAGTAGCAGCAGTATGCGGAGGTACTTCTTCCTCCAAAGCTTGGTGGTCCTCTCGCTGGTGGGCCGAGCAAGTGGTAACTAGAGTCTCTTCAGTCGAGGTAGAAACCATACGACACGACCTGGTCTTTTTCTCCTTAGCAAGGTGTACTGTAGGGAGCGCCATGTTTGGGGCCAAATCAGGGTAGATCCACATGATTTCACCTCATGGTGTTGTAAGTGGGATGAGGCCTTGAGCATTATCGCGGGCTGGTGGAAGGTTGACTACTTCCATTATTGCCCTTGGAATGGGACCAACACCATCCTGAGTTTCAGTCTTCGAGAAGCTTTCGAATTGGAGGGTCACCATATTTGTAGTGACCGTCTTGTCCTCATATTCTAGTGAGATGACCTTGGTGTCAATGAGGTGCTAGATCTGCTTCTTCAACACATAACAGTCGCGTGTTGAATGGTGAACGTATTGTTGATAATGACAGTACTTTCGATTGTCCACCTTTTCCACTTCGTCAAGATGCATAGGAGGCGAGGTTGAAGCTTGCCTCCCTTCATCATCATGTCAAAGAGTTCTAGTGTATCTCATCGTTGAAGGAATGTCACACTCACTTCTTCTAATTAGGGTTATTTTTGTCATTATGTATTATTTTGAATTTATTTAAAATGTTAATTAAATTGATTGTTGTGTAGTTTGGATTGGTGTTTTGATAGGACCAAGATGGTATAACCTTAGTCAACCTTGTTTATAAGCCTAATAATGTAATTAGATTTACTATTGGCTTTTTAGATTTAATTTAGAATTATTACCTATTTTAGAATTATTTAATGATTTTTCAGTCATTTTATAAGCCTTTAAAGCCTTTTGGCGTTGGGCCTTTTTAGCAACTTAAGAGTGCTTGGCCCATGACTAACCCTAACCCTAATACCCCCCACGCATGGCCGGCCAAGAACAGTAGCCCTCCCCCTTTTCATTGTGTAGAAATCACATAGCCTCCACAAGATCAACCCTAGTTTTCTTTTCTTCAAAACACTAACTTTCTCATTCGGCATCCGATTCGCGCCAAAACGAATTACGTTGCGACCGTGGGGAGGCGAAGAACTTGATGGAGCATTGCTAGCAAGGGTTGGAGACGTTCACTCGGGAGAAACCGGTCGTCAAAGCGCTCGTGGATTCACTTTCATTGAGATTCCAACTCTCAATAGGTAAACCTCATTATACCATTGTTCCTTCTAAAATTTTTGCATTTTAGCATCATATAGGTACCCCAGACCTGTGCATGAAGTTTGGTAGGTTTGCGAGTTCATTTGATAGCCGTATCGGACACGTGTCGGTCCTATGGACACGTGTTCGATGAAATGCCACTTAGAACTGAAAGTATTATTTTTTTATTCTGTTTTCACGAATTCCTTGCTAAATTATGTGTAACAACTTTCGTGAAGACGGATCTGAAATAGACACGATTTCAGTGTCCGAATCGGACACGGACACGCGTGCACGAGGCCCGTGCACGGCTCCGTGCATGCCCTGCTGTCCGAATCGGACACGGACATTGTTTCGTGAAGCGTGCGCGGAGAAATCTCGCGTGCACTGTTCAGCCCGTACTGTGCACGCAGCTGAAAAGTGCCGCTGACACGGCCTTCATACGCGAACACGATGCGTCGAGGACCTGTTCTAGGAGGACGAGCACGAAGCCCTATACCTGACTACCCAGGGACTCGATCTCGAGTCATGGCATGGCTAGAATCACAAGCCACGAGGCCCGACAAGCACGCACGCATGCGCACAAGCCGCGCGGGGGTTTGCGTGTCGCTGTATCGCGTAGACGCAACGTGGTGTCGTGTCAGTATGTCCTAGACCTACCCCGGGACCCTAACTAGCTATGTGCACAAGCACGAGGCTTCTCACGTTGCGTGCGACGTTCAATCGGGCGAAACGTACGTGTACAACACGCGAGTTTGGTTTTTCGATACACGTCCGTATGCACGATACGGACACGGGTTCGACCCCGTGAGTATCCGAGCACGTCACACGCATAGACACCTTGCGCATTTGCCAAGTTTTATGAGTTCTAGTTGTGTATATTGTATTTTGGGCATTGAGTTGGATTTCGGGTTTCGATTATAAAATATTGATTGTTACGAAGATTCTAGACTTGGTTTTAGTCCCTAATTTTACTTTCAAATATTTTTGTCATATATGTATATATATATACCCTTT